>CM077672.1:499602900-500214139 GCA_039707655.1 Elymus sibiricus | reverse complement strand
ATCATTAGCATGCTTCATTAACTGAAACCTATTGGAGGAATGACGATAGCATAGTGTTCGCACAGATCACGAGGCATGCATTGAACAGAGATAACATGGGGTGGCACTGCCACCCAGAGGGGTGGCATAGTCACTGGGTGTTAAAAAATCCACACTAATATATATATATATCACGGGATCAGAATAATATTCTGATAATTAGTCGACCCATCGCAACAGTAGTACTTGAACTGCACCTAGTGAAAGATTGAACTTCCGCATGAGGATCACAACCTAAGTTGATTTTTTGGCAAAACCTACACGGTTTAAGAGCAGTTTTGCAAACCGTTTTTCATACAAAAATAAACGTGAACCGTATTTTCGAGCACATTTCTAAACCGTTTATCGGAACGAGGCAAATGATTTGGCGTTGGAAAGCTGCTGCAAATCCGCTCATTACACATATAGAAATTTTTCCCAAATTCCAAGTGGATAAAGAGCAATTTGAAACATCGCGGAATTATCAAACCGAACAGCCCAACTCGTATTTTTATTGCCATTTGAAAATGGCTCATCGGATTGATACAAATGATACGGCGTTGGAAAGCTTATGAAATTGCGCTTCTTTTGCATATAGAAAGTCTGTTCCAATTTTAAACGGTTTAAATGTAATTTAAAAAAGGGCCAAAGTTCCACCGAGATCGTATTTTCACGTTCTTTTATCAACCATTTGTCAGAATGTAGCAAATGATATGGCGTTGGAAAGCTGGTACAAATGCGAAACTTTTTTGTATATAATGTTTCTTCCAGTTATTTACAGTTTTAAGTCAATTTCGGAAATGGACGAAACCGTTTTTTGGCCACCATTTGCGCAAATTTCATCGGAACGGGGCAAATAATATACCGTTTCAAAGCTATCGAAAATGCGAAACTTTTTCATATAAAGAGCTTTCTCTAATTCCCAGCCGTTTTGAAGTAATTTTGGAAATGGTGAGATGATGCGTTCTACCTTCATCGCGAAAACAGAGTGTTCGTAAATGCACTGCGTGAAGAAGTAGAACTTCTGGGGCATGTCTGTTTGAACTTCACTCTGTTTTTCGCGTGCTGTTTTTTGGCCGTAACTCCCTAACAACTCATCGGAATTAAGCAAATGATATACTGATGGAAAGCTGTTGAAAACGCGCAACTTCCCTGTGTTGATCATTTTTTTCATATTCGCGTCGGTTCAAGAGATTTTTTTGAATACGTAAACACGTGTTTTTGACGGTATGCACGAAAGTTTTAAACCGTTCAACAAAATGTAGCAGATAATATACCGTTGAAAAGCTTATGAATAGGAGCAATTTTTTCTTGTAAACAGTTGTTACAAATTCGTTGCCGTTTGCGAGCAGTTTTAAAAATGGTAAAAGCACGTTGCTTTTGCCTTTTTCTTAACATGTAAATGAACGGCGGACGTCTCGCACTAGAAATTTTGAACCATGCCGGGAGGAGCACATGAACTTCTTGCAACAAAACTTTTAGGTTTTCCGTTTTGTATTCTTTTATTCTCAACTGAAACGACGCATTCCGTGTAGTAGTTGAACTGCTCGCTGTTTTCAGTTTGAACTTCTGTCACATATTTTTGTTCGTAATTCCTCACCCGTTCGTTGGAGTTGCACAAATGAGATATCTTTTAGAAACTTGTTGAAAAGATGCCACTTTTTGTAATACGGTTAAACTTTCGTTTTGTAGAACATACACCAATTTTTTTAACCGCTTATTTTTGAAATAAGAATATGATATAGCCTCGGGGAAAGTTGTTGAATAAGAGGAACATTTTTTATGTATAGCATTTTGTTTCAAATTTGTAATGGATTGAGAGAATTATTTTAAAAGAGAAAAAACAATATATTTTTGTGTGTGTTTTTGCACAAGTAAATACACGGTGAACCTCTTTTACAAGAATTTTTGAACTTTCCTGGGCCGACCACGTGAACTTCTAGCAAAAGTCTTTTTAGACTTTGCCTTTTTATTCGTTTTCTAATATGAAACACACTCCATGTAGTAGTTGAACCGCTGGTTGATTTCACTTTGAACTTCTCTCTGCAATTTTTACCCATAAGTAGAAGATATACCGTTAGAAAGCCATCGAAAAGACGCAACTTTACGAGTTTTTTCGAAATTAATCGCCGTTTATGAGTTGTCTTTTAAAAATGCCCAAACTGAAGTTGGTTTTTTTTTGTTTTTTGAAGTTGTAAATCTTAGGTTTTAATATACTTTGAAAATCTGTGTTATTTTAATTAGAACTTCACATTTTTTTAATTTTTGAGTAAAGAATTGTTTTTGATTTTTAAATAAACACCGAATTTCACTGTTTTTTCAATTTGAACTTCATGGTTGATTCTTCAATAATAACGGATATCTGAGTTTTTTTAAAATGGTAAAATCCAAGATTTTTTAATAAACATCGAACCACTTCGTTCTTTTAGTTTGAACTTCTAGCTTAAAAAAAACAGGAAAATTCTTTTTAAACTTTTTTTAGTTTTTCCTTCTATTTTAATTTGAACTTCTTCATTTTATTCTTTAGTAATGCGACATAATCTGAGTTTTTATAAACTTCGAATTTCTCAGTTATTTTAGTTTGAACTTCTTAGTTTTATTCTTACAAAATATATTTTGAAATAAGCATCAACCATTTTAAAAATAATTGAACTTCATAATTTTATTTTTCCTAGAAACAGAATTTTTTTTGAGTTTTCCGTATACATCGAACTACTTCTGTTTTTTAATTTGAACTTCTTGATTTTATTTCTTTGGTAATAAGGGAAATCTAAGTTTTTGATAAATATCGAACTGCACTATTTTTGTAATTTGGACTTCTTGGTTTATTTCTTTTAGTAGCGGAAAAATCCTAGTGTTGTAATAAATATTGAACCAGTCCGTTATCTAAATTTGAACTTCTAGAGTTTTTAATTTAGGAACAGTGAAAATCATTTTTATGCATTTTGAACTTATCTATTTTTGAAATTTGAACTTCTTGTTTTTTTTATTTTTGAACTTCTTGTTTTTATTCTTTACTAATGAGGAAAATCTAAATTTTGTATAAACATCGAACTGCTCCTTTTTTTAATTTGGACTTCTTAGTTTTATTTCTTTTACTAACGGGGAAAATCCTAGTTTTTTAATAAACATCGAGCCTCTTCGTTTTTAAAATTTGAACTTCTGGACTTGTTTAACGGAGAAAATCCTTTTTTATAATTTTTTTGAGATGCTTTATGTTTTTTTTTAATTTTGACCTGCTTGGATTTCTAATAAATATTGAACTTCTTCGTCTTTTAAATTTGAACCTCTAGGTATTTTATAGAAATGGGGAAATCCAATTTTCTTTTATAATTTTTGAAATGGTCAATTTTTTTAATTTGATTTTTTGGTTATCTTTTTCTATAATGGGAAAATCCATGGGATTTTTTTGTATACTCACAACATTTTCTTTGAACTCTCTAAATTATTAAATTTGAACTTCGAGAGTTAACATTTTCTAGGTGACACTTTTTGTTTTCTTCATGAATTATAAAAATCGCACTACTCTGTTATTTGAATTTGAACTTCTTAGTTTATTGTTTTATTAATGGGAATTTCGAGTTTTGTAATCGCTCCGTTATTTAAATTTGAATTGCTTCATTATCTAAAGTTGAACTTCTAGGTTTTTCCTAGAAACGGAGAAAATCTCTTTTGAATCCACAGTTTGAACTATTGTCATATTTTAATCTGACTTTCTTGGGATTATTTAAAAACATTAAATTTTTGTTTTTTTGTTACAAATATTGAATGACACAATTATTTTAATTTGAGTGTTTTGGTTATCTTTTTCACTAACAGGAAAATCCATGGGAATTTTTTTTGTACACACATAATATTTTCTTTTGAACTCTCCATTATTAAATTTGAACTTCGAGAGTTAATATTTTCTCAACAGCGCTTGTTTTCTTCTTGGTATATAAACATGAACTACTCTGTTACTTTAAATTGAACTTCTTGGTTTTATTCTTTAGTAACGAGGAAAATATGTTAAACAGTTTTGTTGGCAAACTTTTGTATCCCTACAGGATACATTGTAAGAGAAGTCAAATAGAGACTAAATGCACCGAACAAATGTAGAAGCAGCAGTTCAAAACATCTGGGGCACAAGTCAGTCGCCACACAGATAAGACACATAGCACACATGCACAAAATCCATGGCAGAAATAAGACATCTGGGGCACAATCTTTTGTCGAACTTTCAGATTGTAAACCGAAGAACTTTTTTGAGTTTTTTTCATGAAAAATCCACTGGTTTTTATGTAAACATTTAATACTACTCCCTTATTCCTGTCATCCAAAACCAAAAATTACACTTCTTGATATAGAGATTCTTGATATAGAGATTCACGTTATTTTGTATAGTCCCGTATGTTGAACTTGTAGAGAGAAAAGGACAAAGTATTTTAATTCATGTATTAAATCCTAATGAGCATACTCGCCAATTGCCAGTACCCATGTCGTGAATGAAGTTACGGAGCCATGCCAGCGTATAGTTGTAGTAGAACTTCACGACGGACGTAGCGTATAGCCGTAGTAGAACCTTGTGTACATCCATAGTAGAACTTCACAGCCGCCGGCGTGTAGCCATAGGCCCATAGTACAACTTCCCTCTCGTTAGCCAGCGTATAGCCGTAGTAGAACATGAATACAAAACAAAGCTCCAAGAGCCTCACGGCGACCTGTACTATCTCCTAAACATAAAGCTCATCTCTGAACTTTATCCCCCCAACCTCTCTGAACTACATTTCCTAATCTCCTGCCTGTACTATCTCTTTTTCTGTAGTTTCTATAGCACTAACAAGCAACAGCCTAGATATGGTGCTATCTGAACGGCCGTTCTGAACTTTACTGATTGGGCCTTTTGCTCGACGTAGAGGACGAACACTACTGCTGCTTTGAAGAGGAAGAAGAATGGGTCCAGGCGCCGCTGCTTGAAAGCAAACAAGATGGAGCTCGGAGGAGCAGGACAGTTGCTCAACCTCGTGCAGTTCAGAGCAACATAAGCTCCAGCCGCACATCCCGTATCATCTCTGCGTGAGCCACAACCATCTCGGCCACGTGCAAGTCAGGCCTACGGCGGTGGGGTGAGGCGGGCATGCGGCATCGTGGTGCTCGACGAGCCAGAGGTCGGAGGTCGGGAGTGGCTCCTCGGATGGAGCCTTGCGGCATCGGGTCGGTTGCAGGGGAGGTCACGCCGGGAGGAGTCGGCCGATGCCGCAGATCGAAGCAGGGTGGATCCAGCGCGTTCGAGTTGCTGACCGAGGTGGGGATTCCCGCGCGGCGGCGGGTGCTGGGCCTCGGCGGGGCTCAGGCGGCAACATACGGTGCCGCTCGCCGCCAGGGCAGGGCGTTGTCGTCGGCGAGATGCCAGGCATCGGCGGCGGCAGAAAACCCAGGCCTGTAGGAGACGAGCTGCGGAGCTCTGCTCCTCCCGGAGCGGCGGCGCATGGCGGAGGTGGGGGCGGCGCAAGGTGGCACTCGGAGGTGGCGGGGAGGGGCTTCCTCTCGGCCGGCGATGGTCGGGTCGTGGCGGTGATGACGGGATCGGGGAGAGACGCAGGAGGTTGGGAGGTGGGTGGGATCTGTGTGAGCCAGGAGGAGGTGGGAGTGGGGGACGGGATCCGCAGCAAGATCTGGGAGGAGATTGCCGGGGAAGGCGCGGCGAGCTGCACCGGCTGTCGCCGGGAGGGAGGCTGGGCGCGGCAACGGCGGGAGGGAGGCTGACCGTGGCGGCGGGTGGAGGCTGGGCGCGGCGGCGTATTCTGTTTCGTCGAGGTGGGGGAGAGAAGGTCGTGGATTTTGTAATGGGCCGTTCGGGAGGTGCCTAGTGGGCAAGTTGGTTGCTATGATTTTCTTTGTTCAGGATCTCGGCAGCATCTCCTCGGCCCTATATAGGGCGGCTAATATTCTGATCCTAGAATCAGAATAGTGTTTATATATATATATATATATATATATATATAATAATATAAGAAAATGGCTTTGTACTCTTGGGAGTACGTACTCCCATCGCTCATATATCACATAGATGAATCTTTTATACCTCTTTATTATTTTTAATATACTTCATTAATAATTACTAGATATCCCAAAATGAGTTTCACGAAAAAAATCATGTGAGTCTACATATTTTAAAAGGTTTACGTATATACTGATTTGGTCGTACATGAAAAAGGTATATTACAAAAAGTACGTCGCAAATGATATTTTTTTCACAAAACTCGTATTGGGTATCTTAGAATATTAAAAATAAATAGGTATAATTAATGTGTATATGAGGTATATTGATGATGGGAGTACATACAACCAGGAGTACAGAAAAGTAGTCATATATATATATATAGAGTACTATATATATATATATATATATATATATATATATATATATATATATATATATATATATATATATTGGTTATCCAAAAAACTCTATGACAAATTGAGTTGACAATTAACTATGCACCTTTCACTCCAAGTGTTCATTTGATATTGTGCAATATGGATATTATTCACTCTATGGAGGAAGATAGAAATCTTTCTGAGGGAAGGATCCATTCAAATATTATTGACCGCACCTTGGAGAGGAAGATATAACATTTATCCATGGAATTGGCAAAAAGGAAGGTATGTCTTTCATTTGTACGTATGTAAATTTCCTTTTGCATACCGCTATTTTTTTCCAAATAGTTGTGTTGCACATTCTGATTATCATATATTGGTAGCAATGTTTTACTTCCATGCAAACAATTTCAAGGAAATACTAAAGTTGAGCAACTTGGAATTGGAAATTATGCTCCAAAACTCCGTCATGGAGGAAATCTTATCTTACCTTACCCCCTATATATACCTTACCCCCTATATATATATATATATATATATATATATATATATATATATATATATATATATATATATATATATATATATATATATATATATATATATATATATATATATATTTATATATTTTTTTACTAATAAAGCAAGGTGATATTCTTGGTTTCGTCCCACTTAGCTGATTTTATTGGTTTCGGACACCACATCTCGTCCTACCGTTAGGACATTACGTTTATTACCTGCAAAAAGGAAGCCGATGCCTTGTCCTAGGTTACGTGAAGCCAGCCCAGCCCATTGCTTGGTTTGGGCCAATAGCTGAACGCACGGCCGAGTCCTAACCGAGATCGCGATGCAGGGTCCTAACCGAGCCTAGAAAAAAACCGAGCCTAGAATCGCGGAACCAATCGATGCCGATCAGAACTCTTTTGACGAGAATAGCAGGAGCTCTGCCTTTGCATTATAGATAAGAAGAGGTCATAACATACAACATGGTACCACCAGTACAGGCTGGCAAAAGTACACGCACTCTAGCACAGAAGCAAGAACAACAAGGAAAAAGGAAGGAGGAGGGTGAGGCTACATCTCCGTAATTGGGAGAGACTCCCTCGCTGCTTGGAACAGAGATACATCCTCCTTGATCATCGCCGATAGCACGACCGCAGTTACTTCCTTCTGTTCAAACACCCTCCGATTCCGTTCCTTCCACAGGTGCCAAGCTATGTACGCCGCCAAAGTGATCCCCTCATGGACCCTGTCCCGCCTCCCAGGAGCGGTGCAGAGCCTCGTCCACCAGTCCTCAATTGAGGAGGCTGTTGATGCGGCAGCGCACATTGTGCTATGTGTTCCCTGGAATTGGAACCACACTTCCTTCGCGAAACAACACTGCAGTGTTAAGTGCACAGCCGTTTCCTCCTCCTGATCGCATAATCTGCATTTTTCATTGTGAGGCCATCCTCTCGCGTGTAGCCGATCCGCAGTCCAGTTTCTGTTTTGCAGCAGCAGCCAGATGTAGAATTTAACCTTTCCTTCCATTCTGCACTTCCAGACCTTCTCCAACCCCGGTTGTTCGATCCTAGCCACGAACTGAATTGCATAGGCAGAGGAGGCAGAGTATTTTGCATTTGCAGTTAGAGACCATCCAATCTGATCCATTGAGTCAGCTAGCACCACCAGCTGTACCACGTTCCACAACCTGACGAACTCTGTCAGCTGAGCCTCGGTGCTCATCCTTTGCATACCATGCATCCACCGGCCAGTTGTGATCGCCTCCCTGACCGATAGCCTCTTGAACCTGGCAAGTTTAAAAATCTTCGGGGCGACAGTGCAAGGCGCTTCGCCATGTAGCCAACGATCCATCCAGAAGATTGCAAGGCGACCATCCCCCAACTGAATTGAGGTGTAGCTCGAGAAAAGTTGCTTATCCATGGCATCAGTTGGCGTGGGAGAACCCTTCCAAGGCCGATCAACATAGTCCCATCTAAACCATTCCCAGCGCAATCGAAGCGCCCTGCTGAAACATTCGATGCTCTTCACCCCTAGACCCCCAAATCTTTTGGGGGAGCAGAACTGTACCCAGTTTACAAGGCTTTTGCCACCGGCAGATGCATTCTCCGACTCCCAAAGGAAATTTCTTCTAAGCTTGTCCACTTTTTTGATGAACCACTTGTCCGGTTGGAGAGCCGTCAAGAAAAAGGTGGCTGTGGCCGTGACAACTGAATTGATGTAAACCAGCCTTCCCATCCTGTTCATCAGACGTCCTTTCCGGGGAGAGAGTTTCCCCGCAATCTTATCAAGCACCGACTGAACGTCAACCCTCCTCGGCTTCCTAGTTCCAAGTGGCAGGCCCAGATACTGGCAAGGGAATGATCCTAGCATCCCTCCAAATTGTGCTATCATGGGAGCGATATCAATGGTTGTGCACGCAATAGGGTATGCCACCGTTTTCTCCATATTTGCTGTGAGGCCCGAAGCATTGCCAAAAAGCATGAGGATTTGTTGAAGAGCCAGAAAATCCTCCTGAGACGGGTTGATGAACAGAGCAGCGTCATCAGCGTAAAAGCTTGACCTGAACCGTGCAACACGAGATCTCAGAGGCGATAGAATTCTCCTTTTTGTGGCTAGCCATAATAATCTTTGCAGTGGCTCCATTGCAATGATGAAAAGCAGCGGGGACAGGGGATCCCCCTGTCGCAGCCCCCGTCTATGAAGGAAGGGTGATCCTGGTGATCCATTTAGCAAGACCCTTGAAGAAGAAGTTGACAAAATGAGCGACAGCATATCACGCCATCTCTGCCCAAAACCCATTGCCTCCATAACCTCAAGCAAATATCCCCACCCCACTGAGTCAAAGGCCTTGGCTATATCAAGCTTCAGGAACACAAGAGGGGAGTTTGCAGAGTGAGCAGCCTTGATTACATTCTTGACATATAGAAATTTGTCTTGGATAGCTCGTCCTCTTATGAAAGCACTTTGACTGTTAGTGACAAGCCAATGTACTTCTAGGGCCAATCTGGAGGCCATCATCTTGCTCACAAGCTTTGGAACCGAATGCATTAGACTGATAGTTCTAAAGTCACGGGCCTCTTGAGCCCCATCTCTCTTCGGCAGCAGAGCTATGTTAGCCGTGTTGATCAGATGCCAGTTTTGCCCACGCAACGAATGCACACAATTTACAGCGGCCAACAGATCATCTTTGATTACCGACCAACACCTCTTGAACCCCCCCCCCCCCCCCCCCCGTGAAACCATCTGGCCCCGGCGCCTTCTCCCCGTGCACCTCATTAACAGCCGTCTTCAGTTCCTGCTCAGTGAATGGTGCGTCCAAGTGCTGCAGGTCCCTTCTCGGCAAGCCGAGGAATTCCCAATTCAGCTTGGCAGTGCTGGAGAAAGGAGTGCCCATGAGTCCTTGAAACCTATCGAGGAGGATTTTTGCTTTTCCATCATGGTTAGTGACCATCCCACTGCTCCCCCTGAGCGCTGGAATGTGATTCTTGCGCCGCCTCCCGCTAGCCCTTTGATGAAAAAACCTTGTGCTTGCGTCACCCTCTTTTATTTTTGTCAGTCTTGACTTCTGCCGCCACCGTGCTCTATCTATTGCCGCCAGTCCCAACAACTTAGCCTTGAGTCGTCCACGCAGACGTCGCTCCTCGTCAGAGAGAGCTCTTTCCTCCTGAGCCAGGTCAAGCCTGAAAATGATTTCACTTGCCACCTTAGACATGAAAACAGCCCACCTCATTCTCTGCTTGTTCCACAAACGCAAAGCCCTCGCCGTCCTGGATAACTTTGTATGCAGCACCCTTACTGGATCAGCCGATTTGACTTCCTTGGTCCATGCCTGGCTGACAGTGTCGTCAAAAGCCTGGGCTTTCAGCCAATGATTTTCAAATCTGAACGCTTTATAGTGTGAGCACTCCATCTTCCTCAGAATAATTGGGCAGTGATCAGATACGTTTGTCGAAGCCGGCGACAGTTGATATTGTGGAAAAGAAGCCTCCCAATCACTGGACACCAACATTCTATCAATTTTTGTGAGCGTGACATTTTCCCGCTCGTTGGACCATGTAAAACGTCTTCCAAGGAGCGGAAAATCAATCAGCTCCATGTCCTCTATGGCAGCCCTGAAACGACCCATCATGCGCATATTTAGATTGTTGTTGCTCTTGTCATTGGCTCTGTAGATCATGTTGAAGTCTCCGAGCATCATCCACCACGGCAACATTAGCTGGCTTAAACTCTGCATTTCATCAATGAACAAGATCTTCTCTTCTTCCAGCTGTGGCCCGTAGACACCAGTGATCGACCAAGTTCCTCCGTCAGTTTTGCATCTGACCGTGCCAGAGACACAGTGCACACCGACAGCCAAAGGAGCAGCAGCAATTTCAAAATCATCAGAACATGCAATGAGAATTCCCCCTCTTGAGCCAGCCGCCGGCTGAAAAATGAAGTTGTCTCTGAATCTTGGCCCCAGGGTCTCGATTACCAGCGCATTAGTCAGTTCACTGATCTTCGTCTCTTGTAAACACACGATGTTGCATTTCAGATCAGACACAAAAGTCTGCATAGCCTTCCTTTTCGTAGGGTTGTTCAGTCCCCGCACATTCCAACTTAGGATGGAGAAATCCATAAAACAAGGCAAACCCACTCGGAACAAATCCATCGAACTACAACCACGAGCTGCTTACAATAAGAGGACACACTCCAGCAAACCCAGGTGGTCACCGGCATTGGGATCAAACGGCTCATTGAGACCAACAACACACATCGAGAACTACCCAACAACACACATCCAGGACTAACAAAGCAGAGTTGCACTAACATCTGAATCTAGGTAGTACACCAACACTTAACTGATGACCAGGGTAGCAGATCAGGCGGGGATTGGCTGCACCTGTCCCCGAACTCCTCCCCCAACTTTCTTCTCCTTGCCCGTCGCCTCAAGCATGGCCCCGATGAAGTTGTCTGGCAGCGGCTGTTTAAAGATTGCTCTGTATCGCTCTATAGCCGCCGGCGCGTCCTCGGGTTGTGGCGCATCTCCGGCGATGATGTCGGCCTTCTTCAGCAGGACAAGCTGAACCTTATCCATGGTGGACCAGCTTGCTGTCGGCTTGGCTGCCAGTCTTCCACTGCTCCTCTTGGGGAGCCCCCCTGCAGGCGCACCCCTTCTGTCTGGATCTGTGGTTGGCGTGGGCAGCAGAGCGGCAGAAACAGGGGAGGAACAGGCGATGAGGAAACGACTCAGAGGATCAGTCAGATCCCCACCGCCCTCGCCCTCATCAGAAACAGCCATTTCATCACTGATGGCGGTCTCGTGTTCCTCTGGGCCCGGCCCACTATGAACCATGCCGCCCCCCATCACCTCCAAACCAGCTGGGCTAGGCCTGGGCCCTTGCGGGCTGCCACGAGGGGAGTGCGGCCCATATGTTCCCCCATCCTCCAGCGCTTCACTATCTTGACCGAGCAGCCTTGTGGACTGGTCAAAGCCAACAGATGCTCCATCATCCATGCCCCCTGGCTCCGGTCCCGCGCATGCACCAATGGGCGTGCATGCAAGAGAGGGGGCATGCACGTCGCCCTCAACTCCGATGCATGTCGTCCCCCCTTCCTCTTCTCTCCCTGCTTCTCTTGCCTTTTCCTGCGCAGCCATAGCCCGCTGCTCCAAGGCGCCAGTCGCAGGGAGGCAGAGACTTTCATGAGAAAGGGTGGGCAGGCCTCCTGGTTGCCCAGCTGCACCTCTTTCCCCCTTCCCTTCCTGGCTTGCAGTCATTGCCGACCCTCCAACCGCGCAGCGCTGCAGGCTAGCGATGACAGGGGCGCCGTCAGAGCCCGTGGATGGGTCCTCGCCCGCAGCAGGACAGTCCAGCAGTCATGCGTCGATGAGCGGCGGCTCCAATCCTGCCGGCGACCCCTCGTGCCTCCGGCCGCCGACGTCTCCCCTCCCCTCACGCCTCCCGTCCGCCTCATGCTGTCGACTTGCTCCAGCGTGGTGCATCCCGATGCTTGCCTGCCGGAACCCTTCGTCGGTGCCGTATGTGCGCCTTCCCCCTCCCCCTCCACCGCCGCCCTGCTCCGGGAAACGAAGTCTTGAGAGAGCCGACTGCCGTGGCGGCGGAGGTGGAAAGGCGCCGTCCTCGTAGCTTAGGTACCACCTGTACCCCCACCGTGCCGGCCATGACGGTACCGTGCCGTCTTCCGATGGCAGCCCGCTCATCCCGCTACTGCTGCTGGCCCCACTCTCCGGGCTAGAGGCCGGCGGACAAGTGAAGTCGACGACGTGGTCCAGGTGGATGAGCACTGGATGCCCTAGCATACCCACCTGCCCCCATCTCGGCGGCACCTCTTCCATGATGTTGAGCTCCGGGAAGTACATCCCGGGCGAGCCCATTTCGCGAGGTTCCTCGAGCTGCAGCACACCTCTGGTCTTTAGCTTCTCCACAGCGTCCATCCACACCCACAGCCGGAAACAGCCCGTCTCCTCCTCCCGTCCCACCTCTTCATCAATCCCATCAATGAGCATGGATGGATCGAACAATGGGGTCACACTCTCGATGTCCCATGCGTGCTCCGACACCCCTTCCAGGCAAACCCTGGCCTTGTAAAGCATCTTTGCCGGCGATGCACGGCGGAAGCGCGACCACGGCGCCACCATGAAGGTGACCCTCCCAAGCACCATGGGGCCTTGGATTCCCAGCACCTTGTCACGGACGGCGGCGTCATCGAAGATGAGCAGCAGCTCGCCAAGAGCGCGTAGGGACACCTTGACCGCCTCTTCATGGATCCTGAACCGCAGCGCCATCGCCCGCTTGACGTCGATGAGCTCGAAAGGGGGCGGAGAGCCCGCCACCACCGCCACAACCGCGCATCTCGTGAGCTTCCTCTCCGCCTCCGCTAGCGCCGCCGTCCTGCGCGCCATGCCGATGACCAACCCACGCCTCGCCTCCGGGTCACTCGCTGGAGCCTCCATTGGTGCGCGAACGGCAGAGCTCGGTAGCGGTCCAGGCGGCGGAGGTGGCAGAACCACAACCGGATCGACCCTTCTTTCAGGACTTGCAGCCGGCGCTATCGCCTCACCGCCGCACCACCTTGCCCTGTGCCCAGCCTCACCACAGAGCAGACACCTCTCTCGATTCTTACACTTGGCAATCCTATGGTCTGGCTCGAGGCACCGGAAACACTTTCCCCAGGCTTTCTTGAATAGTAGTTCCTTGAACCGAGATGGCTTGGCCTTCGGCGGGGGGCGCTGATAAAAAGGGGGACGCCTCCCCCTTCCGACCATCCTCCACCCACTGTCATCAATGAGCGTAGGGGGGTTGCTGGGCCTTGAATGCGGCGGATCTGAGGCCGGTGCGACGACGATGGACTGCAGGCATCCTCCGGTTGCATTTACCACCGGCCCCCCTTCCGTCGCACGCGGCCTTGGGAGTTCCTCAGGACACGCCGGCATTGAAGGCGCCATTGTCCCCCCTGCCCTGGCGCGAGCAGAGCCTCCAAGAAGGAGACAGTTGGGGGGAGCGAGACCGGAGCCGTTGACGAGGTCATGGAGCACGGTGCGCCACCGAGGAGGCGACGCTGGGTGGGAGACGCTGGGTGGGAGAGACGGGATATTGAGTGAGTATATGGCTGTAACGAAGATGGAAGTTTGTTCTGGTTTTGTGCCGATCAGAACTCGAACTCCTGTCTGATCCCTGCTATTTGCTCTTTCACCTCCCTCGATAAAGACGGGTCGCCAAGGCTCTCCTCTCGAGTCCTGGCTGTTGGAAGGGAGAGAGGGATTTGGTGGAATAGTTGATGTATTGCTTGAGCCTCATGGGCATATATATAGGAGTACAATGACCAACTTGGAGTACAAGACAAGGTAGGACAATCCTAATCTATCTCATGTTTCCTAATTAATCAATATACTCAACATCCCCCCGCAGTCACAACGGTAGTGACGCAGACGGTGAGACTGGAGAAGAATCCGAAGGTAAGCCGATGGACATCCCCCCACAGTCGTAACGGTCGATGCATCGCGGAAGTTGTGGCTGGAGTGGAAACCGACGAGGTTCCTCAAGCAAGGCGGTAGCCCTTTGTGCCGATGTCGAGGTAGCCGAGAGCGGAGGGTGGTGTAGCTGTGGTCGAGGTAGCCGTGGGAAGAATGCCGTGGTCGATGTCGAGTCGGGGTAGCCGGTGTCGAGGGAGTCGCCGAGGAGCCGCGGGCGCAAGGAGGCGCCGAGTTAGTCATGGGCGCAGTGGTGTCGAAGTAGTGGTGCGCCGGGAAGAAGACGAAGTTGAGACGCGTCGCGCCGGGATTGCCAAGTCCGGGGACACGTCGTAGACGAAGGCACGCATCGGTGTTGCCAGCACCGGGCATGCGTAGACGGACGAAGTCGGTGTTGACGATGCGTCGCTCAAGGCTTGTCAGACCTAGGAACACATCGGAGACGAAGGCACGCATCGGTGTTGCCAGCACCGGGCATGCGTAGACGGGGACCTGCACACAACTTGTACGCCATGTCGAGGAGGCTAGCAGAGAAGGACTCAAGGACGGTTGCGGCGCAAATCGGCGGGGGGGCGATGTCGCCCGCGGTGGTCAGAGTAGATGAAGTGGTCGGGGTAGACAACGGCGACGCTGGCGATGAGCTGGTGCTGGACGAAGACGAAGGGGTTGGACGGGCGGCGCGGCTCGGGTGGGCGAGCGACAGCGCCGCCGAAGAGGCGCGGCGTGGCTCGGGTGAACGAGCCGCAGCGACGCCGAAGAGTAGCGGCGGCGGCGGCCTGATGGCGGCGGCGGCGGCTGGTTAGGAGCGCGGCGGCGATGCTCGAAGGAGGCGTGGAAGAACCCGACAGCATGACGAAGACCGGCGCGGATGATGGTGTTCCCGCGCCGAGGAAGGCGGCGCGGCGCATACCAGAGGAAGTCGACGCGCGGGGACGGCAGAGTGGACCGCGCGCCGCGGTGCTAAGCCCCGATGGGGCGACGAAGCAGCCGCGCGCGGGTCGGGGCGACGGCGGGAAGACCTCGGGGCGGTGGTGTGGACCGTGTGCCGCTGCGCGATGGCCCGAAGGGGCGACACAACAGCGGCGCGCGAGTCGGTGCAGCCGCGGGGACGGCCTCGGGCGGCGGCGGTGACCGCGTGCCACGCTCGCTACGGCCCGATGGGGCGATGCAGCGGCAGCGCGAGGGTCAGTGCGGCCACGGGGACGACCTGGAGCGGACGGCCTCGGGGCGGCAGTAGACCGTGGGCTGCGACACTACGGCCCGAAGGGGCGACGCAGCGGTAGCGCGCGGGTTGGTGCAGCCGCGGGGAGAACCACGGGGCGGCGGCGCTGCGGCCCGACGGGGCGACGCAGCGGCAGCCCGGTGCTCGATCGGTGGAGGGACGCGTTGTACTCGGGACAGTCTTCACGGGACCTGCGGAGGCGCGCACAACCGATGGGCCAGGTCGGTTGCATGGCGTAGATGAGGCGGATCGCGACGGCGGGCGGGTGATCAATCCGATCGCGCGTGAGGTCGGGGACGCCGCTCGATGGAGGTGGGATGACGACGGAGTCCGAGATGAGGCCGGCGACGACGGCCGGCAGGGCGGCCGTACAGGCGCGGCGTAGATTGACGGGCGGGCCGGCACGCGAACGGCGGCTGTGATGGGCCGCAGCATTGCGCGAGGCCGCCGGATTGGGGCGATGCAGGTGTCCCGATCGGAGCAGGGCGGTGACGGCCGGCGTAGATCGACGGGCGGGCCGGCGCGCGAACGACGGCGTTGAGGGGCCGCCGCGTTGCGTGAGGCCGCCGGGTCGGTGTAGAGGCCGGGTCGCGCCAATGTCGGAGTAGAGGCGCGGTGGTCGACGGCGGCGGCGGGCGACGCAAACCGATCTAAGATCGGAAAACCAAAAAGGAAACGCCGATCAATGCGACCGGCGGAAGAGAGAAAACCCGGATCAAGAGATCGGGAAAAAGACTCTCTATGGCAGCCGGTCAACACGACCGGCGGACAAACCCTAGGTACGGGCGGCGCGGCCCCCGGCGGCGGTCATGGAGGCCGACCGCCCCGGGGGCGGCGCGCGGTGCGGAAGCGGTGGGCGGCGGCTAGGTCTAGGAACTTGCGGCAGATACCATGTTGGAAGGGAGAGAGGGATTTGGTGGAATAGTTGATGTATTGCTTGAGCCTCATGGGCATATATATAGGAGTACAATGACCAACTTGAAGTACAAGACAAGGTAGGACAATCCTAATCTATCTCATGTTTCCTAATTAATCAATATACTCAACACTGGCAACCTCGAGCAGCTGCCGCGTCCCTCCCTGCATCTGCCCCTATCTCCTGTTGCCGCCTAGACTGTCCTTGCTCGTCGGGGAAGGGCCACAGCCTCCTCTACTATGGCCACGACGAGATCGACGTCGAGAGGTGCTCAGGCCAGAGGAGGTCATCATTGAGGAGGAGGCGACGGCTGGGATGGAGGTGGGAGTCTAGACCGGCGCGGTGCAGTGAGGAGCGGGAGGCAGGCGGTGGCATCGCCTCGGTTGTAGCTGCATGGGGATGAGCAGGGGTGGAGGCGCCGGCGCTGGGAGTGATGGTGCATCTCGGCGTGTCCACCATCAGCTCCGTCTTGACGATGTGCTTGGCGGCTGATAGCTCCAGCGCCCTACACAACTGGTCGTCTTGACGGAACTGCTGCGTGTACGACGACTGGGGCTCCGAATTTGGTACGAGTAAGAACCGGGAGCGACCATGCATCGGCGGTTAAGATGCCTCGCCACCTCTAGCGAAATAGAAGCGGGTGGAGGCTGGTCTACGACTTGGGAACGGGGCTGCCCGTCGTGTCGAACTCTCTCCCTCATGAACACGGAGGCGGCGGTGACAGAGAGATCGAGCAAGTGACGTCGGCTTCAAACTCTGCAGGTATTGCCCCTCCCCTCTGTTTCCTCTTTATCTATCTCGCTGGACTTGGTGAGCGCCAACAACGGGGAGGCGGAGTGTAACATCCCCAGATCTTAAGCATGTAATTAAGCTAATTAACATGCCATGTCATCATTATCATCATAATTAAATTGTAACTAAGAAATAATCCAACGTCAAATTCAAAATTTCAAATGCAAGTCAAAATAAAACTTTTTCAAATAATTAAACAAAATAGCTCATGTTATTGCAAATAATCCCAAAGCAATTATAAAAATAAAATCAACATTGTTTGAGTTCCCAAATTGACCCTATCAACCATTTCAGTGGACCAGCAGCAACATTTTAAGCCTTTTCAAAATTAAATAAATAGTTAGACTATTCAAAATAAATTGAGACTTGTTGTGCTAGCTCAGAGCACTGAGTAGTATTTATGTGCCAAGTTTCATCTCCAATAAAAATAATTTACTAGCTCGAATGAATCCAAAACAGTAGCAGAAAAAGAAAATAGAAAAGAATAAAAAGAAAAGGACCTAAGCTACTGGTGGACTGGGCTCTAGGTCAACAGTATCTAGCCCAACCCACCGCCTCGCTTCCTTCAACCTCCTGCTCACCGCACGCGCTGGACGCCGCGCGTCCGTCCGTGGCGCGGATGCGGAACGCGCCGATGATCCCGCGGCTCCGACGCTGGATAAGGACGGCCCTCGCCTCCAGAGACGAACCCTAGACCCCCAGAGCACCCCCATCTTCCCCCTCGCTCTCTCTCATGCCCGATCCCGCACCTCACAGCGCCGTCATCGCCATGGCCTTTGCCATTTCCGCGGCCACAGAGCTCCCCCTCGCCTGCGACCACGTCTGGGAGCTCCGTCGTCATCGCCTACGTCGCCTGCGCCTTCTGGTTTGGACCGAGGCGCCGCGTCGCCGTCGCTTTCATCGATTCCCTCCGCCGATCGCCGCCTCTGCCGCCGCTCGATCTCCTCGACTCCGACTAGCTCCTGCTCCCCTAAGCCCCCCATTGCCCCCACTGTGAGCTTCCGCGCCTCCCGGGCCTCTTCCCTCTCTTCCCCGCGTCCCGTAGCCGCCCTGCCGACGAGCCCGTGCCTCGGCCGCCGCTCGCCGCTGTCGTTGCTGCCATCTTCGGTCGTTTTCGCCTGAACCGCACACACCACCGCACGCGCCTCGCTCCGCTCAATCTACTGGAGGTCGCGGCCGTCCGTTTGGTCGCCAGAATCGGCCGGCCGGCGTACCTCCGCCGCGTCTGTGCGTCGCCGGCGATTATTCTCCGGCTAACCATGCCATTAGGGCCTAATTATTTACTAATGACCCTGCTAATCCCCACTGACCGCTGGGCCCCACGCGGCTTAATTAACCCTAACTAAAATGATTTAGTTAATAAATAGACTGACATGTGGGGCCCACATTTACTGTTCAAACGGATAAGACTCGCTGACTCAGCGTGCTGACTCAGCACTGACCCACATGTCAGCCTCTGTTGATTGGGTGCTGACCGGACAGTTGACTCAGTCAACTGGCCCCACCTGTCAGCCACTGTGTACACTTTTGTGTACACTGTGCTGGGTGCATTTAGCATTTTGCTATTTAATTTCGAATTAAAATTAATTCCAGAAATTCCAGAAAACGATTAAAACTTTGAAAAATCATATAAAATAAACCGTAACTCGGATGAAAATAATTTATATATGAAAAACGATCAGAAAAATATGACGAATCCGAATATGGCTTCCACATACCTATCACATGTCTCTAACATACCGAACATTGAACATTTGCTACCGAAACCGCTAAATGAATAGTGTTCAGAGCTGGGAAAATATTCCCGGGTATTTTCCCGCTCAGACCAAAATATCTAGCACTGCATTAGAACACCCCTAGCACTGCATATTGCCAGGTCATGCATTTATGTTGCATTGTTTGCCGTGTATTTATTGTTTCTTCCCCCTCCTTCTCTCCCGATAGACCCCGAGACTGCCGACGACACTGCTGAGTATGACTACGTCGACGACGACCAGACCCCTTCAGCAGAGCTTCCAGTCAAGCAAAACCCCCCTGATCATCCAGATATCGCCTACTCTTTCTCGCTATTGCTTGCATTAGAATTGCTTCTGTTGTTGCTCCGATAGCTCCTATTCTGATGCATAGCCTGATTTCGTCGCCTGCTATTGATACCTTACCTGCTATCCTATGATGCTTAGTTAGGTATACTAAGTTTCATCAGCTGGCCCTTCACCCTTGTCCGTTTGCCAGGCTTGTTATCGGGCCGTGATCACTCTGGGTGATGATCACGGAAATGTTACCTTACTGCAATACTTTAAACTGTTAAAGTCGGGCCGGCTCCAAGAGTGCCCGCGAGATAATGGAACAAGACGGGTTGAACCCAAGGGTACCCGTGAGTGATATTGTGGCGGAACGACAGGGCAGGCGGAGACCACCTAGGAGAGAGGTGGGCCTGGTCCTTGGTCGTAGTCCGTGGATTACCAAGTCGGAGCGACAGGAATCCGGTTCGGCTCTGCGAGTTACTAAACACGCCTAACGGATTTGGGTATTTGATCTGAGTTGGCTACGTGCCTATACGCACTACCACCACGCGGGATAATGGTTTAATGGGGCCCTCTACGTCGTACGTTTCTCCCGAAAACTCTTCAGATGTCATAGTTCAGAGATGTGGGCTGATTGTTGGGGTGGGCTGGTTACGTCACTTGTGTATACAGTGTCGTGCCTGGGCCCCGGCTAGTCGCGCAACGTGCAGGAGTGCAGAGGGCGATGGGCCCAAGACCCCTTCGCACTTAGGATTTAGACTGGCGTGTTGACCTCTCTGGAGAATCTAGGTTGGTCTACGTTCTGTCGATTACCCGAGGCTGGGCATTACCTAGCAAGTGTGTCCGGCTAGATGTAATCGAGCGTGTTGGGTAACAGTAGTGCACCCCTGCAGGGAAGTGATCTATTCGAATAGCCGTGTCCACGGTAACAGGATGCTCGGAGTTGTATCATGATCTACTACAACTATGAATGGATACTGTTACAATGTTAAACTGTTACTACTGCTCTCGGGATCACTTTCTCGCAGGGTAGTCGAGAAAGGATCTCAGGGCATTGCTAATATATACTTGTTACTATATGGTAATGTGTTCTACTCTCTTCTGATGCTGCAAGATTGCTTCAAGATGCTAGTCTTCGATAGGCTAGGCCTTTCCCCCTCTGTTCCGGCATTTCTGCAGTTTAATCCAAAGATATAGCCCCATTCCTTTGATACCGATGCATACTTAGTATAGTTCTGATGTAAGTCTTGCGAGTACTTTGGATGAGTACTCATGGTTGCTTTGCTACCTCTTTTCCCCCTACCCGGTTGCTGCGATCAGACGACGGAGTCCAGGAGCAGGAGATCCCCGGAGGCACCTCCTACTACGTTGAGCCCGCCGACCAGGAGTAGTTCGGAGGCCCTAGGCAGGAGGCCTTCGCCTTTTCGATCAGTGTCGCTGTTATGCTAGCCTTCCTAAGGCAAACTTGACTAACTATGTCTGTACCCAGATATTATTTGTTTGTCTGACTTATGCATTCGGGTCCTCTTGAGCCTTGCTTTGTAATATGAAGATTTATGTTTAAATTTGTGTTTAGAGTTGTGTTGTGATATCTTCCTGTGAGTCTCTGATCTCGATTGTGCACGTTTGCGTGTATGATTAGTGCACGGTCGAGCGGGTGCGTCACACGGAGGTAGAGTTTGGGCGGAGGCAGGAGAACTAGCAGCAAGTAGCGCATATGGTTGCTGATGGGTTTTGACTATTTGCATGCTCGTGGGGCTTCTCAGTATTAAACTGTTCATTGATCTGCTATTAGTTGATTACCGGGGTGTGTGTATAGATTTGCTGCTTTTGAATTGTGTTCTTGATGGTGCTCGGCAGTTTCCCTCCCAAGCAGAATATTTTAGACGTTATTTTCTTCATTGCATTATGTTTAATTTAACAATCATATTTTCTATTACATATGGTATAAAAGATAATGAACTGTTAAGTTTGTTTATGTTTGTTATTTTTGATTAACCTTGGTGCTGTACTGCCGGCTTGTTTTAGGTCTCTGAACCTGTGGTCGTGTCTGATGGAATGGGAGGTGCTGCCATGTATGAGCTTGTCCGTGTTGGGTACAATAAACTCATTTGAAAAATTATTCTTCATGAAAATGATTCTTCTACGATTCACGGTATGCAGTAGGACCATTCAATCAAGAAGAAAAAGCTATATTCTGCCAAGCCAATCTTTTCTGAATATCTATGCACATGTAGCCCCTCTGGGTTGAGCTGGGACCAAGGTACACTAAGCATGATGATCATTTCATTTGGTTGACTTACTCTTTGTAGGAGATATGCCCTAGAGGCAATAATATATGTTATTGATTATCTCCCTATTCATAATTAGGTTTATGTTCCATGCTATAACTGCTATGGTTCTCGAGTCTACAATAACCACGAGGCTCGAAGGATGACTCATATGCACGTGTGGAATAATAAACGGTAAAATGTATTCCTAGTCTGGCCTCTAAGACTGGCTCAAGTATTGCATGATGATCCTGTTTTCCTGATCATGGGCATGGCTATGCCGGCAATTTTGAGGGCACAATGTTAGAAGAAAATTTGTGTTGAATCGACCCGAATTGATGTTATGCTATGAGATTCATTCGTCATAAGTTAATGGTTAATAACACAGAGATGGTTAACATTTGCATAATTCCTTAGACCATGAGAGTACCGAGTTACTTCATGCTTGCTTCATGAACTTTGGGGTTTGTTAAACGTCATCCGTAAATGGGTGGCTATTACGGCGGCTTACGGGTTCATGGAAAAGTATGTCAAGTAACTTGATAGCTCAAGATTGGGATTTGCTCCTCCGACGATGGAGAGATATCTCTGGGCCCTCTCGGTGTTACGGTATCCATCATCGTCTGGACAGACACTTTGTGATTTGATCACGGGGATGCCGGAACATGGGAACGAGAAAAGAGAACAATACCGGTAACGAGGTAACTGGCATAGTGGACAAGTTGTTGATCCGCGGGGATGCCAACATGTCTCACCTCGGGTATTTGTAACATATCGCGAAGCAACAGGAATAGCACACGGCAACTGGAGGTTCACTCGAATATTCATTCGTGTGGGTATAGGGATCAATATGGGTGTCCACGGCTCCGATGTTGATCATTGATCGGAAGGGGTTCCGGGTCATGTCTATGCTTCACCGAACCTATAGGGTCACACGCTTAAGGGTCATCTATCTGCTGAATACTAGACAGGGAGTCTGAGAGAAAATCACCGAAAAAGTTTTCGGACACCGGAAAAGTTTCGGACAGCGGAAAAGTTCCGCAGAGAGAACACCGGAACAGTTTCGGTAAAACTGAAAAGTTGTTTCAGGGGATACCATAAAGTCAAATTGGTTTTGGCACATGCCTGATAATTCTTGGAGGGTGCCAGAATCATTCTGGAAACTTTCTGGAATTTTCCGGGATGAAAACCGGAAATGTTCCGGAGCTGCCGAAACCGCTTCAGATGCTTTTCGCAGATGAAAATCACTAAACCGGAATTGTTCCGGATCGCATTGAAAATTATTTTAGTGGGTACTGGAAATGTTCTAAGCCCACATAAATATTTTCAGTTCGACCGGACGCTGGAAAAATGTCGTCGTGAATAGTGAAAGTGCTTCTTGGGATATTTATGGAAAAGTCACCTTTTGGGATATTTTCCCAAAAGGTTTCTAGAAGGCTTGGGGGCCAAGAAACCCTACCCCTTGGATTTCCTATAAATTGAGGTGGAGGGGCTGCCTCCACACTGACTCCTTCTCACATACAAGTGCCATGACATTTCTGGCTTCTCTCTCCCTCCCAGCGAAATAATTTCGTAGAGCCGAAAGGCTGTCTGGGTTCCGGTGGGAACTAGTTCTAGACGGCGAAGCCCTGCCGGATAGATGACACCGTATGTGTGCAACCCCGTAGAGAGGTCGTAGGTTCGATCTTTTTGCCCGAGGGGCTGTTCGAGGGTCCTCCCGAAGGGCTGTCCAAGTTTCTGTCCGAGTTTCGGGGGTCCTCCCGAAGGGCTGTCCGTGAGGCCTCCCGGAGGGCTGTCCGAGGATCCGTCCGGTGGGACTATCCGAAAGACTGTCCAGAGGCCTCCCGGAGGGCTGTCCGAGGATCCGTCCGGTGGGACTATCCGAGGGACTGTCCCAAGGCCTCTCGAAGGGCTGCCCGGAGATCCGTCCGGTGAGCTGACGAGGGAGTACATCCTCGCGGTTGGGAGGTTGTAAAATCCTAGCTGCGGGGATCTGCACCGCCGATCGTCATCGACTCTATTTCCGCTGCGCTACGAGTCGGTAACGAAAAGGATCAAACCTTGTATGCAGTCTCCATAGTGATCCTGGGCTGGTACGCAGGTCGGAAAATTTTTGTTTTCTGCTGCGTAACCCTACAGTGGCATCAAGAGCCAGGCTATGCGTAGATGCAGGTTGCGATCTAGAATACATAGAGATGTATGGGTGTTGCACAATATAATTAGGTAGTAGATGAGATCTATTACTGAAAATTATTTGTGCGGATAGCAGATGAAATCTGTTACCCGATGTTCTTGTTGCTTCCCTGGAATTTGCGTAGTCCTGATCTTGACGGCATGGTGGAATCTCACAAAGTTCTGGCAATCCGCGATCCTTTCATGCTGCTCCTGAGTATGCTGATTGACAGATCAACGAAGTGCTAACAGTTCTTTGGGTTCCACCATAGTTGAGAAAGATGGATGTTTCGCAGACGAAAGGGCAATGCAGATATGATCTGCATGGGGGTCACGCGTATGACGAAGTTCAGTATGGGGCTCGAGATTTTATTATCTCGTGTTTCATACACCCCGCAATGTTAAAACTAGCGACTTGGATTATCATGCTTGATGATGGACGTTGGTAGCTTCGGTTTGTTTCGAAACCTTAGAAGCCACGTAAAATAAATTTTTGCATAAACCGATTAGAGGCGTCTAACTTGGTTTTGCAGGATGGTTTGCATGTGCATGTGATGTGGTATAGCAGTGCTCATATAAATTTGATTATGTATGAGATGACTATATGATGTAAATTAACATGACCTGCGTGTCATGATTCGGCATGATGGCTGGAGCCATATGATTGCACTTTAATGACCTGCGTGTCAACCTTATGTAATGCACTTATTTTATTAGCTATAGAGATAGCAATATTATCTAGTGCATCGACAAGGTGGTGGCAATCTTCGCGAAGGTGAACACTGACGCGAATGCCGGAGACGAAGAAATAAAGACTTCTCCGTCAGAAAGGGCTATGCCATATCATGCTATTATGAATTGCCTGAGATGTTAATCCCTTATGATGCACCCTTCTTGATTGCGCGGTAGTCGCTTTTATTAGGGTGATCTCTCACAAAAATATCAAATAGTTAGTGTTCTCCCAAGTGTAGCACCGTCACAGCATCCTTCCTTTCGAGGTGCGCCATGATCTATATGGGTACGAACGATTGTACGGGTGTAAGGCGGGTGAGGTCAGACCTCGCAGCAAGATCACTTGGTTGTCTTGACGTTCATGGCAGGATCGTCCTGAGCTCGGAACACACGCATCGAAAGATGAACAAGAGTCACATAGAGATGTGATCGGCAAGTTTGCCTACCAATTGAAGTTCGCGCCATCGGTGTTCATCTCGAACAATGGCGTTGAATGGAAATGTGGGTCTTGAATCACTCACAATCAATTATGAGAGATATTGATTTGAGTGGGAGCGCACAGAATTAATTCTTTTAATTCTTAGTGCAATTAATTTTGAACACTGTCTAAGTGTGATTTGCATAATAGTTGTAGAATAATGGCTCACGTTTCCACCTTCCCTGTTAAAATTGAATAGCTGTTAAATATCTGGTTAAAATCTTTACGGTTGGTAACGTAATGTGAGGATTGTCCTCAAGTGTGCCAAGAAGAACTTTGTCCTATCGCTTGCTTTCGGTATTCTCCCACTAATGCTATGGATCATATGACTCTCGTCCTTCGATCCAAAAGCTAGAATTCCTTTTCAGTCAAAGTGCAAAATATTTGCTTCCATGAGACCCGAACTTCGAAAGTTTGGATAGTTATGTGATATTCATGGAATCTGAAAATCATTTTCAGAGACAGACAAAGGCTAAAAGATATGAGATATCCAAAGCAATGTTTGTTTGCAAACTATTAGTAAATGAGTTTACTATGCATTAGACTGATAAGAGAGGGATCCAGGAGAACGCCTGTCATATGATGAAAGGTGAATAAAACAACAACTTAAAGAGAAAGGAGGTGTCCGAAGGGTGTTAGTAAGACTTTCACGCCTAGGAAGTCTGGGGCTAACGCCACTCTTAAGTTGGATGCTTCTTCTGAGAGTAGGAGAAATACTAAAAGTTAAACTGTTAGAAGTATAAAGGCAAAAGGAAAGAAGACTGGAATATCCAGCTCATGTATGAATGTCATACAAGTTTTTGATGTATAGAAGGCTGGTCAAAGATATAGTTCTTGGGAATTATGGTTAAACATGTTAATCACTAATTCTTGGGTATTGTGAGTTAATCATAAAGATACCCGCTCGATTGCATTCTGTTGCAACTCGATGTAAGAACTACTATGGCCTGAAAGACTAGCCAGGGATGAGGTTTAGATACACGCAGGGAACATAGTAAATGTTACTATGCCTTCCATCGGTGTATTCCCTATGTATTTATTTTCATAATTCATTTTAGAGTTTCACACTCTAGCCCTTTGCATAAAGTATCTTGCAAGAAGGTTGTTCATAAGAGAACTTTTGATGTTCGGTGTTATGAATAACATGAGGGCCATACTTTCATTATGAATGAGATGTATGTTATGAATATTGATAATAATACATTACCTCTGGGTTTACTTTCATAATTCATTTTAGAGTTTCATACACTCTAGCCCATTGCACAATGATTGTTGCAAAAGAGTTGTTCATAAAACAACAATTGTTGTTCAGTATTATGAACGACATGAGGGGCCATGCTTCCATCCTAGATGGGATGTATGTTATGAATATTGATGGAAATATGATACATCCATAACACTGACGCTAAATGTCGCAAGACTAAAAGAATACCACACAAGTGTGGCACTGCATTTGGTCACATTGGAGAAACCCGCATGGAAAATTCCATTATGATGGATTTTGAAGTCATTTGATTTTGACTCATCTGACACTTGCAACTTTCCTCTGAAAAGTGAAGTGACTGAAATACCGTTCACAAGCCATAAGGAACGAGCATAGAACATATTGGTGATCATACATTATGATGTGTGTAGTCCAATAAATGTTATTGCAAGTAGTGGATTTATCTATCTTCAGAAATGACTCAAGTAGATATATGGATATTTACTTGATAAGACGTGAGTCTGGATCTTTTGAAATCATTCGAAAGGTTTTCAAAATGAAGAAGAAAATATTGTAACAAGAAAATTATGTTTCTACAATTCGATTGCAGAAACGAATATTTGAGTTACAAGTTTAGCGAATGTCTGATGAGTTGTGAAAGGGGTTTCATAACTTGCACCTCCCGGAACACCACTGCAAATGGAAAGTCCGTGAAGATGTAATCGAACCATTTATGACATGGTAAGATCAAAGATGACATAAATAAATTTGCCATTATCCCTTTTAAAGAGTAATGCTTTAGAGACTGCGGCTTTTACACTGAAAAGAGATCCATCAGGTCTGTTGAAATGACGCCATGGTATGGTACGCCCAACCATGTTATATCTTTTCTTAACATTTGGAATATGGGGCTTGTGTAAAAGGTTACAAACCTATTCCAAATCAGACAAGTGCTACTTTGTAGGTTATCCCAAGTCATTGGGTATTCCCCCACCACTATACCGAGGCAAACGATTTTGCCACAAAACGGTATGCTTTTAAAGAGAATAGTTCTTACAAAAGGTGAGTGGGAGGACAGTGCAACTCGACGAGATAACCAGTATCTTCGTCATCGGGTCAAAGGAAAGGAACCTTGGAAGTGATTCCGGAGTTTCCTACTGCGACTGATACGGAAGTCTCTACAATAAAATGTATGGACTTCGGTCGAACTTGCAGCTAAACCACGTAGGCAAAGCTCGTGCAAACCTATCAGGTGCGCAAACGAGATATTGTTGTTAGACAACAGTATACCTACAATACACAAGGAAGCGTTGATGGGCCCTGACTCTAGAATTGGCTAAATGCCAATACAATCCGAGATAGTTTCCATATAAGTGATTCAAGATTAAAATCTAGATACACCTTTCGGAAGACTTAGAGTCTAACGAATATTTATGGAACTAAAAACTGATACGGATAAAATGTTTTATCCATAAAGCTCGACTTGTTGCAATAACAAGTTCAAGGAGTTGACTACGATGAGATTGTCTCACCGTAGCGATGCTTAAAGTCGGTTCGGGTTGAAATAGCAATTAATACATATTTCAATCATGAGATATGAAACATGGATGACAAAAGGATTTCCATCTGATGGAAAAGAAACCAGAGGATGCTAGTAAGTATGCAAACTTCAGAGTTCCAGCAATGGACAAAAGAGAGCAAAGTGGAGTTGGAATCTTCGTTTTTGATGGAATGGTCAAAAGGGTTTGACTTCATCAAATGGGTATCGAAGATGCTTGTGATTCAAGAAAGTAAGTGGGAGCATGATAATATTTCTAAAAACCTTGTGTACTTGACACATTGTTAATTGAAAATAAATTTCTTGACACGAATTAGGACTTCATTTGAAAATAGTTTTTCGATGAAGTGCTTAGGCTAAATAGCCTCAATATTAGTCATGATGATCTATGGAGATAGATTTACCTAATAGGGCTAAGCTATGAATACATATTGACAAGATGCTAAAACTTTTTAGCATTTAAAAACGCCAAGGAGTGATTCTTGCCGAAGTCACATGGAAAGAGTTTTGCAAGACTCGGTGTCTCAAAACACTGATGAGCAAAATACATGATGGAGATTCCACACACTCTTGTGTTTGGATTAATCATGTATTCCATGGTATGTAAATCAACCAGATATGTCCAATACTCCAAAGTTGTTGCGAGTATAGATACCAAAGTGATCAAAGTACTGATCATAGGACAACAGTGAAAGATGTCATTAAAGTACTAGAGTAGTAGTGATGACATGTTTTCTCGCAAGCAGAGATTATGAAGTGCTCGTTGTAAGTAATTACATCGATACAGTCTTCATCAATGCTCCATGCGATTTTCGATTTAAGTTAAGGGTTTTGTGTAATACACAATATGGTGGCACGGTAGTTGGAAATTGTTCCAAACAAGATACTGTGGCGAATTCTATAACAAAGGCTAAGTATGTTGACGCTTAAGAAGCGACAAAGAAGTTGTTGAATCATATGGTTCATTCATGAACTTAGTATGGTTCCAAGATGGCTTTGGTCTATGGGACACTATTGCAGATAGTTGCTCCATAGCTCAGTCTGAGGAATCAGGTTTCGACCAATGATTCACACATATGCAAAGCCAAGTCCACACAAAATATGAATTTTGTGAAAGCGTGAAAATGCGAGGATATGCAAAGTTACACACGGAGCTGAAGTCGTCAGATCCGTTGGACATCAGGCTATACCACATGCGAAGCATATTTTACACCAGTATGCCATAGGTGTAAAGTGCATTAGCATTGACTAGATTATTGACTCTAGTGCAAGTGGGAGTCTGTAGGAGATATGCCCTAGAGGCAATAATATATGTTATTGATTATCTCCCTGTTCATAATTAGGTTTATGTTCCATGCTATAACTGCTATGGTTCTCGAGTCTACAATAACCACGAGGCTCGAAGGAAGACTCATATGCACGTGTGGAATAATAAACGGTAAAATGTATTCCTAGTCTGGCCTCTAGGACTGGCTCAAGTATTGCATGATGATCCTGTTTTCCTGATCATGGGCATGGCTATGCCGGCAATTTTGAGGGCACAATGTTAGAAGAACATTTGTGTTGAATCGACCCGAATTGATGTTATGCTATGAGATTCATTCGTCATAAGTTAATGGTTAATAACACAGAGATGGTTAACATTTGCATAATTCCTTAGACCATGAGAGTATCGAGTTACTTCATGCTTGCTTCATGAACTTTGGGGTTTGTTAAACGTCATCCGTAAATGGGTGGCTATTACGGCGGCTTACGGGTTCATGGAAAAGTATGTCAAGTAACTTGATAGATCAAGATTGGGATTTGCTCCTCCGACGATGGAGAGATATCTCTGGGCCCTCTCGGTGTTACGGTAACCATCATCGTCTGGCCAGACACTTTGTGATTTGATCACGGGGATGCCGGAACACGGGAACGAGAAAAGAGAACAATACCGGTAACGAGGTAACTGGCATAGTGGACAAGTTGTTGATCCGCGGGGATGCCAACATGTCTCACCTCGGGTATTTGTAACATATCGCGAAGCAACAGGAATAGCACACGGCAACTGGAGGTTCACTCGAATATTCATTCGTGTGGGTATAGGGATCAATATGGGTGTCCACGGCTCCGATGTTGATCATTGATTGGAAGGGGTTCCGGGTCATGTCTATGCTTCACCGAACCTATAGGGTCACACGCTTAAGGGTCATCTATCTGCTGAATACTAGACAGGGAGTCTGAGAGAAAATCACCGAAAAAGTTTTCGGACACCGGAAAAGTTTCGGACAGCGGAAAAGTTCCGCAGAGAGAACACCGGAACAGTTTCGGTAAAACTGAAAAGTTGTTTCAGGGGATACCATAAAGTCAAATTGGTTTTGGCACATGCCTGATAATTCTTGGAGGGTGCCAGAATCATTCTGGAAACTTTCTGGAATTTTCCGGGATGAAAACCGGAAATGTTCCGGAGCTGCCGAAACCGCTTCAGATGCTTTTCGCAGATGAAAATCACTAAACCGGAATTGTTCCGGATCGCATTGAAAATTATTTTAGTGGGTACTGGAAATGTTCTAAGCCCACATAAATATTTTCAGTTCGACCGGACGCTGAAAAATGTCGTCGTGAATAGTGAAAGTGCTTTTTGGGATATTTATGGAAAAGTCACCTTTTGGGATATTTTCCCAAAAGGTTTCTAGAAGGCTTGGGGGCCAAGAAACCCTACCCCTTGGATTTCCTATAAATAGAGGTGGAGGGGCTGCCTCCACACTGACTCCTTCTCACATACAAGTGCCATGACATTTCTGGCTTCTCTCTCCCTCCCAGCGAAATAGTTTCGTAGAGCCGAAAGGCTGTCTGGGTTCCGGTGGGAACTAGTTCTGGACGGCGAAGCCCTGCCGGATAGATGACACCGTATGTGTGCAACCCCGTAGAGAGGTCGTAGGTTCGATCTTTTTGCCCGAGGGGCTGTTCGAGGGTCCTCCCGAAGGGCTGTCCGAGTTTCGGGGGTCCTCCCGAAGGGCTGTCCGTGAGGCCTCCCGGAGGGCTGTCCGAGGATCCGTCCGGTGGGACTATCCGAAAGACTGTCCAGAGGCCTCCCGGAGGGCTGTCCGAGGATCCGTCCGGTGGGACTATCCGAAAGACTGTCCAGAGGCCTCCCGGAGGGCTGTCCGAGGATCCGTCCGGTGGGACTATCCGAGGGACTGTCCCGAGGCCTCTCGAAGGGCTGCCCGGAGATCCGTCCGGTGAGCTGACGAGGGAGTACATCCTCGCGGTTGGGAGGTTGTAAAATCCTAGCTGCGGGGATCTGCACCGCCGATCGTCATCGACTCTACTTCCGCTGCGCTACGAGTCGGTAACAAAAAGGATCAAACCTTGTATGCAGTCTCCATAGTGATCCTGGGCTGGTACGTAGGTCGGAAATTTTTTGTTTTCTGCTGCGTAACCCTACACTCTTATCTGTTGCAGTTGTCATGACCTCATAGGAAGGTGTAGGTGATGGCAATATTTGAAGCCATTTGGACCTTGTTTGCATACACTTCCTTCATAATGCAATATTTGGTCCAGAAACTAGACTTTGAAGATGAGCTCAAATGGTGGGATGCATTTGGCTCAAATTTGGTGTGGGGAGGTGATTTAGGAGTATGGAGGCACTGGTAAAGTTTCATACCATTTGGATGCTCGTACATGGTACTTCCTTCACAGTGCTCCCATCTGGACAGAAACCAGATTGAATTATCGAAAAATAATGGCTTGACAAAATGATGTGAATTTTGGCATGCTCACATGATATAGGGAGAGTGAGGTCCTGGATTAATTTCAAGAATTATGAAGCAATCTAGAATATAGTTGCTTCACAATCTCAAAATGGATCCAGAAATAAGAATTAGATGATGTACTCAAAATTTGAACCGTGGAACTTGAGGTTTTGATGGAGATGGTGAAGGTTTGGATAGGAGAGGCTCCACAAATTACTTGGGATTTTTCCTGGCTACCAAAATGATAGTTCCTTTGGAAAGGGCCCAAATTGCAATATTGGCTTCATAAAGGAAAAGGCAATTTCCTTTATTTATCTTTAGCCAATATTTTTATGAGAGGTCAATATGGACACAAAGAACATCTCCACAAGTTTTCATAAACTTCAGAGATGTCTAGATATTTTCCTGGATTTAATTCCTTCAACTGGCAGAAAAAGGAATTAATTATAAATGAAAAATATTGCAAATGACTTGGCAATATTTTTGCATATCCTGGGTTTATAGATATAGGAGAGTCTCTGGGAAAAGTTTGGGAGGCAATAGATCAAAGGAAATTGGGGTTCCTTTATAACTGCAGGAATTAGGGTTTTCTCTCCAAAAATCGGAAAGTAGGGTTTTGGCGGCAAAACACTGGGAATATATCTTGGGTGGCAAGGTTGGATTGGGGAGAATCTCTGGTTTGATAGGAAAGGCAAGACTATATAGCCATCTTCATATACCCAAGATCCAAAGAAAATCCAATAACATAGGAAGAAAAAGACCGGAGTCCAATCTCGCAAAGGAAAAATTGAGGAGCGAAAATCAGGGTGTCACATTGGTTAACCATGTCTCACGGCATGGATTTGGACAAGCCCAAAATCTACCTTTATAACTATCCAGTTACAGAGTACCATTTGATAGACCCTAAGCCAGTCGATCGTCATCCCGAGTCCATGTGCCAATCTTAGGTCTAGGATACAGAACGTACGTTGCACTGAGACTAACAGATGGCCACATCTTGCTGCATCTCAGAGTAGGTTTGTCCGACTCAGAAATTATCTCAGTCAAATTTTGACTCGATCAGAACTCGACTGCAGATCCTTTCTGAGCCACACTATCCGGCTGGCATCCAATGCCACATGGCCAATGAGACCAAGACATCAACCGTGTTGTATGCCAGTCTAGTCGGTTGTGTGCGCACACAACCTTTCCGACTAGGGACCATTTAGAAGTTGGCCATGAATTCGGCCTTGAGCGCTTCTCATGTACAGATCGAATCTGGCCGCAGGGTATGCAGCCAGTGCCGAGCCGAGCCCTAATGCTTTAGGGGCAGATATTTTATGGCATGAAGATCGTCGCCATTCGCCACGTGTACTGTGAGGATATAGTCCTCGATCCACACTGAGGGGTCAGTTGACCCGTCGTATTTTTCGACATTCACAATCTTGAAGCCGGGGGGGGGGGGGGGGGAGGGGGAGGATTATGTGTCATTAATTCTTATGTGAAGTAGACTGGGTGGGCCGCACCTCTGGTGCGGGCGATGGCATGACGCACATCAGAACTGCCCACATCCCCGTACTTGGTGTGGTCACGCTGATCGCGGTATTTCATCAGCTAGACCTGCCGCCGTGCTTTTGCTCAGCGGGCGGGTGCAGGCATTTCTTGGTCTGGTAGATGGTCTGGGGAGCTGGGACCTCGGGCCAAGGAGGGCGTCTGCTTGAGCTGCTGATAAACACATTTCAGATACATAATTTTGGCATACAAATATACCATTTAGTGAGATATGTCCATCTATTCTTGCTTAGAATTATCGAATATTCGAATGATAATCATAAAAGAGCTTGTGACTAGTTGTTTGTTTCTTTTGCAGAAAAGTGCGCAAAGGCACTATAAACTTCATGATTCCGACTATGCGGATAACGAGAAGAGTCAAGGGCAGGAAAGAAGCATTGAGGAACAAGACTAGGGGAAAGAAGAGAAGAAAGAGGGACCCAATTGTGAAGGAAGAAGTATCCAGGGGCGCAAACTAAATGAAGAATGGATCTTCTTGTGCAGAAAGTTGAGAGGAGGGCCAAATTGAAAAGTGCAAATCTGTTCGTGGAGGTCAAAATCCCTAGCACGCCTCCATTCCCCTTCGGGCCTGGCTACACATCTCTCTCTCTCTCTCTCTCTCTCTCTCTCTCACCCCTCCTTCTCCACCTCCGGCCGCCGCCACAGCCAGGCCGGCGTGGTGGTGCGCCACCCAGCCACCAGTACTACCCCACTCCATCATCTCTATCCATACACCACCATCTCTCCAGCGCCACCAGCATCCATCCACCTGCGCCTCCCACCTCCAGCGCCTGCAGCCACCACACCAACAACCCTCGCGCGCCGCATCAGACACTCCAGCGCAAGTGTCTGGTCACCCGCGTGAGTGCGCCACCCAACTCCACCACGCCACCATCTTCCTCCACCCAGCGCCACCACTCTTCTCCATGCCCCCGCTGCTGCTCTCTTCTCCCCAAAACTGCTGCTGCTCCCTCTCCCCACGTCCTTGCTGCTGCACTTCTCCTCTGAACCCATCTCTTGCTGCTGTTTCGCCCATGTCCCCCCTGCTGCTGCTCCCTCAACTTCTCTTGTTGCTTCTTCTCTGAACTTCTCCTTGCTGCTGCTCGCTTACTGCTGCTGCTCCTCTACTACTTCCCAGTCTGCTGCTTCTCCAACGCCACTTGCTGCTTCTCCTCTCTCTTCCCCACGCCTCTGCTGCTGCTTCTCTTCTCCAACAACTGCTATTGTTCTCCTTCAACTAGTTGTCGCTGCTCTCTCTCTCTCTCTCAACCTTCTCTGCTACTACTGAACCTCCGTCCCTGCTGCTTCTTTTCTGAACGACAAAACTGCTGCTTCTCTCTCTTTCTCCCTCTCTATATTCTCTGAATTTTCTGTAATTTGGGACGTGTAGTACATGTAATGTTCAGATTTGATACGAGCTTGCAACCTGACAATTCTTCAGTTTCGTACTTGTAAAATATAGTGCATCTTATAATGTGTTCTGACTAGTTGATGTCTAGTTGCTTTGGAAAATATTTGGTATGTTTGATTTGATCTATGACATTTTGTTCTGTGAATTAGTGGTCTGCTAGCATATATGTGTGTTCACCCTTGTGATATAAATGCCTCTTCCTTATCTTACATGTCTGCTAGTTATTGTGTCATTGACTCCTGCTTGTGTTAGCATTTTATTTCTCAAGTAAAACGAAAACACCAAAAAGACCGTGAATTGAAATTTTCACCTCCCTTTGCTTAGTTGCTACTTATCTTGTTGTTGATCCTTGCTAGTTTAGGTTTATTTTCCTACATTCATAATCTGAATCGTGTGACCTAGCTTTAGCCAAGCATAGTTTTCGTCGCCTAGTCTCTGTGGAGTTCTTCGACAAACCGCAGTTTGGGCGAAATATCCCGCTGTATTACAAAGATCAGCTACCCATGCCAACGGAAGGGGCATCGCTATTGCAGCATCGTTCCGCCGCATCGGGGCGTGCATGCCTATACCGTTCCTCCGTCCGTCAAGACGGGGAGGTCGGCCTTCTACATGCTTGTGCAAGCCCTTTGCCCACTGGCTCTTGGATATTGCGCTTTCGTCGGCGGCGGCATCAAGGTCCTTCAGTAGGTTCTTGTAGTAGCTAGGCGGCGCTTTAGTGTTCGTCGCCTGCTTCATCTTGGCTTTGAGCACCTCCTCGGCCTGGAAGAGCTCGTTCCAACGGTCGCCTAGGTACTCTTGCTCCTCCTGAAGTCTTCGCTTTTCATTTCTTATCTTGTCGGCCGTGCGGACCAACATTAGCCTCAATGCGTCGTGGTTGGGGCTGTTGTGTGACTCACTCAGGATGTCATTGTTCTCGGGGCCGAGGCTGCTGTCCAGCTCATCGACATTGTCGTCGGGATTAGCATTATTGTCGTTGTTCTTGTTATTCCCGTTTTCGTCGGCACCCCCGCCATTGTTGGTGTTGTCCTCCGCCCTGTTGCGTGGAGTATCTACCATATAAATGTCGTATGTGGAGGTTGTTATCTACTTGCCCGTAGGAGTGGTGGCCGTCGGTAGGCTGCCCGAGGACTCGCATTTCTCCTCGTCAATGTCGTCAACCTCGTCCGAGCCGCTCGCGAAGACCTCGGTCAGGTCTTCAATGTTAGCGACAAGGTGGGTGGAAGGTGGGCCAGAAAATCCGACCTTTCCCGGTGACTCCCAGATCCGGTCATAGACTGAGGGTTGGTCATCTGATATTGCGAGCTTCTAAATCCGATCTAACATCTCATTCAGGAGGGATTTCTCGCGTTCTTCCTGGGATCGATCTGATATCGGCGTGAGGGGGGCCTTCCCTAAGATTCGATCTGACATGGATTCGGGCTCTTCTCGTGGGGCCGGATCCGCTGTCTAGCTCTCGGGGTGTGTCGTCGGATCCTGACTTATAGTCTGATCCGGCGAGCGATTCTTGTGCACTCGTTCTGGGCCTGATCTGACATCAGCGTCGGAACAAGCGTGTCTTGCGCCTCCTCAATCTGGTCTGACACCTAGGTCGAGAAGACTAGCTCTCTGCGAGAATCTGCGGTGTACTCCAGGTTGTCGAATCTGATGATCTGGCCTGGCCCAAAGGTCTTGCCGGTGCCGACCAGGTTGCCGATCTTGATTGCCACCAAATCGCTGCGACCACGTAGCGGGACATGCATGGGCCACCAATGACGGAGTCGATTCCGGCATATCCTGGGTAGGGGGTCCCGAGCTAGTAGCCTTGACGCAATAGTAACAAAGACATGGGTTTTTACCCAGGTCCGGGTTCTCCTTATAGATAAAACCCTACGTGCTACTTTTGTTGTATTGATTTGGGATGGAGTATAAAGTACAGGTGATCTACCACGGGATCGTTGTGTGTCGTCTACGAACCCTACCCCTCGGCTTATATAGATACTGGGGGGGTCTAGGGTTACAACCTAGTCGGTTACGTATAAGATGAACGTGTTGTAGACGACCTCAAAATATCTTGGACTACAAGTCAAGTCTTCGGGAGCTCCATCTTTGGCTTCTCCTGCATCTGGCATGATACGCCAGGTGAGTACTTGGAATGTACTCTCAAGCCCACAGCAACCAAAACAGTGCAGCAAACAACAGCATGGCAATGAATATGTTCAATGCTCTAAGATGCTCACTTACTGTTACCAACTTACTCTCTTCCGGGTTCACACCATGACTCCCAGAACACTCGTGACTCATCGGTCACCTCTGAGCTTAAGACAAGTTCTTCCATCATTATTATTACGGTTGACCACAGAGTGTGACCTAGTGCGGACTGTCTCCAATACCGTGGACGCGGCTATTCGAATTGATTCTTACACTCTACTGAGGTTGCACACTTTACCCACACCATGGACATTCATCCAACGAAACTTGCCTAACCCGTGACCCTTCTATCGTACCACCGACAATCATCCCCCGTCCGAGTCATGCCCTGCGTGGCCCCTGTGTCACTCCTGACACCTGCCACCGTCGTGGCCAACTAAACTGTCCCAAACGGGGACGCCGACAAATAACTCAACTTGGGCTCACGAGGTTATCGTCGTCTACCTGATAAAGGCAGCACGCACGTATAACCTCCCCTATTTGGTGGTACCGGTAAAAGAGCACGCGGTCAGACCAAGTCAAGGCCGTCCCATTCCGGCAGATGTGGCTGCACGGGTAAGTCCGGGTCGGTGGCACTTGATCAACCATCAATTGATATTCAACATGTAAAATTACTTATCATATTAGCTATGTTAAATAAATGAACTAACATGGCAGGGTTCATGCAAGATATCAAGCAATATGGAATATGGCATATTTAAATTGAATTAAGTGCAAAATAATCCATTATAAAGTCAATACTATTGCAATGCCTTATGCAATGTATGATGTGGCTTGCCTTGCTCAATTGGAGTATCAACAAACTCCTGGTCTTCAACACCAAAGTAATTTCCTTCTGAAAATATTTTTAAATAGCAAAAGAAAATGTCACATAAAGCCTTTCTGCTTGCCAAAAATTCTGTACATATTGGAAAAATACCAACTTTTACCAGAAAATAGAGGGGCTCAATACAAAACCACAGCAAAAAGAATCAATTGATTTGGACTTGTGGTTTAAAAACTAGAGCTGGTCAAAGTTTGGTCAAATTTCTGGATTAAAAATGAATTTAAACCAAAACAGAAAAACCCCCAGCGGGCCACGTCGAAGACGTAAAGTGGAGGGACGCCTCCACTTATACCGCTTTGGGCACGGGCCTGAGCCGCTGACGGGGGGGGGGGGGGGGGGCTCTGTCAAATTTAAAAGAGAGAGAGAGAGAGAGAGAGAACAGAGGCGGGGCAGCTCACCGACGGTGATTGCCGGCGATAGCGACGGCGGCGAGGTCGGGAGACGTCTAGGATGGATCGAGCGGTCTACGGCGGTTCACCCCGTACCCGTAGCTTCTCCAGAGATGGCCTAACGGCATCGCCCCCTTCCTCTCCGGCGGCGGCTAGCTTCGGTGATCGTCGGAAACGGCAACTCTGGCAGCACCTCGGCGTCAAGTCAAGCCTTTGGGATAGTGTGGATGCTTGTTGATTCGATTCTGTGCAAAAACAGAAACATTTGCGTCCAGTGCTAGAATTTCTATTCTGTACTGGAGCGTGAGAAAATTCGGAAATTTTTACAGAGCATTGGGTTACAAATTTTTTACGTTGTCCTAAATTTTCAGAATTTTTGGCGGTACAGAAGTATGATTTTTAAATCACTCACTACACGCTGTTCTGTTTTTGACAGATTCTGTTTTCGGTGCATAGTTTGCTTGTTTTAGTGTTTCCATAGGTTATATTGAGTAATATAAATTGTGGAATTGATAGAATACAGTAGTCATTATGTGAGAACAATTATGAAACTTGTCTTGACAGTACCTAAGTGGATGATTTATTTTTATCATACTAACCTATCTCACAAGTTCCGTTAAGTTTTGTGTGATTAAAGTTTTCAAGTTTTGGGTGAGATATCGATATGAGGAGAATAAGGAGTGGAAATACCCTAAGCTTGGGGATGCCCAAGGCACCCCAAGGTAATATTCAAGGAAGACCCAAGCAACTAAGCTTGGGGATGCCAAGGCATCCCCTCTTTCGTCTTCAACATTATCGGTAACCTCACTTGGAGCTATATTTTTATTCGTCACATAATATGAGTTTTGCTTGGAGCGTCATTTTATTTTGTTGATATTTGCTTGCTGCTATCAATAATCATGTTTTGTATCTTTTAGTTCAATAAAATGCCAATTATAGCCTTTACCATGCACAGTTTGCAAGTTCATGTGTTGCTGTTTGAAAACAGAAAGTTATCTGTTATGTCCAGAATATTCCTGAATAGTCAGAACATGATAAACATCTGAAATTTTTACACAGTAAGCATGAATGAGTTTTCTGTCACGTGGTAATTGTTTTAGAATTTTTGGATTTAGGTAAGTATGAATTTTAAATCACCCTTTACAGACTGTTCTGTTTTGGCAGATTGCTGTTATAGTTGCATTGTTTGCATATGTTTGCTTGTTTAATGATTCTATTTGAGGATAGGAGTATTAAATATGCAGAGGAATTTAGTAGGCAATGTTTAATTATAATTTTTGTGATTTTCTACAGTAGAGAATGTTAAGGTTTTGAGTTGATTTATACTAACTTATCTCACGAGTTCTTGTTGAGTTTTGTGTGGATGAAGTTTTAAGATTTAGGGAAACCGTGATATGAGACGAATTAAGGAGACACAAAATCTCAAGCTTGGGGATGCCCAAGGCATCCCCAGATAATATTCCAAGAAGTCTCAAGCAACTAAGCATCCCACCTTTCTTCATCAACACCTATCGGTTAGCCTAAGTTTTTACTTGTTCACATGATATGTACTATTCTTGGAGTGTCCTTTTATTTTCATTTTGTTTGCTGTTTGAATAAAATAATAAGATCTGAAATTTTTAAATAAGAGAGAGTCCTCACATAGCTACCTATTTACTTAACTACTCATTTGATCTTCATTTATATCTTTTTGGAGTAGTTTGTCATTTACTCTTGTGCTTCACTTATATCCTATGAGTAAATTGTGAAAGAATTGAATATCATAAAGTTGAAATTATATGTGCTTCATATGCTTGTATCATGTCTAGTAGTAGTTTCACATTTGGGTTAGAAAGTGAAATCTATTGAAGCTTGACAATCACAATATTGGTCATACAAGCAATTCATGAATGATTAGTATAAGGAAGAGAACTTTCACATATAAATATATTATCTTGGACATCTTTTATGATTGTGAACACCCATTAATTATTTTCAAACTTAGGCAAATTAGTTGAAGTTGGACAAGGAAGGCAACGTAATGAGTTATGTTTGGGTATATTTGCATAGAAGTTATATTGTTATGGATCCTCCAACATGTGGTGCTTGCTTAGGATCTTTTGCTAGCCAAAAATTCGTACTAAGTAGAGATACTACTTGTGCATCCAAAAACCCTTAAACCCAGTTTCTTACAATGAGTGTCCACCATACCTACCTATGGATTGAATAAGATCCTTCAAGTAAGTTGTCATCGGTGCAAAAAGCAATAAAAATTGCTCCTAAAATATGTATGATCTTTTATTGCAAGGGAAAATAAGTGTTGTACGAACTTGTGATGGTAAAGAAATAAAAGCGACGGACTGCATAATAAAGGTTGCTATCACAAGGGGCAATATAACATGACATTCCTTTGCATTAAGGGCTTGTGCATCCAAAAATAAAAAGCGCATGACAACCTCTACTTCTCTCTGCGAAGGGCCTATCTTTTACTTTTATTTATTTACCTTTATGCAAGAGTCAATAAGTATTCATTCGCATTTCAACCTTAATTATTCTCTAGTTGGCAAGCATCATGTGGTGGGGAAAGATCCAGGCACATATGGCCAGTCAAATATATTTGATCATGAATTATTATTCTTGACAATTATCTCTATGATAAATAAGTTGGGAGGCGAAACACTAAGCCCCTATCTTTCTCTGTGTTCGACGGATGCCATTTGTTCTAAAAATATGCTTTGAGTACTAGCAATCATAGAACACTATATGATAATTGAGTATGTGGAGCTCCTACTTAGACTTTGTTGAAATTAACTTGAATTGCAATTGTTTGGTGACTAAGAACATAGGTTGTTAAGTTTCAAGAGATTGCATTGTTTGAACCATAACATGTGAATTGATTGCTACTTTATCATGATGAGTTTTATGAGAAAGAGTTGCTGTTATGATGCTAGGAAAAGTGATTGAAATTATCATTGATCAAACTTATGCCCTATGCTAGCATTCACACTTCATAAATTATTTCTTTTATCATTTACCTACTCGACACTAGTGGAAAACGGGGCTTTAGTCCCGGTTGGCAACGGCCTTTAGTCCCGGGTAACCAACCGGGACAACGAAATTGGGACTAAAGGCCCCCACCCTTTAGTCTCGGTTGGCCACAACCCGGGACTAAAGTCCCTCCACGTGGCCGCGAGTGCGCGCTGGGGGCTGGAGGACCTTTAGTCCCGGTTGGTGACACCAACCGGGACTAAGGTCCCTCCACGTGGCCGCGAGCTAGCGCCGGGGGCTGGAGGACCTTTAGCCCCGGTTGGTGACACCAACCGAGACTAAGGATTTTGTGTTGGGGTTTAGGATTTTAGGGTTTAGGGTTTATGGTTTATTTTTCCTTTTCATTTTGTGTTTTCCATTCAATTCTTTTTAATTTCAAACATATTTTACGCTACTACATACTGTACACGTTATGCATATATAATATAATTTCTCGTACAACCATACATATATCATATAATTTCTCGTACGACCATACATATATATATATACAATTTGGTATATACAATTTCTCCTACAATTTGGAGATCATTACATGTAGGCATTAGCGGCAATGGTATTCTCCGCTTTCAGATATAACCTCCGTCAGCAAAAATCCTGCAATTTCCTCTTGAATTGCCCGTATGCGGTTCTCTGGTAGGAGCTTCTCCCGCATCTCTTCCATCTTTAAAGAAGGAGATCAATATGAATATATTAGTTGTGTGTATATATATTAGATCATAATAAAAAAAATTGTGAATAGTGTTTACGTACCTGAAGTTGTCTTACATCTCCGCGCCATTCGGTCGTCATGCGAATGTTCTCGCAAACGTAGTAAGCACATAAATTAGTCCCCTATTTCTGCCTCATGCACTTTGCGAGAATAGAATTCAATCAGATAATAATCAAGCATGATAATGGTATTGAAACTAGAATTATCGAGATGCGCGGACCATCTAGTACTACTTAATTACCTTGGGCCGTCGCCAACGCAGCTCCGGTTTCCATTCACCGACAACATCATTGATGAACCGTTTCCAAACCCTGCCCGGCAAAGAAAATGAATAAAGGAGTTATTAATTACTTGATATCAGGAAATGAACGAAAGAGGCCTATATAGTGCGATAATGATTGACATTACCTGTCGAGCATCCTAAACACGCTGGTGTATTCTCGAGGGTCTTTACCTAGTGAGTCCAGGGTTTCAATAGTTCCAGCGTCAACTTTAATGATTAGCAGGATCCAGTGGTACCTGCGCACACGTTTGTATAGGCAGGCATGCATAACTCATCAACTACACTTAACACCGAGTAAGCAAAATAGAATTTGTAGTACAAGACAGTAACACTCACTTGAAGTTGTAAGGAAATAGTATTTCTGTTCTGGTATTTTGTGCCTTCATAAACCTTAGCAAGTTAGCCTCTGAGTCTTTGGGGTGGTCTTGTATCATTTTTTCATTAATGATATATGGGTCAACGAACCCAATGTCATAGATTCCATCTCTTTTGCATTCGAGAATCTTCATTTTGCATAATAGCGTACAAAAGAATATGGTGAGGATAATTACAGGCAATGAACGAGCTGAGCTAGAGACTTAAATTACAGAAAGAAATCACTTACAGACAATAGCAACTGACAATAGATTTGTCGAGTGAGTCTTGATTGTATAACTGAAAAATTTCTGGAAACTCAATGCATAGCTCGTTTTCATAGAAGTAATGCTCTTCCTTGACTTTCACCATGAGCATCTCTCGCCCGTTCTTTACTTCTTTCATGTACCACTCATGCAATCTTCGCTTTTGTGTTGATAGATGCGGGACCTGCTCAGGTCTGACCAGAGTTTTCCCGGGGGCATATTGCCATGCTACATCAGCCACGGGGACTTCCTCGGTGCCTAGGAGTTGTTCAACACTGATACCAATGTCTCTAGCAGCGTCTGTTACCTTATCGGTAATCACCTTGAGCGGGGGGATCGATTGCATTGCCTGTTCTCCGAGCTGGGGAACTGTTTTCCCGCTTTTATTACTACTTCTACGTCTTGACTGCTACATTTGTTCATATGACTTCCTAATAGATCGGTCATAGTCTGATGGCCTATTCTCCACATGTCCCGGTTGTCGCTCAAGAAAGTCCACAAAGTGCTTTACGGTTTTCGTAGGTATTATCTCCTTTGGCGGCGGGGGCGGTTTCGGTGCAAAATGGGACTTCACTTCGGAAACCACGACCGTTTTGGTTTCCTCATCAGTCATATCGTAAGCTAACTTCTTTTTGGCAGGAGGCTCGTCGTTGGCTTTCTTCTTAGCTTTCTTCCGCTTTTGGCCCTGCTAGGACGTAGGGGGTGGAGTCGGCTGACGCGGCGGAGATCGATATGGACTCGCGCTGGGCTCCCTCTCGAGGTGGGGTGGACTTAGAGGTGTATTGCTACTCGGAGGAGTCGGTGGCCTTGGCGCCGAGTTTGGAAACACGATGCATTCCTTTCTCCATACAATGACACCATGTATGACTTCTCCCAGTGTCTGCTCCCCTTCACCTCCAGGAATATCAAGCTCTAGTGAGTCATATCCTGGCAGAACTTCATCCACCCCGACCCGAGCATAGCCAACTGGAATCGGATTGCCATGGATGGTTGCTTCAGGTGCATTCAGTAAAGCAATGCCGACCGCCACCTTGACGGATATGTTCTTCATTTTCTGGTGTAGCTCACAATTTGTCCTCTCTTTGATATCATCCACGGGGTAGCGAGCCAGCAGTGCATCATCGGCCCGGACCCCCGTGGAACCCACGCTGCTTTTCCGCATAGATGGGACGGTACTATCCAATGCTGGATCTGCTTGCTCCTGCCGCGGAGATGCCCTTTGCTGGCTAATTGTGTCCAGTTGCTCTTGCTGTCACTTTAACATGCGTTCCAACTCCTCGTTCTTTGTTTCTATCTTCTGAAGCCGGTCTACACCCTGCTTCTTTTTTCTCTGACGGCTTCTATCAGTGTCGTTCCACTCCGAAAACCCCTGAACCCACGGAACAACGCCTTTGCCTCGTGTTCGTCCTCCGTGTTCATGATTCTTGAGGGTGCGTGTAAGCACGTCGTTCTCTCTCTCGGGCTGGAACAACCCCTTTCGAGCATCTTCTATTGCTTGAAGTAAAGCGTCCGAGGCTGTTTTAAGATCAGCCTTTTCAATAATCTGCCCGGTCGCTGGGTCCAACTGTCCCCCATGCGCATAAAACCAATGCTTGGACCTCTGGGGCCAATCCGCTGTAGCTGGAATGACCCCTTCAGCAAGCATCTTGGCCTCAGCTGTTTCCCACTTAGGCACGGCTCTCTTGTAGCCACCTGTCCCCAGAACATGGTGATACTCTTTTTTCTTAGCATTTATCTTATTTTTTCTCGACCTTTCAAGAGCTTCATCCGATTCCTAGTACTCCACAAATGCGTCCCAGTGATCTTTTATCTTCTCTAGTGCTCCAGTGAATTCTGGAGTCTTCTTTTTTGCCTTGATGTAGTCGCTGTATAATCTTTTCTTCCAGCTCTGGAATTGTGTGGCCATCTTCTTAAGAGCAAACTGCTTGACTTTCAACCGTTTGCCATCTGTGAGACCCTTTGGTAGGTTGAAATGTGACATGAGCGTATCCCAAAGCAAATTTTTCGATCTTTCATCGACATAACTAACTGCTTGATCTACCTTTGGCTTATTCCATTCTCGAATGGTGATCGGGATGTTGTCCCTAACAATAACTCCGCATTGATTTATAAATTTATGGGCATTCTGTTCAGGAGCAATCGGTTCGCCATCTTCTGCGACTTCATCGATGTTGAACTTTATGTCATCGCCCTACTTTTTGGCCCGGCCTTGTACCCTTCTAGGAGATTGGCTCGATCCGGAGGACTAAAAGAAGAAAGATTTGTTAATATATATATATAAATCAGTTAATACATCTAATGATCACCAGAGGCCTAATATATATATACCTCGCTGGACTTTGTTAATTGTCTAACATTTTCTTCGCCATCATTGTTTGTTTGCCCTTCGACTCTTGGTTCTTGCTCAAGTCCCTCACCAGAGTCGTTCCAAAATTGTGAGCCATCATCTGGTTCATGCTCTTGGTTTTGGGAGGAGCGTATGATGTCGAAGATATCCTCTTCATGGTATCTGCTGCTATCGTCCATAGCTTAACTAATCTAGAAGAAAGATAAAACAATTTAGTATTTAAATTAGAATGCATTCAATAAGCAAAAACTGAATCATAGTATTGAGAAGAACAATACCGGAGATGCAATAAATACACAGCAATGCAACAATATGATGCATGATCATGACATGGAGATATGATGTGGTTTGAGCTTATGCAACTAACATCAATTTGGATGAAGTCCATTTGAACCGAGAGGGAACAACAACAGGCAAACAAGAGGGAACACAATCAATGCAATGCAACAATATGATGCATGATCATGACATGGCAATATAATATGATTTGGGCTAATGTAGCTAGCAACAATTTAAATGGAGTTGGTTTGAACACAAGATTCAAATTCAAACTCCACATAAGGCATTTCAATTGCCATTTATTCAAATTGTCTTATACATCAGTTTAAGTTGTTCAAACATGCATGGAAATGCCACAAATAGATTCTTCATATTTTTCTGATAATTTTTCATATATAATTTATTTCCATTGGAGTTATATATTATTTTCTATGATTTTTAGAAGTTTAGGGATTTTTCTGAAAATAAACGAATCATTTAAGACTTATTTAAAATCCAGAAATCATTACTGCGTCAGTTGACATCATCAGTTGACTAGTCAAAGTCAAACCTGACAGTGGGGTTCCATATGTCATAGGCACGAGGTTAACAGAGGGTTATTTAGTTTAAACCGTGCCATTAACGGTGGGGGTCCCACATGCCATACACCCAGGGGTTAGTCAAAGGGGTAATTAGCACTAAGCTAATCACCTGACTAGCCGGGTCCACTGGTCAGTGACCCAGGCCGACGAGGTCATCGCCGGTGACCTCTGGACGCGGGGGAGTCCGCCCTAGGGACCACGGCAGCGGCATCAGTGGCTACCAACGCATAGCCCGCGCCAATGCGCATCCAGGGGAGGCAGCAACGGGTTGCAGGGTGGCCGGAGTCGACGGCAGCGACGACCAGCGCGGCGGCCGGCGTTCATCCCTCGACGGAAACGTCACTACGACGTGCGCGTGAGCGAACTAATGCGCTAGGGATGCTCCACTTGGCGCGGTGAACATAATGGGCACACGCACTGGACCAATCGGTCACCAGAGCTCGCCGGCGACAAGCTCGTGCGGCGGCGCACTTTCGGTCCTCGACGAATCGACGGCTACGGCGTGCGATAGATGCGGGGAAGAGGGGGATTCAAGGCGGAGGCTCACTGCGAGGTCGAGGCGATGCTCAGCGGGCTCGGGGAGGGGCCGGAGCGAGCGGGACGGCGTCGGCGATCTCCGGCAGCCTGGCGGCGCGTGGTTCTGTTCCTTTTCCCGGGCGGTGGCTGGCACCGGGACACCAGTTATATACCCGCGACCTTTAGTCCCGGCTCCAGCCACGAATTGGGACTAAAGGTCCTTTAGTCCCGGCTCCAGCCACGAACCGGGACTAAAGGCCAACCTTTTTGGCGGCCAAAATTCCGCGCGGGAGCTGAAACCTTTAGTCCCGGCTGGTGGTTGCAACCGGGACTAAAAGTGTCTTTCAATTAATTTTCATTTTGAAGAAATTATTTGACAGATTCAATTTTACAGATTGAAATTAATTCTTGTAAAATGCATAACAATTTGAAAACTAAACCAAATGAGTTGATTCAAATTTCTGTGGATTCATCTTGAAGATTTCTATCAACTAGTATCATTTTGACAGGAAGTTACATAATTAATTTTGCACTTATTAATTAAATACAGTAATTGAAGACATTATTTTAAACTTTAAAAATTCATATCTTCAGTTCTGTTAAGCCAAATGGAGCAAATAAAATGTCTAATTGTTTGTCTTAACATAACCTACACATTCATATTTTGTTTGGACATAATTGCATTGATTAACTCCTCTGTATAATTAAAATACTAAAAGGACATGAATAATTGAAAATTCATAACTTAATAAATAATTATTCAAAAATCATGTTTCAAATGCCAAAATGCCCTAGCTTTTTGGTTGGATTCCGACGCTCCGGAGTCCACCTAGGAACACCCAAAACACATATATACCCTAACTCTTACAAAGATTCCCTCCGGTTTGTCCGAAGTGGGACTTTCCAGCTATAAGTCCGGAAACTCACTAGAGAGAAAGTGATGACGGTGAAGCCGGTCACATCCCAGAGTGGAATCTTGGGGTATAAAACTTTTTTTTCGCGTATGTCCCTTGCTTATGATTGCGCCGTAACCATGGAGAATCTTCATCAATTAACAGGATGCTTGGGTCAGTCTTCACTGTGAAGGGAGGAATTTCATCAAACTTATTATAATCTTCTGACATGTCTGTCTTGTCCTCCACTCCCACAATGTTCCTTTTCCCTGAAAGAACTATGTGGCGCTTTGGCTCATCGTATGATGTATTCGCTTCCTTATCTTTTCTTTTTCTCGGTTTGGTAGACATGTCCTTCACATAGAAAACCTGAGCCACATCATTGGCTAGGATGAATGGTTCGTCTGTGTACCCAAGATTGTTGAGATCCACTATTGTCATTCCGTACTATGGGTCTACCTTTACCCTGCCTCCTGTCAGATTGACCCATTTGCACGAAAACAAAGGGACCTTAAAAGAAGGTACATAGTCAAGTTCCCATATCTCCTCTATGTAACCATAATATGTGTCCTTTTTCCTATTGTTGTTTGTTGCATCAAAGCGGACACCACTGTTTTGGTTGGTGCTCTTTTTATCTTGGGCGATCGTGTAAAATGTATTCCCATTTATCTCGTACCCTTTGAAAGTGAATATAGTCGAAGATGGTGACTTGGCCAACAAGTACAGCTCATCTCCAACAGTGGTGTTATTCATGAGATGTGTTTGCAACCAACCGCCGAAAGTCACCATGTGTGTACGTTTAATCCAGGAGTCAGACTGCTCCGGGTTCTTAGAGCGTACAATATCCATGTGTTCCTCGATATACGGAGCCACCAAGGTGGAATTGTAGAACTGTGTAGTGTGCTTGAGTGAAAGAATGCCCGTCCATACTTATTACTGCTTTCTTTCCTAGCGTGCCTTTTCCACTCAGTCTCATCTCATGCCGCGATTGAGGAACACCAATCGGCTTAAGGTCAGGAATAAAGTCAACACAAAACTCAATAACCTCCTCTGTTCCATAGACCTTGGAGATGCTTCCTTCTGGCCTAGCATGGTTATGAACATATTTCTTTAAGACTCCCATGAACCTCTCAAAGGGGAACATATTGTGTAGAAATACAGGACCAAGAATGGTAATCTCTTCGACTTGGTGAACTAGGACGTGCGTCATAATATTGAAGAAGGATGGTGGGAACACCAACTCAAAACTGACAAGACATTGGACCAAATCATTCTGTAACCTTGGTAGGACTTCTGGATCGATTACCTTCTGAGAAATTGCATTGAGGAATGCACATAGCTTCACAATGGCTAATCGAACATTTTCCGGAAGAAGCCCCCTCAATGCAACCGGAAGTAATTGCGTCATAATCACGTGGCAGTCATGAGACTTTAGGTTTCGGAATTTTTTCTCTGCCATATTTATTATTCCCTTTATATTCGACTAGAAGCCAGACGGGACCTTCATACTGCTCAGGCATTCAAAAAAGATTTCCTTCTCTTCTTTGGTAAGAGCGTAGCTGGCAGGACCTTGATACTGCTTTGGATGCATGCCGTCTTTTTCATTCATACGTTGCTGGTCCTCCCGTGCCTCCGGTGTATCTTTTGTCTTCCCATACACTCCCAAGAAGCCTAGCAGGTTCACGCAAAGATTCTTCGTCACGTGCATCACGTTGATTGCAGAGCGGACCTCTAGGACTTTCCAATAGGGTAGCTCCCAAAATATAGATTTCTTCTTCCACATGGGTGCGTGTCCGTTAGCGTCATTCGGAACAGATTGTTCGCCAGGACCCTTTCCAAAGATTACTTTTAAATCCTTGACCATATCAAATATATCATCACCAGTACGGTGGCCAGGCTTCTTCCGGTGATCTGCCTCACCTTTGAAATGCTTGCCTTTCTTTCTTAAGAGATGCCTGATCGGAAGAAATCGACGATGTCCCGGGTACACATTCTTCTTACATTTATCCAAATATATACTTTCAGTCTCATCTAAACAGTGTGTGCATGCATTGTATCCCTTGTTTGTCTGTCCTGAAAGGTTACTAAGAGCAGGCCAATCATTGATGGTTACAAACAGCAACGCTCGTAGGTCAAATTCCTCCTGTTTGTGCTCATCCCACACACGTACACCTTTTATATCCCACAACTGTAAAAGTTCTTCAACTAATGGCCTTAGGTACACATCAATGTCGTTGCCGGGTTGCTTAGGGCCTTGGATGAGCACTGGCATCATAATGAACTTTCGCTTCTTGCACAACCAAGGAGGAAGGTTATAGATACATAGAGTCACAGGCCAGGTGCTATGACTGCAGCTCTGCTCCCCAAAAGGATTCATGCGATCTGTACTTAGACCAAACCATAAGTTCCTTGCGTCATCTGCAAAGTCCGGCCACTTTCTCTTGATTTTTCTCAATTGCGACCCATCAGCGGGTTTTCTCAACATCGCGTCTTTCTTACGGTCTTCTTTGTGCCATCGCAACAACTTGCCATGCTCTTTGTTTTGGAACAAACGTTTCAACCGTGGTATTATAGGAGCATACCACATCACCTTGGCAGGAACCCTCTTCCTGGTGTGCTCGCCCTCAACATCACCAGGGTCATCGCGGCTGATCTTATAGCGCAATGCACCGCATAACGGGATGCATTCAAATTCTCGTACTCCTCACCACGGTAGAGGATGCAGTCATTCGGGCATGCATGTATCTTCTGCACCTCTAATCCTAGAGGGCAGATAACCTTCTTTGCTTCGTACGTACTGTCGGGCAATTCGTTATCCTTTGGAAGCGTCTTCTTTATCATTTTCAGCAACTTTTCAAATCCCTTGTCAGATACACCATTCCTTGCCTTCCATTGCAGCAATTCCAGTGTGGTACCCAGCTTTTTCTTGTCATCTTCGCAATTTGGGTACAACATTTTTTTGTGATCCTCTAACATGCGCTCCAACTTCAACCTCTCCTTTTCACTTTCGCAGTTTCTCTTTGCATCAACAATGGCCCGACCAAGATCATCAGCGGGCTCATCTGATGCCTCTTCTTCAGCTTCCCCCATTGTAGTACCATCTTATTCAGGGAACCTAGGATAGTTGTCGTCATCCTCTTCTTCTTCATTGTCTTCCATTATAACCCCTCTTTCTCCGTGCTTGGTCCAACAGTTATAGCCGGACATGAAACCGGACTGAAGCAGGTGGCTGTGAAGGATTTTGAGGTAGAGTAATCCTTATTATTCTTACAGACACCACATGGACAACACATAAAACCATTCCGTTTGTTTGCCTCAGCCACACGCATAAAATTATGCAGGCCATTAATGAACTCGGGAGAGCGTCAGTCATCGTACATCCATTGTCGGCTCATCTTCATTACACAACATCGAAGTGACCAAATTAATACAAGTTCATCACATTAAAACCAAAGTAGAGTAGTGACCAAATGTTATTACTGCAAAAATATATACATAAAGTTCATACATACTTCTCATAAAACAACATACAACTATCTAAAGCATTTAAATGCAACAACAAATGCGATCAAAATCGCAACTAAGGTAATAATTGATCCAACAGCATAATGATACCAAGCCTCTTTATTAATGGCATATTTTCTAATCTTTCTAATCTTCAAGCGCATTGCATCCATCTTGATGTTGTGATCATCGACGACATCGGCAACATACAACTCCAATTTCATCTTCTCTTCTTCAATTCTTTTCAATTTTTCTTTCAAATAATCATTTTCTTTTTCAACTAAATTTAACTTCTCGATAAGAGGGTCGGTTGCAATTTCCGGTTCACATACCTCCTAGATAAAAATATCTTTGTCAACTTGATGGGCATAATTGTCATAAACACGAAATGAAACAAATAGTTATAAAAGATAATATACCACATCCGAATCATAAACCGGACGAGGGCCGATGGGGATGGATATCAAAACCATGGCACTATATATAACAAACAATCATACAAGTAAGAAAATTATACAAGTAACTATCTAAATCAGACAAATAAGATTTTTTTTACAAAAAGGATAAGAACAAGAGGCTCACCAAGGTGGTGCCGGCGACGGGACGGCGCGGGCGATCGACGGCGGTGAGGACGGGGACGGGAAGGTACTAAGTAAACCACACCTACACATATGTAAACTAAGAAGTTAATTTGAGCTCAAATTGCATATAAATCAAATAAACTCCCACATAATTACTCCCAAACTAAAACCCACAAATCACTATACTTATAGAGCATGAAACGAGCTAAACTAGCAATGAGAGATGAAAGGATGAAGTTGCTAACCTTTTAGAACCCTTGGATAGATGGGATGCCTCCAATCTTGACAAATCTTGGCAAAAATGGAGGATGAACTCGAGCTTGGGGAAGGAAACAGAGAGGAGAGAAAGCTTGGACTCGGGCTGGACGAAGCAGCTTTATATAGGGAAGACTTTAGTCCCGGTTGGTGATACCAACCGGGACTAAAGGTCTATCTTTAGTCCCGGTGGGTGATACCAACCGGGACTAAAGGGGATCGCAGGGGACCCAGCCTGCCGTAACCCCTTTAGTCCCGGTTGGTATCACCAACCGGGACTAGAGGTCCCATTTGAACTGGGACTAATCCTGGCTGTGCCCCCGTCCGCTCCTAGCCATTGGAACCGGGACTAATGCTCACATGTGACCAAACCCGGCCGGGACTAGTGCTCCGGATGAAAGGTCAGTTTTCTACTAGTGCGAGGACGAGTAGGAATTAAGCTTGGGGATGCTGATACGTCTCCAACGTATCTATAATTTATGAAGTATTCATGCCATGTTTATTATAGTTTTATATGATTTTGGTGCACTTTTATATGGATTTTATATGATTTTTATGGACTAACGTATTGACCTAGTGCCCAGTGCCAGTTGCTGTTTTCTGCTTGTTTTTGGTTTTCCAGAAAATCCATATCAAATGAAGTCCAAATGCAGCGAAACTTTTTGACGATTTTTTCTGGAAGGAAACAGACCCAGGAAGCTTCGGGGGAGCAACAGAAGAGCCACAAGAGCCCCACAAGCCACCAGGGCGCGCCACCCCCCCAGGCGTGCCCTGGTGCCTCGTGGGGCCCCTGTGGCACCTCTTTGTGTGATTCCAACGCTGAAAAATCCTATATATTCAGAAACCCCCGAAAGTTAAACTAGATGAGTTTTTACGCCGCCGCAAGCCTCTGTACCAAGGAGATCCCATCTGGAGCCCTTTATCGGCACCCTACCGGAGGGGGGAATCATCACCCGAGGCCATCTTCATCATCTCGGCGGTCTCCATGACGAGGAGGGAGTAGTTCACCCTCGGGGCTGAGGGTATGTACTAGTAGCTATGTGTTTGATCTCTCTCTCTCTCTCTCTCTCTCTCTCTCTCTCTCGTGTTCTTGATTTGGCACGATCTTGATGTACCGCGAGCTTTGTTAATATAGTTGGATCATATGGTGATTCTTCCCTCTCTATCTTTGTTGTGATGAATCAAATCTTTTCCCTTTGAGGTTTCGTTATTGTCGGAGTGAATATTTCAGATTTGAGAACACTTGATGTATGTCTTGCATATGAATACCCGTGGTGACAATGGGGTATTATATTGATTCACTTGATGTATGTTTTGGCACTCAACTCGCGGATTCCTGAGGTGACATTGGGGTAATCTATGCATAGGGGTTGATGCACGTTTTCATTATCTTTTCTCCGATAGAAACTTTCGGGTGCTTCTTGAAGTTCTTTGTGTGGATTGAATATTATGATTATGAAGTTGTTTGATGCATATCGTATAATCAACTCACGGATACTTGTGGTGACATTGGAGTATCTAGGTGACATTAGATTTGGTTGATGTGTGCCATATGGTGTTATTTTAGTATGAACTCTAGGGCTGTTTGTGACACTTATAGGAATAGCTCAATAGATCGATTGGAAAGGATAACTTTGAGGTGCTTTCGTACCCTACAAACAATTTCTATCTTATGTTATCCGCTAATAGGAACTTGGGAGTGATTCTTTATCGCACATTGAGGGATGGTTATATGATGCAATTATGTTAGCATTGTTGAGAGATTGCACTAGTGAAAGTATGAACCCTAGGCCTTGTTTCTAAGCATTGCAATACCGTTTGTGCTCACTTTTGTTACTAGTTACCATTCTGTTTTTATATTTTCAGATTACAAAAACTTATATATACTATACATATTACACTTGTATCACCATCTCTTCGCCGAACTAGTGCACCTATACAATTTACCATTGTATTGGGTGTGTTGGGGACACAAGAGATTTCTTGTATTTGGTTGCAGGGTTGTTTGAGAGAGACCATCTTCATCCTACGCCTCCCACGGATTGATAAACCTTAGGTCATCCACTTGAGGGAAAATTGCTACTGTCCTACAAAACTCTGCACTTGGAGTTCCAACACGAGTCTACAAGAATAAGTTGTGTAGTAGACCTCAGTGGCGGAGCTAGCTTGGCGGTAGAGCTCTGGCGAGATGCGAGGCCAGAGGGCCTCCCAGCCTTGGCTCGGCGAGCTGGGGCTCGATTGGAGGTGGAGGGAGTGGGGTGAGGAGCTGAGCGAGTCGGGCGGGGCTATTTATAGGCGGGAGGGGCTCGACAGTGGCCGCAAGCCGCCATGGCCTTGCTGGCGGAGCAAGGACGGCGAGCTGGCCGTCGCGGAGGGCGGCGAGGTGATAGGAGAGGTCAGCGGAGTAAATGAGCGAAGCGACGGCACGCGGGGAAGGCTCCAGCTAGCTCAGCCACTGTACCACCACTGTGCCGCCCGTGGCGGACGGTGGCCGTATCCGGCGAGCTCGCTGCCGGCGAGGGGGAAGAGTCTAGAGCGTGTACGTGGACGGTGGAGAGGTCGTCGGCCCTCGGAGACAACGTACGGCGACGCGAGTGTCTCGCTCCGACGAGACCCGAGCCGGTCGGCGCTCAGAGCATGCGTTTGGCAGCGCTGGCCGCGTGGTCACCGCATGCCTTGGCGCACACGGTGCGAGCTGGCCTGCCAGACCGTGTCTGATGCGTCGACCCTGGGTCCGGTAACCTCCCCATGCCACTGGTTCGACCAGGTTCATCCTGATCTAAGTGGTAGCATCAGGAATAGTTTCTGGTCAGAGACTTGGGAGACATCTAGAGAAGAGATGAGTTGTGCTCCAAGCCAAATGAGCTATCTGGGGTGTTCTGGGTAGGAAGGAGTACATGCTAGAGAAATTTGAGCAATTTTTGCAAAGATATGAACATAGCTCATGTGCAACTCACAATCTGGTCCAGAAACATGGTGAGGAAGATGCACTCACATGGATGGGTTCCTGAAGCTGAAATTTGGTACAGGAAGGTTGTTTGGTGGTGACAATATGCCATAAAAAATTTAGGTCAAATGGGCACCTCTAGCTGGTACTTCCTTCACAGAGGTTTGAAATGTCCAGAAACTTGTCAGAATTTTATTGCTGAAAAATTGCACTAGCCTAGGAAATATTTTTGTATATTGTGGAAATATATGGCTCCTAGTATCTCAGGGATTTATTTGGGAATTTTCTGAGTCATGGAAGTATATGTTGCTTCACAAAGGGTCAATTCTGTCCAGAATGAAGAAGGAATATTCTGGACAAAATTGTATACTGGCCAGTAAATTATTTTTGGAGATTGTGGGAGTAGATGATGTCAAGAAGATGTGGTATTAATTTGGGAATTTTCTGACCAGCAAAACTATAGGTTGCTTCACAACCCATAGTGGAGATAGACATTTCCAAAGGGATAAATGAATTATTTTGGAAGAATAAAATTAGGGTTTAGGTCAAAGGGTGTGAGACAAGATATTGGCAAGGTGTTGAGGGTGTTGGATCACTTAGGAAGAAATTCAAAGAATCCTTCAAGTCCAGAACCAATAAGCCAATTTTGAAAATCATTCAAAAAGGCAAATAAACCAAAAAATATTTTAAAAGAAAAAGTGGTCAAAACCAGGGTGTCACACAATTCTTTAGTTTCATACTTGTAAAATATAGTGCATCTTATAATGTGTTCTGACTAGTTGATGTCTAGTTGCTTTGGAAAATATTTGGTATGTTTGATTTGATCTATGACATTTTGTTCTGTGAATTAGTGGTCTGCTAGCATATATCTATGTTCACCCTTGTGATATAAATGCCTCTTCCTTATCTTACATGTCTGCTAGCTATTGTGTCATTGACTCCTGCTTGTGTTAGCATTTTATTTCTCAAGTAAAACGAAAACACCAAAAAGACAGTGAATTTAAATTTTCATCTCCCTTTGCTTAGTTGCTACGTATCTTGTTGTTGATCCTTGCTAGTTTAGGTTTATTTTCCTACATTCATAATCTGAATCGTGTGACCTAGATTTAGCCAAGCATAGTTTTCATCGCCTAGTTTCTGTGGAGTTCTTCGACAACCCACAGTTTGGGCGAACTATCCCGCTGTATTAGAAAGATCATTTTAGCGCCGTTGCCGGGGACTAGCGTTGAGCGACTGTGTTAGGTTATAGACTAGGTTTAATTTAGTTCCTTCTTTTTTTATTCAAATTGAATTTAATTTTTCAGTGTTTTCTTTTTTATTTTCCTTGTTGTTGCTTCGTCTTATTAGGATACTAACATTCTCACCACTGTTTATTGTTTATGAGTGTGCGCAGAAAATTCGAACTTTTTGCTGGCTGATTGATAGTTACGCTTTGTTGAGATATGGCATTGCTTCGAGATCTTTGGATGCCAAGCAGTCAGAGTTATTTTGCAGGGCCTATTTGGCCATCTATCGAGGCAGAGAATTTCGAGCTGAAACCTGGTCTTATAGCTTTGGTCCAACAACATCAGTTTAGAGGATTGCCTACTGAAGACCCTCCATGAGCACATACGCAATGTGATGGAGTATTCCAGCACAGTTAAGTATAATGGGATTTCTCAAGACGCAATCATGTGCAGATTGTTTACATTCTCTCTCCGAGATGATGCTCGTGCTTGGTATCGATCCTTGCCATCAAGGACATACAGTTGGAATGAGATATCACAAGCTTTCTTGGATAAATATTTCCCACTACACAAGCAGTCCGTGATTCGAGATGAGATCTTCAACTTCGTTCAGCGTGAACACGAGAGTTTGCATGATGCTTGGGAGAGATACAAAGTCTTATTCAGGAGATGTCCTAATCATGGGCTCGAGAGACGGTTAGAGCTGCAGATATTCTATAGAGGCTTGACTTGTGACACTCGATCTTACGTCGATATGGCAGCAGGTGGAGCTATTATTGCTACTTGTAGTCTGCGTTGGTATTTCCCCGAAGAGGAGAGGATGATGCAGTACAGTAGAGATAAGTATTTCACTCAGTTAAGAACCAAGGTTATCAATCCAGTAGGAGAACCAAGCAAGATCCAATGAACAACACCTACACACAGAAAAGCAAACACTTGCACCCAACGCAAATAAGAGGGTTGTCAATCCTCTTAGTGGTTACTTGCAAGGATTAAGTCTGATAGAGATAAATAGATAAACTAAAATACTAATAAAAATAAAAAGTAAATAAATTGCAGCCCGGGGGCGTTAGTTTTCACTAGAGGATTCTCTCTCGAGCATAGAAACATACGGTGGGTAAACAAATTACTGTTGGGCAATTAATAGAAAAGAAAATAATTATGACGGATTCATGGCAATGATCATGTATATAGGCATCACGTCCGAGACAAGTAGACCGACTCCTGCCTGCATCTACTACTATTACTCCACTCATCGACCGCTATCCAGCATGCATCTAGAGTGTTAAGTTAATAAAAACAGAGCAACGCCTTAAGCAAGATGACATGATGTAGAGAAGCAAATTCAAGCAATATGAATAAACCCCATCTTTTTATCCTTAATGGCAACAATACAAATACGTGTCATGTCCCCTTCTGTCACTGGGATTGAGCACCGCAAGATTGAACCCATCACAAAGCACCTCTCCCATTGCAAGATAAATCAATCTAGTAGGCCAAACCAAATCGATAGATCAGAGAGAAATACAAAGCTATATTTAATAATGCATAAAAGAGTTCAGAGAAGACTCAAATATTTCTCATGAATAATCTGATCATAAACTCACAATTCATCGGACCCCAACAAACACACCGCAAAAGAAGATTACATCGGATAGAACTCCAAGAACATCAAGGAGAACATGGTACTGAAGATCAAAGAGAGAGAATAAGCCATCTAGCTACTAGCTATGGACCTGTAGGTCTGTGGTAAACTACTCACACATCATCGGAAGGGCAGCAAGGTTGATGTAGAAGCCCTCCATGATCGATTCCCCGTCCGGCAGAGTACCGGAAAAGGCCTCCAGATGGGATCGCGGAAGAACATAGGCTTGTGGCGGCGGAAAGGTTTTTTCTTCTGGCTCTCTGTTGGTTTCCCAATATTTGAGAATTTATATAAGTGGAATTAGGTCAAACGGAGTCACGTGGGCCCCACAACGCAACACGGCGCCCCCCTGGGCCGCGCCCTGTTGCCTTGTGAAGCCTCCGTGAGGCTTCTGGCCTCCTCCCGAAGCTTCCAATGTCTATTTTGTCTAGAAAAAATCTCCAAAAAGTTTCGTGGAATTTGGATTTTGTTTGGTACTGATTCTCTGAAAAGCCAAAAACAAGCATAAAACAACAACTGGCACTGGGCACTAGGTTAATAGGTTAGTCCCAAAAAATGATATATAATTGCATATAAAAACATCCAAGATTGATACTATAATAGCATGGAACAATAAAAAATTATAGATATGTTGGAGACGTATCAAGCATCCCCAAGCTTAATTCCTGCTCGTCCTCGAGTAGGTAAATGATAAAAATAGAATTTTTTATGTGGAATGCTACCTATCATGTTTCATCATGTAATCTCTCTCTTACGGTATGACTAATAAGATCCAAATGATTCAAAGCAATAGTCTATAATTTGATATAAAGACATCAATACTCAGGCATACTAATAAACAATCATGCCTTTCAAAATAAAAATGCTAAAGAACGTTATCCCTACAAAATCATATAATCATGTCATGCTCCATCTTCTTCACACAAAGTATTTATCATGCACTACCCCAATGACAAGCCGAGCAATTGGTTCATACTTTTTAACGCGCTTCAGCTTTTTAGTCTCCACCATTCTTTCCTCACTGGGACAATGCTCTAATAATGATGATCATCACACCTCTATTTACTTACAACTAAACATTACAACTAGATACTAGAACAAAAATATGACTCTATATGAATGCCTCTGACAGTGTACCAGGATGTGCAATGATGCTAGCGTAACACGTATAAAAAATGATGAACGGTGACTGAGCAACAAATACTATGTCAGCTATATGATCATCCAAGGCAATATGACAATGATGATGTATGTCATAAAAATGGAACGGTGGAAGTTGCATGGCAATATATCTCGGAATGGCTATGGAAATGCCATGATAGGTAGGTATGGTGGCTGTTTTGAGGAAGATATAAGGAGGCTTATGTGTGATAGAGCGTATCATATCACGGGGCTTGGATGCACCGGCGAAGTTTGCACCGACTCTCGATGTGAGAAAGGGCAATGCACGGTACCGAAGAGGCTAGCAAATTACGGAAGGGTGAGAGTGTGTATAATCCATGGACTCACATTAGTCATAAAGAACTCACATACTTATTGCAAAAAATTATTAGCCCTCGAAGAAAAGTACTACTATGCATGCCCCTAGAGGGATAGATTGGTAGGACAAGGTCCACCGCTCGTCCCCGACCGCCACTCATAAGGTAGACAATCAATAATAAATCATGCTCCAACTTCTTAGCATAACGACAGATCATACGTGCATGCTTCGGGAATCAAAAACCTTAACATAATTATTCTTACTAAACCACAATCATATACTAATACCTCCCCCACATTACCATATTAATATCTCAAAACTATTGCAAGGAATCAAATTTATCATATTCAGTGATCTACATGAAAGTTTTTATTATATCCCTCTTGAATACCTATCATATCAGGACCAAATTCACAACCCATGCATATTACCATTGCTATCATGAGACTCTCAAAAATATATAAGTGAAGCATGAGAGTGCAACTATTTCTTTAAAATATAACCACCGCCGTGCTCTAAAAGATATAAGTGAAGCACTAGAGCAACTGCCTAGCTCAAAAGATATAAGTGAAGCACATAAAGTATTCTAACAAATCACGAATAATGTATGTCCCTCTAAAAAGGTGTGTTTAGCAAAGATGATTGTGACAAACTAAAAAGCAAACAAAAGCAAACAAACTATATCACAAGACGCTCCAAGTAAGACACATGCCATGTGATGAATAAAAATATAGCTCCAAGTGAGTTACCGATAGATTGTAGACACAAGAGGGGATGCCTTCCGGGGCATCCCCAAGCTCAGACGCTTGAGTCTTCCTTGAATATTACTTTCTTCGGATGCTTCACCATGGAATAGATCGACTCAGTTCCCCTTCTTTTCCGGTGCACTCGCCCTCGGTAACGGCAAAGGGGATAGCCTTGCTTTTGAACATCAGGTACTACGAGCCCTCTGCCCCACGCATCTAACCAGCTCGCATCGAGTGAGACCATTCTATTTCATTGTGAATGAAATATGTTTTTGACCAGGCATCCCCAAGCTTAGGCTCTTGCCGCACCTTATTCCTTTATCCATCGTAGTCTCACCCAAAACTTGAAAACTTCAGCACACAAAACTCAACAGAAACCTCGTGAGATCCGTTAGTATAACAAATAAATCTTTAACTATAGGTACTGTTGTAAATTGATTCATATTTAATATTGGCATAATACTACTGTACTCCAACTTCTCCATGACTCATACCCCCCGATACAATCCATAGATTCATCAAAATAAGCAAACTATGCAACAAAAAGAGAATCTGTCTAAAACAGAACAGTCTGTAAAGATCTGCATTATGGTCATACTTATGTAACTCCAAAACTTCTGAAAACTTAGGACAATGTGGGCAATTCATATATCAATACTTTGTAAAAAATTCAGAAGGTTCTGACACTCCAGCGAAAATTAGAAATTCCAGCACTGGACGCAAAAGTTTCTGTTTTCAAACAGCATCTATCATACTATCTTCCTAATCATCCCAAAGGCCTTACTTGGCACAAACACTAATTAAAACATAAAAACACAATCATAACAGAGGCTATAATCATGCAAACACTCAAAAACAAAATGTAAAAGCAAAAAATTATTTTATTCATTGGGATGCCTCCCAAGAAGCACTATTGTTTTATGCCCCTAGCTAGGCATAATGCATAGTTTCAAGTGTTGTCATCCTTCAAGTTAATTCCATAAGTGGCCCTCATAATGGATTCATAAGGTGCTATAGATATGTTGTAAACAGTCTATGCTTTAATTCTCTTTCTAGGGATATGTTCCATCCCTTTCTTTAGTGGAAATTGAAATCTTATATTACCTTATTTCATATCAATAATAGCACCAATTGTTCGAAGAAAAGACCTACCAAGTATTATGTGGCAAGAAGGATTGCATTCAATGTCAAGAACAATAAAGTCCACAGGCACATAATTTCTATTTGCAAGAATAAGCACATCATTTATTCTACCCTATGGCTTTTTAATAGTGGAATCCGCAAGATGCAAATTAAGGGAACAAGGATCCATGTCGGTGAGACCTAGCACATCACACAAAGACTTTGGTATAGTGGAAATGCTAGCACCAAGATCACAAAGAGCATTACATTCATAATCTTTAATTTTTACTTTAATAGTAGGTTCCCATTCATCTTGTAATTTCCTAGGAATTGATACTTCCAACTCAAGTCTTTCTTCATGTGCTTTCATAATGGCTTCTACGATATGTTTAGTGAAAGCTTTATTTTGTTCATATGCATTTGGTGAATTAATCAAGGATTGCAACAAGGAAATACACTCAATTAAAGAACAACTATCATAATTGAAGTCCTTGTAATCCAAAGTGGTCGGTGCATTATTATTTAAAGTTTTGACCTCTCCAAACCCACTTTTTTTCATTTTTATGATCAAGATTATCACCCTCCAAGCAAGTGGGACTCCTTCTATCTAAAGTTGACTCTTCTCCAGTCCCTTTTTCATCAAGTTTTATGTTATTAAATAATGATTCAATAGGAGTGACACCAATCATTTTAATATCTTCATGATTACTACGATAGAAACCGGGTGGAATCGCTTTTTTTAGAAATTCTCGCTTAGCTCTCAACATAGCGGTCCTTTCTTTACTTTCATTAATGGAGATATAGATAGCTTTAATAGACTCATTTATATCATGCTTGGATGGCAAAATTTTAGTTTTGAGGTTTTCCACATCATGAGCAATTCTATCCATGTTCCTAGCCAATTCATCAACTCTATTCAATTTTTCTTCTATCGTAGCACTGAAATTCTTTTGAGAACTAATAAATTCTTTAATATTACTTTCAAGATCAGAGGGCATCCTATTATTATGATTATAACAATTACCATAAGGATTGCCATAATTATTAGAGGAATTTCCGGGAAACGGTCTAACATTGAAATTACCCCTATAAGCATTGTTGTTGAAATTATTTCTAGAAACAAAATTCACATCAATAGCATCATTATTTTGCTCAATCAAAGTAGACAATGGCACATCATTAGGATCAATATGAGCATTTTTGCTAGCAACCAATTTCAATAGAGCATCCATCTTATCACTCAAAGTATTAATTTCTTCAACGGAATTTTCCTTCTTACCAGTTGGAGTTCGTTCAGTGTGCCATTGAGAATAATTTGCCATAATATTATCAAGAAGTTTTGTAGCTTCTCCCAATGTAATTTCCTGCTACTTGTAGTCTGCGTTGGTATTTCCCCGAAGAGGAGAGGATGATGCAGTACAGTAGAGATAAGTATTTCACTCAATTAAGAACCAAGGTTATCAATCCAGTAGGAGAACCAAGCAAGATCCAGTGAACAACACCTACACACGGAAAAGCAAACACTTGCACCCAATGCAAATAAGAGGATTGTCAATCCTCTTAGCGGTTACTTGCAAGGATTAAGTCTGATAGAGATAAATAGATAAACTAAAATACTAATAAAAATAAAAGTAAATAAATTGCAGCAAGGTGTTTTTAGGTTTTTTATATGATAAAGATAGACCCGGGGGCCATAGTTTTCACTAGAGGCTTCTCTCTCGAGCACAGAAACATACGGTGGGTAAACAAATTACTGTTGGGCAATTAATAGAAAAGCAAATAATTATGATGGATTCATGGCAATGATCATGTATATAGGCATCACGTCCGAGACAAGTAGACCGACTCCTGCCTGCATCTACTACTATTACTCCACTCATCGACCGCTATCCAGCATGCATCCAGAGTATTAAGTTAATAAAAACAGAGTAACGCCTTAAGCAAGATGACATGATGTAGAGAAGAAAATTCAAGCAATATGAATAAACCCCATCTTTTTATCCTTAATGGCAACAATACAAATATGTGTCATGTCCCCTTCTGTTACTGGGATTGAGCACCGCAAGATTGAACCCATCACAAAGCACCTCTCCCATTGCAAGATAAATCAATCTAGTAGGCCAAACCAAATCGATAGATCGGAGAGAAATACAAAGCTATATTTAATCATGCATAAAAGAGTTCAGAGAAGACTCAAATATTACACATGAATAATCTGATCATAAACTCACAATTCATCGGATCCCAACAAACACACCGCAAAAGAAGATTACATCGGATAGAACTACAAGAACATCAAGGAGAACATGGTATTGAAGATCAAAGAGAGAGAAGAATCCATCTAGCTACTAGCTATGGACCCGTAGGTCTTGTTGGAAATATCCCCTAGAGGCAATAATAAATTGGTTATTATCATATTTCCTTGTTCATGATAATCGTTTATTATCCATGCTATAATTGTATTGATTGGAAACTCAAATACATGTGTGGGTACATAGACAACACTGTGTCCCTAGTAAGCCTCTAGTTAACTAGCTCGTTGATCAAAAGATGGTGAAGGTTTCCTAGCCATGGACATGAGATGTCATTTGATAACGGGATCACATCATTAGGAGAATGATGTGATGGACAAGACCCAAACTATAAACGTAGCATATGATCGTGTCAGTTTATTGCTATTGTTTTCTGCATGTCAAGTATCTGTTCCTATGACCATGAGATCATGCAACTCACTGACACCGGAGGAATACCTTGTGTGTATCAAACGTCGCAACGTAACTGGGTGACTATAAAGGTGCTCTACAGGTATCTCCGAGGGTGTCTGTTGGGTTGGCATGGATCAAGACTGGGATTTGTTACTCCGTGTGACGGAGAGGTATCTCAGGGCCCACTCGGTAGTACAACATCACAATGAGCCTTGCAAGCAATGTGACTAAAGTGTTAGCCACGAGATCTTGTATTACGGAACGAGTAAAGAGACTTGCCGGTAACGAGATTGAACTAGGTATAGAGATACCGACGATCGAATCTCGGGCAAGTAACATACCGAAGAACAAAGGGAACAGCATACGGGATTAATTGAATCCTTGACATAGAGGTTCGACCGATATAGATCTTCATAGAATATGTAGGAACCAATATGGGCATCCAGGTCCCGCTATTGGTTATTGGCCGTAGAGGTGTCTCGGTCATGTCTACATAGTTCTCGAACCCGCAGGGTCTGCACACTTAAGGTTCGGTGACGTTTCGGTAGAATTGAGTTATGTATGATTGGTGACCGAAGGTTGTTCGGAGTCCCGGATGAGATCCCGGACATCACGAGGAGCTCCGGAATGGTCCGGAGGTAAAGATTGATATATAGGAAGTCCCGTTTTGGCCACCGGAAAAGTTTCGGGTATTTCCGGTAGTGTACCGGGAGTACCGGAGGGCCATCGGGAGGGGCCACCCACGCCGGGAGGCCACATGGGCCTGAGGGGGGTTGCACCAGCCCTTAGTGGGCTGGGAAAACCAGCCCTACAAGGCCCATGCGGCTAGGAATAAGTGGGAAAGGAAAAACCCCAAAGAAAAGGGAAGGGAGACCAAATATGGAAGGTGTCCTATTTGGACTAGGATTGAAGTGGAGGAGTCCACCTCCTCCACCTCCAATTTCGGCCAGCCCTTGAGGGTTTGAGGCTGCCTCCTCCCCTCCCTCCCTCCTATATATACTAGAGGATTTAGAGGAGAAAACTAACCCTAATTGCCACGTGCTCCCTCTACTTCATCTAGATCGGTTTCTCCTCTAGTCTAGTTTCAGCGGTGCTTAGGCGAAGCCCTGCCGGAATTGTTCCACCACCATAGCCGCCGCGCCGTCGCGCCGCCGGAGAACTCTTCTACCTCTCCGCTCTCTCTCTTGCTGGATCAAGGAGGCGGAGATCGTCATCGAGCTGTACGTGTGCTGAACGCTGAGGTGCCGTCCGTTCGGCGCTAGATCGGAAGGACCGTGATCAGGATCGCGAGACGATTCATGATTTGATCGCGGGACGGATCGTGATGGGATCGTGGGACGGATCGAGATTGGATCGCGAGATGGATCGTGATGAGATCGCGGGACACTCGGCGATTTGGATCGCGAAGACGTTCGACTACATCAACCGCGTTTCTTAACGCTTCCGCTTAGCGATCTACAAGGGTATGTAGATTCACTCTCCCTCTCGTAGATGCTCATCACCATGGATAGATCTTGTGTGTGCGTAGGAAATTTTTTGTTTCCCATGCAACGTTCCCCAACAGTGGCATCTGAGCTAGGTCTATGCGTAGATGAGATCTCGAGTAGAACACAAAGGAGTTTGTGGGCGTTGATATTCAGATTGCTTCCCTCCTTAGTCTTTTCTTGATTCAGCGGTATTGTGGGATGAAGCGGCTCGGACCAACCTTACTCGTCCACGTACGAGAGACCGGTTCCATCGACTGACATGTAACTTTGTTGCATAAGATGGCTGGCGGGTGTCTGTCTCTCCCACTTTAGTTGAATCGGATTAGACAGAGGCGGTCCTTGTAGAAGGTGAAATAGCAACTTTTATATCACCGTTGTGGTTTTTGCGTAGGTAAGAATCGTTCTCCAAAAAGTTTCGTGCCATTTGGACTTCGTTTGGTACTGATTCTCTGAAAAGCCAAAAACAAGCAGAAAACAGCAACTGGCACTAGATTAATAGGTTAGGCCCAAAAAATGATATATAATTGCATATAAAAACATCCAAGATTGATACTATAATAGCATGGAACAATAAAAAATTATAGATACGTTGGAGACGTATCAATTACAAACAAGACACTTGATGATGCTTTTCTGCTGATTGAGAGCATAGCTTTCCACCAACTTTAGTGGTACAATGAGAAGCCCACCTCTGATTCATTGGTTTGCTTGCAACAAATCACTACACCTTAGCCACCAATTCTTACACGAAAGCCTGAACTGCTATCTCAGTGTGACAAGATTGAGCTTGCATGGATTATCTTTGACGATGATGACACCATTCTAGTTGACACACACACTGCAGATCATATGGACACTAGTGTTGGAGATTCACTTTTCCATTTTGAAGATTCTTCCATGGATGAGCCAGAACTGCAGTTAATTGCTTTTGATATTGAGGAGTCACCTTTGGTTGATATAGATCAAGTACTGCCTGAACCAGACATGGAGAAGTTCACCTTCGATGACGTTAGCCACATCAATTCCTCAATACTTGACTCTGAGATGGAAATCTTCATTGCTGATTATGATGAGGTCACTTCAGATGTCAAGGAGCCAAGCTCTACTATTTCACTTGTCGACAAGAGCCCGGTGGAAGTTTCTACTACCATGCCTTCCATGGTATCTTCAGTTGAGGTAGTCATAAAACTTCTCCGAGGCCATCTCAGGTATTATCTTAGCTTTCTGGACAAGTTATGTCATATCGTTGATATTAACTATGCACCATGTGACTTATTGATGATATATGTTTATGATACGCTCAATAGATATGGTTATATGATAGGGTACTCTATTGATGATTTAGAGGGCATTACCCCTGTCACTTGTATTGGTTCTTTTGTTGAGTGCTTTTTCAGGTTTACACTTGTGCACCATTCATTGCGAGATGACCAAGTTTGAGATGACATTTCGTGGGATCCTGGTGGATTCACGGCATGGTGACGAGGAGAAGCAATGAGCACACATGAGGAAGAGAGAAGTTGGAGCGTGCATGAGGAAGCAAAAGGAGAGGAGTCGCAATGTAGGAGGATATGAGATGATCGAGCGAGTGCTACATCAAAGCCCGGTGAGCTGTTTCATGACCCCAATCTGGATGCTATCATCTAGTGATACATGCTGAAATCATTTGATATTTGGGTTGCTTGAGCTATTTCCTTAATGTTGTCATGCTGAAATTTACTTATGACATATTGTGCTTGATGTGAATAAGTGAACTATGATTGTTGAATGCCTTGTAAACTAGTGATCTACACAATGCTTGCTTTACTGAACGTAGTGAAAGCTATTAGTTTTGAGTGCTCAAATCCTTAGTGCACTAGTAAACTTCATCCTTTTCTGGTTTTACTTTGATGCACCTAGATCACTATGTTTAGATGCTGAACTTGTGCCAAGTGTGTTCCCATTCAAAGCAATCACTTAACCACTATGGATTAGCATGCTATGTTCTCTGGATCGGTAGCATGTGAACCAGACATGGATGAGTGTAGATTCTTTTTTACCTTCTTTTGTATTCCCTTGTTCATTAAGTAATAATGAATAAACAAGTCTGATCTACCTACAGTAGCATGTCATGTTCCCTGGATCGGTAGCATGTGAAATCTGGTTTGCTTGGACAGTAAGTAAATAAATAAAAATTTAATTGTCGAACCAGGTGTATGCCATGTTCTCTGGATCGGTGGTATGTTCCTTTGGGGAGACAAACAAAAAAAACTGTAATTGGTCGAGCCTGGTGTATACCATGTTCTCGGGATTGGTGGTATGTTCCTTTGGTGAGACCGATAATATATTATCAATTGTGTTTCAATTTCAATCACTGGTTCAACCACAATGCTATATTTCTGTAAATAAGTGATTTGATCACAAGATTTAGTATCATGCTCTCTTTAGGAACCTTTTGGCACAATCATCATTTGAACTTGTTGATCCACTTTTATCATTGTAAAAGTTTAAAATGAGTGAGTCTACTAGTATCCTATTGCTTTGTATCACTCTTAACCATTAATTTTCACTAGTTAAGTCCAAAGCATGCATTGTTTGGAGATCTACTTCACTTGGACATTCTCTAGTCAGCTCACTATTCACTATCTAGCTCTTGTCATATGCCTTTACTTGAGGACAAGTAACGATCTAAGTGTGGGGGAACTTGATAAGCACATTTCATATACATAATTTTGGCATACAAATATACCATTTAGTGAGATATGTCCATCTATTCTTGCTTAGAATTATCGAATATTCGAATGATAAACATAGAAGAGCTTGTGACTAGTTGTTTGTTTCTTTTGTAGAAAAGTGCGCAAAGGCACTATAAACTTCATGATTCCGACTATGCGGATAACGAGAAGAGTCAAGGGCAGGAAAGAAGCATTGAGGAACAAGACTAGGGGAAAGAATAGAAGAAAGAGGGACCCAATTGTGAAGGAAGAAGTATCCAGGGGCGCAAACTAAATGAAGAATGGATCTTCTTGTGCAGAAAGTTGAGAGGAGGGCCAAATTGAAATGTACAAATCTGTTCGTGGAGGTCAAAATCCCTAGCATGCCTCCATTCCCCTTCGGGCCTGGCTACACATCTCTCTTTCTCACCCCTCCTTCTCCACCTCCGGCAGCCGCCACGGCCAGGCCGGCGTGGTGGTGCGCCACCCAGCCACCAGTACCACCCCACTCCATCATCTCTATCCACCCACCACCATCTCTCCAGCGCCACCATCATCCATCCACCTGCGCCTCCCACCTCCAGCGCCTGCAGCCACCACACAACCACCCTCGCGCGCTGCATCAGACACTCCAGCGCAAGTGTCTGGTCACCCGCGTGAGTGCGCCACCCAACTCCACCACGCCACCATCTTCCTCCACCCAGCGCCACCACTCTTCTCCATGCCCCCGCTGCTGCTCTCTTCTCCCCAAAACTGCTGCTGCTCCCTCTCCCCACGTCCTTGCTGCTGCACTTCTCCTCTGAACCCATCTCTTGCTGCTGTTTCGCCCATGTCCCCCCTGCTGCTGCTCCCTCAACTTCTCTTGTTGCTTCTTCTCTGAACTTCTCCTTGCTGCTGCTCGCTTACCGCTGCTGCTCCTCTACTACTTCCCAGTCTGCTGCTTCTCCAACGCCACTTGCTGCTTCTCCTCTCTCTTCCCCACGCCTCTGCTGCTGCTTCTCTTCTCCAACAACTGCTATTGTTCTTCTTCAACTAGTTGTCGCTGCTCTCTCTCTCTCTCTCTCAACCTTCTCTGCTACTACTGAACCTCCGTCCCTGCTGCTTCTTTTCTGAACGACAAAACTGCTGCTTCTCTCTCTTTCTCCCTCTCTATATTCTCTGAATTTTCTGTAATTTGGGACGTGTAGTACATGTAATGTTCAGATTTGATACGAGCTTGCAACCTGACAATTCTTCAGTTTCGTACTTGTAAAATATAGTGCATCTTATAATGTGTTCTGACTAGTTGATGTCTAGTTGCTTTGGAAAATATTTGGTATGTTTGATTTGATCTATGACATTTTGTTCTGTGAATTAGTGGTCTGCTAGCATATATGTGTGTTCACCCTTGTGATATAAATGCCTCTTCCTTATCTTACATGTCTGCTAGTTATTGTGTCATTGACTCCTGCTTGTGTTAGCATTTTATTTCTCAAGTAAAACGAAAACACCAAAAAGACCGTGAATTGAAATTTTCACCTCCCTTTGCTTAGTTGCTACTTATCTTGTTGTTGATCCTTGCTAGTTTAGGTTTATTTTCCTACATTCATAATCTGAATCGTGTGACCTAGCTTTAGCCAAGCATAGTTTTCGTCGCCTAGTCTCTGTGGAGTTCTTCGACAACCCGCAGTTTGGGCGAAATATCCCGCTGTATTACAAAGATCAGCTACCCATGCCAACGGAAGGGGCATCGCTATTGCAGCATCGTTCCGCCGCATCGGGGCGTGCATGCCTATACCGTTCCTCCGTCCATCAAGACGGGGAGGTCGGCCTTCTACATGCTTGTGCAAGCCCTTTGCCCACTGGCTCTTGGATATTGCGCTTTCGTCGGCGGCGGCATCAAGGTCCTTCAGTAGGTTCTTGTAGTAGCTAGGCGGCGCTTTAGTGTTCGTCGCCTGCTTCATCTTGGCTTTGAGCACCTCCTCGGCCTGGAAGAGCTCGTTCCAACGGTCGCCTAGGTACTCTTGCTCCTCCTGAAGTCTTCGCTTTTCATTTCTTATCTTGTCGGCCGTGCGGACCAACATTAGCCTCAACGCGTCGTGGTTGGGGCTGTTGTGTGACTCACTCAGGATGTCATTGTACTCGGGGCCGAGGCTGCTGTCCAGCTCATCGACATTGTCGTCGGGATTAGCATTATTGTCGTTGTTCTTGTTATTCCCGTTTTCGTCGGCACCCCCGCCATTGTTGGTGTTGTCCTCCGCCCTGTTGCGTGGAGTATCTACCATATAAATGTCGTATGTGGAGGTTGTTGTCTACTTGCCCGTAGGAGTGGTGGCCGTCGGTAGGCTGCCCGAGGACTCGCATTTCTCCTCGTCAATGTCGTCAACCTCGTCCGAGCCGCTCGCGAAGACCTCGGTCAGGTCTTCAATGTTAGCGACAAGGTGGGCCAGAAAATCCGACCTTTCCCGGTGACTCCCAGATCCGGTCATAGACTGAGGGTTGGTCATCTGATATTGCGAGCTTCTAAATCCGATCTAACATCTCATTCAGGAGGGATTTCTCGCGTTCTTCCTGGGATCGATCTGATATCGGCGTGAGGGGGGCCTTCCCTAAGATTCGATCTGACATGGATTCAGGCTCTTCTCGTGGGGCCGGATCCGCTGTCTAGCTCTCGGGGTGTGTCGTCGGATCCTGACTTATAGTCTGATACGGCGAGCGATTCTTGTGCACTCGTTCTGGGCCTGATCTGACATGAGCGTCGGAACAAGCGTGTCTTGCGCCTCCTCAATCTGGTCTGACACCTAGGTCGAGAAGACTAGCTCTCTGCGAGAATCTGCGGTGTACTCCAGGTTGTCGAATCTGATGATCTGGCCTGGCCCAAAGGTCTTGCCGGTGCCGACCAGGTTGCCGATCTTGATTGCCACCAAATCGCTGCGACCACGTAGCGGGACATGCATGGGCCACCAATGACGGAGTCGATTCCGGCATATCCTGGGTAGGGGGTCCCGAGCTAGTAGCCTTGACGCAATAGTAACAAAGACATGGGTTTTTACCCAGGTCCGGGTTCTCCTTATAGATAAAACCCTACGTGCTACTTTTGTTGTATTGATTTGGGATGGAGTATAAAGTACAGGTGATCTACCACGGGATCGTTGTGTGTCGTCTACGAACCCTACCCCTCGGCTTATATAGATACTGGGGGGTCTAGGGTTACAACCTAGTCGGTTACGTATAAGATGAACGTGTTGTAGACTACCTCAAAATATCTTGGACTACAAGTCAAGTCTTCGGGAGCCTTCCTTTTATACGCCATGGGCCGCTTCAACGTGGCCCACTGGTGAACCAACATGGGGGTCCTCGGCCCGGCCCACCTGGCAGGGAGACGACGTGGTGAGTGACCCCTAATCCGGGACACTGTCAGCATGGGAGTGGGAAACAAGTGCCCCACTCCAGGAATTTGGATGAAATAACGACCATGACGAGAAATTATCATCCCCGCACTAAGGATAACATGAATATTATTGAGACGATTACCTCCAAGCGGGTTCAAGCCGGTAAGGTCCAAGCCAAGGGAGTTGGCCAAGACAGTTATGACTCCTCCGCAAGTGATGTCTCCTCGTGAATGATTTGCTTCGTGTCCGAGGTGAAGTAGAAGAATCGCACCCAGGTTTGGCGTGAAATCGATGACAGGCATTGCGGCCTTCCCAAGGATGAGGATATTCTCTTCATTAACTCGTGAAACTTCTCCACGTGCCTGCAATGTGAAAATATCATATAGCAGGACACTCAATGCAACTGGCCCTTTGCTTATAGCCTTTATAAGTCATTTTTGAAAATAAATGTACTGGATGTGGTTTGAGCATGTCGTAGGTGTAGCAGAGGTGGTCATCGTTGTTGGGGAAGCCAAAGTAAGTGCACGACTCCGTGAGGGACATGTCGAAGCTTTGGTTCATGAGGCGAAAAGTGATCTGGTCCTCACCCCCGGAGTTAAGCCCAATGGTGTGTGAAAGTGTGTTAAAAAACTCAAGCGTCAACCGACGATAAGTTTCCGCGTTCTGAAAAACAAAGTGCTGCAAACCCACAGTAGTACATGACAAATTGAAATCATTACATATGCCAAGTGTGGTAATCGTGGACGAACATGCCCACTTGGTTGGCTTGATATTTCTCTCATTAAGCACCAAATACTTTTTCTTTTGGGTGCGGTTGGTGAAATTGATCCCTTGAAACAAAACTTGTTGTCCACGAGTAATTTCATTGGACAAACGAACGGCCTCCTCCCGTGCAATACGAGCAGACCTCCTCGTGTTCATCTAGTTAAAATATATTTTCAGTCTAATAGATCGATACAAAATAAATCCACGTGAAGCATATAATCTTTCTCCTCTAAAAATATCAACGATTACGTGCTCAACAAGTAATTTGGCAATATCGGAGTGAGTCTCCTGGAAAATCAGGGATTATCCGGTATAAACAACGGTGTAATGAGTGTAAAAATATCACTCATCCACGTGCCACCCCGCGCCTCGTCGACTCCAAGCTCTGATGTGTACACCGCCGTCTTGAATCAACCCCGTACCATAGTCTTGTTGAACCGCACATGCCCTCAAGCATGCGCCACGTGTTCCCACGCCCAAAAGTCGGTCACCATCAGCATCATGCTCCTATGTCGTCGTCGCTGAAATCACCGCCGTCTTCTATTTCGACCGACATCACGTCGATCAGCGTGGCTGTTCAGGCTGCCCACCTTATGTGTCTGACCCCAGCCAAACTTATCCGACTGCAACCATGCTCCACCTTGCGCCGTATCAGCCCAACACATCACCATGCGTTGCTCAACGCCTCGTAGAACATGATCCCTACACGACGCACTCCAGGCTCCTCCGAACCTTATATGCATGTCGCTGTCTCCGCCGCATGCACTCCATCTTGATCAACTTGTGAATTTGCGGCTCCTCTAGATCAATGCACTGCAACCTCCGAACAACCTACCTCTGATACCACTTGTTAGAATAATCTGAGTCGCATAGTCGATCTATCGAGGACCAAGCAACCACACGAGCACGACACCGAAATTTGTTAACGAGGTTCACCAACATGGCTACATCCCGGGGCATGAATGTAGGCGCTCCTCCCCATGTACCAAATCACATAATACAGTCGACGACAAGCCCACCGAGGCCACTAGACAGCACTCTGACCACCCACCACGGCCGGTCCCGCCACCCTGCCACGGGCGCCCGGACCGTCCCTCTCGTGATCTTTGTCTAGTCTATTTAGCTACCCCGCGGTGCCATTATATAATAGGCCCGAGTTACACAGTTCGACTCAAACACGTAATTCTCCGCTAATTACTAGTTCAACTGTAGCCTGACTCGTACACATATTCGACACATATATTTTAACAGGCATCGCGATCCAGCCGACGATTTGGTCGCAGGACCGGCCGGCCGGGAAGGCAAAGGGGAGGATCTAGCGGCGCTTGAGGCTGAAGACGGCGAGGCTGCCGCCGGAGCACTGCCTATTTATTAAAAAGATGATCATGGTAAGATAAATAAAGCTACAAACATCAATGTGCCTGCCCTCCCATGCTGGATCCACAAGTGCCACGAGGAGCAGACGAGCTGGACGGCGACGCGGCCGAGCGGGTCAAGGAAGCGGAAGACGTTCTCCAGGATCTCCGGTGGGAGGTCCGACCTGGCGGAGGACTCCAGCTGCCGCCGGCGGGGATTGTACTTGTACAGGAAGGAAGCCATTACACCCATTACTGAGGTTGCTTTGACCACTCTACCTGCATTTCCTTTCTCGCTCCCGCATACAGGGAGTAACAAACAGTGGGGCCGCCTAAACATCACGGGTTTGATACTATAGTAAAGAGCATGGGCATCTTGTGAACCAAGACCAAGAAACGGTCTAATAAGTGATTTCAGAAATTTCAACCAAAACCGAAATTGCTGAATTTCACATAACTACAGAGGTTTCGGTTTTCGTTTCGGCCAAAAGATTAAAATCTCCACTTGAATTTGATTAAAATACAACCAGATCTATTATATTATATACTAAAAGGAAAATACAGATCAAAAATAGGTAAATTGGCTAGAAAAACCACGTTAGTCAGAAACATCTAGCCGTTAATCTGGTGAGCCCTAACTTAAACCATAATTTTAAAAGGCTTAGATCTGACTTGGACTCTAGAGATGTAAGGAGACTTTAAATTGTGATGGACTCTTTTTTTATATAATATGGAACAACACGCAGGAAAATACGGTTCAAAATAGGTAAATTGGCTAGAAAATCCCACGTTAATCAGAAACATTTGGCCGTTAATCTGGTGGGCCCTAGCTTAAACCATAATTTCAAAAGACTTAGATCTGACTTGGACTCTAGAGATATAAGGAGACTTTAAATAGTGATGGACTCTTTTTTTTATATGGAACAACACGCACAACATGTACACTTACGTGCTAGATAAAAAGAAATAAGACACATAGACATACCAACGTAGAATATATAAAAAAAATAAGTTGGCTAAGCTATGGACAATCCTGTGAGTTTCAAGTGCTTGGACGTGAGCTCCGTTCGACACGTGTTTAGATCGATACGTTTTTTGAATTTGTTTTCTATTTTTTATCATGTTACTGTTCACCGGGTTTATCTAGACCTGGGCACCGAATTGGATTTTCGATAACGAGGCATGTTCCGCTACTTTTCCTTTTTTCTCAAACTTTTTTTTTCCCTCGTGGAGATATTTCCACGGAAGCGGCTTGCCTGCTCCGCCCCGGTGCTCCCATCTGTGCGCCGCGACCGTTGGTATAGCATCCTACGGCTGCACCGTTTTTTGTCTCCCGCCCCTCCATAACAAATCTAAACAACTATGTATTCCTTTCCTTTCCCCGTAGGCCCATACCCATATTCGTATGAAGCGCTCATCTGGATGGGATCGACGGTCAAACGCGTAGCTTCCCGAATCATCTCCACGTCTTTCCCCTCTCCGTCGAGATATTTTCTTTGGATTTCTCTCCCTGGACCTCCCCTTCTCCCTCCCTGCCCCTGGTCCACAGCCTCCGTCTCTGCCTCCCCTTCTACCTCTCTCCCGACGACGGGACCGTCTTACCTGATGTTTCGGTGGAGGAGCACCGGCTTGGCTCCTGCCGCTGTCCGACAACGGTCGAGCTCCGCATTTCTAGCATGGCGGATGAGATTGGGGCCGCCTCCACATGATGGGCAGGAAAGGGGAGGTAGGGACGCTAGCTGCAGAGCTCTTCCTCTGTTTCTCTGCCGCCGCCCACGAGCTCTTCCGGCACACATATGTCTCTCCTCTTTCTCTTTGTCTCGCCATGGTGTAGCAGAGATGAACCACCACCGGGCACCGGCACCACGCTCCTCCCCTCTCTGTCGAGCTGCTGCTGGAGGTCACTAGGAAACGGTGGAGGTAGCAGCAGGAGTTGGGATAGCGGGATGCGGAGGCGCATGGGCGGAAGGCCACGGGCTCTGCTAGATTTCAGGTGGAGGCGCATCGGAGCTTCAAGGTCTTTCCTCGGATGGCACGGACAGGCTGCTGCAGCTTTCTTGGCTCCACCTGCTGGATGCGTTCCGTCGGCGCCAGGCACACGGTGAGGTTGCCATCCATGACGAGGATGGACACAACGAGCAGCGGACAACATAGCTGATCTGCAGGCCGCCCGCCTCTGCTGCGAGGTTGTAGTAGCCTCCAGCTCCTGTGCCCATAATACACAGCGTGTGCCCGGCCTTCTTCTCCGCCGAATCTTCTCAATTTCCCATTTTCGATGCGCTACTTGCCTCACGGCGATGTTACCTATAATCCACCTATGTGAAGTGTGGCTGTATAGAAAAAAGAAATCCCAACTCAAAAAATAAAAGTAAATCCCCCTTTTAGCATTGCACATTAGTTCTTTGTATTAATGAGTGCAAGGAGAAACCAAGTTGATTGTGCTTTAATTGTTTGTGAACTTAACAGAAAAATATCATCGAATAGAATGATTCCTGCTGCAGTTTGTGTTTTGTTGATACATATATTCTTCGATGGAGTCATTATGGAAGTACCAAGTGTCATTATAATTCACAGTATTTGTTTTGGTGGAGGTTTATAACTTATTTTTTCAGGTGAAGAAGCTAAGGAAGAACCATTGCGGCTTGCTATCTTGCTAATGGTGTTCCCTGCAGGTACTTTGTGTTGCTACTTGCTACTGCCTTTCATAAATCAATATAAGCGTTTTTTGAACAGCTTACCTCCTGAGATGCCATATGCAGGTGCATGCAGTTCTTTTTTCCAAAGAATCATATTTGAGATTACTATATATTCTACACCTTTGGTTTAGAAAACGGGTGATATTGTTAGTGTTACAAACATATTTCCTATAAGTTTATTTTACAGATCAGTCGGAGTGGCTTTTTCTGTGAGCATGCATCTGTACAATTTTGTTTGGCGCTTTGTTAACTCAAACTGCTAATGTTTGCTTAAAAATTTGGTAGATCCGGTTTGAAATGTGACTCCAAAATAATTTACTACCTACCTTGCTTCGCTTGGGTCTAGCAAAGGATTCAGCCACAGGTATGTCTAGAAGCTCTGCAAACTTTGCTATCTGTTTTCATTTTTATAATACATTTGGATCAAATACTCCACCACAGAGGATGGTCTTTAGAATTCATGGGTTTTTAGTACCTTCCCCAATTTTCTACGGTGTAGAAACTTAGATAGAGCTACTATCTGTTCATGGAAGTTAGCATATACTAAATGGACCTGATGCTCATTTTCCTTTGCTTGCTATTATGCTCTGATTCTTGGCCTCCATATGTCCAAATTATGATTCGGGGGCATCAGTTGGAGGCGTGCGTACTTCTTCTTTGAGATTCCGTCGTTGTTGTTATCGATTTCTTGCTTCCTTTATATTGTTTGTTCTAAAATAAATCGTACCCGCGGAAAGTAGAAATAGTACAGAGATTCTATGGGTATAAAAAATTATGTATGATTATAAGCATTTGATTTATATGCAGAAATAACATTTATATTTCCTAATTGACGTGTGTTGCGCTCCGTCTTTCCATGGCTGCATTTCCTTTTAGTCATTCAGTTCTTCCTGTAGTATTTTTCCCCACTAAGAACTAAGCTATTGAGCAAACCTTTAGTAAATCAGTATAGAAAATAGGGTTCATTTTCTTTTACATTATAGCATGTACAGGTTAAGTTGAGATCATGGAAAGGGCACTTCTGAAGGGTATAGCTAGGCAATCTTATAAGTGCAAAATCATGGTGCAATTCGCAAGGATCTGAGAACTCAAAAACCCATATTTTGATGTGGTCTATGAACTTAATTTTGTCTTGATAGATTATCAGGTTAGTACTGCATGAACACTGACGTCTTTAGTGTTAGCATTACTGTTGATATGAAAATCATCACTCATTTGCACATTCAGGGCGGCACAATTGAGGGATTGATCCCAGAAACAATAATTTAACAGTGTTGGGGAGCATGGTGCTTCGGGTTAGCTAAGTAGACAGAGGCTGCTGTTTGTCAGTGCTGTGGATTCGTATCTTCCTGTTTCCTTTATAAATTTTGCTTTTCTTAGATATATTGCTAAAAATATGTATGACTTCCTAATGAGCATTTGCGATGCTCCAACAACCATATGTTCGGAATTATATGTCACAAATCTATTCCCTACGAGGTTGCCAAGAAGAAAGAAGCAGGGTGGTGGACTAGAAGGCCATACATACTGCTTGATATGCAAAGGTGAATTTCCATGCATGTTTTATTATCTTTTGAGATGTACAACAAATAAATTATGATCAAGATAGAACAGCATCATGAAGGTACGATTACTCAAGTTTATGTTCCAGTTGACCAGTTTTCCTAAAATTAAAGGGCTTGGAATTAATATATGGTGTTGTTGCAGATGTTTGTCCCTAAGAATTTCTCTTCCAATCACGTATCATCTGCGAAACCAAGTTGTAGAGCTCACCTAACTTTCATTTGGTAAGTAGGTTTCTCATTTCCATCATTCCTACTTATCTTCTTGAATTATGCACTTTGATGTGTAAGGGGATATTTGTTCTTCATAAATTACTCTTAAGTTGCCTTTAAGAGATATTGTGCTCAGAATGTGACCTCAGGTTTTAGTAAGAGTTGTTGCGATTCCATTTTCTTTTGTTAATGCCTAATAGAGAAAGTCTTTTAGATTAGGAAGTGAACCCTTCATTTATTTTATGGACATGTGATATAGTTTCGCTGTTTGTAAATTCCTATAATTAATACACAAAAGCTTGCACAGTTGCACTTGATGCTTACTACTCAGCTAATTGTGCATCATATTTAGTTTTTCTTTCCCTGTTCAATATAAATTTCATGCCATCCTTGGTTTTCTAAGCTTCATCTTTGGAGTGTAGATCTCAGGGAAGTGGCGTGTATGTGCTGGGGGTGGTGATGTGGATGCTTCCGCGCTTGGTAAGCTGCATTTTTGCCACCGTGTAATATTCTGATTTGTTTTCCTATTCTTCCTTCCAATTGTTATATTTCTTCATCTGCTCAATTTTCCATAGGGGTGCTTCTGATCCCAGTGAGGCACGCCTTCGCCGCCGAGAGATTCGATGCAGACAGTTCAGGAGTTGCAATGAATATTGCCAAAAACATTTTCTACCAAGAAATCATCGATGCTCTGTAGTATAGAAGATGTTGTTCAGTACACAAAAGTAATGTTTTTTCTTCCTCTCTTACAGCATGCCTCTGCTTTACCTTATTTGGTTAGTTAATTGATATTTCGTGTGTTGCAAAAAGCACTCCTGTCGATGGCATCGTTCTACTCTTGCGGTTGCTCTGTTTTAGCTTTCTTCAGTAAATAAAGGTGATGTTTCTTCTTCTTTTCTATGACTTACCTCTTTATTAATTGACACTCTGATGTGTTGCAAAGAAGACTTCTCTAAATGGAATACATATTTTGGAAGCTTCAGTGTTGTTGCTACATCGTATTCTGTGTTAGCTCTGTTCTGGTTTTCTTTCTTTTGGACAAAGCCAGTTGCTCGCTGCAGAGATACTGTATGTGATATGTAGCTCTGTAGTACATGCTAGAATGTAGATCGACTAGACATATTAATACTCCTGCAAGCATGAGCAATACGGGCAGATTCTAAGGGTACTTGCTGCTATAGCAAGAGAAAAGACTGCCATACCAGCTGAATTATTCAAAAATACTGCTGTGGCAGCCGGTTGCATCTGTTGGCCCAGGCTCGACGCGAGTACTTTCCGACGGCGGTGATACGCGATGACCGACGACGAACGACGATGACGAACGAAGCTCGCTGACGAACTCGACGAATTACTTTACGCCGAGATGCACCGTTGTAAGCTAGCAACACCACGTACTAGTTTGATCGATAACTTTGATCAACTAGTATCTCACGTACGCACACAGCGGCCAGCCGGCAGGAACCACACAAACGCACGCGAGACTGATGTATTGCCACAGGCTCGTATCGAGCCTGGTTATTTTCTTTATTGCTTCAACTCACAGTTATGTTTACAAGGGGGCTTTACATGTATATATAGAACCTAGACTAGATTGCACCGAACCGAGTCGATGGCTGCTACTAGTCCTATTCAGCTACGTACATGCAACTCCTATTAGGTGACTGTCACGTATCCTATCCGGACACCTGCGTACACACGTACGGGAGAAACCCACGTCGAGTTTATCTCCAACAGCATCCTCTCGGTGTCATGGCAGCAATTCTTGCTATAAGTAAATGGCTGCAGTTTCTGCTGCAAAATTCGTTTGACTATTAACTATTAAAAAAAGATGTATATCACCTATCAGCAACAAGTAAACTATGCAATATACTGTGCACAACAACAAAATAGTCTACTGTTCACATACTGATAATCCACCAGGGTTGAAATATTTAGTCAACATGCTTCCAGAATATAGTACTCCCTCCGATCCATAATAAGTGTCCCAGCTTTGAACTAAGGTTGAACTAAGCTTAGTTCAAAACTGCGACACTTATTTTAGATCGGAGGGAGTAAATTTTACCGGCGCACATATAGATGGTATATTATATATTTCAGGACACCTGAAGGAAAAAAGGCTTTTTGTTTGACAGATTCACTCTTGGTCATAGGAAGACTACCCCATAAAATTGAACACAAGTCCAGCATCAGTGGGGCTGTTATATGTCGTTCAAATGTAATACTGCCCCCTAAGTACTGCTATCTCTTCAACACAATGTCCAGTTTGCAAGATATATTGCTACAAACCACTATTTTTTTTGCGAGAAAACTTCCGATCCATTTAGTTTTTAATCATGGCAGTACAACGAACATCAGAAATAATAATAATTACATTCAGATCCGTAGACCACCTAGCGACGACTACAAGCACTGAAGCGAGCCGAAGGCGCGCCGCCGTCATTGCCCCTCCCTCACAGGAGTCGGGCAAAACTTGTTGTAGTAGACAGTCGAGAAGTCGTCGTGCTAAGGCCCCATAGGACCAGCGCAACAGAACAGCAACCGCCGCCGATGAAGAGTAGCGTAGATCGGAAGGATCCAACCTGAAAACACATGAACATAGACGAACTATGACCAAATCCGAGCAAATCCACCAAGGACTGATCCGCCAGAGACACATCTCCACACGCCCACCGATGATGCTAGACACACCATCGGGACAGGGGCTAGGCGGGGAGAACCTTATTCCATCTCCAAGGAGCCGCCGCCGTCTCGTCTTCCTGAGCAGGACACAAACGCTAACAAAACGCGAAGCAACAACTGAAAACAGAGCCCTCCCGCCGGCAAGGGCCGAGATCCACCGCGCCGCCATGGCCCTAAGGCCACCGGATACGAGGCGGACCGACGGCAGCGCTGGCGGAAGGCAGGGGAACCCTAGACTTTTCTTGGGGAGGAGACGGCTAAATAAAATAAACACGGAGCCGCTGATATTGACAATCATCCTTCCGTCTATTGAGATAGTGTACATTTTTTTTATTTTTATTTTTGGAAAAGGAGGATGTACCCCCGGCCTCTGCATCTAGACGATGCATGCAGCCATTTTATTAATTATTCACAAAAACCTTACAGAGTAATACATCAGTATGCCTGAAGCCACCATCCTCGCAACACTTGTTGCTACTCCTATCCCCTTGATGAAGGGGTGCCGAATGTCCGAGCCTAATACCAAACAGACATCGCACCAAAGCCTAACATCTAAAGCCGGATGCCCCAGCCAAGCCACATACCGGGACTGGGTCGCACACCAGTCCGGCCCACTCACAGTGGGCACCACATGCGCACCCTGCAAGGCCCGACACCACCGTTTTCCATCGATCCATCTTCAGAGCAAAAACTGACGCATTGACCGTGCCAGGCCTCTCTGCCATCGACGCCACCACGACGCCAGACAACGTCGTCCTCCTGCGCGAGTCCATCCTCGCACATCGGACGCCGAATCTGCACTGCGCCATGCCGTCGAGATCCATCGCCATCAATGTGTAGGATGAAGCACCGCTCCACCAAAGATGCGGTCCACTGGTCCCTCGAGCCCATGCACACCTCCAAGAACGACGCCCCCAAGGGGGAAATGACATAAGAGCGCCGCCGTCTTCCAATCTACTGATCTAGGGTTTCCCCCGGAGGTAGCAGATAGTGGTCTAGAACTTCTCCACGACGATGCCTCCAAGAAGGGAACGACACCGAAGAGCGCCGCCATCGCCGGCCTTGGCATCTAGCCGAGAGCAGGTTTTCACCCAGATCTGTTCGAAGAACTCCATCCAGCTTCTTGTCCACGGATCGCCGCCTTCTATGCCGGGGACCGGACCAAAAGGATCCAGCCGCCGCCGCCTGACCGGCCGCGGCACCACCACGGTGCCAGAGCAGCCGTCTTCGTCAGGCCCACCGCGCCAGCCTGCCGCCGCGCACCAGATCCGCCGGCCCGCCTAAGCCCATCTGGGCCCGGCGAGATCCGAGATTCCGGCCACCGCCACAGGGGCGCCTCCGCCGCGGGAAGGCCGCGCCGCCGCTGTCGCCGCCGCCACATCCTCCGCCGGGATCCCACCGCACCGCGCCGCCGAATCACCGTAGTGGCCATGTCGCCGCCGCCAGAATAAGACGCCACCGCGCGCGAGGGAGAAGACCCTGCCGCCACCGTCACAGCCCACAGCCCGGGCTTCGCCGGCGTGAACTCGGGCGGTGGCGGGAGGGAGGGATCGGGGAGAGGAGGCCGAGGGCCGGCGGCGCGATCTCCCCGGTGTCGCCTAGGGTTGAGATAGTGTACATAGCCTGCACTTCAATATTGATATCCTCAAGTAGCATGATGTATCTACGGTTGGGGATGTTTCCCATTTTGCGTTCAAGTTGTGCAACCACCGCCCTTGGTATTTTCTGTCAAAATAGCAACGACTTATCAGAAAAAGCAAACAAATAACCAAATACTATAGAGATGATTATTGCAGCTATATAGAGGAAGACTCAGCGACAGAGCAAAAACACTCCAAATTAATCCAACGAATTATTTTCTTATAGACTGTACATAACACTAAAAACATTCCGTGGGCTGTTCAGCCATTCTACGAACAAATGTTTAATATGCTATATTTTCCAACCCAATCTACCAACATCGCCCCTCTTCTAGGCTATCTCTACTCGAGTTTTCAAACCAAACCAACAACCAAATAATTAACAACAAGCTTAAGCACGGGCGCGGCGTGTCGCCGCGCCTCCGCCTGCTAGTAATCATTAAAATTTTGTAACCGTAAAAGCTTCATAGGTGTCGTATGACCAAAACTATCCTTCCATCATCATGACCTCGCTCACGAGCTCCGGCACGACAGCTACACAACATGGGCCGCCTCGGTCATCTGTCACATGCCTCGACGGATGGCAGCTACGCAGCACAGGGCGCCCCTGCATGTCTTTGAAGACAGCGTCTAACAGCGGAGAGTCACCAGGAGAAGAATTCGCTTCATAGGGTTGGTACAATCAAAACATTCCTTCAATCGCCATGGCCTTGCTCACGTGCTCCGGCATGTCAGCTACATAGCACGGGCCACCTCGGTCATCTCTCGCATGCCTCGACGGCACGGCGGCTACGCATCACGGGGCAGCCACTGCATATCGGTGAGGAGAGTATCCACCGGCGGAGAGTAACCAGGATAAGATTCATAAACGCACGGATATACGTGCAGCAGCAGCGATCCACTGTCTTTCCATCTAAAGAAGCTAGAACAGAGGTATCTGTTCCACATAAGCATGCACGCTTGATGGATTTTATTATCCTTTTTGACTAACTACACACACCAACTGTACCAGGATTTGACTACATAATAATTGGGATGCCATCAACATCGCTATATTCGAAGATGAAGTTTTAGAGTTCAGAAAGTTTCAGTGTATGACAGACAAGAATAAATGATTATAAATCTCTTATGGTGTTATTTTTGTTTCCTTCCAAGGCAAGTAGGAACTTGATGCATAGGATCAAGCAAACTAACTCAATAGTCACCGGAACAACCCTTCTAAAAAAATCATTAGATCAGCCATAATTAGCTTTTCTTCCGATCTCTACCAACACTATTAAGGAATACCTTACTATTTATTAGATAGAATATTCGTTCATGTAATTTGAATACTTTTTTTCACTGGTGAAATATGAGAGATTTTGGATAATTGCTAGGTCAATGCCGGTTCCTTCTTAGCATGCTCGTGTCTTCTATTCCATGCGGATTCATAATTATGGTCTCTAATTCTACACTTACTAATATGACAGGCTATAATATCCGGTACAATGCATCTATGGTAGAACAATCCTACAAAGGTGACATCTCCTTAATACTAGAAAATTACTCGCACACCTTCTGGCTTCCGTGCATTTATTTTAATAGATGATGTGATGCCGTGCATGATATTAGTCGTCATTTGATAAATCATCCAAAGTTTTGTATCATGTTTTTTCAAGCCTAATCCATTACCAAATATTTACTAAACAATGAAACATGGAATTTATTTGTATGCTATATCATGAGGACCTTTCTATGTTACATAAATGTATAAATGAGAGTACTCATTATATTCAACCCCATATACAAGCCTTTTTATCATATGAAAATCCGACCATCCAATGATGGCCTACACAAAGGAAACATACAGTAACATCGGTCTATAGGAATGAATTGGACGATAAAATCCATACAAAATTATGAGCATGAGAAATCTATTTGCGAAATTTATGGGTGTAACTCCTATTATATTTTTCTGACTATTCAAGTCCTAATAAAATCATTTGAAAACCTACAATCTAGAGATAACATAACAAGAAACACGGATAAATCATCCTAAGAGGATGATGAGCAAAAAGTTTCCGAATTAGATAATAATCATATTAAAGTAGAAACATATGAAATATACCCATACAATTTTTGCAGTGTCATGCCTGTAATATAGTGACCCCTGCTTATTTATTTTAGGATTGGAGTCAAAAATAAAACCATATACATGAATTCTGACAATCCCAAGAAATGTACATGCATGTCCTTTGGGGATGTATTTAGATACGGAAATCATAATCACTTTCTATTGATCTGGAGAGATTTCCACACAAGGATATCGAACACCGGTAGTCCAAGGAGATATGTTGAGTCAAATTTCAAAAGTTTGACAACTTTATTTGGAATATGTATGTGTGAATATATCACAAAGGTTAATTATATATTATAAATTTCCTTTGTGATTTAGAGATGAGCAAACTAACATCTTTTAGTTGAAGGGAGAAACAATGTTACACACTATACAATTTTATCAATTAATTTAGAAAAATAATTAGACGAACCCCACAAAAACGTATTAAGTATGTTGCCCACGTCATTGGGCACTATACACAGAAAAAAGAGAATATCAACTCCCACAAAAATAAAAAAAACATTTGACCGTTCATTTCGCGGGCTTCAATTAAAATACATAATTAATGACTATATTCAATTAACTAAAAGGACTACACATATGATTGGACCTTGGCATATCCTCATTGCTTCCGGTAGAAAGAAAAGTCTCCTCATTGCAGATCCTAGACATGGCATCGGGCAACCATAAAATTGAGTGATCACCTAGATGGCCTCAGAACTAGCAAGTTGTGCTTCTTTGATGGCACCAAGAAAGGGCTAAGACATTCAAAAAGACTAGGACACTTCCTAGAGGTCACGCATGAGGACATATCTATGGAGTACGGAGATTGGTCGAAATATCATGCTGCTTGGTTCAACATATATATGATTAGCTATATGCAAAAAGGGCTTTTAATTATTTAATCTGGATTCAATTTTTTGGAGAGCGATACAATGGAATGTGTTGTCATTGGGACGGTCACATGCACCACCATGTCAGCAATGCTCTCCTTGTGATGGCATGCTCGCTGCAGCATCACGAGATCAGATGGCGGAGACTGGTGTCACGCATTTCAGACATTACAATGAACATTTGTTCTATATCAATTGCATAAGCTATCATGGTATTGGATGAGTAGATATTTTACATTATTACAGCCATGCATTTATTATTCCCATCGTTCCATTTTCAGTGATCTTTGACTACATGCAATATGTGTTTTTTTTAGTTGTAAAAAATATATATACTGAAGATATACATTTGGCCAGGTTCATCGCAAGTCATGTCTATTTGGGTAGCTTTATAGATTAAAAATGCTTCAGCCTCCGTTACATGTAGGTCCCACTTGGAATGGAGGGAAAACCTTCTGCATCGGAGGATGGTTTCGGGTTCTATTAAGGTCATGATGAGCGTGCAGCACTGACCATAGGGATGAATGGCACATCTTCATAATGATTTTACTTCTCCATACTGACTTGATATGATATGCAATCAAACTATTGCCACTGTTATACAAACAAGCTATCCATCCGCTCAATGAGATTTCATCCATTTAGAGGAAAATCTATATAATGTTGTTATTTACTTTCAATTTTCAAGATTCTGTTCCAAAGTCATGTTCCTTAAGTATTCAATCTAAAATACTCCCTCCATCCATATATATACAAGGCCTAATACGATTTTCGAGGTTACCTTTGACCACATGTTAGAGTAATAATATATGACATGCATGTTAGACAAAGCATACCATCAAATTCGTGAGAGAAGGAAGTTTCTAATGATATTATTTTTATATCATACGTCTTATATTTTTTTTTACTAATGGTCAAACGCAACCTCGAAATACGTATTAGGCCCTATATATATGGATGGAGGGAGTAGGGAGTAGCTCCGTGAAATTGAAAACTATAGCTTAAAAAAATAGTGAAGTATAGATGACGCCACCGCAAAGGCGTGTCTGATGCAGAGGTCAGGGGAAAAGCCATCTTTGTAGAATACAAAAAACAAACTAAAGAGGTTGCTCTCGCATTTGCGAGGGCCATTGTGCTAGTTTTTTGAAAAATAATTGAATTTGTGTGTAACAACACCGTAATAGCTGAAATATTTTGACTGAAATATGATTATTTTGGTATCTATCTAAATGACTGAAATTTCAATGAAATTTCACAGAAAGTGAAATTGCTACCGGATAAAATATATGCGAACGGAGTAAGTATACACCAATTCATAGTATCATCTGGTTTAACAAAAGAATGGCATACCGAGGCCGTGAATTCCGAATATCGTGGACATGAAATCCAACCCTCCCATCTTGGGAAACACATTCCACCATGCCCCATTTATCTCTGCACCCCCACTTTCCTTGTGCGGCGAGGCACGAGACTTCTCCTCGTGTTATGTCTCCTTATACGTCTTTAGCATCAGTTCAGAAAATATCCGTAACACCATATCTGTAAAAGTACAATTTTTGGGTGCGCTGATGATAGTCCAATAGTGCCATAGTGTTTTGGTTTGGAACTGATCGTCGAGACATACAGAAATAAGGAAAGCAAATTCTTATGTTTTCTCAGATATTTTTTAAATCTCGGTGACGCCTCTAAGCCTATGGATCAACATTCAACCGTTCTCTTCCTCGCCTCACTTCATATATAAATGCATACTAAATATTACAACAACATTTTGTTAAAACTGCATGGACCTGAGGCTGGCCACGTTGATCAACAAAAGCTCTCTTTTACGGTACCCTTGGACTAATATGGGTCCTTCATTTCTCCTAACGGTTTTGCTAAATCTCAGTAAGTCTCGGTAGCCATTGGATTTGTCGCGCCAAGATTCGTGCGCCCTACACATGGGGCTGGTTGTCCCGGGACTGGCTGCTTTGTCCGGCGTAGCGTGTGGCTGGCCATCCAGGATTGTGGGATCGTTACCGGCTTTTAACCTTTTCTGGCCATTTGTTTTCTTCCCGCTGGTTAAACTTGTTTGGCCCACAATGCTTCACGGGTTGTGCTGCGAGATTTGCTAGGCGTCTACTCCGGGCGGGGCGCATGCACTTTTTTGTTCTTTTTTTTTGTCAGTTTTCTCTGTTTGTTTTGTTGGTGCTTTTTCATGTTTATTGTAATAACTGAGTTGTTTAGGTCTCTTGCTCGTCTATTACGTGCTCCATTGACAATATTAGTGAGGCTGCGTTTGGCAGCAAAGTTTTTTTAAAGTTTTCTGAGAATACCGCGGTTTCTGAAAAAAACCATGGTTTTGAATACTTTGTTGTGTTTGGCTCCAGAAATAACCGATGTTTTGTAAACCACAGTATGCCAGAAACCATGGTCTTTTTGCGGTATCTGGAAAAGAGGGTCCGACCTCTTTTTCTAAAACAGAACGGAGAGAAATCCTCGAGGAGATCGCACTTGACGTTGCCGTCTACGTCCAGATAAAAATATCCAGCTGCCTAGCGATCCCATCCTATTTTCCCTCTTTCTGTTATATGGTAAACGGCAATATCGATACTTCCTGGTTATAGCCGATTCAGTTGGTCCTTCTTCCAGCCGGCGTCACCTGCGAGTCTCCATCTCTTCTCTCCATCGCCATGACTGAGTCAAGTTCTCCACCAGGGAAAAAAGGTATGAGCTGATCTATGCGTACAGTATTTTGTCCTTGATTAGTTTCATCTGATCTTGTACGCTTCTCCAACGATTCCTGGGCTGCCGATTAATCTAGGCCAAGTAGCGCACTGATTAGGTCGATCTCGTTCGCAGCAAGCTATTTCTCGAGTCCGCCCTGATAGCACATGGATTAGATGGCAACTGGATTAGATGGCTGCCGATTAATCTAGGCCAAGTAGCGCACTGATCCATGCGTATGTATTTCCGGCGAGTAGCACATGGATTAGATGGCATCGATCCTTGTGGAGAACACTTGTACGTACCAGGTTATATATGCTAGCTAGCTAGCTTATTCAGTATAAATGGCGCATGTACATGCACAAACAATTTAGGACGGGCTGGAAGTACATGCAAGTATATAGAATAATCCAGCCATTGAAGGCCGGCCTATCGATCTGCTTCTTGTGCCTGTGTAGTTTGCATAGTAGTACACAAATCTGGCCATGTAAAGATTGGTTCATTTTATTCATCATGTAACTATACTCCTGTTTAGTTGGTACGTCATCTTTTGTTTAGTGTCACATCATATAGTCTTATTGTAATTATGGGTCAATCTTCATGTAACTATAATGAACACTTGCAGGACCAAAACCGGACAGAGCTTCATGGACTAATGGTCGCACCGGTTTTCTTGTGGCAATGATGAAAGAGTATTCAGTTGTGGGTAAGTACCGCGGCCAAAACGGGTGGACCAAGGAAGGATGGCAAGCTATGAAAAACCGCCTCATTGTTGCAAATAAAATTATGAAGAGCACAACATGCTATCGCTATTTCAGCTTGGGAGTCGATGGGGTATTGCGAGGCACACTTCAGTATGGGAAAACGCTTCTTCACTACTCCAATGATACGCTCAACATGATTACGAAGTTGTGCATGCCTCAGATTGAATAGCTCTCGAGAGTTTTGTGGGCGCTGATTGCTTTTTGCTTGCTCCACCAAATGGTACCTTACATTGCGATAAGGGGCGATGAAGTTAGGCGTATTTGCATAACCCGCATCCACCAAATAAAACTTTCCTTTAGGGACATAGAAATTATTTTGAAGAGCATCTTGTAGCACTCGAGCGTCCGAAGCTGAACCTTCCCATCCGCTACTAACATGGACGAAATGATTATCAAAATCACATGCAATCATGACATTTTGTGACAATGTTCCTTTTCTGTTACGATATGGATCTTGGTCTTTTGGAGATATGCTAATTGGAATATGTGTCCCATCTATTGCGCCAATACAATCCTATAAAAAATACTTAAGATGAGAAATCTGTATCTATATGTAAGTATAGCATTGAATGGTTACAATGTAAATTATAATACCTTGAAATATGGCATAAATTTCGTATTGCTTGCAACTTTCGAAGGAACATTAATTGGAGGCAATTGTACAACACTTCCAGATAGTATCATGAGTGCATTCAACACAATATGGAAGTAGCGACTTATAGTCTCACCACTATGCTGAAATTGCCCTTGGAGTGTACGATTGGTTGCATTCTTGGAAACTGCATATAGAAATATGCCTACCTGTTCTTCCACCGAGACAAAATCTGTATCTCTTAGATGGCATCTCTCTCGAAGACACTGGACCAAATTACGAAAAATATACTTCTCCATCCAAAAATCTCGTTTACATCTCAATTCATGACCCTCTAGAACTTCTCGCACGTACCGATCTCCCGTAAGGATGGATGTATGAATACGTGTTTGATTGAGCGAGCTTCTATCACTAGCATACAAAGCTTCGATGATAGCCAATTCATCATCTTCTCTACGTTTGCGCGTCAAAAAATTACCCAACATTCTGATTGACAATATAACACACCTACAAAAATGTGCATATGATACACTTTTCCTAGATCCCCAAAACAATAATGATTGATAATAGAACGTACCTGCTAACTTGCCGTAATCACATTCGTAGACCTGCAGAACCTTGTTGTGCGAAGACTAGAATATCTTGCAATTGTGTGTTCGTTGGAAGCAGGATATATGTAGGGGGATTAGTTGAAGCCTTCAATGCCAGCAGCCCATGCAAAGGCCATACGTGATTTCAGGATAGATATATTCTAGGTTAGGTGACGTGCATGTAGGTGTGCAGCAGGGATTGATATATTCTACAGATCCTAGCAGGTCGGGCGGACGTGTGCATGGCGGCTGCATGCAGCCGGCCGCCGTTCTCTTAGCTGCCGCTAATTACTCAGTCAAAACTTTGATAAAAAGGCACCAGCCAAACACCAGCAAAACTGAGAAAAACTTTGGTATTAAGAAACTGCAGTATTCCTTGCCCGCCGATGGAAATACTGTGGTTTTCAATTACCACGGTTTTCTTAAAACTTTGCTGCCAAACTAGGCCTGAGTGGCTTTTTATTTCTTTTTTCTTATGTGGCTGTTTTGTTTTGTTTTTCCTTCTATGATTTGTATTTTTTCTAAGTGTTGCTCATCGTAGTTGACATACCTCTTTTTATGTAATATCGATTTCTATAGTACCAAAATATTGTCTTTTCTTATAGGATATCATTATTATTTCATCGCCAAATGCATTTCTGGAGATCATAATTGTGGTGGGGCTGGTTGTTTTGTCTGAGCGTTTCGTTGCATCCGCCACGAGGAGTGGTCCGTCCAGGGTTTATGGGCCTTTTTTATTTTTCCGCCTTTGTGCAGACGGGCCGTGAGCATTTTTTTTTTTTGGGGGGGTTTTGCAAACTTGCTATAAGTTGCACCTTTGCGCCCTCACGAGCAACTGCATGTGCTGCACCTCGCATGCAACTTCAAGGGGTACAACGCGCGCTACTAGGGGGTGCAAGGTGCTAGGAGCGGGGACGGTCCGGCAGGGTGTTCATTATTATTATTTGTCTGTTTTTTTAAAACCCACCTTGTGTACACAATAATGAAGCTTAGATTGAAAAGTAAGTAGGGGGTTTTGTGATATTTTGGAGACTTGTCACATACGTCAACGCCCTCATGCGCAACTGCACGTGCTACACCTCAGCAAACTTGGCCGCCACTCTCTGTTAGAACGTGTGTGCGTGTGGTGTGGGTGTGTGCGTCCGCGCTGTACCTCAGCAACTTATTTGACAGCGCATCTGTTTGGAAGTTCTCTACTTTGCTTCCGCGAACACGGCTCCCACGCGACTTCTGATCACTTCCCTGTGGCTAGCGTAAATGATCGATATGCATGCTTGAGAAGAATAATATATCCCGCAGTCTTTTTTACTTCTCAAAAAAGAATTCACTCGTTCGACTTTGTTGAGTCGATCTGTAATAAATAAACTAACAGTGTGACACTTTGCACCGTGTAGATTGATTGCAACTTGTCTAAGTTGTTTTACTTTGTATCTTTTCACACGTTCAACTTTGTTGAGTCGATCTGTAATAAATAAATTAATAGTGTGACACTTTACACCGTGTAGATTGATTGCCACTTGTTTTACTTTGCATCGGATTTTACAAAAGTTTTCACTTTGCACGCACTAGGTCCCTAAAAACATGTCTGAAATTTCAGGGAATATTCGTACATGTGTACTCCTAGCTATTATGGGAGCACGGAAAGAGAAAACCTATAATGTTTGGTTAAATGTATCATTAATTATTTATTTTGTGTTAAAATATTCATACATGTTTGGAAAAGCAGGACACCTTTTTTTACACGGGTCGCAGATGGTAATATTTTTTAAACCAAAATGTATAGTTACATATTTCGTCCCATAATACGTATTTATGATTTTTTTAGAATTTTCAACATATTTTTATGAGACCAGATACAAATTAGTTCAATATTATTGTACCAGACCTGGTGGAAAATGAAAGCTTTTGCTAAACTATGTTCGACATGACACTGGTGTGATATATATACTCCGCGTGAAGTGCACTTTACTCACAAACAAGGTTTAAAATAGCGGGCCAAGGAAAATAGCGGAGGTCCTCAAAATCAGCTAAAATCAGCTATAGCAGCGGTAAATGGCGCTATAGCGGCCAATTGTACATGGATTCCGTTTAGCGGTACCCTTGTGAAGACCGGTATAGCGGTGCTATAGTCCGCTATTTTTATCCATACTCACAAATGTGACGCCCTCATTCATAATCGTGCATTAATCATACACGCAGCATGTACGATCACGAACGGTGACTCCACGGTAGTACCACAACACAACTTTAGGACTCAAAATAAACAGAAAACAATATATTACAAACAGGGGTCGTAAGACCCGATATTACATCAAGAGTTAGGTCTGACTACAGACAATTACAAGGGCACCTTAAGAAGGTGGAACCAAAACAACGACTCTACCCAAAGGCGCAGTCCCCCTGCCTGGGACCTCCGAACTTCTCGGCGACGTCGTACTCCAGATAGTATCCAGCGTCGGGGATACCTGCATCCGAGGGGCTACCATCTGATAGCAGCAACCGGATTGAAGGAAAAAGAGTTGCAAAGTAACGGTGAGTACTCATCCAAAGTACTCGTAATACTTACATCAGATCTATACTACTTATGCATCGGTATCAAAGGAATGGGATAATATCTGTGGACTATACTGCAGAAATGCCAAAATAAAGGGGGGAAAGCTCTATGTATCATATCGTACCACCATCTTGCAGCAAGGGAAGAGAAATAGAGCATCTTGCATCATTTAGAAGAGAAAGTGCGCAGGCGAGAACCAACTTGTCATTAACACAACAATACAATACCCTAAGATCCTTTCTCGACTCCCTGCGAGAAAGAGATCCGTGGGCATGATATAAATATCTTGGTGACTTTTAATATGTATCCGGTTTAAGTTGTGAAAGATCGGGATACGTCTCCAAGCCGTCCGTTACCATGGACGCGGCTATCCGAAAAGTTTAGTCTTCCCTGTAGGGGTGCACCACATTGCCCAACATGCTAGATTATCCTATGGCCGGACACACTTTTCCGCAGGTCTGCCCGGCCTCAGATGATCGACACGCCGAAGTCCTACCTCAGCTCTAGAGAGGTCACCCGCTGGTCTACATCCTAAGCGCGAAGGGTTGTTCGGCCGCTCACCCTAAGCACTCCTGGCACGTTCGCGACTGGCCGGGGACCAAGCCCACCTCTGCATCAGCAGCAGGCAGTATGCGCTCACCCCAACAATCAGCCCACATCTCTGAGTTGTGACATCTGGGTAGCTTTTGGGAGGAACTGACGACTCCGTGGGCCCCATAACCTTTATCCCGCGTGGCGGTTAGTGTGTATATTGTCGGGGGAATTACCCACGGATTGGACCCGGGTGCCCAAGACACAGCCCGCCTAGGCTAGAAGGCTCAGGACCGGGTTGTCCAGGAAGCTACTTGGGCCAGGTCTCTGTGGGCCGGTGAGCTTGGAGGGAACCCGGCCGGTGGAAGCAGGACCCGGCTGTCCATTTCGGCCCTGCCACTCGTATGCAAGAGGGAGGCTTCCTAACTTGGAAAGCATGAAGGGCCTAGAGGACTTAGTGTAGGACTCCAACTACGGGTAGAACCCGGAATCTATTGTAACCCCAGGGACCCGGCTATTATATAAAGGGGGTTCCTGGGTCGTCAGAGGGACAAGTTCTAAGCTCTCGATGCAGAGGTAGAGAAATAGCACCCTTGTAATCGAGACTATCATCATCAATATCAATCTAGCAGGAGTAGGTCTTTACCTCCATCGAGAGTGGCTGAACCTGGGTAAACTCGCGTCTCTCGTTCCCAACAACCCCATCCAAGGCTTCACCTCGTAGCTATGGCCTCACTACTAAGTTCTCCTATAAGGACACTTGCCGTGAAAACCCCACGACAGTTGGCGCCCACCGTGGGGCCTGCACACAAGGGTGTTGTCTTCTTGGAGGGAGCCTTCCCAAGGATCGACAAGCTCGCGATCGGCCGGATGAGGAAGAGCTGGCTGATACGTCTCCAACGTATCTATAATTTTTGATTATTCCATGCTATTATAGTATCAATCTTGGATGTTTTTATATGCAATTATATATCATTTTTTGGGACTAACCTATTAACCTAGTGCCCAGTGCCAGTTGCTGTTTTCTGCTTGTTTTTGGCTTTTCAGAGATTCAGTACCAAACGAAGTCCAAATGCCACGAAAATTTTTGGAGATTTTTTTCTGCACAAAAGAGACCCTGGAGACTTGGAGAGGAGGCCAGAAGGTTCACGAAGCCTCCACAAGGCAACAGGGCGCCGCCCCAAGGGGGAGGCGCGCCCTGATGCCTTGTGGGGCCCTCGTGGCTCCATTTGACCTAATTCCACTCCTATAAATTCACAAATATTCGGAAACCATCAAAGAGCCAGAAGAGAAAACCTTTCCGCCGCCGCAAGCCTCTGTTCTTCCGCGATCCCATCTTGATGCCTTTTCCGGTACTCTGCCGGAGGGGGAATCGATCACGGAGGGCTTCTACATCAACCTTGTTGCCCTTCCGATGATGTGTGAGTAGTTTACCACAGACCTACGGGTCCATAGCTAGTAGCTAGATGGCTTCTTCTCTCTCTTTGATCTTCAATACGATGTTCTCCTTGATGTTTGGAGTTCTATCCAATGTAATCTTCTTTTGTGGTGTGTTTGTTGGGATCCGATGAATTGAGTTTATGATCAGATTATTCATGAGAAATATTTGAGTCTTCTCTGAAGTCTTTTATGTATGATTAAATATAGCTTTGCATTTCTCTCCGATCTATCGATTTGGTTTGGCCAACTAGATTGGTTTATCTTGCAATGGGAGAGGTGCTTTGTGATGGGTTCAATCTTGCGGTGCTCAATCCCAGTGACAAAAAGGGACATGACACATATTTGTATTGTTGCCATTAAGGATAAAAAGATGGGGTTTATTCATATTGCTTGAATTTGCTTCTCTACATCATGTCATCTTGTTCAAGGCGTTACTCTGTTTTTATTAACTTAATACTCTAGATGCATGCTGGATAGCGGTCGATGAGTGGAGTAATAATAGTAGATGCAGGAAGGAGTCGGTCTACTTGTCTCGGATGTGATGCCTATATACATGATCATTGTCATGAATCCGTCATAATTATCTGCTTTTCTATCAATTGCCCAACAGTAATTTGTTTACCCAACGTATGTTTCTGCACTCGAGAGAGAAGCCTCTAGTGAAAACTATGGCCCCCGGGTCTATCTTTATATCATATAAAAAACATAAAAATACCTTGCTGCAATTTATTTACTCTTATTTAGTTTAGTAATTTACTTTTTCAATTTATCTCTATCAGACTTAATCCTTGCAAGTAACTGCTAAGAGGATTGACAACCCTCTTATTCGCGTTGGATGAAAGTGTTTGCTTTTGTGTGTGTAGGTGTTGTTCACTAGATCTTGCTTGGTTCTCCTACTAGATTGATAACATTGGTTCTTAACTGAGGGAAATACTTACCTCTACTATACTGCATCATCCTCTCCTCTTCGGGGAAATACCAACGCAGTATACAAGTAGCAGGAAGAATTTCTGGCACCGTTGCTGGGGAGACATCATCAAAATCTATCAAGTACCTTCGCACAAACTATCAATCACTTGCATTTATTTTATTTGCCTTTTATTTGCATTTGCCTCTCGTTTTCATCTCCCCCACTTCTAATTTTTTTTTACAAAAACACAAAAATATTTTCGTTTGCTTGCTTGTCTTGCCATGTGCTTCCTATTTGCTTGCATCTTTGCTTGCTAAAAAAACTATTGATATGGATCCTCATCCACTTGCTAATCTTTTAAAAAAATCCAATTATGATGAACCAATTGCTAGTGAGTTGAGTGCATTAGACTATCTTTATGAAGTTTTTCTTGAAAATTGTGAATCTGAAAATTGTTATGAAGAAATTTATAAAGTGATTCATGATAGCTCCTTGAATGAAAACCATGATTGCAATGATTTTATTATAAATTCTATTAATGTCAATTGTGTTAACAGTATGCAAAACTACAAGCTTGGGGATGATAATTTTGTTATGTCCATGACTTATTGCAATGATCATGATTGGGGTGATGCTTCTTATGATCTTGAAAATTTATTTAAGCCTCATGATGAATATGATATTGATAATAATATTTACAATAATATTGAAAGTGGGTTTGGAAGAGTGTCAACTTTAGGTAAAAATAATCCCACATATTTGGAGAGTGTTCAATCTTATGAAATTTTTGATAAAAGTGGGTTTGGAGAGGTCATGATTTTAGTTGATGTTAATCCCACCACTACTAGGAAATACCTTATAGGTAGCAGCTTAACAGTAGCGCGGGGTAGAAGCCCCACGCTGCTGTTAACTAGCAGCGGCGCGGGCCTAAATCCAATGCTACAGGTAAGACTTAGTAGTAGCGCGGGTGCACGGCCCAAGCGCTGCTGCTAAGTGGGCCAGAAGGCCACCCCCGGGTCTACCTTAATAGTAGCGTGGGCTGGGTAACCCGCGCTACAACTAATATATTAGCTGTAGCGCCGTGTGCACGGCCCACGCTGCTACTAAAACTGCACGTGGGCAGGTGGTGGGCCCAAATTATCAGTAGCGCGGTCGCCGGACGCGCGCTACTGGCACTGACTTTAGCCGTAGCGTGAGTCACCTGGCCCGCGCTACTGCTAAGCCCACCTTATCCTACCCCGCCCGACCCGTCGGTTTCCTCTCCCTCACCACACTCACTCTCACTCCATCTCTCTCGCGCAGCTCTCGGTCGCCGTCGCCAGCCGCCGTCGCCCAAGCGCCACCGCCACCGAGGTTGCTCGTCCCTCCCTCCTCCCCCCTCCTCCCTCCTTCCTCCTCGATCCCTCCCTCCTCCCTTCCCCTTCCTCCCTCCCTCCTTACTCCCCCTCCTCCCTCCCTCCCTTCTCTCTCTGTTCTTGTAGAATGTAGGTAATTTGAATGTAGGTTTTTGAATGTAGACATTGTAGAATGTAGGTTTTTTAATAGAATAATTTTTTAGGTCATTTGAGTAAATGAGGTTTTTTTTTTGACTATTTTAGGTGTTGTGAATACAATAGGAAATTTTAGGTCTTTTGATTAGAAAGTTTAGTAATAGAAATTTTTAGTAAAACAATTTAGTAATATAAATTTTTTAGGTATAGAAATTTTTCAATATAGAACTGTATCGGAATGCCATATGAGAAATTTAGTAATAGAAATTTTTAGTAAGAGAATTTAGGTATGGAAATTTTTAGTAATTTTCTTTTTCAATATGGAAATTTTTAGGTATCGGTATGCTATATGAGATTTGATGATCTAAAATTTTCAATCGGTGGAATATGCAGGCTTTGTAGTGTCGCGTCTCCCTGGATTGATCGTCGTCGGAGCTACCTCTACTTCCTCTACACCCGAGTCGGTGATCTAAAAGTCCACCTCCTCCTTCTCTACTCCTCGGTGTTGAATAGAGTAGAACTAGGGTATTTAGTTATGCTTCGTAACCAAATGAAATGTTCGGGTTATAAGATATATTGAAATGTTTTTGTCAATATTGAACCATTGTATTTGTATGAACATCTTTGTATCGCATGGAAAATCCGAGTGGCCTATATTTTGCCGGAATGTTGATTCATTTCCATCCCGGTAAATTTCAGGTGCTCGATATGTCCTATTTTAGCAAAGGTCATGCCGGATTTTTCCGTTAATTTTAGCATGACTTGTGCTAGTATGTAGGAAATATCGAGTGCCTTGGATTTGCCGGAAAGAGAATTAAACGACATTTCGGGTTGACTTTAACTCTGTCGACTTATGAACACAGGAAATGTCTGATGACGATATGATTCCTGAGTGCGACTACTGTGAAGACGATCGGGGTTTGTGAGACAGGATGCCTTATCTGCAAAACGGTAGGTACTTCACCATCGTGCTGAAGGAGACTTTTGACGTTTTTACGGTACGTAAGGACGACAAGTATTTTTCCATAATTATGCATGACTTGTGAATTTTGGCTTCAACGTGTAATTTTCCTTTTTTTTAATTGAAATAGTTCATCCCATGTCATGCAAGACCGTATGTCTTGGAAAAGCTCGGTTTTGAAGATAGGGAGATAACAGAGACGAAGAGTGCTCACCTTAGGACGAAGCATGGTTTCACTTTTTTGGTTAAGCTATTTAATGCACCAAATAGCTCACATTTTGATTGCTCAACTTGGAGAGGATTTTGCAAGGCCTATGAATTTAAGGAGGATATGCAAATCACCTTCGATCTTCGGCCCGAAGATGAAATTGACGATAATATCGACATTTGGGTGGATGTCGAGACGCTTCCAGTTCTACCTCTTTGTGAGTTTGTCAAATAAATTTGTTAAGTAATTTATATTGTTTATTTAAAAATCATTGACGGCTTATTTCCATTGACAGCTTATTTCCATTCTTCAAAAAATATACGGAAGATAGTAGACAGAACCTACTACACTGATGGCTCTGAACTAAGTTACCAGGAGAAAGATCATCTTATCTCATTTATTATTGATGTTGAGAATTTCAATATCAATTATGAAACTCCTCCACATTATGGTCAATACGTGCCACTAGTGCACGTGTTGAACTACGATAACATCCATGGAGATGGCATGGTAAGATTTTTTACTATTACGACATCAGTGCATCTTTTGCATACAATCTTCTAAAGCTAAACTACATTGCTAACTAAGTTATTATTATGTTCTTCAACAGAAAATCCTGAAGGATTGTGTGCATCATCTGATGTTTACGAAAGGTCGCATTGATGTTATTAGATTACGGCCAAGTCCGCCTCGGGTTCACCGCTGTTCATACAAGATTTCTCAAACCGATGAAGACATCACAATCAAAGAATGGAAAAAAGTTATGAATAATGAAAGGGAGCTACTTGGAAGCAACATTGTGCGAAGCGCATGAATTGGAGACAGGATAATCTCCATTCTTCATAATGGAGAGTCAGGGGCTATGTTGTTTTATGCTATTTTACCTTAGAGAGCGTAACAGGTCCTAGCTAATACTCATGAACATGTGCTAAGAACAATTAACTAGGGTTGGTTATGACTATGATGATGAGTAGTATGACTTGTTATTATGATAACGAGTAGAAGTTGTTAGATGACTATATATGATGATGATGATGAGTATGACTTGTTATTATGATAACGATGATGAGTTATTATTATGATGATGATGCTGAGTTGTTATATGAGCATGATGAGTTATTATATATATCAGTGGGTGAAATAAACGTGGATTAGATTCAAGTGGAGGCAACATGGTGCAGATCGAAAGTACTACTAATCCAAACTAAAGTGATCAAGTTTGGATTAGTAGTACTTTCGATCTGCACCATGTTGCCTCAACTTGAATCTAATCCATGTCTCTTTCACCCACTGATATAATAACTCATCATGATCATAAAATCATATGATGAAACTACTGTATAAAACCTGTACAAATACAGGGCCAATATGCTGCAGAAAAAAAATACAGGAAAAATTAGCAGTAGCGCGGGCATGCATGTAGCAGCAGCGTGCTATTATCAGCAGCGCGCTCTGGAAAGAGGCACTGCTGCTATTAGCAGCAACGCGGTTTAATGAGCACGCTACTGCTATGTATAGTTAGCAGTAGCGCGGGTAAACCCACGCTACTGCTAAAGTTTAGCTGTAGCGCCTTAGCAGTAGCGCCGGTGCCCGCGCTACAGATAAGTTAAAACCCCGCGCTACTGCTAGCCTTTTCCCTAGTAGTGCCCTATCTTGGAAGATTATAGAAAATTTATGCATGTGGATCACAGAGAGAATATTGTTTGTGATAGCTATATTGTTGAGTTTTATTATGATCTTACATGTAATTATTATGAGAGAGGAAAATATGGTTGTAGAAATTTTCATGTTACTAAATTGCCTCTCGTTGTGTTGAGATTGTCAATGTTTTATTCTTCTTCCTTGCATATGCTAGATATTTCTTGTCTTTATAATTTGTTTTCCCATAAAATGCCTATGCATAGGAAGTATGTTAGACTTAAATGTGTTTGTCACATGTTTTATGATGCTCTCTTTGCGTTTCAATTCTTGTCTTTTATGTGAGCATGATTAATATCTTAAGCCTATCTTAATGGCTATAAAGAAAGAGCTTGTTGGGAGGCAACCCAATGAATAATTTTTTTTTTGCTTTTACCTTCTTTTTTAGAGTTTTTGCTCAATTATATCCTCTGTTATGATTGTGTTTTTATGTTTAAATTAGTGTTTGTGCCAAGTAATGCCTTTGGGATGATTTGGAAGATAGTATGATTGATGCTGTTTGAAAACAGAAACTTTTGCGTCCAGTGCAGAAATTTCTAATTTTCTCTGGTGTGTCAGAACCTTCTGAATTTTTCACACGGTATTGGAATATAAATTTCCCACGTTGTCCTAAGTTTTCAGATTTGTTCGGGTCATAGAAGTATGACCATAATTCAGATCTTTACAGACTGTTCAGTTTTAGACAGATTCTGTTTTTGTTGCATAGTTTGCTTCTTTTGATGTATCTATGGATCGTATCGGGGGGTATGAGTCATGGAGAAGTTGGAGTACAGTAGAATTATGCCAATATTAAATATGAATCAATTTACTACAGCACTTAGAGTTAAATATTTATTTGTTATACTAACGGATCTCACGAGGTTTCTGTTGAGCTTTGTGTGCTAAAGTTTTCAAGTTTTGGGTGAGACTACGATAGATAAAGGAATAAGGAGTTGCAAGAGCCTAATCTTGGGGATGCCCAAGGCACCCCAAGGTAATATTCAAGGCAGACTCAAGCGTCTAAGCTTGGGGATGCCCCGGAAGGCATCCCCTCTTTCGTCTATAATCTATCGGTAACTCTGTTGGAGCTATAATTTTATTCATCACATGATATGTGTTTTACTTGGAGCGTCTTGTGATATAGTTTTTTTGCTTTTGTTTGCTTTTTAGTTTGTCACAATCATCTTTGCTGAACACACCTTTTTGAGAGGGACACACATTATTCGTGATTTGTTAGAATACTCTATGTGCTTCACTTATATCTTTTGAGCTAGGCAGTTGCTCTAGTGCTTCACTTATATCTTTTAGAGCACGGCGGTGGTTATATTTTAAAGAAATAGCTGCACTCTCATGCTTCACTTATATCTTTTTGAGAGTCTCATGATAGCAATGGTAATATGCACGGGTTATGAATTTAGTCTTGATATGATAGGTATTCAAGAGGGATATAATAAAAAAATTCATGTAGATCACTGAATATGATAAATTTGATTCCTTGCAGTAGTTTTGCGAAATTAAGATGGTAATATGGGGGAGGTACTAGTAGATGACTGTGGTTTAGTAAGAATAATTGTATAAGGTTTGTGATTCCCGAAGCATGCACATATGATTTGTCGTTATGCTAAGAAGTTGGAGCATGATTTATTATTGATTATCTACCTTATGAGTGGCGGTCGGGGACGAGTGATGGACCTTGTCCTACCAATCTATCCCTCTAGGGGATGCGTAGTAGTACTTTGCTTCGAGGGCTAATAAACTTTCGCAATAAGTATGAGAGTTCTTTATGACTAATGTGAGTCCATGGATTATACGCACTCTCACCCTTCCGCAATTTGCTAGCCTCTTCGGTACCGTGCATTGCCCTTTCTCACATCAAGAGTTGGTGCAAACTTCGCCGGTGCATCCAAACCCCGTGCTAGGATACGCTCTATCACACATAAGCCTCCTTATATCTTCCTCAAAATAGCCACCATACCTACCTATCATGGCATTTCCATAGCCATTCCGAGATACATTGCCATGCAACTTCCACCGTTCCATTTTTATGACATACATCATCATTGTCATATTGCTTTGCTGACATAGTATTTGTGGCTCAGCCACCGTTCATCATTTTTATACATGTTACGCTAGCATCATTGCACATCCTGGTACACTGCCAGAGGCATTCATATAGAGTCATATTTTTGTTCTACTATCGAGTTGTAATTTTGAGTTGTAAGTAAATAGAGGTGTGATGAACATCATTATTAGAGCATTGTCCCAGTGAGGAAAGGATGATGGAGACCATGATTCCCCCACAAGTCGGGATGAGACTCCGGGCGAAAAAAAAAAGAGGCGAAAAGAGCCATGAAAAAAAAGGAAGAAGAAAAAAAATGAGAGAAAAAGAGAGAAGGGGCAATGTTACTATCCTTTTCCACACTTGTGCTTCAGAGTAGCACCATGTTTTTCATATAGAGAGTCTCCTATTTTGTCACTTTCATATACTAGTGGGAATTTTTCATTATAGAACTTGGCTTGTATATTCCGATGACGGGCTTCCTCAAATGCCCGAGGTCTTCATGAGCAAGCAAGTTGGATGCATACCCACTTAGTTTTCATGTTGATCTTTCATACACTTATAGCTCTTAGTGCATCCGTTGCATGGCAATCCCTACTCCTTGCATTGACATCAATTGATGGGCATCTCCATAGCCCGTTGATTAGCCTCGTTGATGTGAGACTATCTTCTTATTTTTGACTTCTCTTATTTACCTCTACCACCACACTGTATTCCACCCATAGTGCTATATCCATGCGTGGCTTGCGCTCATGTATTGAGTGGAAGTTGAAAAAGCTGAAGCGCGTTAAAAAGTATGAACCAATTGCTCGGCTTGTCATCGGGGTAGTGCATGATAAATACTTTGTGTGAAGAAGATGGAGCATGACAGGATTACATGATTTTGTAGGGATAACTTTCTTTAGCATCGTTATTTTGAAAGGCATGATTGTTTGTTAGTATGCTTGAGTATTGATGTCTTTATATCAAATTATAGACTATTGCTTTGAATCATTTGGATCTTATTATTCATATCGTAAGAGAAAGATTACATGATGAAACATGATAGGTAGCATTCCACATCAAAAATTCTGTTTTTTATCATTTACCTACTCTAGGACGAGCAGGAATTAAGCTTGGGGATGGTTGATACGTCTCCAACGTATCTATAATTTTTGATTGTTCCATGCTATTATAGTATCAATCTTGGATGTTTTTATATGCAATTATATATCATTTTTTGGGACTAACCTATTAACCTAGTGCCCAGTGCCAGTTGCTGTTTTCTGCTTGTTTTTGGCTTTTCAGAGATTCAGTACCAAACAAAGTCCAAATGCCACGAAAATTTTTGGAGATTTTTTTCTGCACAAAAGAGACCCTGGAGACTTGGAGAGGAGGCCAGAAGGTTCACGAAGCCTCCACAAGGCAACAGGGCGCCGCCCCAGGGGGGAGGCGCGCCCTGATGCCTTGTGGGGCCCTCGTGGCTCCATTTGACCTAATTCCACTCCTATAAATTCACAAATATTCGGAAACCATCAAAGAGCCAGAAGAGAAAACCTTTCCGCCGCCGCAAGCCTCTGTTCTTCCGCGATCCCATCTTGATGCCTTTTCCGGTACTCTGCCGGAGGGGGAATCGATCACGGAGGGCTTCTACATCAACCTTGTTGCCCTTCCGATGATGTGTGAGTAGTTTACCACAGACCTACGGGTCCATAGCTAGTAGCTAGATGGCTTCTTCTCTCTCTTTGATCTTCAATACGATGTTCTCCTTGATGTTCTTGGAGTTCTATCCAATGTAATCTTCTTTTGTGGTGTGTTTGTTGGGATCCGATGAATTGAGTTTATGATCAGATTATTCATGAGAAATATTTGAGTCTTCTCTGAAGTCTTTTATGCATGATTAAATATAGCTTTGCATTTCTCTCCGATCTATCGATTTGGTTTGGCCAACTAGATTGGTTTATCTTGCAATGGGAGAGGTGCTTTGTGATGGGTTCAATCTTGCGGTGCTCAATCCCAGTGACAAAAAGGGACATGACACATATTTGTATTGTTGCCATTAAGGATAAAAAGATGGGGTTTATTCATATTGCTTGAATTTGCTTCTCTACATCATGTCATCTTGCTCAAGGCGTTACTCTGTTTTTATTAACTTAATACTCTAGATGCATGCTGGATAGCGGTCGATGAGTGGAGTAATAATAGAAGATGCAGGCAGGAGTCGGTCTACTTGTCTCGGATGTGATGCCTATATACATGATCATTGTCATGAATCCGTCATAATTATCTGCTTTTCTATCAATTGCCCAACAGTAATTTGTTTACCCAACGTATGTTTCTGCGCTCGAGAGAGAAGCCTCTTGTGAAAACTATGCCCCCCGGGTCTATCTCTATCATATAAAAAACATAAAAATACCTTGCTGCAATTTATTTACTCTTATTTAGTTTAGTAATTTACTTTATGAATTTATCTCTATCAGACTTAATCCTTGCAAGTAACCGCTAAGAGGATTGACAACCCTCTTATTTGCGTTGGGCCCAAGTGTTTGCTTTTGTGTATGTAGGTGATGTTCACTGGATCTTGCTTGGTTCTCCTACTGGATTGATAACCTTGGTTCTTAACTGAGGGAAATACTTATCTCTATGATACTGCATTATCCTCTCCTCTTCGGGGAAATACCAACGCAGTCTACAAGTAGCACCGGCACGGAAGGATCTACATCGACGATGCAGGCTGGGGTCCCGAGACCGATTCCCTTGAGTCAGGATTCCGGGTCCCCTTCGGCAAGATCGACGTCTTCGTTGGGTTCATCGACGAGACCGCGTAGGAGCCAGAAACCACCGGTGACACCATCTTAGGAGGCGCCACGCTCGTCCAATCGGATAGCGAACGTTGGTCGACCAAAACGACTTCGACGAAATCGAGTCCATCCTCCCGATTTTCGATGAGAAGTTGGGTGGATACTCAGATAAGGAAGAGTACCCGGTCTCCCATGAGCCACCTCATCGTGCAGCTGTCTACATGGTGGGAGATCAACAAACCCAGCCTCATTACGACACCAACAGAAACTTGATCACGGCCTCGCCGGATGCAACCTCAAGCCTGAACCCGGTTTTCGGTATGGCGGGTCTAGGAGCTAACGCTATGTAACCAACTGGTGGAGCAGCGGCAACGACCGGAGGAACCGGTGTAGGAAGCTCGGATGCATAGGGGTTAGCAGCTACAACAGTAGCACTCAGCGTGCTCCTTGCAGACCCGGTCACTCCAGAGAACGCGAAAGCACGAAAAGCAGAGATCGAAAAGTGTCGTGAACAGCTCGCCAAGGTTCAACAGAACATCGAAGCTGAAATCGCATGTCTCAGCATGGCTTAGAATGGCATTCTTCAAGAGGCCCAGCGTTTGGAGAACGAAGGGATTCACCTGGGTTTTCACCAAAGGGAGTTGTCCACGGTGCACCAAAGAAGGCACCAAAGCCGGCTTCCAGCTGGCCAGCTGGAGCCGCGGGCACTTTTTCAGACACCATAGAACGCGCCTTTCCAGTTAGCACCGGGAGTAAACATAGCAGCCGGCACAGGAGTAGGAGTGGGAGCACCGGGTGTAGGAACAAGTCCAGGAGCAAGAACCGCCACGCCCCAGTCAGGACGAGGTGTCGTGCCTCAAAACACAAACCAGCCTCAGATGCAACAGCAGACGGCTCCGCAACAGTACCAGCCACAGCAGTTGGCTCCGCAGCAACCGATCCAGCAGCAGCCGGCATGTTTTCGTACGCTAGCTGGTCACTTCTCAAATCCAGTGGACAACGTTTGCGCAGCGACACACAACATCTCTCTGATCCCGATCAAGGGAATAATCCATTCGAAGTCGACGCAAGGAAGGCAATTGAGATGTTGCAGACAGTAGTCACACAACAGGTGAACTATTCAAATAAGACCAACAAGTTACACTCTATGCCTTACAACAGCCAGAGCAAGAGCCGGCATGGAGACTCGCTTGTTCCCGCAGGTTTGAGCAATGCGCGGCGCCAGAGGGAGCGTCAAGCCAATAAACAGCAACCAAGGCCGGTGGTCTCACATGTGCAAGCTATTATTGATTCTGGGCGCGCAGCACCTGCAGCAAGTGCAGGCAATGTGGTCACTGAGCACGTCTATCCAGCGGCAGGAAACGTGACAAACCCACCTACCACAACCACACCAGCTTCAACCCCAGCAGGGAATTGGGACCCAATGTTTGGGACCGGCCTTGGGGAACGAGCATTTGCCACCAGATTTCAAGGGACCTCGCAAGGTTCCTAACTACACAGCAGACATGGAGCCAGCAGACTGGATAGAAAGTTACGAGCTGGCCATGGATATGCTAGAAGTAAGCGATGGAGTTTGCACTAGGTACCTGACCATGATGTTGGAAGGACCAGCGCAGACCTAGCTAAAGAATCTGCCTGCAAATTCAATCCACACTTAGAAGGAGTTGAAGGATCGTTTTATCAAAAATTTCTAGGGAACTTGCAAGCGTTCAACTACGATTGTTGATTTGGAGCACTGTGTCCAGAAAGAAGGCGAGTCGGCTCACCATTGGGCACGCCGAGTCGCAGAGATCATTCACTCTTCCGAGAGCATCATGACACAGACAGGTGTTCTTGTCTTGGAGAAAAACTACAAGTGTGAACCTTTAACTCACAAACTAGGGCGTATCAAGAGAACTGTGAAGGACATGAGTGAGCTCATGGATGCAATGACCAAATACGCCGAGTCTGATAAAACCAAGGACCCAGATTTCGATGATGAGAAGTCTGGAAAAGGAAAGAAGGGCGGTGGTAAGGGCCATCAGAATAACAGTAATGGGAATAACAACAACAGCAACAAGCAGAAGAGTGCAGAAGGGAGTTCTGACTTAGTTGCCAACACCAATTCAGGCTACAAGAATCAGCGGCAGAACGGCAATTTCAAAGGGCAGTTACAGGGATTTCGCCCAAGTAACTACCAGCAAGCCCTCAAAGCCCCGTGTCCCCGCCATAGCAGACCTGGACGGCCAGCAAACCACTCTTGGGAGGATTGCTTCATTATGAAAGAATTTAAAAATGGGGGTTCTGGTGGCAATAACAACAATGGAGGTAACGGTGGTGGCCATCCTGGTAATCCCGGCGCCGGCAATCTGGGAGCCAGTAATAGAGGAGCCGGCAACCAGGGGGCTGGCAGAGGGACGCAGCATCAGGATGGCCTGTCCGAGTTCCAGACCAATCCAAAGCAGTGGAACAGCGGACAGAATAATGTTTTTACCACCAATACATGCGGGAGAGATAGAAAGTTGCGGAAGCGAGCTGTCAATGCAGTGGCACCAGCAGTACCACAGTGGTTGAATTGGCCAGAGCAGCCCATCGCCTGGAGTCGAGTAGATCATCCTCCGCGGGTTCATAATCCCGGGAGTCTGGCTTTGGTTGTTGCCCCTCAAATTGGTGGTTATAAGTTGACGAAAGTACTCATGGACGAAGGCAGTAGTATTAACATACTGTACTATGACACTTTCAAGAAGATGAATCTCTCAGAGAAACAGCTGCAACCATCATCGACCATCTCTCACGGTATTGTTCCTGGGAAGTCGGCTCAGCCCATTGGCAAGATTTACATGGAAGTCGCCTTTGGCACCTGGGAAAACTTCAGGTCTGAGATTCTCCCATTTGAACTTGTAAAGTTCAAAAGCCCATATCATGCTCTGTTCGGGCGGCTGGTTTACGCAAGGTTCATGGCACGCCCATGTTATGTCTACCTCAAGCTCAAAATGCCAGGTCCAAATGGGACTATTACCGTCAACGGAGACGGAGACATCGCACTGGAATGCGAGGAAGGCGGCACCACTTGTGCAGAGTAAGAGCTGAAACTCTACAAACTCCAGATTGATCCTGAGGACATGACTTCGCTGAAGAAGTCGACTACGGAGTGCACATTGAAGTTCAAGTCGGCAATGGACACTAAGCAAGTTGATTTCACCCCTGGCGACTCTTCCAAACAGTTCACTATTGGGGCACACATGACTGATAAATAGGACAACATGCTCATCGAGTTCATCCGTGAGAATCGGGACATCTTTGCATGGAAGCCCTCTCACATGCCTGGTGTACTGAGAGAACTCGCTGAGCACAACCTAAATGTGGACCCCAGGATGAAACCTATCAGACAATTCCTCCGTCGTTTTAACGACGAGAGACGCAAAGCCATTGGAGAAGAGGTAGCCCGGCTCCTTGTAGCTGGGTTCATCGTCGTAGTTTCTCATCCCGAATGGCTGGCTAACCCAGTCCTCGTATTGAAGAAGAACGGAACTTGGAGAATGTGTGTTGACTACACCGACCTGAACAAGGAATATCCCAAGGACCCGTTTGCTTTACCCCACATTGACCAGATCATTGATTCCACAGCTGGGTGCGATCTCCTGTGTTTCCTGGATGCTTATTCAGGCTATCATCAGATAAAGATGAAGAAAGAAGACCAGGAGAAAACATCATTCATCACACCCTATGGAGCATTTTATTATACATCAATGCCTTTTGGTTTGAAGAGCGCAGGTGCAACCTATCAGTGGTGCATCCAGAATGGCCTAAGCACATAGATTGGATGCAATGTGCACGCCTATGTCGACGACATTGTAGTCAAGTCCACAAAGAGTGAATCCCTGATTGCGGATCTGAAGGAGACGTTTGATAACATTCGCACGTATCAGATGAAGCTGAACCTGGCAAAGTGTGTCTTTGGGATTCTAGCAGGAAAACTTCTTGGATTCCTCGTATCCGAGAGAGGAATCGAGGCGAACCCGGAAAAAATCCAGGCCATCACCATCCTGAAGAAACCGGCTTCCCTTAGAGAAGTTTAGAAGCTCACTGGCTGTGTCATAGCCTTGAGTCGGTTCATAAGCCGGCTTGGAGAGAAGGCTCTACCTCTTTACCGGCTCCTGAAGAAAACATACACTTTTGACTAGAACCATGAAGCCAATGATGCTTTCGAAGCTATCAAGAAGCAGTTATCCGAAGCGCTTATCCTCGCGGCTCCTAAGGAAAAGGAGCCTATGTTGTTGTACATCATAGTAAATGATAGAGCCGTCAGCGCAGTTATGGTGGTCGAGCGCAAAGAGGAAGGAAAAGAGCATCTGGTCTAGAGACCGGTCTATTATATCAGTGAAGTCCTTACAGAGTCCAAACAACAATTCCCACATTGGCAGAAGCTGGCTTTTGGTGTTTTCATGGCGAGTCGCAAACTGAAGCATTATTTCCAGGAGCACCCCATCACTGTCGTCAGCTCAGCACCTTTGGCTGACATTATTCAGAACAGAGATGTGACATGGAGAGTCGCAAAGTGGGCTATCGAGCTTGGGCCATATCATATCAAGTATGAGCCGCGCACCGCCATCAAGTCGCAGGCCTTGATTGATTTCGTCAATGATTGGACAGAACTGCAAGCTCCTCTAGAGAAGCCGGACACCATGTATTGGACTATGCACTTTGATGGGTCCAGGCAGTTGGAAGACTCGGGGGCTGGGGTTGTCTTGAATTCCCGCAGAGGTGACAAATTCCGCTATGTGTTGCAGATTCCATTTAACTGCACCAACAACATGGCAGAATATGAGGCTTTGCTTCATGGATTTCACATTGCCAAGGAGATGAACATTAGTCGCATCAGGTGTCTTTGAGATTCTGATCTTGTCTCTCAACAAGTTACAAGGACTTGGGATTTGAAGGACTCAGTTATGGCAGTCTACAGGCGCACAGTCGCAGCACTGGTGGGTCACTTCAAGGGATATCAGGTCAATCAGATAGACCGTCGACTCAATGAAGCAGCTGATGCATTGTCTCGGCTGGGGTCTCAGAGAAATTCGATTCCACCCAATGTTTTCCTGGACGTGTTGCACAGTCCATCAGTCAAGTAGCCAACAGAGGAGGACATCGCAAATCCGAACCCAGAGTCTGAATTGGTTGCAGCACTTCATGTGATACCAGAGTGGACAGAGCCCTATCTGGCTTATCTAACGCAAGGCGAGCTCCCTCAAGAGGAAATCATCACCCGGCAGATTGTACGACGCGCCAAAGCATACACAATCATCAATGGAGAGTTTTACAAATGGAGTCCCGCAGGAATTTTCCATCGATGTGTTTCTGCGGAAGAAGGCCAGAAGATCCTCAATGAGATCCACTCCGGAGATTGTGGTCATCATGTAAGTTCCAGGTCTTTGGTCGCGAAAGCTTTTAGGCATGGTTTTTTCTGGCTTACAGCCCATGCTGACGCAGAGCAGATTGTTCGCACATTTGATGGATGCCAGAGATTTGCAAGGCAGGACCATATGCCGGCTCAGGCTCTCTGGATGATTCCAATCACCTGGCCGTTTGTGGTCTAGGGGCTTGACATGGTTGGACCCTTTAGACCATCCTCTTACAAGAAGACCCACCTCTTGGTCGCTGTTGATAAGTTTACCAAGTGGGTAGAGGCAGAGCATGTTAGCAGTTGCGACGCGTAGATAGCAGTGAAGTTCTTGATGAAGATCATTTATCGCTTTAGCTATCCTCAGAGGATCATCACAGATAATGGCAGCAACCTTTCTGAAGGATCAATGTAGAAATTCTATGAGAAGGAACATATCCGACTTGATCTGGCATCAGTGGCGCATCCACAGTCCAATGGGCAAGCAGAACGTGTGAACCCGGAGTTGTTGTGTGGTATCAAACCCAGACTCCGGGCCCCCCTTGAGCGTAGTGTGGGCTGTTGTTGGGGAACGGAGCATGAATTTCAAAAATTTCCTACGCTCACGCAAGATCTATCCATGGAGATGCATCGCTACGAGAGGGGAGAGTGTGTCTACGTACACTCGTAGACCGTTAGCGGAAGCGTCTCACAACGCGGTTGATGTAGTCGAACAATCCTTCGAGCTCCACCGATCGAGTACCGAACGTACGGCACCTCCGAGTTCTACACACGTGCAGCTCGGTGACGTTCCTCGCCTTCTTGATCCAGCAAGACGTCGAGGTAGTAGATGAGTTCCGTCAGCACGACGGCGTGGCAACGGTGACGGTGAAGTGATTCCGGCAGGGCTTCGCCTAAGCTCTCCGAAAATATGACCGAGGTGGAAAACGGAGATCGGGGCACCGCACACGGCTATGGGACAATTGTGTGTCTCCAAGGGGTGCCCCTCCTCCGTATATAAAGGAGGGAGGGGGGAGGAGGCAGCCAAGGGGCTGCGCCCCCATGGGGAGGCCGAATCCCACTAGGGATTCCTCCCATTGGCCGGCGCCCCCCCAAATCCTACTCCAAGTAGGATTCCTACTTGGAAAGGGGGGGAGAGGGAGAAGGAAGGGGGGCCGGCCCCCAACCCTAGCCCAATTCGGTTTGGGCCCCTAGGGGGGGCGCACCAGCCCCTTGTGGGCTGTTGCTCCTCCCCTACATGGCCCATGTGGCCCCCCGGGGGGTTCCGGTAACCCCCCGGTACACCGATAAAATATCCGGAACCTTCCGGAACCTTTCCGGTGTCCGAATACCACCTTCCAATATATGAATCTTTATCTCTCGGACATTCCGAGACTCCTCGTCATGTCCGTGATCTCATCCAGGACTCCGAACAACATTCGGTCACCAATCACATAACTCATATAATACTATATCGTCATCGAACCTTAAGTGTGCGGACCCTACGGGTTCGGGAATGATGTAGACATGACCGAGATGACTCTCTGGTCAATAGCCAACAGCGGAACCTGGATGCTCATATTGGTTCCTACATATTCCACGAAGATCTTTATCGGTGAACCTCATATGTCAACATACGTTGTTCCCTTTGTCCAGCGGTATGTTACTTGCCCGAGATTCGATCGTCGGTATCCAATACCTAGTTCAATATCGTTACCGGCAAGTCTCTTTACTCGTTCCGTAATACATCATCTTGCAACTAACTCTTTAGTCACGGTGCTTGCAAGGCTTGTGTGATGCTGTATTACCGAGAGGGCCCAGAGATACCTCTCCGATAGTTAGAGTGACAAATCCCAATCTCGATCTATGCCAACTCAACAAATACTTTCGGAGATACCTGTAGTGCACCTTTATAATCACCCAGTAACGTTGTGACGTTTGATACACCCAAAGTATTCCTACGGTATCCGGGAGTTGTATGATCTCATGGTCAGAGGAACGTGTATTTGACATAGTGAAAGCAATAGCAATAAACTGAACGATCATTTGCTATGCTAACGGTTGGGTCATGTCCATCACATCATTCCCCTAATGATGTGATCTCGTTATCAAATGACAACTCATGTCCATGGTCAGGAAACCTTGACCATCTTTTGATCAACGAGCTAGTCTAGTAGAGGCATACTAGGGACATAGTATTTGTCTATTATCCACACATGTATTTAGTTTCCGGTCAATACAATTCTAGCATGAATAATAAACCATTATCATGAACGGAGAAATATGATAATAATAAACACTTTATTAATTGCCTCTAGGGCATATTTCCAACAGCTGTTGGGTTGAATAACTTCCTATTGTGTTATGGAGCATACGGACTACTCCCAACAGGTTAACAGGCTACACGCCATTTTTCCTCGTGTATGGTGCAGAAGCTGTATTACCAAGTGACATCTGTCATGACTCCCCAAGGGTTGTTGCGTACATGGAAATAGAAAATGATGCAGCTCGTCAAGACTCCCTTGATGCCTTGGAAGAAGTCTGCGATCTTGCAGCATCAAGATCAACTATATGTCAGCAAGACCTATGTCGCTATCATAGCTGTAGAGTTCAAAGTCGCACTTTTCAGGAGGGTGACTTTGTACTGCGTCTTATACAGAAGCAGACTGGGATGCATAAACTTTCCCCACCTTGGGAAGGACCTTTTGTTGTCAGCAAAAATCTGCACAACGGGAGTTACTACCTCGTCGACATACGTGAGACTGACAAAAAACAAACACCCGAGGAAGAAACTCCTATACCATGGAACATAGCTCAACTACGCCCTTATTATACATAAGTTCATTGCAATAATTATGTTTTTATAGGTTCATTTATGTTTATGCATAGGTTAATTGTAATCACTATGTCTATATTATGATTAATGGAATAAAGCCGGCACCTCTAGAACCCGGCGTTTGTTGTTTCACCTCATATCATTGGGCGTTGAGTCTTTATTTTTTATCATTGATCATTGGTTACTTGGGGGATTGTAACTTAACAGAGTAGAACGCACCGGAGCAAGAGTCACACAAAAGTCGGCTTCGCAGAAAAGCAAAGATAAACCAAAAGGGCCATCAAAGGCATACTTTGCAGTAAACTGACTAAGTTTGTTGCAAAAACGCAAATTTGAAGGTGTACAGGCACACCATCCAAATTAAACTTCAGTTTTAAACTTCTTACAAGCCCATCGGGTTGAATATCTTTGTTTTTGCAGAATAAAACATCTACTCTACTGCAGGTTGAGTACCAGACCCGGCCACGTCCTTGCCTTTCTCTTGCGCAGGATCAACCGAGTCCTTATTCTTCTCTATGGTGGATGGAGCCGGGTCATCGTCCTTCTGCTCTGCCGGCTTCTCTTGTTCTTTATTCTTGGAGGCTTCGTTTTTACCTGCTACTTCAACATCTTTTTCGCTGACTTCTACATCACCAGCATCAGCCTCAGCCGCATCACCGTTGTGCCAGCGAACTAAAGCTAGCTCTTCAACCCAGAACCGATCACCATCCACACCTTCAGTATTTGCTTTGGGAGGAGCTGGGATTGTCGGTGTACTAGAGCTAGGTTGTGCAGATGGAGTTGGAGGAGTCTCGCTCTGGTACTTCGTCACAAGATTAATTGGTTGAGGATTTGGCGGATCAATGCGCCTGTTGCGAGCATCATAACTAGGTTGAAACTTGGATAAGTCTAGTGAGTGTGCTATTGTGGTGGCAAACTGCCGGGTCTCCCTATTCACCCTGAATAAGTTGGCTTCCCCAAAAGTAGTGTTGTCAACATTGTACTGAGGGAACCCGCCAGCAAGCAGCTCCGGCTTCATCTCTGGATGATAAGCTTTTGCCAAAGCCATGACATGCATAGCTCCTTTCCGGCATGCAGATAGCTCCAACTCCTAGACCCACTCAGGCACAATTGACAGCTCCTTAAACATATCACTCAGCCTTTGTGGTGGCCGTCTCCAGTTTCATACAATTTTTATCACTTCTGCACCTCCAATGTATAGCTGGTGTGTTAGAGTATACGGGAGAATATCATACGGAAACCAACATTCGGTGGAAACCGATGAAAACCACTAGAAAAAGATGTTCTGAAGTTTCAAAAAAATCTGAAAAAAATATGGGATGTTAATACGATGATGTTTTAGTGTCACGCAAAATTTCAAGTTGAAACACATTACGAGATGTGAGCTATGAAAAAGACAAAATCAGCGTTGAAAAGTGTCGAACTGTAATGTCACTATTCAGGGCTGAATTTCTCTTTTTCATAGCTCACATCTCAGAGTGTGTTTCAACTTGAATTTTGCGTGGTAATAAAACATCACCCTCTCAATATCCCGTATTTTTTTCAGATTTTTTTTGAAACTTTAAAATATGGTTTCCACGAAGTTTTCATTGAATATTGGTTTCCGTATGATATTCTCCCTAGCGTATACAGAGCCTGCAGTTTCTTGACAGGCAGCTCTCGATTGATTTCATTATGTTTACATGGGGAAAGAAACAAGAATTAGAAAAGCAAGAAACGGAGTTCATGTGCAAAGGAGCAAAATCCGGGTTCAATTACGAAGAAAAGAAGAAGCCGGCTTACCAAAAGTGGCAATGCAAATCTTGTTCAGAAGGCCCTTTATGCGTATGAGCTCTTCTTCAACAACTTTGAGTTTTTTCTCTGTAGTTTCTGCTCGCAGAGTCCAAGCTTCTTTGTGCTCTGGGAATTCTTTCTTCGCGTTTTCAAAGTTTTCAGTAACTTTGAGGACAGACTCTTGGAGCTCACAAGCCAGTTGCTTAGTTTTCTCACATTTGCCGGCTTCAGCGGCAAACATCTCCTTCAGTTTGGCGATTCTTGCTCTGCTTGGGCTGCATATTTCTGCAAGTGCAAAAATGGAAGTTAGTTCAGAATACAGAACCCCGGGTCGTCATAGGCAAGCCAACCCAACGCTTGGGGGCTACATATGTAGAAAGTTTTTCTTACAAAGGAAGAGCTCCGAGCTGCTGTGAGGACAACAACCCGGTGCTCGGGGGCTACAGCATGTCAATTTAAAAGAGAACTATTTCAAAGGAAAAAGTGAGTCCCAGGTTGCTGCAGGCAAGACAACCTGGCACTTGGGGGCTACACAGTTTGACGCTTCATAGTAAAAATGGTAAGTCCCAGGTTGCCGTAGGCAAAACAACCTGGCACTTGGGGGCTACACAGTTGACGCCAGAAATTTACAAAACTAAGGAAAAGTCCTGAGCTGCTGCAGGCATGCAACCCGGCACTTGGGGGCTACACAGTTACAGTACTTTTCTATACAAAGCACCAAGTCATCACGAGGTGGTAAACTCGGAGCTTGGGGGCTACAGGTAATATGGACATAAGGGAATGAATGTACCTCATGATTTTTCTTCATCATAGCCACCAACCACCTTCACGCGCTCTATTTTGAGCAACCCGGATCTCATATTCTTGATGGAGACTTGCAATGCTCATGTCCTCAAAGATTTCCATATTAGGCTCAGAAGCCGGCTCCTGACGCAAAGCCGGTTTTTCTTCAACAACCAGCTTGGCAAGCACGATGGAGGTGCTAGGGGGCATGGTGCGTTGTTCAGAAAGAAATTGTACTTCATTATCTTGGGCTTGATCTTTGGAAGGGGATGCTGGATTTTCCAAAGCCGGGTCTCTCTCTTCATCCTTGTCAGCAGCAGGTTCTGGGGCATTTGGGTTATCAAAATCCGGATTGTCCATAGCTGGGTCCTCTGTGCCAGTCTCCTTGGTGGCTGAACCTACCATATCTACATCTGTATCAGCCACAGAAGAGGAACTCAGCATTTCCTTCAGTACTGCCTTAGCTCTAACAAAGTAGAAAAAATCAATGAAAACAAGAACATGTGGTATGAAATAGCAATTATGATAGAACTTACCCAATATTAATGGAAAAATCTGATGGCATTTAGGCGCTGGATGCATCGGATGATGGTGAAGTAGAATGGTAAGAAGTATCCATTGGATCCTTCGGAGCCCTCGTCTTGCCAGCTAAAGGTTGAGATGCTGTTGGAGTTAACTGGACTTTGCGAACCCGGCGAGGAGAAGGCTAAAGAGAGATACCTTCTTCAAGTGGCTCATTTCAACCAGAACTCCAGGTCCTTCGTCTCGTGCTCTCAGTCTGTTTTTTCACTTGCATTTTCCTCAAAGGTAAGAATAGGTTCAGAGAAGAAGTTATCAGACGAGAACAAAGTACCTTCGCAACAGCCGACCGGGTCTTCCTCTTGCCAAGAGCTGAGTCATCACCACCTGAGGCACTAGGACTCGGCTCAACGTCAGACGGGTTGCTGTTCTCAATGTTCTCCTGCGGGGAGCCGGCGTCAGTAAACTGATTATGAAGCCAGCCAAGAGAGTCAAGTTCGTCAACCTCTTCATTTTGTTCGGTCTTCTCATCCACCTCTTCTTCTGGAGTAGTTGGAGGTTAGAAGTCGGTTTTCCACCAAGCATCATCAAGCTGAAAGACACAAAGCCGGCCTTTTACAAGAAAGCAAAAAGAAAGAAAGTTACAAGACGGAAAAAGCAGATCAAAGTTTCATACCGCGGGAGTCGGTTTGTTGGCTTGAAAAGGAGGAAGACCCACAATTTGGACCTCCTTCAAGGTCTCGCCCAGAAGTTTCTTTGCTGCCTTCGCAATTTTTTTCGGCTCCAAATCCTCAGCTGAATAGCGCATATCATCAGTATGTTGGCATGTGTACTGATAGAACAGGGGAGTGCACACGCTGATTGCCTGTATGCTCCATCCAACCCAACACCGGGTCAAATCTGTGGCCCTAAGTCCGTGAGCCAGCAGACCTTCATCCTCATGAAGATGGGTTTTAACTTCTCTTGGGCCTCGACAAGGGCTCTCGAGTTCATGTTATCATCCCACACAAGTCGGCTGGCACGGTAACCGGGTAAAGGATTTTCGTTGGAGGGTGAGGTATCTCTATAGTAGAAGACATATTTTTTCCACCCTTTAGGGTGACTCGCCAGCTTCATGTGGGGATAGATGCATTCTTAGCGCTTCTGGATGGTCATGCCACCACACTCCAAGAAAGGGCCACCAGTGGTTTCAGTCAGTCTATTGCAATAGAAAAACTCGAGGAACAGATCTAAAGCCGGCTCCATCCGGAGGTAATCCTCACAGAATACTTGGAAGTTACTAATGTTGAGGATGGAGTTGGGCGCGAGATCTTGGGGTCACAGGCCATAATATGCAAGGATATAGCGGAAGAACTTAGAGCTGGGTGGCCTAAACCCCCGAGATATGTGGTCAACAAAGATGATTACTTCACCTTGGTTTGGTTTTGGCTGGGTCTCCTTTCCGGGCACAAGCCAACTAATCTCATCTTTGGGTGGCAGCAACCCAGCAGTCACAAGTTCCACAAGCTGAAGTTCAGAGATTTGAGATTTAGCCCAATCTGCGTAGACTCGGCGCTTGGTGATGCCCAGAGCTGGAGCTGGAGCTGATGCCAAATCCATCTTTTTCCCCTTGCTCTTGGGCTTATGGGCCATCGTCTTCGGACGCATGCGACGGCGCAAGCAAAAGGGAGCTTGGAGCTGGGTGGCACTGACAGGAGGAGCAGAAGCGGCAGTAGATGGACTACGGCGGCGGCGGTGCAAGCAGAGGAGAGTTTTGGATCTATGTGGCGTTGAAAGGAGGAACAACAGCGGCGGCACAAGCAAAGATAACCCTAGATCGGTGCAGGTGCTGGAGGAAGAAGATGAAGCAGCAGCATATGCGGGGTAGAAATGAGCCCTGGGCACCCCATCGTCGTGGGGTAGAAACCCTAGCGTCGTGGTAAAAGTTGCAAAAGGACCCCTGGGATTACAAAATATGCTCCCAACCCTGCTACCTAAACAGGCCTTTGAGAATGACCCGGCAGAATAGCAAGGGATGGGCCAAGAAGCCTATGAACTCGATATGGGCAGAAGACGGGTTTGTGGAAAATTAATGGAGCGAGCCGGTCCATTGATGTGACACGGGAACCCGGACTTTGGACCTTAACATATTTATCTATTCTTATTTCAGGAGCTTAGCAAGGATGATCAGACTGGTGGTTTCCAAGCAAGTATGATATGAAAGTCCAGAAGTAAAAATGGAAATCGCACCAAGCCTGTATCCAAGCTAACCTGGGGGCTAATGTCGGGGGAATTACCCACGGATTGGACCCGGGTGCCCAAGACACAACCCACCATGGCCAGAAGGCTCAGGACCGGGTTGTCCAGGAAGCTACCTAGGCCGGGTCTCTGTGGGCCAGTGAGCCTGGAGGGAACCCGGCCAGTGGAGGCAGGACCTGGCTATCCGTACCAGCCCTGCCACTCGTATGCAAGACAGAGGCTTCCTAGCTTGGAAGCCACGAAGGACCTACTGGACTTAGTGTAGGACTCCGACTGCGGGTAGAACCCGGAATCTATTGGAACCCCAGGAACCCGACTATTATATAAAGGGGGTTCCTGGGTCGTCAAAGGGACAAGTTCTAAGCTCTCGAGGCAGAGGAAGCAAAATATCACCCTTGTAATCGAGACTATCATCATCCATATCAATCTAGCAGGAGTAGGTCTTTACCTCCATCGAGAGGGGCCGAACCTGGGTAAACTCATGTCTCCTGTTCCCAACAACCACATCCAAGGCTTCACCTCGTAGCTATGGCCTCGCTACTAAGTTCTCCTATGAGGACACTTGCTGTGACAACCCCACGACATATATGCCAGTGGCAATCTCGGATCAAATACCCAGAACTAATTAGTCGTGTTATTTCATTTTATTGCGGACAACGACCAGGGCCCAAGCTCACCTCATCCGGAGGGTATCTACCTGCCCTGTGGTTCCGCCAATTTTAAGCACGCGGGGACGGAACTAGCCTCACCATCAACCTGTGGATATCTGCTGGGTTCCCGTGCCGCATCATTCGGGACGGCTGTCGAGACTCAGGTCCATCTCTTCCTAGATAGTACCCCCTGCCATACCAGCCGCCACAGAACATAAACATAACATAATAATAATCTTCTTCTTCGTGGGCATCTCATCGCAGTCCATCTCGCTCCATGTCGCAGGCCAGCGAAGTCCGAGTCCACAATAGTAACATATAGTATAACAGTGTAAAGTATACCCGTGATCATCGCCCAGAGGGATCACGGCAAGGTAATAGCATGGAAAACGGACAAGGGTGTAGGGCCAACTGATGGATAATAAGCATTACTAAACCAGGCATGCTAGGATAACGGGTAAAGCTTCAACCAGAGGCGACAAAAACAGGCTATGCATCAAAATAGGTTCTACCAAAACAATATATCGGAACCACTACCTAATGCATGAAGTAGAGAGAAAGAATAGGCGATATGGGAATCATCAAGGGGGTTTTGCTTGCCTGGTTGCTCTACAGACGAGGCGGAATCCTCAGTGGTGTAGTCGATCTCGGGGTCTATGACGGTCTCGGGGCCTATCGGAAAGAAGTAAACGCGGAGGAAACAAATAAATAACAAGGCAAACAAATGCAACACAATGCATGGCATGGCAAAATATGGTGATGAGGTGTTCTAATGCATTACTACGCATTTTAATTGAAGCGGGAAAATATTTGGGAATATTTTCCTGGCTCCAAACACTATTCATTTAGTTGATCCGGTAGCAAATTGTCAATGTTCATCATGTTATAGATGTTTGTCATACATGCAGATGACATATTCGGATTTGTTATATTTTTCTGATCATTTTTCATATATAAATTATTTTCATCCGAGTTACAGTATATTTTATATGATTTTTCAAAGTTTTACTGAGTTTCTGGAATTTCTGGAATTAATAACAATTCTAAATATTAAATGGATTAATGCTATGGGTTCACAGAAGTGTACCCAGCTGTGTGTACATGTGGTTGACAGTGGGCCCAGTTGACTACTAACTCAGCAGTCAACTGTCCTTGGTTGACTGGTCAAGTGGGTCCAGTGGGACCCAGCTGTGAGTGCCTATTAGCTTAACATATATTTATTTTAACTGATTAAGTTAATTAGGGTGGTGGGGCCATACTGTCAGTGACAGTATTTAATCCAGCCGTTACTTAAAATGGGGCCCGGCTGCCAGCGACTATTAGCAGTTAGATTAGCACCTAATCTATTTGTTAGTGACCCAGGCCCACATGTCATAGAGACATTGGCCGGGTTTTAAATCGTGCGGCCGGCGACGAGCTACTGGGGTGGCCGCGACCGATGTTGCAAGCAGCACATGCTAGGGCGGTCGGGATTGGTCGCAATGACGACATTCGGTGGCGCCCGAGAGACGTGCTCGTCGGAAATCATGGCTACGGGATGCGGAGGAGAAAGAAAAGAGGTCACACAGAACTGGGAGCTCACGGTGAAGCTCGAGGTGGGCTCGTGGAGGCCGGTGAGGTAGCTGTGGCGGCGGATCGACGGCGTGCAGCTGCGGCCACCGATGATGGGGATCGACGGGGGCGACGTGGGTGGGGTGTCCCAGCTCGAGTTGTTGCACGTAGACGACGTAGTCGAGGGTGCTGGAGCTACTGGACATGGAGGGGCGACGAGGGAAGCCGGTGGCCACGCCAACGACGACGGCGCGACGGGGCACGCTCGGGCACGAGCTCCAAATCGAGAGAGCGAGGTGAGGGAGAGAGATGTGAGAGCTAGGGTTTGTCCCAGGGATTGGGGATGGTCTTATCCATCTCGGGGTGCCGGCGGATGGACGCCGCGTGGCTATCAGCGACGTGAACGCGCGCGCTGCCTCCAGCGCATCTCGGGTGAGCATGGGGTAGGGGATGTCCGGCTGTTGGGCAGGGCTGCACACTGTGCACTTGCAGTGAGGCTTTTTCTTCTTTCCTTTTTCTTTTTCTGTTTCTGCTTTTATTTTCTGTTTTCCATTTATTTTAGCTAACAAACAATTTTAGTTAAATGCGAAACTTGTCACACAATTACAATGTAATATTTTGAAACTGTACACAATGTTTCAGGCCATTTGGAAACATTCAAATTTATGTTTGTATTTAAATGGCTTAATTAAATGCTGCTGGATCTGTTTATGTGTTGCTAGGGTCATTTTGGGGATTCAAATAAAATTGATTCCTTCATGACAATTACTTAGGGAATATTTGGAATGTTGCCAACATTTTTGTTTCATTGTTTGTAGAAATAATATTTTGACTTGCATTTTGAATTTGAATTTGAATTGAGTTTGGAACTAAGTGGCAATTAACAATGATAATTATGATGACATGGCATATTAATTAAGGTGCAACAGTAGCTTAATGCATGGGGGTGTTACAACAAACAAATGAGCATTGCATGCATGCACAAATGTGAAGTGATCATGTGTTGGAATCACCCAGGGACTTCTTGATTCGCAGTATTCGATCATAAAGCAACATGTTGGAACAAAATATCATGGGAATTCCACCAGAGGTAAATTAATGCGAATGAAAGCTTTATTTTTTATATACAGTAGGGTACAGTCTATGTATGTAATAAATAATAATCCACAATGGTATTTCAAAAGATTACAATCCCTTATCTTCAAATATTTTGCAAAAATGTACATCTTGAATCAAGAAGGCCATTTGCTGAGATCGACGCTACTAGTGCCACAGTTGAATGTCTGGGGCTTTGTTTGATTCGAGGCCAATCCACCAAAGGCTGCACCATGCATGCTTGCCTGCCTCTGCGCTCCTACGTGCAACACCACATAACCACATATAAGAGAGGAGAGAGAGGCATCGTTGTTTTCGCGACGTAACGGCGTATCTCATTCCAAATAATTCCAAATAGCAACAAGTACAACGTCCAGAACACGCGGACACACATACTGCAAGAGTAGGAAACAACAGAAGATACTGGAAGCACAATGGCAAAAGAGACCTAAAAAGTACAAGAAGGCCTTTGGGATCTTCTGCGCCAAACAACCAAGCCGCCGCTACGATCATATTTATTACATACTGTATAGGTAGGTGGGTAGGTAGCGTCCCAAACAAGTTCATTGGTCGCTTGATCCATCACATCACCCTCTGAGACTGCTGCCACGCATCCACATCGATCATATTTATCCATCTCATTCTTTATTCTCTTTTGTTAGAAAATCTGGCTCGGAAGGACCTACGCGCGCTGCTCGATTTCACTAGATATTAAGCACAGTACAACCCACAGAACCACATGAGGGGAGATATCCATAATGCCCGAAACCATCTCACGATGTCACAACTTAATTGACACAGGTGCAAATTTTCCGCAATTACATCTATTATTCTTTTTTTTAAATTACTTTTTTTGCAAGTAGTTTTAGAAAAGAATTACTTGCCTGAGCTGATTTTAAAAAGAAACATGCAGGAGAAACTACTTGTTCCATTAGAAGAAAAGGAATAATTTTAATGCATGAGAACTTAAAATTTTGTGTGATGCATTCACCCACATAGATGAGCTAATACGACATATACACCCTCCATTCATCGGCTTATTAATTAATGTTTGTATGAACGTGTATGTAAATAATTACAAAAAATATATATTATGAGACTGTTTAAAATAATATAATGGTACAGTTATTTCCTAACAAATGTATGTATTATTTAGCTTGCAGAGATAGAGAAATTTGACGGTACACGTTCTAAGAAGTCATATATATAATTTGGAACGTAGTTAGTATGCAATAGGCGTGTTGAAACCTTGACAAATAAGCATCTGTTTAGAAACCTGACTTTTTATGCATGCCATATATAAAATGTACGATCGATCAATGCTCACAATCGCAAGAGAAAGTGACACGACAAAGTTAGTTAAACTTAAGCCAAAACTGCTACTGTACATGTATGTGCATGCGTGCACATATATATGACCAGGGTGGAACACAAAATGTTAAATCTAATTTTTGTCGTTGTCGTTGTCCCCTTGTCCCCTTGTCCCCTTCCTTTCTCTCCTCTCTCCAAATAAGGAGGATAGCTAGAGATCGGGACGGTGTAGAGAGGCAACGGCAGTTGTCCTAGAGAGATGGATGGATGGATGGAGGGCCGTAAATGTCCTCCTCGTTGCAATAAGCATGCGCTGCCCACAGTTGGCGCTAACAGGTGGGCGGAGCTCCAAATAAATGCAGGTCGATTATTTCGTCCCACACATCCGCCTCACCCTCACCCTCACTCTCTCACCGTAGATAGCCATCACATCCACCATGAAAAAGACACGCACTTAACATGCACCACGGCAACGGCAGCAGCAGCAGCGTACCTAAAAACAAACATCACATATCCATCTCTGCCAAATTATGCTCCATTATCACTCACCTAGCTCCTGGATGAGAGAGAATTTTAGACAGAGACGAGAGCTGTGTGAGTGTGTGCAGTGCTCCTGCAAGCTGGCTGTGTGCGTGGCTAAGCTAGGAGTTAGACTAGTAATAGTAGAACTTAACAAGAAAAGACAGGGAGAGCACTAAACCACCATGGATATGGAGGGGGCCAACGCGGCCGCCACTGCTGCGCGAGAAGGCGACCTCGCCAACGTCGTGGCCCGTGCCAACGCAAAGGAGTCGTCCACCGGCGCCCATCACCAACCACCACCACCACCGCCTCCCCCTTCCGCGGCAGCTCACGTCATGATCCATTACGAGGAGGAGCGACAGCGGCCTACGAGCTTCGCTTGCGGCAGCTGCGAGGTTATGTTCGAGGCGCCACCATCGACGGTCGTCGTCGATCCGTACCAGCTGGCGGCGACCGGCGGCTACAGGTTACCGCAGCACCAGCAACTGTTGGCTTTCCAGATCTCTGAGCACGCGTGCTTCGGCGCCGCCGCCGATGCGGACGGCGACAACGCCATCAGGATCTCGCCACCACCTCCGGCTCCTCATCATCAGATGATCACGAGGTTATTAATCCTTAATTCCCCTTGGATCCATCTTAATTTCTTTCCTAGCTAAGAGACGACCTGCCGTATTCTTTGTTACTTCAGTACTTTGCCGTTGCTCCTCTTTACTAATTAATTTCCCTCTTCCCCTACAATTTCATTAGTTCATGCATGTACATATCTAATTATCTGTAGTTCTATATATCTATGTATTTCCATTGATTCGTTTTAGCATTATTTTTCAGTACATTAAATGAATAATTAAATACTTCGTACTATCTGTGAAATTGAGTCATCTGTGTCAGCTATCTGAGATTAAAAAAATTGCGCGAATTATTTGTTACCTGAGTTAATTTAACTGTTGATATAGTTTTTGTTCCTGAGATTTGATCCATGGATAGCGGCATGCTAGTTATTTTTTTCACGATGTGTTTCCCCTGGATTATTAATCAGGCTTCTTCCAATCGTTTCATGATGTTTACTGGAAGATTATTTAATTGTTCTTCAAAAGCTCTAACTATTCTCCCATTCACTATATTAAGTTATTGCGGCACGCCTTGCGTGCATATACCATACTGCAGAAAGAACGATCTGAGGAAGGTGGTGTGCATCCCGGCGCCACCGGCGACAAGCAACCGTGCAGGCGGGGGAGGAGAGGTGATTCCATCTGATCTATGGGCATGGAGAAAGTATGGCCAGAAACCCATCAAGGGCTCTCCATATCCAAGGTACTATTATTTTCATGATCCAATTGAAATTTATTAACATCTGATGTCTTAGTTTGATATGGTATGTGATTAATTACATTCCTCACATTAATTATTCTCGTTTGGTTTGATTTCAGTAGGTGGTTACAATTAAGTTGATTGGTCATATAAATTTGAACGAACTTACTGTTTTTCAGTCAACTAGAATTTGCGTCAAGTTTTCCACATTTGGATCGACTTGGAAATTTATGATCTGGCCTAAGGAAAAACAGCGACACCTCAGCGTCTTCACCCGTAAATTTGTGCAGACACCACAATATTGATTTAGTGTTTGTTGCGTTCACCCATCGCTAGACTTAGGGCAACGTTCGTGGCAGTGTTTCAATGTTAGGGAAGGAGTGTTAAGGAGCATGAGGATGATTTTGGGGCGGTGCGGTGCATGGATCCATCGACAATGAGGTGGGGGACAAGGTGAAAGTGGAGGCGGAGAGTAGCGGGGAATGCTACACCCTCTTGGCACCTTGTGAACGGTACCGGTAAGGGATGGGGTGGAGGTGCACGTTGAGGGGGGGAGGATAACTGGATGTTAGGGGGTAGGGTTTGGGTTTAGATTTTAAGATGGGGTGGGATTGTAACATGAGCGCGAGAGGAAGTTAGAATGATACAGCATGATGGATATGTTGAAAAGCGACAAAAACATGTGGGGTTGGGGTGTGTGTGTGTGTGGGGGGGGGGGGGGGGGGAGGGAGGGTTGGGCGATACTAACTTCTCGGTGTCCGGTCAAAGAGCCAGCGAAACGAGGAGCACTAGAGTGCATGGAATTGTGCCGTAGGGCGTGAGTACAAATATTAACATTGGAGGGGCGAGGGCTTGTGTCAGTTTTAGATCCAAAAGATATGGAAAGGAAGACATTGATAAAAAAAGACAAGCCATAAATTAAGTATTTAGCAGGAACAACCTGTCATGGGTCCCTGTTTAATCCTAACAAGTATGTACGGACAAACAAAGTTTACATGAAGGCTAAACATTATTTATTTATTTTAATTTGATTCAATCTTATAAATCAATGACCCATTCATTGTAATTCAACAAGGTATGTTTTGTTTTCGAATTTGGGCCTTCGCAGGAGAACGTTTGGTTAGTTGACGAGTTGTTTCATTATTCAATTGGCTTGTTTATGCATGTTACTCTATTCGGTTCACAAAAAAATTAACGTTTTGGACATTGATGGTCTTCAAAATGTAACTTTGACCACTTGTTTCTATTGCAATATATGCGTGTATAGTGACGAACAACATTATAATATTCTAAAAATAATTCTCGAAACAAATCTATGCATATGATTTTTAAGTATCCAATCCAAATATTTAAAACAAGATCGGTGATCAATGTTTTCGAAGTTTGATTTAAGACATGTCCAAAATATCACTTTTTTGTGAACTGGAGATGTAATTAATGAAAAGAATCGAAGCACAATCATTGTACATGTATATAATTAATTAATTTAGATGTATTAATATCTCTCTTTGGCAGGCGAATTAATCAATTGGTGTGGCTATCTATTTCTATAAAAGTCATTGGAAAATTGTTATTTCTAAGTTGCTAGCTGTGAAAATGTGCAACTGGCACCTGCACACTATTAATTACACCTAATTAAAGGTACACACAAAAAACTCATTTGCAGCTTAAGGATTATGTTTTGTAATTAACTTGTTCCACTTAGAAATAGCAATTTCCCAAGTGTCAGAAAAAAATTCTCACAATTACTAATCTGTTAATCCATATACATGATGCTGGATATATTCGGTGCATGCATACAGGGGTTACTACAGATGCAGCAGCTCCAAGGGATGCATGGCCCGGAAGCAGGTGGAGCGCAGCCGCAGCGACCCCAACATGCTGGTCATCACATACACGGCCGAGCACAACCACCCATGGCCCATGCAGCGCAACGTCCTCGCCGGATACGCTCGCGCTCATACGCACGCCACCGCCAACAAGCAGCACAAGATCAGCAGCAGCACCACCACCGGTAATGTCGCGAGCCGTCCATCTTCCAGCAACAATTTTCATCTCGAGCAGATGATCAATGCGATTGGCAGCGACCAGCCCGGAAATTCCGCAATGCCGGCGGCCGGAGATGGTGCCACCGGCGGTCTGATGTTTGAAGCCTGCAACGGCGGCGTCCAGCCTGACGAAATTTTTGCAGAGCTGGATGAGTTGGAGCTGCCTAATAATAATTCCATGATGATCGGGGCAAACGTTTACGGATCCTGGGGTTAAGTAGTAATTACGAGGGGCACAAGTTCTAATCAATCGATCAGGGCGGGTGTGATCCATATATGCTCGATTAAAATGATCATATATATCTTAAAAACATACATATTTTTCCTTTATTTGTACAACAGGATAACTAATATATTTGTTTGCGCCAATATGTGATGATAAAAATAAGAATGTGTATATTTCACGAGATAATTAATCAGGAGATACATGAATTATGCCTACTCCTATCATCAATTAATTTTTCATATTTCCCGCAAAAAAATTAAGTTTTCATATTATTAATTGATAGTACTACAAACTGTATATCTATTTAAGTATTATATCTAGTGATATCAATTTGATGTTTTCGATGCTAGCAATTCTTACTTTGTGGATGATCAAACGAAATGCCTGAGAGAAGAGAAAAAATTCTTAGATTTAGGGTCGGTGGTAGTACGTATATTCATGATCAGAGGTGGAATGGTTGACTGACTTAAATTTTGGGAGGATGTACCCTGACCTGAAAGCCTCTTTCATATATGTATGGAGCACTTTTTTTTTTGCATTTTTTTTTGTTATTTTGCTTCAAAATTCTATTTGATCTCGTCATATTATTTTAAATCGGTATAAAAATGTTATATGTTGCTGATTTGCAATTTTCAATTTACAATTTTTACTATATACAAAAAATGTGCATGTAATTAAAATCCGTGTACTTTCATGTACGGTTTGATTTTCATAGATCTAAAATGGTAAGCACATTATTATATAATCATCTAATAATAATAGAGGAAATCTAGCTCAAAATATAGATTGCTCCATATTCATATTTCACATTAACACCATTGACAAAAACTACATTTTTTCATCTAAAAATTGTCATATTTTAAAGGAAAAAGAATATACTCCAGTTTGGAGTGTCCACTAATATAGTCATAACCTCACTTCCCCCTTATTTGATATATATGGTAGCATGGTGTTGTACAAGGACTCCTCTGGAATCAAATTAACTATTCAACTCTGTCTAGATGATGAGCACACTTACTCTATGCTTATATGAGTCAAATGTTGTGTTATTGCTTCTACATCATCATATGTTGAATTATGTAGACTAGCTATCGTTGGAGCAGCATACTGCTGATGGCAATAAAATATATATTTTGCATTCGAAAGAAAATAAAAGAATGTTATAGACGATCAGAAATCATGTGAGTTGTAAAAAAACAGTATCAAATGCGGGCAAAATCTACCTAATTATTACTGTTAAATAGCACATGCCACTAGTATATACACCTGTAGCATTTATTTTTTTTGAGAAACACATTACAGACGCAGACGCTCACATACACGCACATACACTCACCCCCTTATGAACACATACACGCACACCCTACTCCTATGAGCACCTCCATAAGACAGATGCGGCAGATTTATTGGACAACTATTTAAACATAATGATTTATTGTGTTTGATGTCAGAAATCTCAGCCATAAATTAATAGTGTAAGCTGCGTCAACTTTGAAGAGGGAAATAGCAAGGGTGTCATTGGATAGAGTGTTGGCTTTCGAGATACATGTAATGTACTATGAGTTCCTACAGGATTTCAAAACATAGAAACTTTTTTGGGTGGTTCACACGAATAAACAGAAGATTTTTGGAGATATGGGGGGGAGAGAGTAGAGAAAAAAAATGCATTGATCAATTGAACTTTCTAAAGGAAAAATAAAACAAATTTTACCCTCGTGTTAATTTGGTTGCTCGATGATGCGGGGAGATTAGAAATTGCCATCAAAAGAATGGACTGGAGCTGGCCTTGGAGGCCACATCGACGTGTTATACAGAGGCGATGAAAAGTTAGAGATACATTGTCCATGAGGGATGGGAACGTTTGGTTCCTGGGTGTACATACACCCTATATGGAAAAAAAAATTAGAAATTCAATAAAAAGTCAAAAAAATCTGAAAATATTTTTGAAATAAACTTGACCATCTATTATACTTGTGAGAAAATTTTCACAAAAATAAAATCACCCTTTGACTTCTTTTCAAAAAAGACAAATTTTCGGTCAAAATAGTGTGAATAGTGACCTATAATAGCAAATAAATTTTGTCTTTTTTGCCCTGAAGTCAATGTTTGTTTTTTTTTTCGTGAAAATTTATATACTAGTGCAAAACAAAGTCAAGTTTAATCTAAAAATACTTTTGAACTATTTTGACTTTTTGTTTAATTATTAAAAAAAAATCCCCATATAGGGTGTATATACAACCAAGAACCATTGGGTATTTCCCAGTCCATGAGTTAATAACTTGGCTTGTAGTACATATGCAAATGCATCGATGCCGCATGCCATCATACACATGCATGCACAGTGAAGTGGCCGGCATGCAGATCTGTGATAGGCCCCAGTTTGCAAGAACTATCTATGCATGTGGTCACAAACGAACGAGTAAAGTGCACGTCAATGGCCGGCCGGCGATGTGACAAGACAAGTGAGGGGCAGGCATAGTCCTTTTCACAATTTATATTGTTCATGTTTCTGGCGCGCGTGCTCATACTTTTAACTCCCGGAATTGAATATGATAGGATTTTCAAAGCAAAAATTCCTTTGGATTCATTTGGTTTGTATGAATGGATTTCTATGGCTATGTAGGATAGGAACCAATCCTTCACATTTTAAAGGAAAAAACATTAGTCTAGACTCAATGAATTTTTATTCTATTCTATGCGTCAAATGACATCTCTTTACCTATAAGAATTGAGATACATGTCATCTCACTTTCTATGATTTTCTTATTCCTATGATATTTCTATCATATGAACAAAAGAAGGCTCAAACAAATTTAAAAGAAATTTTGTAGTTTTCAATCTTTACGTGCGAATGCTTGCTATAGAGGCTGTTTGATTAATTTGCACCATAGGCCATGCACTTTGGAATTATCTTTATAGGCCATTTTGCACTCGACTCCAAATAATTTTTGCCATTGAGTTCAATCTCTTGTATTTTATTATTATTTGGGTCCCCTCATGACAACTATGACATTGCACGTAATAATCTCTAGAGATAACTCTTGCACTTTTCTGTACAACTAAAAATTGTTTTTATTATTTAATCCTGTGTTTTCACTTCTGACTAGGTACAAGGTGACAAGTTAATTTTGTGTTTCTTAGAGCATCTACAACCGGACCCCTCAAATCCCCCCTATACGTTCGAGCGGACGGTCCGGTCACTGCCCGGTCACGGAATTGTCACCCAACCGGACCCCTCAAAACCCCCTATACATCCGGGCTGTCCGGCACCCCCCAAACCCAGCCCATATGTGGGGCGGATATGGGGAGGCCCGGACGCGTCCGCTACGTCGGACCGGCCCACCCGACCCTGCAAATATCCCGTCCCTATCCGCATCCCGCACCAAACCCAAGCCACTCCGCCCGACTTCCAGTCCGCTCTGCTCCGCCCCCGGCTCCTCTCCGGCGATCTCCGGCCTTCTCCGGCATGTCGGGCAGCGGATCTGAGTCCGGCAACTCCGGATCCGTCGACTGGGACCTCGTCCCATGCGAGGACGAGGAGGAGTTAGCTGTCCGGTTGTCTCTCCGCCGGCCCCGGGAGGAAACCCGAACTCCGCTGTCCCAGGATGCGGGCAACAGTGTCACTCCGGCGGGAATCCATTGTGTCCGCGCAAGTGGGGCTTGGATCCGGCGGCGCCGACGGCTCGAGGCGCGTGACCGCTGCAAAACCGGAGACAGCCAACAGCGGCTGGAGGTGCATGTACTTCGGAACCGAACGCCTTAGGCTGGCACCACAACCCCGGCAGTGGAGCCTCGTCACCGCTACGTCGGGCTCCGAGTCCGAGGTCAACGCCGCCAGACAGTACGGCCACAGATGCGCCTGATGCCCCAGCTACGGCGGCCGGTCCGGGGTCGAGGAGCGGCGTGCCCGCCGTGCGAGGGAGAAGTTGCGCTGCGCCGTGGAGGCCGAGTCGCACGCCGCAGCGGACAAGAGCGCGAATGCCCTCCATGCCAGCATCCTGGCGAAGTGGCAAGCCCGGACAGTGCGTGCCCTCGCACTGGAGCAAACCCGGGCAGTCTGTGCCCTCATTGGCCTGCGCCCCAAAGACGAGGAGGAGGAGGAGGCCGATGATGCATCCGACAGCTCCGGCAGTGAGCAGATCCGACTCGATCCATATTGCGTCTTCGACTGCTAATTCCGCAACAAAGAGGGCAAGGGCAAGGGCAAGGGCGGCCGTGGGTGAACTTCCTCCACAGCCATGGAATTGAGGGTTTCCGTATGAGGCGGATGGGTAGGCGTGGATTAACGAGCTGCTTGGCTCGTTAAGCTCGTGCTCGTTAAGCTCGTTAAGATTAACGAGCAAAAAAACCCTGCTCGACTCGGTTCGTTTGAAGCTCATTAAGCTCGTGAGCGCCCGTTAACATATTTTGATGTGTTACAGTCTACAAGGTGAGTGTGTAGATGTGGTTTTTAAGAAGAAAGATGGTGACTACAAAAGGAAATGCACTATTTGTTTCATCCTATCACTAGTGGAAAATGGGGCTTTAGTCCGGGTTGGAAACGGCCTTTAGTCCCGGGTCGCCAACCGGGACAACTAAATCGGGACTAAAGCGCGCGCCGGGGGCTGGAGGACCTTTAGTCCCGGTTGGTGACACCAACCGGGACTAAGGCCCCTCCACGTGGCTGCGAGCTAGCGCCGGGGGCTGGAGGACCTTTAGTCCCGGTTGGAACCGGGACTAAGGATTTTGTGTTGCGGATTAGGGTTTATGGTTTATTTTTCTATTTCATTTTTTGTTTTCCATTCAATTCTTTTTCATTTCAAACATAGTTTACGCTACTACATACTGTACACGTTATGCATATATAATATAATTTCTCGTACGACCATACATATATCATATAATTTCTCATACGACCACATATATATATATATATATATATATATATATATATATATATATATATATACAATTTGGTATATACAATTTCTCATACAATTTGGAGATCATTACATGCAGGCATTAGCGGCAATGGTATTCTCCGCTTTCAGATATGACCTCCGTAAGCAAAAAATCCCGCAATTTCCTCTTGAATTGCTCGTATGCGGTTCTCTGGTAGGAGCTTCTTCCGCATCTCTTGCATCTTTAAAGAAGGAGATCAATATGAATATATTAGTTGTGTGTATATATATTAGATCATCATAAAAAAAATGTGAATAGTGTTTACGTACCTGAAATTGTCTTGCATCTCTGCGACATTCGGTCATCATGTGAATGTTCTCGCAAACGTAGTATGCACATAAATTTGTCCCCTGTTTCTGCCTCATGCACTTTGCGAGAATATAATTCAATCAGATAATAATCAAGCATGATAATGGTATTGAAACTAGAATTAAAGAGATGCGCGGACCTAGCTAGTACTACTTAATTACCTTGGGCCGTCGCCAACGCAGCTCCGGTTTCCATTCACCGAGAACATCTTTGATGAACCGTTTCCAAACCCTGCCCGGCAAAGAAAATGAATAAATGAGTTATTAATTACTTGATATCAGGAAATGATCGAACGAAAGAGGCCGATATAGTGCGATAATGATTGAAATTACCTGTCGAGCATCCAAAACACGCTGGTGTATTCTCAAGGGTCTTTACCTAGTGAGTCCAGGGCTTCAACAGTTCCAGCGTCAACTTTAATGATTAGCAGGATCCAGTGGAACCTGCGCACGTTTATATAAGCAGGCATGCATAACTCATCAACTACACTTAACATCGAGTAAGCAAAATAGAATTTGTAGTACAAGACAGTAACACTCACTTGAAGTTGTAAGGAAATAGTATGTCTGTTCTGGTATTTTGTGCCTTCATAAACCTTAGAAAGTTTTCCTCTGAGTCTTGGGGGTGGTCTTGTATCATTTTTTCATAAATGATATATGGGTCAACGAACCCAATGCCATAGATTCGACCTCTTTTGCATTCGAAAATCTTCATTCTGCATAATAGCGTACAAATGAATATAGTGAGGATAATTACAGGCAATGAACGAGCTGAGCTAGAGACTTAAATTACAGAAACAAAACGCTTACAGACAATAGCAACTGACGATAGATTTGTCGAGTGCGTCTTGATTGTATAACTGAAAAATATCTGGAAACTCAATCATTATCTCGTTTTCATAGAAGTAATGCTCTTCCTTGACTTTCACAATGAGCATCTCTCGCCCGTTCTTTACTTCTTTCATGTACCACTCATGCAATCTTCGCATTTGTGTTGATAGATTCGGGAGCTGCTCAGGTCTGACCAGAGGGTTCCCGGGGACATATTTCCATGCTAATTCAGCCACGGGGACTTCCTCGGTGCCTAGGAGTTGATCAACACTGATACCCATGTCTCTAGCAGCGTCGGTTACCTTATCGGTAATCACCTTGAGCGGGGGGATCGATTGTATTGCCTGTTCTCCGAGCTGGGGAACTGTTTTCCCGCTTTTATTACTACTTGTACGTCTCGACTGCTGCATTTGTTCCTGATATGACTTCCTAATAGAGCGTTCATAGTCTGATGGCCTATTCTCCACATGTGCCGGAGGTCGCTCAAGAAATTCCACAAAGTGCTCTACGGTTTTCGTAGGTATTATCTCCTTTGGCGGCGGGGGCGGTTTCGGTGCAAAATGGGACTTCACTTCGGAAAGCACGACCGCTCTGGTTTCCTCATCAGTCATATCGTAAGCTAACTTCTTTTTGGCAGGAGGCTCGTCGTTGGCTTTCTTCTTTGCATCTGTCTTTCGCATTTGGCCCTGCTGGAAAACAGGGGGTGGAGTCGGCTGATGCGGCGGAGATCGATATGGACTCGCGCTGGGCTCCCTCTCGAGGTGGGGTGGACTTAGAGGTGTATTGCTACTCGGAGGAGTCGGTGGCCTTGGCGCCGAGTTTGGAAACACGATGCATTCCTTTCTCCATACAAGGACACCATGTATGACTTCCCCCAGTGTCTGCTCCCCTTCACCTCCAGGAATGTCAAGCTCTAGTGAGTCATATCCCGGCAGAACTTCATCCACCCCGACACGAGCATAGCCAGCTGGAATCGGATTGCCATGGATGGTTGCTTCAGGTGCATTTAGTAAAGCAAAGCCGACCACCACCTTCATGGATATGTTCTTCATTTTCTGGTGTAGCTCACAATTTGTCCTATCTTTGATATCATCCACGGGGTAGCGAGCCAGCAGTGCATCATCGGCCCGGACCCCCGTGGAACCCACGCTGCTTTTCTGCATAGATGGAACGGTACTATCCAATGCTGGATTTGCTTGCTCCTGCCGTGGAGACGCCCTTTGCTGGCTAATTGTGTCGATCTGCTCCTGCTGCCGCATTAACATGCGTTCCAACTCCGCGTTCTTTGTTTCTACCTTCTGACGGCTTCTATAAGTGTCGTTCCACTCCGAAAACCCCTGAACCCACGGAACAACGCCTTTGCCTCGTGTTCATCCTCCGTGTTCAGGATTCCCGAGGGCGCGTGTAAGCTCGTCGTTCTCTCTCTCGGGCTGGAACAACCCCTTTCGAGCATCTTCTATTGCTTCAAGTAAAGCGTCAGAGGCTGTTTTAAGATCTGCCTTTTCAATAATCTCCCCTGTCGCTAGGTCCAACTTTCCCCCATGCGCATAAAACCAATTCCTGCACCTCTGGGGCCAATCCGCTGTAGCTGGAATGACCCCTTCAGCAAGCATCTTGGCGTCAGCTGCTTCCCACTTAGGCACGGCTCTCTTGTAGCCACATGTCCCCAGAACATGGTGATACTCTTTTTTCTCAGCATTTATCTTGTTTTTTCTCGACCTTTCCAGAGCTTCATCCGATTCCTTGTACTCCACAAATGCGTCCCAGTGATCTTTTATCTTCTCTAGTGCTCCAGTGAATTCTGGAGTCTTCTTTTTTGCCTTGATGTAGTCGCTCCATAATCTTTTCTTCTAGCTCTGGAATTGTGTGGCCATCTTCTTAAGAGCAAACTGCTTGATTTTCAACCGTTGGCCATCTGTGAAACCCTCTGGTAGGTTGAAATGTGACATGAGTGTTTCCCAAAGCAAAATTTTCGATCTTTCGTCGACATAACTAACTCCTCGATCTTCCTTTGGCTTATTCCATTCTCGAATGGTGATCGGGATGTTGTCCCTAACAATAACTCCGCATTGATGGATAAATTTACGGGCATTCTGTTCAGGAGCAATCGGTTCGCCATCTTCTGCGACTTCACCGATGTTGAACTTTATGCCATAGCCCAACTTTTTGGCCCGGCCTCGTACCCTTCTAGAAGATTTGCTCGATCCAGAGGGCTAAAAAAAGAAAGATTCATTAATATATATATACAAATCAATTAATACATCTAATGATCACCAGAGGCCTAATATATATATACTTTGCCGGAATTTGTTAATTGTCTTGCATTTTCTTCGCCATCATTGTTTGTTTGCCCTTCGTCTCTTTGTTCTTCCTCAAGTCCCTCACCGGAGTCGTTCAGAAATTGTGAGCCGTCATCTGGTTCATTCTCTTGGTTTTGGGAGGAGCGTATCATGTCAAAGATGATATCCTCTTCATGGTCTCTGCCGCTATCGTCCATAGCTTAACTAATCCAGAAGAATGATAAAACAATTAGAATGCATTCAATAAGCAAAAACTGAATCATAGTATCGAGAAGAACACTACCGGAGATGCAATCAATACACAGCAAACAGAAGCATCACTAAGCATGACATGACGATATGCAGAGCTAGGGGTGTCTAACGCAGTACTACACGTTGCAGACGGAGAGGGAAAACATCCGGAGGGGTTTTCCCGGTGTTTGGCATTTTTTGGACAGGCGAAAGAGAGGGGATGGTTCTATGTTTGCAGTGCTAGAGAGGTGTGACAGATGAACGGGTTGCATATTCGGATTCGTTGGATTTTTTTGAGCAATTTTCATATATAAATTATTTTCATCCGAGTTACGGTTTATTTTATATTAATTTTCCTAGTATAGGTACTCCTATTCATACTAGAACTACTCCTATTTACTCCTAGGGTAGGGCACTCGATATGTCCTACTTCTTAACAAAAGTCAAGCCGTAATCCATGGAAAATTTTGGCATGGAAATGAACACTTGCTACTATAAAAAATAGGACATATTGAGCACCCGAAATTTGCCATAATGGAAATGAATCAACATTCCGGCAAAACATAGGCCACTCGGAGTTTCCCTGCAAAGCACATACACATGTCCAAATAGACAAGCAACACATGTCCAAATATTCATCTTCTGAGTTATTGTAGGGTAACGCAGTAGAAAACAAAAAATTTCCGACCTACGCACCAGCCCAGGACCACTATGGAGACTGCATACAAGGTTTGATCATTTTTCGTTACCGACTCGTAGCGCAGCGGAAGTAGAGTCGATGACGAACGGCGGTGCAGATCCCCGCAGCTAGGATTTTACAACCTCCCAACCGCGAGGATGTATACCCTCATCTGCCCCGCGGACAGCCCTCCGGGAGGCGGTCGCACAGTCCCCCGGACGGTGTCACGGACAACCCTTCGGGAGGACCTCCGAAACTCGGACTGTCACTCGGACAGCCCTTCGGGAGGACCTCCAAAACTCGGACGGTCACACGGATAGCCCTTCGGGAGGCACTCTCGAACTAAGACCGAAACTACGATCTCTCTACAGAGTTGCACACATACGGTGTCATCTATCCGGCAGGGCTTCGCCGTCCAGAACTAGTTCCTGCCGGAACCCAGACAGCCTTTCGGCTCTACGAAACTATTTCGTGGGAGGGAGAGAAGAAAGGCAGATCATGCATGCCATGTGTGTGAGAGTTGGAGTGAGGATGGAGAGCTCCTCTCCACCTCCTTATATAGTGGTGGGAGGGGTGAGGGGGGGCTGAAATTTCAGCCCACTAAACATGCACCCACCAAACAAGGAAGCATGTTCCCACCAAACATGGAGAAAACATGTTCTCTTGTCCATGGTGTTCCCCCATGGGGCCCCACCTTCCTCCCAACACTCTCCACCATTTGTGGGGGCTGCCCCCCACCATGGGGGCCCCACCCAACACTTTGTCCAGCCACAAGGGGGCTGTCCCCTAAAGGGGGCGCCCCCAAAAACAGCCCAAAAACAGCCCCCACGATCCGTGGGATCTTGTCCCCTCTCGCTGGGACAAGATGTTTTCCGAAACTATTTCTTCTGAAAATTCCAGAAGGTCCCAGAACATTTCTTGCACCCTCTAAAATTATCTGGACACGCTCCGGAACATTTCCAGTATGGTGGTTTAATTTAAAACCATCTTCGTTTACCCGGTAAACAAGTCCGGTAGCTCCGAAACTTATTTTTCGGTTTTTCTCCAGAAAAATTGCAGAAATTACCAGACCAATCTGGCAACCTCCAAACCATTCCCGGTGCTTGCCGAAACCTTTTTGGATCAATGGTTTTATCCGAAACAACTTTTCGGTTTTACCGAAACTTTTTCGGTGTTCTCTCCGAAACTTTTCCGCTGTCTCCGAAACTATTTCAGTGACTTTCTCTCGGACTCCTTGTCTAGTATTCAGCAGATAGATAACCCTTAAGCGTGTGACCCTATAGGTTCGGTGAAGTATAGACATGACCGGAACACTTTCCAATCAATGATCAGCATCGGAGCCGTGGACACCCATATTGATCCCTATACCCACACGAATGAATATTCGAGTGAACCTCCAGTTGCCGTGTGCTATTCCTGTTGCTTCGCGATATGTTACAATTACCCGAGGTGAGAAACATCGGCATCCTCGTGGATCAACACTTGTCCACAATGCCAGTTACCTCGTTGCCGGTATTGTTCTCTTTTCTCGTTCCCGTGTTCCGGCATCCCTGTGATCAAATCACCCTGTGTCTGGCCAGACGATGATGGATACCGTAACACCGAGAGGGCCCAGATATATCTCTCCATCGTCGGAGGAGCAAATCCCAATCTTGAGCTATCAAGTTACTTGACATACCTTTCCATGAACCCGTAAGCCGCCGTAATAGCCACCCATTTACGGATGACGTTTAACAAACCCCAAAGTTCATGAAGCAAGCATGAAGAAACTCGATACTCTCATGGTCTAAGGAATTATGCAAACATTAACTTGCTGTGTTATTAACCATTAACTTATGACGAATGTATCTCATAGCATAACATCAATCGGGTCGATTCAACACAAGTGTTCTACCAACAATTGTGCCCTCAAAATTGCCGGCATAGCCATGCCCATGATCAGGAAAACAGGATCATCATGCAATACTTGAGCCAGTCATAGAGGCTTGACTAGGAATACATTTTACCGTTTATTATCCCACACGTGCATATGAGTCTTCCTCCGAGCCTCGTGGTTATTGCAGACTCGAGAACCACAGCAGTTATAGCATGGAACATAAACCTAATTATGAACAGGGAGATAATCAATAACATTTATTATTGCCTCTAGGGCATATCTCCTACAGTTATACACCATATCCACACATCATGAATTATCTACAACATGCAAACTGCCAGTGGACAGACGAAACAGAACTAGGAGCAGCATCACAGTGGTCAACTCCTCACTGTGGAGGGTGGGTTGGGATGATGCTCACTAGATGGCTGTCAAGGATGGTGGGGATGGATGCACGGATGCGGGTGTCGTCGGTGATCTTCTGGGCGTCGTCAAGCGGCACGTCGGTGATCTTCCCTGCAACCAAAAAACACATAACAGAGTCATATACTACACAAACAGAGTCATGAACACTTGCTACTGTAAAAAATACACTCATATCCAGAGTTAACTGAATTTTTTTGACAGCGAGTTAACTGATTTTTTTTGACAGGGAGTAATTCAACTCAATCTGCTAGAACAACACAGATTCAAATCCAGAGTAATATACTATCCCACATCATCATATTTGAGCATTAATATTTCTGTATTACTACATAGCAACTACAGCACTAGGAGTACACAGCAACTAGTAGCAGATCAAAGTGTCAGGTGCTTTGTGCTATGTAAACCCTAAGACAGAACCATCTAAGTACACACTACACTAATCACACATTGACCAAAAATCTATTACTACATCGCCAAATTCTTTACAAATTTGTGCACTTTAGGCCATTACAAAGACATTGGTCAACCCTAAATTAGAAAACTCTAAACTGGATCAAGTGACCTAACTATACAAAGCAAAAATTAAAAAAATTGGTACATCCCATCCTCACCTTGTTCTTGCCAACATTTTTGTTTCATTGTTTGTAGAAATAATATTTTGACTTGCATTTGGAATTTGAATTTGAATTGAGTTTGGAACTAAGTGGCAATTAACAATGATAATTATGGTGACATGGCAAATTTATTAAGGTGCAACAGTAGCTTAATGCATGGGGGTGTTACAACAAACAAATGTGCATTGCATGCATGAACAAATGTGAAGTGGTCATGTGTTGGAATCACCCAGGGACTTCTTGATTCGCAGTATTCGATCATAAAGCAACCTGTTGGAAAAAAATATCATGGGAATTCCACCAGAGGTAAATTAATGCGAATGAAAGCTTTATTTTTTATATACAGTAGGGTACAGTCTATGTGTCTAATAAATAATAATCCACAATGGTATTTCAAAAGATTACAATCCCTTATCTTCAAATATTTTGCAAAAATGTACATCTTGAATCAAGAAGGCCATTTGCTGAGGTCGACGCTACTAGTGCCACAGTTGAATGTCTGGGGCTTTGTTTGATTCGAGGCCAATCCACCAAAGGCTGCACCATGCATGCTTGCCTGCCTCTGCGCTCCTACGTGCAACACCACATAACCACATACTTAATGCATGGGGAGAGAGAGGCATAGTTGTTTTCGTGACGTAACTGCGTATCTCATTCCAAATAATTCCAAATAGCAACAAGTACAACGTCCAGAACACGCGGACACACATACTGCAGGAGTAGGAAACAACAGAAGATGGAAGCACAATGGCAAAAGAGACCTCGACAGAAAGAATAAGTACAAGACGGCCTTTGGGATCTTGTGCGCCAAACAACCAAGCCGCCGCTACTGGTGAACTCAGAGCGCCGCCGGAGAGGGGAAGCAGCTAGCCACGAACCTGGGAGCCGGAGGCGGATCATCGCACTCCAACATGTTGAAGATCTCAGACGTAGCCCAAGGGCCCGACGAGCAACAGAGGGACATAGTTGTTGAGAGAGAGAGCATGGCCTGCCTCTGTGCTCCTACCAAAGAACCACATGAGGGAGTGAGATGCATAGTTGTTGAGAGAGAGAGAGAGAGAGAGAGGAGTTTTCTCTTCTCCCCTTCCCCTCTCGTGAAAGCTTCGCTGTCATAAACCCTCAACAGATCCGCCGGCTTCAACCCTTCCCCTCTTCCCCTGCGTGCTGCTGGTGTTGAGTTGGGCGAGGGTCCCGTCCGTGTATAGTTTTAGTTGCTAGTTTTTTCTGAATAAACCGGATCTTATCGGTTCTTCTTCCTTCAAGATTTGGCCGTGGTCGGCGACGAGGAAGATGATCGCGCCACCGGGGGGGCGTGTCTAAGGTAGTCTCCAAGGTAGTGTTTCGTTGTAAGTTTGTACCTCTTTCCCATGTGGCAGCTGGGGTTTATCCCTTTTTGGGCCGGCTTCGATTCTTGTTCGAAGCTGAGTAACTCTCCCCCGCTTCCCCTCGGATGATGTTGTTGGTGACGGTGGCGATGCTCGGCGGCGGGAAGTGCTGGATTTGGTTTTGTGGTCGTCGGCAGGAGGATCCGGTGGCTCTTCCTGTCAGCGACGAGGAAGAGGATCCTAGATTGGAGAAGTCAGGTTCGAACGACAACGGTGTCGCCTTCTTTGGCGGTCCACTCCTGATATCCAAAAAAGCCAAGGAGAAGGTGCTTATCCCAGCCTTGGGTGGCGTCTGGTGCTGCTTCGCAGGGGTCTCCATGGTTTATTTTGTAATTTTCTTTATGTGGGGGTGGTTTGTGAAAATGTCCAGTGCGCCTGGTTTTCTCGTGTGTTCGCCGGGGCGTGCACCTGTGTTCTGTACTTTGGTTTGAATCCAGTTAACACGTATGCTTTCTAAAAAAAAGTTGTTGACAGAGAGAGAGCGAGCGCGCGCCGTGGTGAAAGTGTTTTTGACGTACGCTACTCTGCTATGCTAGCTAGGTAGCGTCCCAAGCAAGTTGCTTGGTCGCTTGATCCATCACATCACCCTTTGAGACTGCTGCCACGCATCCACATCGATCATATTTATCCATCTCATTCTTTATTCTCTTTTGTTAGAAAATCTGGCCCGAAAGGACCTACGCGCGCTGCTCGATTTCACTAGATATTAAGCACAGTACAACCCACAGAACCACATGAGGGGAGATATCCATAATGCCCGAAACCATCTCACGATGTCACAACTTAATTGACACAGGTGCAAATTTTCCGCAATTACATCTATTATTCTTTTTTTTAAATTACTTTTTTTGCAAGTAGTTTTAGAAAAGAATTACTTGCCTGAGCTGATTTTAAAAAGAAACATGCAGGAGAAACTACTTGTTCCATTAGAAGAAAAGGAATAATTTTAATGCATGAGAACTTAAAATTTTGTGTGATGCATTCACCCACATAGATGAGCTAATACGACATATACACCCTCCATTCACCGGCTTCTCAATTAATGTTTGTATGAACGTGTATGTAAATAATTCCAAAAAATATATATTATGAGACTGTTTAAAATAATATAATGGTACAGTTATTTCCAAACAAATGTATGTATTATTTAGCTTGCAGAGATAAAGAAGTTTGACGGTACACGTTCTAAGAAGTCATATATATAATTTGGAACGTAGTTAGTATGCAATAGGCATGTTGAAACCTTGACAAATAAGCATCTGTTTAGAGACCTGCCTTTTTATGCATGCCATATATAAAATGTACGATTGATCAATGCTCACAATCGCGAGAGAAAGTGACACGACAAAGTTAGTTAAACATAAGCCAAAACTGCTACTGTACATGTATGTGCATGCGTGCACATATATATGACCAGGGGGAACACAAAATGTTACTAGAAAAACGAAATCTAACTTTTGTCGTTCATATTCTATTTGATATAGCTGACCCACATATGCCATGTGGTCGTTATTCGATTGTTACATGAGACTAAAGGCTCTATTTGCGGTTTGATGAATTATATTGTGTTGTGCTTATTATTTTATAATTAGATATAGAAAATTAGTCACAAAAAGTAGGCACAAGTGGGTTAAACAAATAATAGAATAGGTAAAAACTAGTTAGACAATTGGGATTATCATAATTCATCCCAATGACAAACGTACGTAGCCTAAATTTGGTTCAACTTCAATAACAGATATACTCCGTCCTCTAACTTTCGGATCTAGATATATCTGGATCCTATCCTACTTAAAGTGCATTGATACATGCATATCATTAGTTTCCCACATATGGCAGGCTTGTCGGCAACACAAACAAAAAAGTTCAACAATACAGGAAAAAAGGGTAAAGGTTAGAAAATTTAAATAAAAACAGAAAATTAATTCAAAGAAAAATAAGGAAAAAAATGATGAAAGAACTTAATTTTCTAAAATAGAGGACTAACCAAGCATACTGTATTTCATGGAAAAATTACTGAACTTAGAAAAGTCAAAAGTATTAAAATCATTTTTGAATCATTAGTAACATTTATGGAATATTCTAAATTTCATTCGTTCTTTTTCCTTCCATTCCATTTTTTATGAATTTAAATAAATGTGTACTTTACTTAAAATACTCAATAGTTGTATAAAGTATCTATTTAAAAAATTATATCTTTTTAAATCTATTTTAAACAAATTCTAACATTCCATAAATTTTATTAAATTATCTGAGTTTTTAGTTTTTTGTCATCAAATTTCTTGATATATTTTACCTTGTTTTGAAAATTTTGAATTGTTTTCAGATATGTTGACTAGGTTGTCGCGTGTATGAAACTAATGGCACGTCATTGTCAAAACCACTTAAAGTGGAGTGATGGAAAGTGGTTTACCTGTCAGGCGCTAGTGCCCCCCCCCCACCCCCCCCCCCCCCCCACCATCATTGTCGCCAACTCGCCGGATACTTCGGACGGTCTCCCGGCCCCTCCTTCGTATTTCTCTGCGTTGTTCTTTTGTTCCTCCTCCCGCTTCTTCTTCTTCTTCCTCTCTTGTTCGAAATTACACTACCAGACTGGACATCATGCGAACGTCCGTCCGTAAGACAAGAGAGCGGACGTTCGTCCATTAGGGGTGGAAAGATGCAGGTAAGTGGGAAAGGACCAGCTTGACAAGCCCTATTCCTCTCACTCTCTCCCTCTCATAAGTGCCACCATGTCCTTGTCCCTTTGTCCTTTTCCTTTCTCTCCTCTCTCCAAATAAGGAGGATGTCCTTGCAGAGAGATGGATGGATGGAGGGCCGTAAATGTCCTCCTCTGCGTTGGGCAAAATGGACACATTTGACCACGAGACGAAAGTATTTCACAAACTGAACTGTTGGTGAACATATTTCATCCAGGTGACCCTTTTGTGTAGCGCCTGACAGCTAGGCGCCACACTACATTGTGCAGCGCCTTTCATCTAGGCGCTGCAAAACCAGATGTGTAGCGCCTGTCAGTCAGGCGCTGCAAAGTGTAGTGTGACGCCTAACTGTCGGGCGCTACACAAAAGTGTCAGCTGGGTGAAATACTTTCACCAACAGTTCAGTTTGTGAAATACTTTCGTCTCGAGGTCATATTTGTCGATTTTGCCTCAGCGTTGCAATAAGCTGCCCACAATTGGCGCCAATAGTGGGCGGAGCTCCAAATAAATGCAGGTCGATTATTTCGTCCTACACATCCGCCTCACCCTCACCCTCACTCTCTCACCGTAGATAGCCATCACATCCACCATGAGAAAGACACACGCACTTAACATGCACCACGGCAACGGCAGCAGGAGCAGCGTACCTAAAAATAAACATCCCATATTCATCTCTGCCAAATTATGCACCATTATCACTCACCTAGCTAGCTACCTAGCTAGTAGCTAGCTCATGAATGAGAGAGAATTTTAGACAGAGATGAGGGCTGTGTGAGGGTGTGCAGTGCTCCTGCGAGCTGGCTGTGTGCGTGGCTAAGCTAGGAGTTAGACTAGTAATAGTAGAACTTAACAAGAAAAGACGGGGAGAGCACTAAACCACCATGGATATGGAGGGGGCCAACGCGGCCGCCACTGCTGCGCAAGAAGGCGACCTCGCCGACGACGTGGCCCGTGCCAACGCAAAGGAGTCGTCCACCGGCGCCCATCACCAACCACCGCCACCACCGCCTCCCCCTTCCGCGGCAGCTCACGTCATGATCCATTACGAGGAGGAGCGACAGCGGCCTACGAGCTTCGCTTGCGGCAGCGGCGAGGTTACGTTCTAGGCGCCGCCATCGACGGTCGTCGTCGATCCGTACCTGCTGGCGGCGACTGGCGGCTACAGGTTGCCGCAGCAACAGCAACTGTTGGCTTTCCAGATCTCTGAGCACGCGTGCTTCGGAGCCGCCGCCGATGCGGACGGCGACAACGCCATGAGGATCTCGCCACCACCTCCGGCTCCTCATCATCAGATGATCACGAGGTTATTAATCGTTACTTCCCCTTGGATCCATCTTAATTTCTTTCCTAGCTAAGAGACGACCTGGCGTATTCTTTCTTAGTACTTCAGTACTTTGCCGTTGCTCCTCTTTACTAATTAATTTCCCTCTTCCCCTACGATTTCATTAGTTTCATGCATGTACATATCTAATTATCTGTAGTTCTATATATCTATATATTTCCATTGATTCGTTTTAGCATTATTTTTCAGTACATTAAATGAATAATTAAATACTTCGTACTATCTGTGAAATTGAGTCATCTGTGTCAGCTACCTGAGTTTAAAAAAAAATTGCGCGAATTATTTGTTACCTGAGTTAATTTAACAGTTGATATAGTTTTTGTTCCAGAGATTTGATCCATGGATAGCGGCATGCTAGTTATTTATTTCACGATGTGTTTCCCCTGGATTATTAATCAGGCTTCTTCCAATCGTTTCATGATGGACTGGAAGATTATTTAATTGTTCTTCAAAAGCTCTAACTATTCTGCCATTCACTACATTAAGTTATTGCGGCACACCTTGCGCGCATATACCATACTGCAGAAAGAACGATCTGAGGAAGGTGGTGTGCATCCCGGCACCACCGGCGACGAGCAACCGTGCAGGCGGGGGAGGAGAGGTGATTCCATCTGATCTATGGGCATGGAGAAAGTATGGCCAGAAACCCATCAAGAGCTCTACATATCCAAGGTACTATTATTTTCATGATCCAATTGAAATTTATTAACATCTGATGTCTTAGTTTGATATGGTCTGTGCTTAATTACATTCCTAACATTAATTATTCTCATTTGGTTTGATTTCAGTAGGTGGTTACAATTAAGTTGATTGGTCATATAAATTTGAACGAACTTACTGTTTTTCAGTCAACTAGAATTTGCGTCAAGTTTTCCACATTTGAATCGACTTGGAAATTTATGATCTGGCCAAAGGAAAAAAAAAGCGACACCTCAGCGTCTTCGCCCGTAAATTTGTGCAGACACCACAATATTGATTTAGTGTTTGTCGCGTTCTCCCATCGCTAGACTTAGGGCAACGTGTGTGGCAGTGTTTCAATGTTAGGGAAGGAGTGTAAAGGAGCATGAGGATGATTTTGGGGCGGTGCGGTGCATGGATCCATCGGCAATGAGGTGGGGGACAAGGTGAAAGTGGAGGCGGAGAGTAGCGGGCAATGCTACACCCTCTTGGCACCTTGTGAACTGTACCAGTAAGGGATGGGGTGGAGGTGCACGTTGAGGGGGGGGGGGGGGGGGAGGATACCTGGATGTTAGGGGGTAGGGTTTGGGCTTAGATTTTAAGATGGGTGTGGGATTGTAACATGAGCGAGAGAGGAAGTTAGAATGGTACAGCATGATGGATATGTTCGAAAAGCGACAAAAACATGTGGGGTTGGGGTGTGTGTGTGTGTGGGGGGGGGGGGGGGGGGGGTGGGCGATACTAACTTCTCGGTGTCCGGTCAAAGAGCCAGCGAAACGAGGAGCACTAGAGTGCATGGAAGTGTGCCGTAGGGCGTGAGTATAAATATTAACTTTGGAGGGGCGAGGGCTTGTGTCAGTTTTAGATCCAAAAGATATGGAAAGGAAGACATTGATCAAAAAAGACAAGTCATAAAAGATAGATGGCCTTAAATTAAGATTGACGATACCCCCTCCGTTCCAGAATATAAGGTGTATTAATTTCCGTGCAAGTCAATCATTTGAATGTTTGACCAAGATTATAGAATAAAATAACAAAATCTGCAAAACCTAATAGATAAAATATGAAACTACTTTCCATGATGGATCAAATGATATAAATTTCGTATTGTGGATATTGATATATTTTTCTAAAAACTCGGTCAAACATGCACTCGTTTGACTTTTGAAAAAACAAATACATCTTATATAAAGAAACGGAGGGAGTATTTAGCAGGAACAACCAGTCATGGGTCCCTGTTTAATCCTAACAAGTATGTACGGAGAAAATTAGTTTACATGAAGGCAAAACATTTATTTATTTATTTTAATTTGATTCAATCTTATAAATCAATGACCCATTTTGTTTTCTAATTTGGGCGTTCGCAGGAGAACGTTTGGTTAGTTGATGAGTTGTTTCATTATTCAATTGGCTTGTTTATGCATGTTACTCTATTCGGTTCACAAAAAAAATAACGTTTTGGACATTGCTGGTCTTCAAAATTTAACTTTGACCACTGGTTTCTATTGCAATATATGCGTGTATAGTGACGAACAGCATTATAATATTCTAAAAATAGTTCTCGAGACAAATCTATGCATATTATTTTTAAGTATCAAATCCAAATATTTAAAACAAGATCGGTGATCAATGTTTTCGAAGTTTGATTTAAGACATGTCCAAAACATCACTTTTTTGTGAACTGGAGATGTAATTAATGAAAAGAATCGAAGCACAATCATTGTACACGTACATAATTAATTAATTTAGATGTATTAATACCTCTCTTTTGCAGGCCAATTAATCAATTGGTGTGCTATCTATTTCTATAAAAGTCATTGGAAAATTGTTATTTCTAAGTTGCTAGCTGTGAAAATATGCAACTGGCACCAGCACACTATTAATTACACCTAATTAAAGGTACACACAAAAAACTCGTTTGCAGCTTAAGACTACCCATAGTGGGGAGTAACTTAGACTAGTAACATGCACATGTTACTAGTCTATGTTACTACCTCTATAGTGGAGAGTAACATATGTGTGGTGTCATGCAACACTTCATTTATTAGGTTGTAGACTCATCTTGTCTTGGTATGTGTGATGTTACTCATAGTACGAGTAACTAGCTATGTTACTCAATTTGTCTCTTTCCTCATTAGTTAGCTGTCACCTCATCTTTTTTGCTTAGGTGTCTTCTATGTTACTCCCACTATGGGTAGTCAGGATTATGTTTTGTAATTAACTTGGTCCACCTAGAAATAGCAATTTCCCAAGTATCAGAAAAAAAATCTCACAATTACTAATCTGTTAATCCAAATACATGATGCTGGATATATTCGGTGCATGCATACAGGGGTTACTACAGATGCAGCAGCTCCAAGGGATGCATGGCCCGGAAGCAGGTGGAGCGCAGCCGCAGCGACCCCAACATGCTGGTCATCACATACACGGCCGAGCACAACCACCCATGGCCCATGCAGCGCGACGTCACTGGTAGAAAAAGGACCTTCGGTTGAGCACATTAGTCTCGGCTAGAGTTGGAACCGGGACTAATATGAGAATTAGTCACGGTTCCAAGTTTCATGGGCGTCAGAGGACCTTTAGTATTAGTCCGGATTGGTGTTACGAACCGGGACTAAAGGCCTTGACCCTTTAGTCCCGGTGGATAACACTAACCCGGACTAAAGGGTCTCTTTAGTCCCGGTTGATAACACCAACCCGGACTAGAGGGTCCTCCATAGGCTAGTTCAAAAGGAAAGCATCCCATTGAAAGTCACATGTGCTGTGTAGGTGGGGTGGTAAGCTGCGCGCGAGGCAACACATGAGGTCTCACTAGTACAAAACGGGCCTTTAGTCCCGGTTGGGAAGGGCCTCTAGTCCCGGGTCACCAACCGGGACAGCCCAATCGGGACTAAAGGCCCCCACCCTTTAGTCCCGTTTGGTCACAAACCGGGACTAAAGGCCCTCCACGTGACCGCGCTCGTGCGCTGGGGCTGGGGACCTTTAGTCCCGGTTGGTGACACCAACCGGGACTAAATCCCTGCCACTTTAGTCCCGGTTGGTGACACCAACCGGGACTAAAGGTTTAGGGGTTTAGGGGTTGGTTTATTGTTTATTTTTCCTTTTCATTTTGTGTTTTCCATTTAATTCTTTTTCATTTCAAACATATTTTACGCTACTACGTATTGTACACGTTATGCATATATAATAGAATTTCTCGTAGAACCAATCATATATCATAGAATTTCTCGTACGACCATGCATACACATATATATATATATACAATTTGGTATATAGAATTTCTCCTACAATTTGCAGATCATTACATGCAGGCATTAGGTGAAATGGTATACTCCGTCGGGAGATATGACCTGCTCAAGCAAAAATCCCGCCATTTCCTCTTGAAGTGCTCGTATGCGGTCCTTTGGTAGAAGCCTATCCCGCATCTCCAACATCTTTAAAGAAGGAGATCAATATGAATATATTAGTTGTGTGTATATATATAAGATCATGATAAAAAAATGTGAATAGTGTTTACGTACCCAAAGATATCTTTCATCTTTGTTCTTTTCGGTAATAGAGCGAATGTTCTCGAAAACGTAGTATGCACATAGATTTGTCCCCTTTTCCTGCCTCATACAGTACTTTACGAGAATAGAATTCAATCAGATAATAATCAAGCATGATAATGGTATTGAAACTAGAATTAAAGAGATGCGCGGACGTAGCTAGTACTACTTAATTACCTTGGCCCGTCGCCATTTCAGCTGTGGTTTCCATTGACCGACAACCTCTTGGATGAAGTTTTTCCATACCCTGCCCAGCAAAGAAAATGAATAAAGGAGTTATTAATTACTTGATATCAGGAAATGAACTAAAGAGGCCGACATAGTGCGATAATGATTGAAATTACCTGTCGAGCATCAACTTCAGGCTTCTGTATTCTTCAGGGTCTTTACCTAGTGAGTCCAGTACTTCAACAGTTCCCTCGTCAACTCTAATGATTAGCAGGATCCAGTGGAATCTGCGCACACGTTTGTATAAGCGGGCATGCATAACTCATCAACTACACTTAACATCGAGTAAGCAAAAATAGAATTTGTAGTACAAGACAGTAACACTCATCTGAAGTTGTAAGGAAAAAGTATTTCTGGTCTGTTATTTAGTTCCTTCAAAAACTTTAGCAAGCTATCCTCTGTGTCTTCGGAGTAGTCTTGTATCATATTTTCATTAACGGTATTTGGGTCAATGAACCCAATGCCATAGACTCCATCTCTGTTCATTTCAAAAATCTTCATTCTGCATAATACCACATAAAAGAATATAGTGAGGATAATTACAGGCAATGAACGAGCTGAGCTAGAGACTTAAATTACAGAAAGAAAACACTTACAGACAATAGCAACTGACGAGAGATTTGTCGAGTGCGTCTTGATTGAATAACTAAAAAATTTCTGGAAATTCAATCCACAGATCTTTTCCATGGAAGTAATGTTCTGGCTTGACTTTCACCATGAGACTCTCTCGCCCGACCTTTATTTCTCTCAGGTACCAGTGATGCAATTTGCGCATTTGCGTTGATAGAAGCTCCTCCTTGTCAGGCCTGACCAGAGGGTTCCCGGGGACATATTTCCATGCTAGTTCCTTCGGATCCATCATGGGAAATTCCTTGATGGCTAGGAGTTGTTCAACAGTGACACCCATCTCTCTAGCTATCTCTCTTTCAGCGTCGGTTACCGCCTTATCGGTACTCACCTTGAGCGGGGGGATCGATTGCACTGCCTGTTCTCCGAGCTGGGGAACAGTTTTCCCGCTTTTATTACTACATGTAAGGCTCGACTGCTGCTTGTTTTGTTGATAATATTACTTGCTAATAGAGCGTTCATAGTCTGATTGCCTTTTCTCCACAGCCGGTTTAGCATTATCCAGAAAGTGTTGTACGACTTTCTCAGGTATTTTCTCCTTTGGCGGCGGGGGCGGTTTCGGTGCAAAATGGGCCTGCACTTCGAAAGCCACTTGGGCTTTGGTTTCGTCCTCCGTCATCTCGTAAGCCAACTTCTTTTTGGCAGGAGGCTCGGGTTTCTTCTTTGGTGCTCTCTTCCGCTTTGGAGTCGGCCCACGCGGCGGATATCGATATCGCGTACTCGCGCTGGGCTCCGTCTCGAGGTGGGGTGGATTCGGCTGACGCGGCGGAGATCGATATGCTGGTGGCGGACTCGCGCTGCGCTCCGTCTCGAGGTTGGTTGGAGTCGGCTGACGCGGCGGACATGGAGGAGGAGTCGGTGCCCTTGGAGTCGATTTTGGAAAGACGATGCAATCCTTCCTCCATACAATGATACCACGTATCACTTCTCCCAGTGTCTGCTCCCCTTGACCTCCAGGAAAGTCAAGCTCTAGTGAGTCATATGCCGACAGAACTTCATCCACCCCGACACGAGCATAGCCAGGTGGAATCGGATTGCCGTGGAAGGTTGCTTCAGGGGGATTTGGTAAAGCATAGCTGTCCGCCACCTTCATGGATATGTTCTTCACTTTCATGTGTAGCTCACAACTTGTCATCTCTTCGATATCATCCACGGGGTAGCGAGCCAGCAGTGCATCATCGGCCGGGACCCCCGTGGAACCCACGCTGCTTTTCGGCATAGATGGGACGGTGGTATCCAATGCTGGATCTGCTTGCTGCTGCCGCTGAGACGCCCTTTCCAGGCTAAGTGTGTCGATCTGCTCCTGCTGCCGCATGAAAGCGCGTTCCAACTCCGCGTGCTTTGATTCCATCTGTTGAAACCGGTCTGCATCCTGCTTCTTCTTGTCTTCCTCCTGCTTCTTCTTTCTCGCACGGCTTCTGTAATTGACGTTCCAGTCCGAAAACCCCTCAACCCACGGAACAACGCCTTTGCCTCGTGTTCGTCCCGGGTGTTCAGGATTCCCGAGGGCGCGTGTAAGCTCGTCGTTCTCTCTCTCGGGCGTGAACACCCCCATTCGAGCCGCTTCTATTGCAACAAGTAAAGCGTCCGAGGCTTCTTTAAGACATGCCTGCACCATAATCTCCCCTGTCTTTGGGTCCAACTTTCCCCCATGCGCATAAAACCAAGTCTTGCACCTGTCGGGCCAACCCAATGTTGCTGGAGTGACCCCTGCAGCAATCATCTTTTCCTCAGATTCATCCCACTTAGGCCGGCCAGTCTTGTAGCCACCTGGCCCCAGAACATGGTGAAACTGTTTCTTCTCAGCATTGATCTTGTTTATCCTCGACCGTTCCTTAGCTACTTCCGATTCCTTGAACTCCACAAATAAGTCCCAGTGATCTTTTGCCTTCTCCAGTGCTCTAGTGAATTCTGGAGTCTGCTTTCCTGCTTCGACGTACCAGGCCCATAATCTTTTCTTGTGGTTGCGGAATTGTGTGGCCATCTTCTGAAGAGCACTCTTCTTGACTTTCTCCCATTTTGCATCTGTTAAATGCTCTGGTAGGGTGAAATGTGACATAAGCGTTTCCCAAAACAGATCTTTTGCTCTTTCGTCGACAAAACTAACTTCTCGATCTCCCTTTGGCTTATTCCATTCTTGAACGGAGATCGGGATTTGGTCCCTGACAATAAATCCGCAGTGACGAGTAAATTTGTCCGCATTCTTTTTAGGAGCAAGCGGTTCGCCATTTGGTTTGATCTCATCGATGTTGTACTTTATGCCAGGCGGCAACTTTTTGGCCGGGCCTCGTACTGCCCTGCTTGTAGAACATTTGCTCGATCCGGAGGGCTAAAAGAAGAAAGATTCGTTAATATATATATATACAAATCAATTAATACATGTAATGATCACCAGAGGCATTATATATACCTCGCCGGTCTTTGTTAATTGAAGATCATTTCCTTCGCCATCATTGTTTGTGTGGCCTTCGTCTGTTGGTTCTTCCTCAAATATTCCCTCACCGGACTCGTTCAGATATTGTGAGCAGTCTTCAGGTTCACCCTCTGGGTTTCGGATCATGTCGAACATGATATGCTCTTGATCATGGTCGTCTCTGCCGCTAGCGTCCATAGCTTAACTAATCCAGAAGAATGATAAAACAATTTAGTATTCAAATTAGAATGCATCTCGAATAATATCACTAATACATCTCGAATAATCCTGTTAATGCATCATCGAATATTATCAAATATAATCTCGAATATTATCACTAATACATCTCGAATAATCCAGTTAATGCATCATCGAATATTATCGAATATAATCTCGAATACATCTCGAGTATTATCACTAATACATCTCGAATATTATCATATAACATCACTAGCTAATACAGATCGAATACTATCGAATAATCCAGTTGACTCGCGGTTCCTGAGGCGCGGGCGGTGGACACCCAAAGAGAAGGAACCATCACAGGATCATAGCTCAGATGAGATCCCTGAAGAACCTGCCAGGTATTGGAGAACCTGGCGTCCAACGCAACCATGTAGCGAAGGACGTGCTCATCCTCCTCCCTGACACGGCGACGTACCACCTCCTCGGGGGCCGGCTGCCTCCGCACCGATAGTGGCCCACGCGACCGCCACCAAAGAAGCTCCGGGTCGACGATGGGAGCCCGGTTCCTCACCAAGCTGCGCGCCCCGGAAGGTAGCACCTCCCAGTGCCAGCCCGGCGGAGCCCAGTCCCGGACATGGCGCCTCTCAAGCAGGTTGTCGCCACCGAGTCGACGACGAGGATGCGGGCCGGGCATCGTCGACGCCAAAAATGTTTCTATGCAAATTTAACATTTTTTAAATGCTTGATTATGATTTTTGTAATTCTTGTTCACTTGATTTTGCAAATACATGACAAACTTTTGCAAATACAACATTAAGATATTAACATTTTCCAAATAAGATATTAACATGTTTTTGATCAATATTTTTAAGATATATACAACATTAAAATATTTTTAATACATGGACAACTTTTTTCTATGCAACTTTTTTCTATGCAAATTCCACCGTTCATTTACATACATACATACATTGTATACATACATACATATATACTAAGCATCTACAACATCTAGTGAAAAAAAACAATCTATGAAAAAAAAGATGAACAAAATTAAGGACGGAGAGGCTCACCAGCCGGGATCGTCGGGGCGCGCGGAGGGAGGCGGGGAGGACGCCGGAGACGGAGGAGCGGCGCCGGCGCTGGCTCGGGCCGCAGCGGCTTGTGGACGAGCGGTCGTCGATCGCGAGGCGGGCGCGCGCGGAGGAGCGGCGGCGGCGGGCAGCGTGGCGGCGCCGGCGCGGGCTCTGGCGGCGCTTGGGAGCAGAGCGGCCGGACGGCGACGTCAAGGTGCGGCAGCCTGGCGGCGTCGTGGTCTTCGGCGTCGTCGGGGGAAACTAGATGGCTTTTGGAAAATTTCGTAAGTGCCGCTTATATACAGAGACCTTTAGTCCCGATTGGTGGCTCCAACCGGGACTAAAGGCACCCCTTTAGTCCCGGGTCGTGCCACCAACCGAGACTAAAGGTGAATTTCACCAGGCCAAGCGGCGGGCAGCCCAGGCCTTTAGTCCCGGTTGGTGGCTCGAACCGGGACTAAAGGGGGGCCTTTAGTCCCGGTTGGAGCCACCAACCGGGACTAAAGGGTTGGTTCCTGGCGTGGTGGAAGTTTAGTCCCACCTCGCCAAGCGAGAGGCACTCGCACCTGTTTAGAAGCCGCGCTGCGATAGCTGTCTCGAGCTCCTCTCTAAAGCAGGCACTACATGCCTAACGTTCGCCCTGCCCTGTGGGCCGTGCTTGCCCTGCGGGCCTGCATCCTGGCCCATATATATATGGGTTTCTAGTCGTATGCAGGCCGTGGTGGCCTAGTAGGCGGGCATTTTTTTTCTTTTTTGCATATGTTATGTCAACTTTTTAGTCCCGGTTGGTGGATCCAACCGGGACTAAAGGTCTTTTCCATTTTTTTTTGTTTTTTGCTTTATTTTTTTTCTTTTGTTTCTACTTACAGCCAAATATTTAGAGTTTTTGAGTGAATCTTTCTGGTTTAGGTCACAAAAATTATAAACTTTCTGTTAGTGCCAGTAGTTTTCAAATTTGAATAGTTTAAATTTGAATTCTTTGAAATTTGTGTGAATCACTAGTTTGTGAATAACTTTACTTTAAAAATAGATTTTTGAGTGATTATTTTTCCAGCTGTTTAATATTAGTGTGTGTTTTCAGTATGTTTAATTTGGTAATTTTTAGATTATTTAAATGGGTGTTTTAATCAAAAACAGATTCTGTTTAGCTCTTTTAGTTTTATAGCTCAAAAAATCATTAAATGCATGAAAAATAGCGAATGAAGTCAGAAAGGGTTGAAAATTTATGATTTGGCTTTGAATGGTGCATGTTGAATGCACAAAAAGTCTGGAGTTAAAATAACTTTAAAAAAAATGAAATGCCTTTGTAACAGATGAGTTTTCGTCCGAAACACTGATACTTCGAACGAGATTGTCCAGTTTGTACACGAAGTGCATCCAGTTTTTGTGGTAACCCTCTCAACTTTTTAGCACATGCTATGTGGGTGAAATGATGATACCATGCCAAGTTTCAACCTTTTTAGAGTTCATTTGTAGTGCTTTTCAATTTCAGGGTCATTTACCTCAAAAAAATCAATAAATGCACGAAAAATAGCAATTGAAGTCAGAAAGGGTTGAAAATTTATGATGTGGCTTTGAATGGTGCATATTAAATGCACAAAAAGTCTGGAGTTAAAATAATTTTAAAAAAATGAAATGCCTTTGTAACAGATGAGTTTTCGTCCGAAACCCTGATACTTCGAAAGAGATTGTCCAGTTTGTACACGAAGTGCATCCAGTTTTTGCCGTAACCCTCTCAACTTTTTAGCACATGCGTGGGTGAAATGATGATACCATGCCAAGTTTCAACCTTTTCAGAGTTCATTTGTATTGCTTTTCAATTTCAGGGTCATTTAGCTCAAAAAAAATCAATAAATGCACGAAAAATAGCAAATGAAGTCAGAAAGGGTTGAAAATTTATGATGTGGCTTTGAATGGTGCATATTGAATGCACAAAAAGTCTGGAGTTAAAATAAGTTTACAAAAATAAAATGCGTTTGTAACAGATGAGTTTTTGTCCGAAACCCTGATACTTCGAAAGAGATTGTCCAGTTTGTACACGAAGCGCATCCAGTTTTTGCCGTAACCCTCTCAACTTTTTAGCACATGCTATGTGGGTGAAATGATGATACCATGCCAAGTTTCAACCTTTTCAGAGTTAATTTGTAGTGCTTTTCAATTTCAGGGTCATTTAGCTCAAAAAAATCAATAAATGCATGAAAAATATATACACTAACTATTACAAAGATTCCCTCCGGTTTGTCCGAAGTGGGACTTTCCAGATAAGTCCGGAAACTCACTAGTGAAGAAAGTGACGACGGTGAAGCCGGTCACATCCCAGAGTGGGATATTGGGGTATAAAACTTTTTCTTCGCGTGTGTCCCTTTGCGCCGTAACCATGGACAATCTTCATCATTTAACAGGATGCTTGGGTCGGTCTTCACTATGAAGGGAGCAATTTCATGAAACTTTTCATAATCTTCTGACATCTCTGTCTTGACCTCCACTCCCACGATGTTTCTTTTCCCTGAAAGAACTATGTGGCGCTTTGGCTCATCGTATGATGTCTTCGTTTTCTTATCTTTTCTTTTTCTCGGCTTGGTAGACATGTCCTTCACATAGAAAACATGCGCCACATCATTGGCTAGGACGAATGGTTCGTCAGTGTACCCAAGATTGCTGAGATCCACTGTTGTCATTCCGTACCGCGGGTCTTCCTTTACCCCGCCTCCAGTCAGATTGACCCATTTGCACCGAAACAAAGGGACCTTCAAATCACGTCCATAGTCAAGTTCCCATATCTCCTCTATGTAACCATAATATGTGTCATTTGGCCTATTGGTGTTTGCTGCATCAAAGCGGACACCACTATTTTGGTTGGTGCTCTTTTTATCTTGGGCGATCGTGTAAAATGTATTCCCATTTATCTCGTACCCTTTGAAAGTCGATATAGTCGAAGATGGTGACTTGGCCAGCAAGTACAGCTCATCTCCAACAGTGTCGTCATGCATGAGACGTGTTTGCAACCAAGCGCCGAATGACGCCATGTGTGTACGTTTGTTCCAGGGCTTAGACTGCTCCGGGTTCTAGGAGCGTACACTATCCAGGTGTTCCTCGATATACGGAGCCACCAAGCTGGAATTTTGTAGAACTGTGTAGTGTGCTTGCGCCCAAGAATGCCCGTCCATACATATTACTGAATCCTTTCCTAGCGTGCCTTTTCCACCCAGTCTGCCCTCATGCCGCGATTCGGGAACACCAATCGGCTTAAGGTCAGGAATAAAGTCAACACAAAACTCAATGACCTCCTATGTTTCATGACCCTTGGAGATGCTTCCTTCTGGCCTAGCACGGTTATGAACATATTTCTTTAAGACTCCCATGAACCTCTCAAAGGGGAACATATTGTGTAGAAATACAGGACCCAGAATAGCAATCTCGTCGACTAGGTGAACTAGGGCGTGCGTCATGATATTGAAGAAGGATGGTGGGAACACCAACTCGAAACTGACAAGACATTGCACCAAATCATTCTGTAACCTTGGTAGGATTTCTGGATCGATTACCTTCTGAGAGATTGCATTGAGGAATGCACATAGCTTCACAATGGCTAATCGAACGTTGTCCGGTAGAAGCCCCCTCAATGCAACCGGAAGCAATTGCTTCATAATCACGTGGCAGTCATGAGACTTTAGGTTCTGGAACTTTTTCTCTGCCATATTTATTATTCCCTTTATATTCGACGAGAAGCCAGACGGGACCTTCATACTGAGCAGGCATTCAAAGAAGATTTCCTTCTCTTCTTTGGTAAGAGCGTAGCTGGCAGGACCTTGATACTGCTTTGGATGCATGCCGTCTTTTCCGTGCATACGTTGCTGGTCCTCCCGTGCCTCCGGTGTATCTTTTGTCTTCCCATACATGCCCAAGAAGCCTAGCAGGTTCACGCAAAGATTCTTCGTCACGTGCATCACGTCGATTGCAGAGCGGACCTCTAGGTCTTTCCAATAGGGTAGGTCCCAAAATATAGATTTCTTCTTCCCCATGGGTGCGTGTCCGTCAGCGTCATTCGGAACAGATTGTCCGCCAGGACCCTTTCCAAAGATTACTTTTAAATCCTTGACCATATCAAGTATATCATCACCAGTACGGTGGCGAGGCTTCTTCCGGTGATCTGCCTCACCTTTGAAATGCTTGCCTTTCTTTCTTAAGAGATGCTTGATCGGAAGAAATCGACGATGTCCCAGGTACACATTCTTCTTACATTTATCCAAATATATACTTTCGGTCTCATCTAAACAGTGCGTGCATGCGTGGTATCCCTTGTTTGTCTGTCCTGAAAGGTTGCGGAGAGCAGGCCAATCATTGATGGTTACAAACAGCAACGCTCGTAGGTCAAATTCCTGCTATTTGTGCTCATCCCACACATGTACACCTTTTATGTCCCACAGCTATAAAATTTCTTGAACTAATGGCCTTAGGTACACATCAATGTCGTTGCCGGGTTGCTTGGGACCTTGGATGAGCACTGGCATCATAATGAACTTCCGCTTCATGCACAACCAAGGAGGAAGGTTATAGATACATAGAGTCATAGGCCAGGTGCTATGATTGCTGCTCTGCTCCCCAAAAGGATTAATGCCATCTGCACTTAAACCAAACCATACGTTCCTTGCGTCATCTACAAAGTTCCGCCACTTTCTCTCGATTTTTCTCCACTGCGATCCGTCAGCGGGTACTCTCAACTTCCCGTCTTTCTTACAGTCTTCTTTGTGCCATCGCATCAACTTGGCATGCTCTTTGTTTTGGAACAAACGTTTCAACAGTGGTATTATAGGAGCATACCACATCACCTTGGCAGGAATCCTCTTCCTGGGGCGCTCGCCCTCAACATCATCACCAGGGTCATCGCGGCTGATCTTATAGCGCAATGCACCGCATACCGGGCATGCATTCAGATTCTCGTACTCCTCACCGCAGTAGAGGATGCAGTCATTAGGGCATGCATGTATCTTCTGCACCTCTAATCCTAGAGGGCAGACAGCCTTCTTTACTTCGTACATACTGTCGGGCAATTCGTTGTCCTTTGGAAGCATCTTCTTTAACATTTTTAGCAACTTTTCAAATCCCTTGTCAGCTACACCATTCTCTGCCTTCCATTGCAGCAATTCCAGTGTGGTACCCATCTTTTTCTTGTCATCTTCGCAATTTGGGTACAACAATTTTTTGTGATCCTCTAACATGCGCTGCAACTTCAACTTCTCCTTTTCACTTTCGCAGTTTGTCTTTGCATCAGCAATGGCCCGACCAAGATCATCAGCTGGCTCATCTGATACCTCTTCTTCAGCTTCTTCTTCTTCATTCTCTTCCACCATTGTAGTACCATCATATTCAGGGAACCCAACATAGTTGTCATCATCCTCTTCTTCTTCATTCTCTTCCATTAGAACCCCTCTTTCTCCATGCTTGGTCCAACAGTTATATCCGGACATGAAACCGGACGTAAACAGGTGGACGTGAATGACTTTTGTGCTAGAGTAATTCCTATCATTCTTACAGACACCACATGGACAACACATAAAACCATTCCGCTTGTTTGCCTCAGCCGCACGCAGAAAAGTATGCACACCATTAATGAACTGGGGAGAGCGTCGGTCATCGTACATCCATTGCCGACTCATCTTCATTACAGAACACCGAAAAGACCAAATTAATACAAGTTCATACATAAAGTTTATACACACTTATTCTCATAAAACAACATAAAACTATCTAGCTAAAGCATTTAAATGCAACTAAGGTAATAATTGATCCAACAGCATAATGATACCAAGCCTCTTTATTAACGGCATAGTTTCTAATCTTTCTAATCTTCAAGCGCATTGCATCCATCTTGATCTTGTGATCATCGACGACATCGGCAACATACAACTCCAATTTCATCTTCTCTTCTTCAATTCTTTTCAATTTTTCTTTCAAATACTCGTTTTCTTTTTCAACTAAATCTAACTTCTCGACAAGAGGGTCGGTTGCAATTTCCGGTTCACATATCTCCTAGATAAAAATATCTATGTCAACTTGATGGGCATAATTGTCATAAACACGAAATGCAACAAATAGTTATAAAAGAGAATATACCACATCCGAATCATAAACCAGACGAGGGCCGACGGGGACGGATATCAAAGTCATGGCACTATGTATAACAAACAATCATACAAGTAAGAAAATTATACAAGTAACTATCTAAATCATACAAATAAGATTTTTTTTATATAAAAAGGATAAGAACAAGAGGCTCACCAAGGTGGTGCCGGCGACGGGACGGTGCGGGCGATCGACGGTGGTTAGGACGGGGACGGGAAGGCACTAAGTAAACCACACCTACACATATGCAAACTAAGAAGTTAATTTGTGCTCAAATTGCATATAAATCAAATAAACTCCCACATAATTGCTCCCAAACTAAAACCCACAAATCACTATACTTATAGAGCATTGCACGAGCTAATCTAGCAATGAGAGATGAAAGGACAAAGTTGCTAACCTTTCTGAACACTTGGATAGATGGGGTGCCTTCAAATCTTGACAAATCTTTGGCAAAAATGGAGGATGAGCTCGAGCAAGGGGAAGAACAGAGGAGAGAAAGGGGAAAACAGAGAGAATGGGCTCGGGCTGGAAGAGAAGTGTTTATATAGGGAAGTCTTTAGTCCCGGTTGGTTATACAAACCGGGACTAAAGGTCCACCTCTAAACCCTAAACCGGGACTAAAGGGGCTCGTGGGGGCCCCAGCCCCTTTAGTCCCGGTTTGTATCACATACCGTGACTATAGGTTGTACCTATTGTCCCGGTTTGTGATACAAACCGGGACTAAAGGGGCACGTGGGGGACCAGCCTGACTCCAGCCTGCCACCACCCCTTTAGTCCCGGTTTGTATCACAAACCGTGACTATAGGTCGAAAATGAACCGGGACTAATGATGCCCGTGCCCCCGACCGCTCCTAGCCGCTGGAACCGGGACTAATAGTCACAGTAGTCCCGGGCCGTAATCAAACCGGGACTAAAGGGGCGGACGAAAGGTCTGTTTTCTACTAGTGTCTTGAGTTCGAATCCCACGAGTTGCATTGGTGGGAGGCATTATTTTTTCTATCCTGCAGGAACTTTACTCCCGACTAAAGGATCATGCCTTTAGTCCCGAATCCAGAGTCCCGGTTGGGAAAACCGGGACTAAAGGGGGTTGGGAACCGGGACTAAAGGGGTTTTTTCTACTATCCTCGCCGGATACGCTCGCGCTCATACGCACGCCCCCGCCAACAAGCAGCACAAGATCAGCAGCAGCACCACCACCGGTAATGTCGCGAGCCGTCCATCTTCCAGCAACAATTTTCATCTCGAGCAGATGATCAATGCGATTGGCAGCCACCAGCCCGGAAATTACACAATGCCGGTGGCCGGAGATGGTGCCACCGGCGGTCTGATGTTTGAAGCCTGCAACGGCGGCGTCCAACCTGACGATGTTTTTGCAGAGCTGGAGGAGTTGGAGCTGCCTAATAATAACTAGCACACATGCCCGTGCGTTGCAACGGGAGAAACAGTGGGAGAAGGCATTCCCGTCGACTACTAAGGTGCCTGTGGCGCGAGTGTCTGCGTCTATATTGTGTTAAAAAAATCCCGGGAGAAACAGTATCCCACACCCATCCGAACCACGCATTTGTTGTATTTGCGAGCGAAATTAGAAAAACAATCAAAAAATAGTGCTTCTAAGATGTTGAGCACATGGACCTAGAATATAACTGAGCACAGCAATATTAACTTATTGCTTTAAATTGTAAGCTATCATACGGGTTGTGTAGATTGAATATGAACAAATAATGGAAGCTATTAAAATATCTGAGTTAGTAGGTTACAAAGTAAACAAATCCTATTTCAAAATATAAAGCATATAACAAAAGGCTTTAAGCATCATGCATCACAATATATCCCTTTTGCATCCAACCACAAATAATAGAGCCAAACTTTTTTTTTAAAGCACAAATAGAGCCAAACTTGCTACTGGCTTAGTACTAACTTGGTACTTTGCGTTGCGTGAACCTAGTTACTCCCCATTAGCACTTAAGATCGAGATGGGACATATGTAGCGTTTACCCGAGTAAACATTCATCATAACTGGAATTGAAAAATTGGAGCATATAAAGAAATTATTTATGCAAAACCAAAAAGATGCACGACATACTTTTTTTTTCACCCCTAATATTGCAACCCCCAAAAATTACAAATACAATCAACTCTTCAATAAGAACTATAGAATTCAACTTTGAGTAAGCTATTTCATCCTAATGCATGCACAATTGGCCGGAACTGCAAAAATTAGATCATAACTATGCAGAGTTGACACGTAACATAAAAACAGATGCTGTGCACAACGTAACACGTAACATAAAAATTGAATACGAGTAAAATCTTCAGGCTTGTCAAGAGAGATGCTGTGCACAACGCAAGATCCATATGCAACCATTCATCCATCGGCTGGTTTGCAGCTGCGTGCGCCAATTAGTTCTTACGTAGCTCAAGTTGGAATATTACATCTGCTATCACTTAGGATTAGGACTCGTATTCAATTTTTTTTTTGTGTGCGTGCGCGTAGGCCCACCGGGGGCGCCAGTAAAAAAAAGAGGATAACGGTGAACCCACAGAGTCAATCCGTGCTTTATTATTAGGGAAAGATATCAAGCAGTGCAACCTACAACGTATATTTACCTTATGGTTGTAGCCATGTTTCTCCAAGATCTTGATTGGTAGCCCGGTGCCTCCGCTTGCCGGAGCAGAGAGATCTCGCGTGCTGCTCCGTCGAGCTTGGCCACCCATGCTATGCTCATGGCGTTGGCGACTGGAGGAAGGACGCATGTGCTGCGTTGACTTGGAGAGTTGACGACAGTGCGCAAATCATACCTGCCATGCGCGTCCGTCCATCAGAGTAGCAGCAGACGCCAAGTTCCCCGCACGTCGTGGCGCGCAGAGGTGGTGCTACGGGCCTACGGTGCAGCAGCGGCCATCCATAAGGCCATGATGGAGCCGCGCTGCCACACGCACCCGCGCCGCTCGCCGGTCGATCGTGCTCCACCACCGCAGACATGCCTAGGTGGCCGCACCGAGAGAAGCGGCGTCGGGGCCAAGAGCCGCAGCTTGGAGCCGCCTCGATCCGAGGAGCTCGGAGGATCCGCTGCCGCCGCATGTGGTGGCGTCGTGCATCTGGTCTGGTTGTGCTTGCCGAGCGCACTGCCGCCCGCGTTACGTGCGGTGGCAGAACCCTAGGTCAGGGAGGCGAGATCGGAAGAGGAGGAGGGGCGGACCCGTCCACCAAGAGCCTGGAATCAAATCAAATCAGATCACGGGAAGGGATTATGTCATGATTTTTTGGGGAGAAACGTCAATGCACCTGTTTTTGTAACAATCGTGCACTTATCAGCTTCCACTTAGGATTAGGACTCGTATTCAGTTTTTTTTTTTGTGTGTGTGCGCGTAGGCCCACCGGGGGCGCCAGTAAAAAAAAGAGGATGACGGTGAACCCACGGAGTCAATCCGTGCTTTATTATTAGGGAAAGATTCCATGATGATCGGTGCAAACGTACGGATCCTGGGGGTAAGTAGTAATTACGAGTGGCACAAGTTCTAATCAATCGATCAGGGCGGGTGTGATACATATATGCTCGATTAAAATGATCATATTTATCTTAAAAACATACAGATTTTTCCTTTATTTGTACAACAGGATAACTAATATATTTGTTTGCGCCAATATATGATGATAAAAATAAGAATGTGTATATTTCACGAGAAAATTAATCAGGAGATACATGAATTATGCCTACTCCTATCATCAATAATTTTTTCATATTTCCCGCAAAGAAATTAAGTTTTCATATTATTAATTGATAGTACGTGGATGATCAAACGAAATGCCTGACACAAGAGAAAAAATATTTAGATTTTGGATCGGTGGTAGTACGTATATTCGTGATCAAAGGAGAAATGGTTGACTGACTTAAATTTTGGGAGGATGTACCCTGACCTGAATGCCTCTTTAACATATGTATGGAGCACTTTTTTTTTGCATTTTTTTTGTTATTTTGCTTCAAAATTCTATTTGATCTCGTCATATTATTTTAAATCAGTATAAAAAATGTTATATGTTGCTGATTTGCAATTTTCAATTTACAATTTTTACTATATACAAAAAATGTGCATGTAATTAAAATCCGTGCACTTTCATGTACGGTTTGATTTTCATAGATCTAAAATGGTAAGCACATTATTATATAATCATCTAATAATAATAAAGGAAATCTATCTCAAAATATAGATTGCTCCATATTCATATTTCACATTAACACCATTGACAAAAAATGCATTTTTTCATCTAAAAATTATCATATTAAGGAAAAAGAATATACTCCAGTTTGGAGTGTCCACTAATATAGTCATAACCTCACCTCCCCCTTATTTGATATATATGGTAGCATGGTGTTCTACAAGGACTCCTCTGGAATCAAATTAACTATTCAACTCTGTCTAGATGATGAGCACACTTATTCTCTGCTTATATGAGTCAAATGTTGTGTTATTGCTTCTACATCATCATATGTTGAATTATGTAGACTAGCTATCGTTGGAGCAGCATACTGCCGATGCCAATAAAATATATATTTTGCATTCGAAAGAAAATAAAAGAAGGCTATAGACGATCAGAAATCATGTGAGTTGTAAAACAACAGTATCAAATGCGGGCAAAATCTACCTTATTATTACTGTTAAATAGCACATGCCACTAGTATATACACATGTAGCATTTTTTTTTGAGAAACACATTACAAACGCAGACGCTCACATACACGCACGTACACTCACCCCCTTATGAACGCACACACGCACACCCTACTCTTATGAGCACCTCCATAAGACAGATGTGGCAGATTTGTTGGTCAACTATTTAAACATAATGATTTATTGTGTTTGATGTCCGAAATCTCAGCCATAAATTAATAGTGTAAAGTGCGTCAACTTTGAAGAGGGAAATAGCAAGGGTATCATTGGATGGAGTGTCAGCTTTTCGAGATGGATGTAATGTACTATGAGTTCCTACAGGATTTCAAAACATAGAAACTTTTTTGGGTGGTTCACACGAATAAACGGAAGATTTTTGGAGATATGGGGGGAGAGAGTAGAGAAAAAAATGCAACGAATTGAAATTCTAAAGGAAAAATAAAACAAGTTTTAACCTCGTGTTAATTTGGTTGCTCGATGATGCGGGGAGATTAGAAATTGCCATCAAAAGAATGGATTGGAGCTGGCCTTGGAGGCCCCATCGACGTGTTATACAGAGGCGATGAAAAGTTAGAGATCATAGTCGATGAGTTAATAACTTGGATTGTACTAGTACATATGCAAATGCATCGATGCCGCATGCCATCATACACATGCATGCACAGTGAAGTGGCCGGCATGCAGATCTGTGGTAGGCCCCAGGTTGCAAGAACTATCTATGCATGTGGTCACAAACGAACGAGTAAAGTGCACGTCAATGGCCGGCCGGCGATGTGACAAGACAAGTGAGGGGCAGGCATAGTCCTGTTCACAATTTATATTGTTCATTTTTCTAGCGCGCGTGCTCAAACTTTTAACTCCCGGAATTCTATATCATAGGATTTTCAAAACAAAAATTCCTTTGGATCCATTTGGTTTGTAGGAATGGATTTCTATTGCTATGTAGGATAGGAACCAATCCTTCACATTTTAAAGGAAAAAAAATTAGTCTAGACTCAATGAATTTTTTTCTATTCTATGCATCAAATGACATCTCTTTACCTATAAGAATTGAGATACATGTCATCTCACTTTCTATGATTTTCTTATTCCTGTGACATTTCTATCCTATGAACCAAAGAAGGCTCAAACGAATTTAAAAGAAATTTTGTAGCTTCAAATCTTTACGTGCGAATGCTTGCTATAGAGGCTGTTTGATTAATTTGCACCATAGGCCATGCATTTTGGAATTATCTTTATAGGCCATTTTGCACTCGACTCCAAATAATGTTTGCCATTAAGTCCAATCTCTTGTATTTTATTATTATTTGGGTCCCCGCATGACAACTATGACATTGCACGTAATAATCTCTAGAGATAATTCTTGCACTTTTCTGGTACAACTAAATATTGTTTTTATTATTTAATCCTATGTTTTCATTTCTGACTAGGTACTAGGTGACAAGTTAATTTTGTGTTTCTTAGAGCATCTACAACCGGACCCCTCAAATCCCGCCTATACGTTCAGGCGGATGGTCCGGTCACTGCCCGGTCACGAAATTGTCACCCAACCGGACCCCTCAAAACCCCCTATACATTCGGGCTGTCCGGCACCCCCCAAACCCAGCCCATATGTGGGGCGGATATGGGGAGGCCCGGACGCGTCCGGCACGTCGGACCGGCCGACCCGACCCTGCAAATATCCCGTCCCTATCCACATCCCGCACCAAACCCAAGACACTCCGCCCTACTTCCAGTCCGCTCCGCTCTACCCCCAGCTCCTCTCCGGCGATCTCCGGCCTTCTCCGGCATGTCGGGCAGCGGATCTGAGTCCTTCAAGTCCGGATCTGTCGACTGGGACCTCATCCCATGCGAGGACTAGGAGGAGTTAGCTGTCCGGTTGTCTCTCCGCCGGTCCTGGGAGGAAACCCGAACTCCGCTGTCCCAGGATGCGGGCAACAGTGTCGCTCCGGCGGGAATCCATTGTGTCCGCGCAAGTGGGGCTTGGATCTGGCGGCGCCGACGGCTCGAGGCGCTTGATCGCTGCAAAACCGGAGGCGGCCAACAGCGGCTGGAGGTGCTTGCACGTCGGAACTGAACGCCTTAGACTGGCACCACAACCCCGGCGGTGGAGCCTCGTCACCGCTACGTCGGGCTCCGAGTCCGAGGTCAACGCCGCCAGACAGTACGGCCACAGATGCGCCTGATGCCCCAGCTACGGCGGCCGGTCCGGGGTCGAGGAGCGGCGTGCCCGCCGTGCGAGGGAGAAGTTGCGCCGCGCCGTGGAGGCCGAGTCGCATGCTGCGGCGGACAAGAGCGCGAATGCCCTCCATGCCCGCATCCTGGCGAAGTGGCTAGCCCGGACAGCGCGTGCCCTCGCACTGGAGCAAACCCGGGCAGTCTATGCCCTCATTGGCCTGCCCCCCAAAGACGAGGAGGAGGAGGCTGATGACGCATCCGACAGCTCCGGCAGTGAGCAGATCCGACTCGATCCATATTGCATCTTCGACTGCTAATTCCGAGACAAAGAGGGCAAGGGCAAGGGCGGCCGTGGGTGAACTTCCTTCACAGCCATGGAATTGAGGGTTTCCGTATGAGGCGGATGGTCGGGGTGGATTAACGAGCTGCTTGGCTCGTTAAGCTCATGCTCGTTAAGCTCGTGCTCATTAAGGCTTGGCTCGTTAAGCTCGTTAAGATTAATGAGCAAAAAACCCTGCTCGGCTCGGTTCGTTTGAAGCTCGTTAAGCTCGTGAGCGCCCGCGAGCGCTCGTTAACAGATTTTGATGTGTAACGGTCTACAAGATGAGTGTGTAGATGTGGTTTTTAAGAAGGGAGATGGTGACTACAAAAGGAAATGCACTATTTGTTGCCTCCTATGTAGATTAGATTGAATAGATGGGCTGAGTTGCTACGAAAATTTTGCCACGTAAGATGAAAATATGTGTTGTGTTATTACTAACGAGCTTAACGAGCTACTCGTGAAACTCGTTAGCGCGTTCGTTAAACTCTTTAAGCTTAACGAGCTAAAATCGATAATTGACTCTGTTCATTAAGAAGCGAGCCACGAGCTTAACGAGCTGAACTATCGAGCGCTCATTAAGCTCGCGAGCAACAAGCTTTTGGTCCAGCCCGTGGACGCGAACATTTGAAGAGTGACCGGACGCTATCCACGGACGTGTAGGCGGACACATTTGCGAGTTACGGTGTTGTAGATGCTCTTTGTTCCTGCGTTCTAAAATTGCACTAAAGCTGGGCAAGCAAAAAGGAAACCACAAGCTCTAGTCTTGGTCTCTTTGATGAACAGTGTTGGTCTCTTCTCTGTGTGGATCAGATCGGTACTGTGTGCACTTATGTGTTGCTTTGCTTTTGGTATGCATGCAACCATGTCTTTTGGTCATAGAAACTGGCAGTGGACTGACTAGGTCTGCATGCATGTGAAGAAGACTGGACGCACTGTGCTGCGTGCGTGCATGCACACGTACCGTGTACCCTGGTACCGCAGGCAGGTGCAGAAAGCGTGCATGCACTTTGACCAGAAAAGACTAACCTGTAAACCAGCAAGCTACAGCATGACCTGCCTGACTGACTTGGCATCGTTTCAATCTCATGCCTTGTCATGATTTGACCCCCCTGGAGAGAGGGAAGCCTGAGCCTGTTTGATCGGAGTCAGAAACACAGCAAAAGAAACAGCAACATGCTGCTCACTTGAATTCGACGAGGTTGGGGCAAAATCACTGTTCTGACCTCAAGGGCAAAGTTTAGCACGATTTGACCCTGTTTTAAAAAAAAAATCACGATCTAACCTTTTTGCTACCGCCGTCGTCTTTTGCGGTAGGGTTTCACTGCCTATCGCAAAGGTCAATGGTGGTAGGATTTGACTGCGCCGTCACATCCATTCGAAGTGAAAAAATAGCCTACGCCAAGGCTTTTGGCGGTATGCATGCACGTTGCGTGCGAGGCAGTGACAAAAGCAAAAGTGAGCTAGGAGCAGTAAGCTAGCAAGGACTCTCCCATCTCTCTCAACCAGGATCGATGCATGCATGCATGTTGTGTGCCAGGCAGCGACAAAAACATTGTCCTAAAAGTCAAAACAGTAATTTTGGCCACCAGGTTGAGAGTTTCTATCAAAGTTTGTCTTATTATATCATAACAAAAATGATTTTTTCGGCCTAAAAAAAGGATTTTTTGCAAGAGCTTTCGGAATCATGAGATAGTTTCCTATAAAATGTCTTGCAATGGAATTGGATAAATTTTCAGATAATTCAATCTCTACAAAAAAAAAATAACCCACACTTATAGAAAAAATTCCTAAGGATTCTAATCCTCCAATATTTCTACGAAATCTTTTGAATCGAAGAGGCTTGTGAAGCAATCACACGTGAATTTTAGCTTTAACTTCAAGTGCACTCAATTTTTTTGTATCTGCCTCTTGTTTACCTATGATATATTGTGCGTTGAAAAAGCACCATTAACTGTAGTTGAGAACACTGATATATGGTGTGGATTATTAGAGCAATAATTCTTTTCCATGTTTTTCGAGAATTGAAAATTCTTCATTGTACAATATCATGGTGTGGCTACAAGGAAATTCGCATGTGATGTGCGGGTGCACACAATATTGTTACAACAGTTGAAAGTTTCTATAAAATGTGAAAAAAATAGCAGATGCACTTCATATTATAACGTGCGAACATGTAAAATTTCATTCAAAAAAATTACCAACGTGTCCTATACAAAATAATAAGAAATTAAGTATATATTATTGAAGTTTAAAGTGTTAAACTCTTGTATTTCCTAATCTGTCTAGGCCATAGATAGTCATATTTTGGTTAAAATTTCTCAATTATTTTTCATAATTACTCGAGGCACCTCTATCGACATCGTGTGTGCCCGCACTTAATCTCCATTCTTTTCTCTTTTTTCATGTTTTGAGAAGACATTTTTTGTTTTTTTAGAATAAGTTTGTTTAGAATCTTTTTTTTACAAGTAATAATATGCACTCGTGCAAGCTGATATAAGATCCAGGAAAACATATTCGGTGCATGAGAATATGAGTCATAATCCATCATACTACAAAAATTTGAATCCAAATTCAAAACACGGCACGAGAAACTAAAATGACAAATTCAGTGGTGATAGAGAAAATGGGCTGAATTCAAGGCACAATTTCCATTAGCTAATGTTCACTTTGTTATTTGTATTTCTTATTTCTAGAGATGTGTTTTGAATTTGGATTTAAAAATTTGTAGATATGTGTCGTATGTATATCCTCACAAAATTTCACATTTTTTAAAACTTAAAAAGAAAAAAAGCACGGAGATCAGGTGCACCACAAGCCTCTACGCACAGTTAATCGCAGCCTTTCCCTCTCCTCTCTCTCTCTCTCTATCTCTCTCTCTCTCTCTCTCTGGGTCGTTGATTGCTTCCTGATACCCCCGACCAATTATGAAGTGACTGTTAGATGAATATATGTTGGGCCCTGAAGAGCAAGAGTTTGTAGTATCGGAAGAATCCTCCCTTAGTATTTGAGAACCAAGGTATCATTCCGTGGAGTTCAACTACAAGACAATGATCAACCCTGCACTCAACTAAAGAACTTTTCTTGGTCCCCATCTTAGTCTAGCGAGGTTGTCAATCTCACTAGCATTGCCAATTACAATGATTAATGTATCAGGTGTATGGAATGAATTTTTGTATGCCAACGAAATTAAAATTTATAATATTAAAGAACAGTAAAATGAGAAAGTGAGGTTGTATTTATGAGGAATAAAGGACCGGGATCGATAATTTCACTAGTGGAATCTCTCCAAATAGCATAGGTATGGTGAACAAATTACAGTTGTGTATCGATTGAATTATAGTGTTTATGTTTGATCATACATGTCATGATTACATATAGGCATTACGTCCTTATATCTATAGACCGTTATCCAACTGCATCTATAGCGAATACTTCACCCAAAGACCGCTATCCAGCATGCATCTCCAAGTATTAAGTAAAACAGAGTATTGGATTAAGCAAGGTGACCTAATGTTGATAGGACATTCTCTTTACCTCCAGCTCATCACCGAGAAAACTAGGCAACTATGTTTTTTACCCTTAGTGGCAGTAACACAGTACAAGCCTTTTTCCCTTTCTGTCACCGGGATAGATTACTTGCAAGGTGAAACCCAACCAACATACACAACTCCCTCTTGGAGATCATTCATCTAAAAATGGCAAGTGCATGACTAATAGATCGGAGAGCATGTACATATATAAATCATGCAACAAAGAACCAAAACAAACCAAATAGAAATCCATATATAATATGATCATAAAGTGACAATTCATCACACCGCAACAAGCACACCGTCCTCCGTCAGTATTTGAGAATGAAGGTATCAATCCGTGGAGTTCTACCAGAAGCCAATGATCAGACCTGCACCCAACTAAAGAAATTTTATTGGTCCACAATTTAGTCTAGTGAGGCTGTCAATCTCAATAGCTTTGCTAATTACAAGGATTAATGTATCGTGTGTACGGAATTGATTTTTGAATGCAAAGGAAATTTAAATTAAGAATATTAAAGAACAGTAAAATAGGAGAGTGAGATTGTATTTATGTTTGATCATACATGTCATGATTGCATATAGGCATTACGTCCTTATATCTATAGACTGTTATTCAACTGCATCTATAGCTAATACTCCACCCACTGACCGCTATCCAGCATGCATCTCTAAGTATTAAGTAAAACGGAGTATTGCATTAAGGAAGGTGACATAATGTTGATAGTATATTCTCTTTACCTCCAGCTCATCACCGAGACAATTAGGCAACTATGGTTTTACCCTTAGTGGTAGTAACACAGTACAAGACTTATCCCCTTTCTATCACTGGGATAGATTACTTGCAAGGTTAAACCCAACCAACATACACAACTCCCTCTTGGAGAACATCTAAACATGGCTAGTGCCAGACTAATAGATCGAAAAGCATGTACATATATAAATCTTGCAGCAAAGGTTGAAAAAAATAGAAGTCCATATATAATCTGATCATAAAATGACAATTCATCACATTGTAACAAATACACCAAGTATTACATCATATGGCTCACAATCATGTAGCGCAACTCATGTGACCTTTGTATTGAAGAACGGGAGAGAGGGGATGCCACATAGCTACTGTTATGGACCCAGAGTCCAAGGAGGACTACTCACACATGATCATCGTAGCAGCAGAGTTGATGAAGAAGGTTCCAGCAACAATTTTCCCCTCCGACAGAGTACTGGAAAAGGACCACAGATTGGATCTCCTCGGAACAGTAAGCGGTGGCGTCTTTAAAAGTTCCCCGATAAATCTGATAGGGTTATTTGGGTATATATAGAGCCATGGGCGTCGAGAGGCGACAGACAGGAGCCACAAGGGCTCCACGCGGTGGGCCATGTAGCCAGCCCCTGGCCATGTGGTTGGGTCACGTGGAGGCCTTGGGCCTCTTCTCTGGCGGATCTTTGGCCCAAGGTGGTATCCTGTTGATTTCCTCCGGCAGCGTATTTTTTCTGGTCTCCCAAAAATAATTATTTCTGTCATACAGAAACAACAAAAAATAGCAACTGGCACTTGGCACTAGATTAATAGGTTAGTCCAATAAAAATCATAGAAAAGTGTGCCAAAACTAGGTATAAATGTTATAAATATAGCATGAACATAACAAATATTATAGATATGTTTGTGACGTATCAGCATTCCCAAGCTTAATCCCTGCTCGTCCCCGAGTAGGTAGATGACAAAATGAAATAATTTTTGTTGTGAATGCTACCTTAACATGAACATGATTATCTGATGTTGTCTCATTAAAGTTTAACATAAGAATAGCAATGCAAAGCAACTGTCTATAGTTAAAAATTATCAAACAATATCAAAGCATTAAGACAAATTCACTATTATTCTTCCATGAATCAATGCATCAAGTCAACGTTCCCTTTGCCAAAGGTTTAGAAAGAATGTCAACATTATGTTGGGAACTCTGTTTCAACCTTTGTATTTCTCTATGTTTAATGGTAATCTTATCATAAACCAACCCAAGGTCGACCAAGTAAAATAACTTTATAATCTTTCTGTATTATCGAGGCAACTTACTCGTGCAATACTCAAGTGCAAGTTCTAGACCTTAACACTCATAGGGAAAAAGAGAATAATGATGGAGGTTTATGACAAGTCAAAAACATGATAGTCTTGCATCAACACAGCTGATCATTAGGCAGTTTTAAGGCCTTGTAATCGATGTTAATGCAAGGAGTAGGAATTGCCATGAAACGGATACACTAGAGCTATGAATGTATGAAAGCTCTCCAATAGATTAGTGGGGTGTGCATCCAACTTGCTTGCTCATGAAGACCTAGAGCATTTGAGGAAGCTCATCCTTGGAATATACAAGCCAAATTCAATAATGTGAAGATTCCCACTAGTATATGAAACATGAAGTACATAAAAACTCTATTATAATGCAACAATGCTACTTTGAAGCACTTTATAATTTTCTGCTAAAAATGGATGCTACTTTGAAGCACAAGCTTATACTAAAAAGGAAAATGGGGTTGCTCCTTCTCTCATCCTCTTTTTCTTTCTTTCCTTTTTCTATTTTTTTGTCACCTCCATGGGGCACCTTTTATTGATCTCTCATGGTAAAAGCAACACCTTACAATGATGAACAATACACGTTTTTGAATATATTGTTGGAAATATGCCCTAGAGGCAATAATAAATTGGTTATTATTATATTTCCTTGTTCATGATAATCGTTTATTATCCATGCTATAATTGTATTGATTGGAAACTCAAATACATGTGTGGGTACATAGACAACACTGTGTCCCTAGTAAGCCTCTAGTTGACTAGCTTGTTGATCAAAGATGGTTAAGGTTTCCTAGCCATGGACATGAGATGTCATTTGATAACGGGATCACATCATTAGGAGAATGATGTGATGGACAAGACCCAAACTGTAAACGTAGCATTTGATCGTGTCAGTTTATTGCTATTGTTTTCTGCATGTCAAGTATCTGTTCCTTTGACCATGAGATCATGCAACTCACTGACACCAGAGGAATACCTTGTGTGTATCAAACGTCGCAACGTAACTGGGTGACTATAAAGGTGCTCTACAGGTATCTCCGAGGGTGTCTGTTGGGTTGGCATGGATCAAGACTGGGATTTGTTACTCCGTGTGACGGAGAGGTATCTCAGGGCCCACTCGGTAATACAACATCACAATGAGCCTTGCAAGCAATGTGACTAAAGTGTTAGCCACAAGATCTTGTATTACGGAACGAGTAAAGAGACTTGCCGGTAACGAGATTGAACTAGGTATAGTGATACCGACGATCGAATCTCGGGCAAGTAACATACCGAAGAACAAAGGGAACAGCATACGGGATTAACTGAGTCCTTGACATAGAGGTTCGACCGATAAAGATCTTCGTAGAATATGTAGGAGCCAATATGGGCATCCAGGTCCCGCTATTGGTTATTGGCCGTAGAGGTGTCTCGGTCATGTCTACATAGTTCTCGAACCCGCAGGGTCTACACACTTAACGTTTGGTGACGATTAGTATAATTGAGTTATTATGTTGGTGACCGAAAGTTGTTCGGAGTCCCGGATAAGATCCCGGACATGACGAGTATCTCCGGAATAGTCCGGAGGTAAAGATTGATATATGTGATAATAGTGTTTTGATCTCCGGAAGGGTTCCGGAGTTCACCGGAAGGGGTTCCGGATGTTTACCGAAGTGTTCGGGTGCAGCAACACTTTATATGGGCCAAAGGGATAAAGCCCACGAGGTATTGGAAAGTGCAAAAAGTAGTTTTGCTGCCGCGTAAGCGGTACTACCGCTTGTGTGAAGCGGTACTACCGCCCGAGCGGTACTACCGCTTGTGTGAAGCGGTACTACCGCCCGAGCGGTACTACCGCTTGTGTGAAGCGGTACTACCGCTTGTGTGCGGCTGTGCACGATTCGGCAGGGATCCGAGTTGGACTCTTTCCCTGCGGGCCAAACCGACCTTGTGCGGGCAAAACCGACCTGGAGGAGGCTTTTACTCCAAGTTTAGACCCCAAGGCTCAACATATAAATAGAGGGGCAGGGCTAGCACACGGGACACATCAAGATTTCCCCAAGCCGTGTGCGGCAACCCTAACCCTCTAGTTCCTCCGTCATAATCTCCGTAGTGCTTGGCGAAGCCCTGCAGAGATTGTTCCTCACCACCATCACCACGCCGTCGTGCTGCTGGAACTCAACCACTACTTCACCATCGCTCGCTGGATCGAGGAGGTGAAGGCGTCATCAAGCCGTACGTGTGTTGAACGCGGAGGTGCCGTCCGTTCGGCGCTAGTTCGTGATCGGATCGAGGGACGACTTGCGATTTGGATCGCGGAGACGTTCGACTACATCAACCGCGTTTCTTAAACGCTTCCGCTTAGCGATCTACAAGGGTATGTAGATTCACTCTCCCTCTCGTAGATGCTCATCACCATGGATAGATCTTGTGTGTGCGTAGGAAAATTTTTGTTTCCCATGCAACGTTCCCCAACAGTGGCATCATGAGCTAGGTCTATGCGTAGATGAGATCTCGAGTAGAACACAAACGAGTTGTGGGCGTGGGTGTATACATATTGCTTGCCGTTACTAGTTGATATTTGATTCGGCGGTACTGTGAGATGAAGCGGCCCGGACCGACATTACGCGTACACTTACGCGAGACAGGTTCCTTCAACTAACATGTAACTTCGTTGCATAAAGATGGCTAGCGGGTGTCTGTCTCTCTCACTTTAGTTGAATCGATTTCAATGAAGAGGGTTCTTTTAGAAGATCAAAAAGCAATCACTACACCACGTTGTGGTTTTGCGTAGGTAAGAACGGTTCTTGCAAACCCGTAGCAGCCACGTAAAATTTGCAACAACAATTAGAGGACGTCTAACTTGTTTTTGCAGGGTATGTTGTGATGTGATATGGCCAATTACATGATGAGATATATGTGATGTATGAGATGATCATGTTTTGTATAGAATATCACGACTTGCATGTCGATGAGTACGGCAACTGGCAGGAGCCATAGAGTTGTCTTTAATTATTGTATGACCTGCGTGTCAATCATTAAGCGCTATGTAATGCTTTACTTTATCGCTAAACGTTAGCAATAGTCGTGGAAGCAACAGTCGGCGCGACAACCTTATGGCGACACGTTGATGGAGATCAAGATGATGGAGATCATGGTGTCATGCCGGTGACGATGGAGATCATGCCGGTGCTTTGGAGATGGAGATCAAAAGCACAAGTTCATGGCCATATCATGTCACTTATGATTTGCATGTGATGTTAATCCTTTTATGCATCTTATTTTGCTTAGGACGACGGTAGCATTATAAGGTGATCCCTCACTTAAATTTCAAGATAAAATTGTGTTCTCCCCAAGTGTGCACCGTTGCGAAAGTTCGTCGTTTCGAGACACGCCGTGACGATCGGGTGTGATAGACTCTACGTTCGCATACAACGGGTGTAAGCCATGTTACACGTGCGGAACACTCGGGTTAAACTTGACGAGCCTAGCATGTACAGACATGGCCTCGGAACACAAGAGACCGAAAGGTCGAACATGAGTCATATAGTAGATATGATCAACATGAAGATGTTCACCATTGAAACCACCTCAACTCACGTGATGATCGGACTTGAGTTGGTGGATTTGGATCATGTTACACTCGAATGATCGGAGGGATGTCAATTTGAGTGGGAGTTTTTTAAAATATGATTAACTAAACTCATTATCTAAGAACAATAGTCTAAGTTGTCTTTGCTATATTTATGTTGTAGATCATGGCTCGCGCAGTAGCACCCCTGAATTTGAATGCGTTCCTAGAGAAAGCAAAGTTGAAAGATGATGGAAGTAACTTTGTGGACTGGGCCCGTAATCTAAGGATTATCCTTACGGCTTCCCAGAAGGCTTATGTCCTTGATGCACCGCTTGGTGATCCACCCGCTCCAGTTGAGTCTCTAGACGTTGTGAACGCCTGGCAGGCTCGTTCTGATGATTACTCAATAGTTCAATGTGCAATGTTGTATGGCTTAGAACCGGGACTTCAAAGACGTTTTGAACGTCATGGAGCATATGAGATGTTCCAGGAGTTGAAGTTTATCTTTCAGAAGAATGCCCGGATCGAGAGATATGAGATCTCCGATAAGTTCTATGCTTGCAAGATGGAGGAGAACGGGTCTATCAGTGATCACGTGCTCAGAATGTCTGGGTACTCCACCCGTCTGGCTGAGTTAGGGATGCCCCTTCCGCCAGAGGCTATCACTGACAGAGTTCTTCAATCATTGCCACCTAGCTACAAGAGCTTCGTGTTGAACTATAACATGCACGGGATGAACAAGTCAGTCGCCGAGCTGTTTGCGATGCTGAAAGCCGCTGAGTCTGAAATTCAGAAGGAGCATCAAGTGTTGATGGTCAATAAAACCACTAGTTTCAAGAAAAATGGCAAGGGTAAGAAGGGTAACTCCAAGCAGAGTGGCAAAGCAGTTGGTCCTCTCATGAAGAAACCCAAGGCTGGACCCAAACCAGAAACTGTGTGTTTTCATTGCAAGGGAACTGGACACTGGAAGCGGAATTGCCCCAAGTATTTGGCTGACAAGAAGGCGGCCAACAACAAACAAGGTATATATGATATACATGTTATTGATGTGTACCTTACCAACTCTCGTTGTAGTACCTGGGTATTTGATACCGGTGCGGTTGCTCATATTTGCAACTCAAAACAGGAACTGCGGAATAGACGGAGGCTGGCAAAGGACGAAGTGACGATGCGCGTGGGAAATGGTTCCAAGGTTGATGTGATCGCCGTCGGCACGCTCGCTCTTCGATTACCGTCGGGATTAGTGATGAACCTAAATAAGTGTTATTTGGTGCCTGCGTTAAGCATGAACATTATATCTGGATCTTGTTTATTGTGAGACGGTTACTCATTTAAATCAGAGAATAATGGTTGTTCTATTTATATGAGTAATATCTTTTATGGTCATGCACCCAATGTGAGGGGTTTATTCTTATTGAATCTCGATAGTAATGATACACATGTTCATAACATTGATGCCAAAAGATGTAGAATTGATAATGATAATACCACTTTCTTGTGGCACTGCCGTTTAGGTCATATTGGCGTAAAACGCATGAAGAAGCTCCATGCTGATGGACTTTTGGAGTCACTTGATTTTGAATCACTTGACACATGTGAGCCATGCCTCATGGGCAAGATGACTAAAACTCCGTTCTCTGGAACAATGGAACGGGCAAGTGACTTATTGGAAATCATACATACTGATGTGTGCGGTCCGATGAGCATTGAGGCGCGCGGTGGTTATCGTTACTTTCTCACCTTCACTGATGACTTAAGTAGATATGGGTATATTTACTTAATGAAACACAAGTCTGAAACATTTGAAAAGTTCAAACAATTTCAGAGTGAAGTTGAGAATCATCGTAACAAGAAGATTAAATTCCTACGATCTGATCGAGGAGGAGAATATCTGAGTTATGAGTTTGGCAGTCACTTAAGACAGTGTGGAATTGTTTCACAATTAACACCGCCTGGAACACCACAGCGTAATGGTGTGTCCGAACGTCGTAATCGAACCTTATTGGATATGGTGCGATCTATGATGTCTCTTGCCGATTTGCCACTATCGTTTTGGGGTTATGCATTAGAGACAGCTGCATTCACTTTAAATAGGGCACCATCGAAATCCGTTGAGACGACACCATATGAACTTTGGTTTGGCAAGAAGCCAAAGCTGTCGTTTCTTAAAGTTTGGGGATGTGATGCTTATGTCAAAAAGCTTCAGCCTGAAAAGCTGGAACCCAAAGCGGAGAAATGCGTCTTCATAGGATACCCAAAAGAGACAGTTGGGTATACCTTCTACCTCAGATCCGAAGGCAAAGTGTTTGTCGCTAAAAACGGAAAATTTCTTGAGAAAGAGTTTCTCTCGAAAGAATTGAGTGGGAGGAAGATAGAACTTGATGAGGTTGTTGAACCTTTACTTCAACCTGAGAGTAGCGCAGCGCAGAAAGTTGTTTCTGTGGAGCCTACATTAGCTGAAGAGGAAGTTAATGATGATGATCATGAAGCTTTGGATCAAGTTGCTATCAAACCTCGTAGGTCGACAAGGACGCGTACTGCTCCCGAGTGGTACGGCAACCCTGTCTTAGACATCATGTTGTTAGACAACGATGAACCTACGAGCTATGGAGAAGCGATGATGAGCCCGGATTCCGAGAAGTGGTTAGAGGCCATGAAATCCGAGATGGGATCCATGTATGAAAACAAAGTATGGACTTTGGAAGTATTACCTGAAGGGCGTAAGGCCATTCAGAACAAATGGATCTTTAAGAGGAAGACGGACGCGGACGGCAATGTCACCGTCTATAAAGCTCGACTTGTGGCAAAGGGTTTTTCACAAGTTCAAGGAGTTGACTACGATGAGACCTTCTCACCCGTAGCGATGCTTAAGTCCGTCAGAATCATGTTAGCAATAGCTGCCTTTTTCGATTATGAAATTTGGCAGATGGATGTCAAAACAGCGTTCCTTAACGGTTACCTTAAGGAAGAGTTGTATATGATGCAACCAGAAGGTTTTGTCGATCCAGAGAATGCTGACAAAGTTTGCAAACTCCAGCGATCCATTTATGGACTGGTGCAAGCATCTCGGAGTTGGAATCTTCGTTTTGATGAGGTGATCAAAGCGTTCGAGTTTATACAAGTTTACGGAGAAGCTTGTATTTACAAGAAAGTGAGTGGGAGCTCTATAGCGTTTCTAATATTATATGTGGATGACATATTGCTGATTGGAAACAATATAGAAATGCTGGAAAGTGTAAAGGAATATTTGAACAAGAGTTTTTCAATGAAGGACCTAGGAGAAGCTGCTTTCATATTAGGCATCAAGATCTATAGAGATAGATCAAGACGTTTAATAGGACTTTCACAAAGCACATACCTTGATAAGATTTTGAAGAAGTTCAAAATGGATCAGTCCAAGAAGGGGTTCTTGCCTGTTTTGCAAGGTGTGAAGTTGAGTAAGACTCAATGCCCAGTGACTGCAGAAGATAGAGAAAAGATGAGTGTCATCCCCTATGCTTCAGCCATAGGCTCTATCATGTATGCAATGCTGTGCACAAGACCCGATGTCAGCCTTGCCATAAGTATGGTCGGAAGGTTTCAAAGTGATCCAGGAATGGAACACTGGACAGCGGTCGAGAATATCCTGAAGTACCTGAAAAGGACTAAGGACATGTTTCTTGTCTATGGAGGTGATCAAGAGCTCGTCGTAAAGGGTTACGTCGATGCAAGCTTTGACACTGATCCGGATGACTCTAAGTCGCAAACCGGATACGTATTTATTCTTAATGGGGGTGCGGTTAGCTGGTACAGTTCCAAGCAAAGCGTGGTAGCTGATTCTACATGCGAAGCGGAGTACATCGCAGCCTCGGAGGCGGCGAAGGATGGTGTCTGGATGAAGGAGTTCATGACAGATCTTGGAGTAGTGCCTAGTGCGCTTAACCCAATGACTCTGTTTTGTGATAACACTGGTGCCATTGCTCTAGCCAAGGAACCAAGATTTCACAAGAGGACCAGACACATAAAACGACGTTTCAATTCCATCCGCGATTACATCAAGGAGGACGACATAAATATTTGCAAAGTACACACGGATCTAAATGTTGCAGATCCGATGACTAAACCTCTTCCAAGGGCTAAACATGAACAACACCAGAACTGCATGGGTGTTCGATTCATTACAATGTAAATCACATAGTGATGTGAACTAGATTATTGACTCTAGTGCAAGTGGGAGACTGTTGGAAATATGCCCTAGAGGCAATAATAAATTGGTTATTATTATATTTCCTTGTTCATGATAATCGTTTATTATCCATGCTATAATTGTATTGATTGGAAACTCAAATACATGTGTGGGTACATAGACAACACTGTGTCCCTAGTAAGCCTCTAGTTGACTAGCTTGTTGATCAAAGATGGTTAAGGTTTCCTAGCCATGGACATGAGATGTCATTTGATAACGGGATCACATCATTAGGAGAATGATGTGATGGACAAGACCCAAACTGTAAACGTAGCATTTGATCGTGTCAGTTTATTGCTATTGTTTTCTGCATGTCAAGTATCTGTTCCTTTGACCATGAGATCATGCAACTCACTGACACCAGAGGAATACCTTGTGTGTATCAAACGTCGCAACGTAACTGGGTGACTATAAAGGTGCTCTACAGGTATCTCCGAGGGTGTCTGTTGGGTTGGCATGGATCAAGACTGGGATTTGTTACTCCGTGTGACGGAGAGGTATCTCAGGGCCCACTCGGTAATACAACATCACAATGAGCCTTGCAAGCAATGTGACTAAAGTGTTAGCCACGAGATCTTGTATTACGGAACGAGTAAAGAGACTTGCCGGTAACGAGATTGAACTAGGTATAGTGATACCGACGATCGAATCTCGGGCAAGTAACATACCGAAGAACAAAGGGAACAGCATACGGGATTAACTGAATCCTTGACATAGAGGTTCGACCGATAAAGATCTTCGTAGAATATGTAGGAGCCAATATGGGCATCCAGGTCCCGCTATTGGTTATTGGCCGTAGAGGTGTCTCGGTCATGTCTACATAGTTCTCGAACCCGCAGGGTCTACACACTTAACGTTTGGTGACGATTAGTATAATTGAGTTATTATGTTGGTGACCGAAAGTTGTTCGGAGTCCCGGATAAGATCCCGGACATGACGAGTATCTCCGGAATAGTCCGGAGGTAAAGATTGATATATGTGATAATAGTGTTTTGATCTCCGGAAGGGTTCCGGAGTTCACCGGAAGGGGTTCCGGATGTTTACCGAAGTGTTCGGGTGCAGCAACACTTTATATGGGCCAAAGGGATAAAGCCCACGAGGTATTGGAAAGTGCAAAAAGTAGTTTTGCTGCCGCGTAAGCGGTACTACCGCTTGTGTGAAGCGGTACTACCGCTTGTGTGAAGCGGTACTACCGCCCAAGCGGTACTACCGCTTGTGTGCGGCTGTGCACGATTCGGCAGGGATCCGAGTTGGACTCTTTCCCTGCGGGCCAAACCGACCTTGTGCGGGCAAAACCGACCTGGAGGAGGCTTTTACTCCAAGTTTAGACCCCAAGGCTCAACATATAAATAGAGGGGCAGGGCTAGCACACGGGACACATCAAGATTTCCCCAAGCCGTGTGCGGCAACCCTAACCCTCTAGTTCCTCCGTCATAATCTCCGTAGTGCTTGGCGAAGCCCTGCAGAGATTGTTCCTCACCACCATCACCACGCCGTCGTGCTGCTGGAACTCAACCACTACTTCACCATCGCTCGCTGGATCGAGGAGGTGAAGGCGTCATCAAGCCGTACGTGTGTTGAACGCGGAGGTGCCGTCCGTTCGGCGCTAGTTCGTGATCGGATCGAGGGACGACTTGCGATTTGGATCGCGGAGACGTTCGACTACATCAACCGCGTTTCTTAAACGCTTCCGCTTAGCGATCTACAAGGGTATGTAGATTCACTCTCCCTCTCGTAGATGCTCATCACCATGGATAGATCTTGTGTGTGCGTAGGAAATTTTTTGTTTCCCATGCAACGTTCCCCAACATATATCCATAACTCAACTCAACTAATCAACATGATGTAGAAACTCTATATGAATGCCTCTGGCAGTGTACCAGGATGTGCAATGATCTAGCGTAGCATATATTTGAAAATAAATAACAATGGTTGTGCCATATAAATATCATGCCAGCTATATATGATCATGCAAAGCAAAATGACAGTGAAGGATCACATCCCGAGTCATGTAATGTAATGTAAGTGATGATGGATGTTGCATGTCAATATATCTCGGAATGGCTATGGAAATGCCATGATATGTAGGTATGGTGGCTGTTTGGAGGAAGATATATGGGATTATGTGTCGGAGAACATGAGGAAGTCCTCCCATGGGATTTGGATGTATCAGCGAAGTATGCACCTTGTTTCGATGTGAGAGTGGAAGTGCATAAAGTTTCAAACTTTCATTAATCACAGAGAACTTAACATACCACACAAGTGCTTTGTGGCATTAACATAGAACCATGCAATTTCGTATTCTGACAGGGTAGTTTCATAGGAGTTAACCATTTTACATCTCGGCCTAAACCAAAGTCTTTGGTTTACTTACAACACCACTTCAACACTTTGATCGACTCCAGTTTCTATTTGAGTTCCCAACTTTTAGTTTATTAAATGAAAGAATGGCTTAGGTGTAGTCAACTTTAACACACTAACCATTTATAGATGCAAGCTCCACTACTAGGGAAAACCTTATAGGTGGAGGCTTAGCAGTAGCGCGGGTCAGAGGTACGCGCTACTGCTACTTTACAGTAGCGACTGTCGAAGCTGCGCGCTACTGCTATCTATTTAGCAGTAGCAGGGGTGTACCAAACGGCGCTGCTGCTAAGTGGGCCCCACCGTACCCACCAGGCTAGGTATAGTAGCAGCGCGGCGTAAAGAACACGCGCTACAGCTAAGAAGATAGCAGTAGCGCAGGCTACAGACCCGCCGCTGCAACTATGGTTGCACTGTCCCACGCCGGCTGCAGACCCACGCTACTGCTACTGCACTTAGCAGTAGCGCCGTGATACGTCTCCGTCGTATCTACTTTTCCAAACACTTTTGCTCTTGTTTTGGACTCTAATTTGCATGATTTGAATGAAACTAACCCGGACTGACGCTGTTTTCAGCAGAATTGCCATGGTGTTGTTTTTGTGCAGAAATCAAAGTTCTTGGATTTGGACGAAACTTTTTGGAGAATTTTTTTGGAATATACAAAAATTATTGAAGCAAGAATCAACAGAAGGGGGGCCACCTGCTGCTCACAAGGCAGTAGGGCGCGACCCCCCCCCTAGGGCGTGCCGTGGTGCCTTGTGGGGCCCACAGGCGGCCGTCTGACCTAATTCCAACGCTATAAATTCTCTTTCCCCGAGAAAAAAAATATGAGAAGAAGTTTCATCGCGTTTTACGATACGAAGCCGCCGCCACCTTTTGTTCTTCATCGGGAGGGCTGATCTGGAGTCCGTTCAGGGCTCCGGAGAGGGGGATTCGACGCCGTCAACATCATCAACCATCCTCCATCACCAATTTCATGATGCTCACCACCGGGCGTCAGTAATTCCTTCGTATGCTTGCTGGACGGTGATGTGTTGGATGAGATTTATCATGTAATCGAGTCAATTTGTTAGGGCTTTGATCCCTAGTATCCACTATGTTCTGAGATTGATGTTGCTATGACTTTGCTATGCTTAATGCTTGTCACTAGGGCCCGAGTGCCATGATTTCAGATCTGAACCCTTCATGTTTTCATGAATATATTTGTGTTCTTGATCCTATCTTGCAAGTTATATGCACCTATTACGTGTCATGATCCGCATACCCCAAGGTGACTATAATTGGGATTCTTTCCGGTGATTGCCGTAGTTTGAGGAGTTCATGTATTCACTAAGTGCTAATGCTTTGTTCTGGTTCTCTTTTAAAAGGAGGCCTGAATATCCCTTAGTTTCCTTAAGGACCCCGCTGCCACGGTAGGGTAGGACAAAAGATGTCATGCAAGTTCTTATTATAAGCACGTATGACTATATACGGAATACATGCCTACATTACATTGATGAATTGGAGCTATTGTGTATCGCCCTAGGTTGTGACTGTTATATGATGAATTTCATCCAACATAATTATCATCACCTATCCAATGCCTACGACTTTCTCATATTGGTTTCTGCTAAGTTACTTTGTTGCTACTGCTTTACACTTGCTACAAAACTGCTACTGTTACTGTTACCGTTACTAGTGTTACTGTTGCTGCTGCTATCAAAACTATCATATTACTGTGCTACTAAATACTTTGCTGCAGATATTTTATCTCCAGGTGTGGTTGAATTGACAACTCAACTGCTAATACTTGCAAATATTCTTTGGCTCCCCTTGTGGTGAATCAATAAATCAGGGTGAAATACTACCCGCGAAAACTGTTGCAAACCCCTATACTTGTGGGTTATCAAGACCTTTTTCTGGCGCCATTGCCGGGGAGCATAGCTCTATTTGTTGAGTCACTTGGGATTTATATCTGTTGATCACTATGAAGAATCTGAAAGACGCTAAGGCCAAGATCGTTCCCTCTAAGATGAGAGGAGGTAAGGAACTGCCATCTAGCTCCGCACTTGATTCACCTTCTGTTTTGAGTAGACTTGCGACGCCACCACCTGTTATTGATTATACTACTTCTGCTATGAATGATACTTATGATGATGCTAGTACTATGCTTGATAATACTGTGCCTCTTGGTGATTTTCTTGATGAACAACTTGCTAAAGCTAAAGAAATTGAGAATGCTAAAAATGTTGAAACTCTTGAGAATTATGATTCACCTATTATTCCTAGCTCTCCTACTAGAGTTGAATCACCTGATGAACATGTCTTTGATAGGGAGACGGCTAGAGCCATTCTTGCTTGTAATGATAGAGATGAGGTTATAAAATTGCCTGCTGAAATGAAAGAAAAATCTATGAGGGAGAGAATGAAATATGATCGTAAGTTTGCCACCTCTCCCATATTCGTTACTGATAAGGATTATGAATTCTTTGTCGATCCTGAGTTAATTACTTTGGTTGAATCTGATCCTTTTCATGGTTATGAAACTGAAACTGTTGTGGCACACCTTACTAAGTTGAATGTTATTGCCACCCTATTTGCTCATGAGGAAAAAATTCGCTATTACTATATTCTTAAGTTGTTTCCTTTCTCATTAAAGGGTGATGCTAAGAAATGGTTTAATACTCTTGCTCCTGGTTGTGTGCGTAGTCCCCAGGATATGATATATTACTTCTCTGAAAAATATTTTCCTGCTCATAAGAAACAAGCTGCTCTACAGGAAATATTTAACTTTGTGCAAATTGAAGAAGAGAACCTCCCTCAAGCTTGGGGGAGGCTTCTCCAATTACTTAATGCTTTGCCTGATCATCCTCTTAAGAAGAATGAAATAGTTGATATCTTTTATAATGGACTAACCGATGCTTCTAGGGACTACCTAGATAGTTGTGCTGGTTGTGTTTTCAGGGAACAAACTGTTGGGCAGGCTGAAGAACTATTGAATAATATATTGAAGAATGATAATGTAACACCCCGATTTTTCGCCCTTTCTTTTTCTTTTGGTTTCTTCGAAATTTTGTTTGGAATTTCTTTTCTGTGGCTCTGTGGGCTTGAAACCTGGAGAGATCATCTCTTCTTCCTCTGCCAAGTGGCTTGTCACTCTGAAAATCTTTCTCAAGGCCATACCATTTCCATCTTAGCCCAACCCCAATATTTATTTATTGGGAATATTCCTTTTTCTATTAAAGGAATAACCCTGTTTGCCCTAGGTTGTGAAGCAACCTATATTTATGTCTTCCACATAATTCCCACAAAATTCTTATAAATTCTTTGGATCATATCTTCCACCAATATGTCAAAATCCATCCTTACCCAGTTCAAAAATAATTCAGGAATATTCATTTCCTATTCTGTCCAGCAGGGCACTTTGTGAAGGAAGTGCTATTTATCTTTTCTTGATTGCCTTAAATTTTTTTGGGCAATCTCTCATATCCAAATTATTGCCACATGCCAAAATTCAACTTCAGTTGCCTAGTAAATCTTCCTCAGCAAATTCCCAAAGTTTCTGACCAGAGAGAAGCTTTGTGAAGGAAGTACTGGCTAGGCTTATCTAAATGAGTTGAAATTTTTGGAGGTCATTCATATGATCAAATCATTACTCTTCACCAAATTTCATCTCCATCCAACAATCTATGTGAGCACACCATCCAATCTTGGTTTCTGGTCACAATTTCAATTTGTGAAGCAACTATATTTTCTATTGCTTAAAAAATTCTGAAATTAATCCAGGACCTAAATATACCTAAATAATGTGAGCATGCAAAAACTCACATTATGTTGCCAAACCATTTGCTCCACAAAATTCCCCCAAGTTTCTGTCCAGTGTGGATCATTGTGAAGAAAGCAACTGCACTCTAACCTTGTCCAAATGACCTCAAAATCCATAGTATCATAGTCCTTCCTACCCTAAACCTCTGTGACATCATGGTTAGCTCTTATCTCATACCATTTGATCACTACTTCATGCCTAAGTTTGCAACAGCAAACTTCAGTCGATCATTCCCATCAACCCACAGTGGATTTCTTCGATCTATCGCCTCAGGTAGGACCCATTTAGGAAGGACTACATGCTAGACATCTTGTGGTTGGCTAGAATGCACCGCGTGCGCTTGTGCACGCGGTGACCACGCGGCCTGTCACGCCAAAAGTGTGCTCTGGACTTTGGGACCCCTCTGCCGCCGCCCAAATGTCGTCCTCGCGACACCAAAGCTTGTCCACTGCGTAGCCCGTGCTCTCCTGCGTCCACGCCACCCCTCTGGACCCCTCCCCCCCTCCTCTTTCCTCTCTGGCGAGCACGCCGTCCCGGGATGCTCGCGGCCGTCGTCGCCTTGCCCTTGTCCTCTTGCTCCCTCGTGGTATCTCTGCACCGAATGAACTCCCCCTGGCCTCTTTCCCCTTCCGCGCGTGCACGCGGTCACGCTAGAGGAATCGTTCGCGCGTCCGCGGCGTCTTCCGGCGACGACATCGTCGCCGTGGCTATATAGGCCACCCCCGAGCCTCTCCGACCTCACCAAGCTCCCCTCCACTCTCCCATAGCCCGCCCCGACCACTCAAACCAGCTCGAGGACCTCTCCTCGCTCCTCACGGCCGCCACGGCCATCGCCGGAGTTCGCTCAAATTCGAGCTAGCCCGAGCCCCCTCCCCCTTCTTTTCTCTCTAGAGAGACCCCCAGGACGAGGCGAGGCTCCTGCCCTCTTCTCCTCCTTCTCCGGTGGCCCATGGCACCGTGCCTGAAACCGCCCGAAGCCGTTGTCTGCCGCTGTCAAAGGCGCGCCCCACTCCGGCCTCCTCGAGGTCCGTGCTACCCCGGGATGGATGCGGCGTGAGCTCCAGAGCACGCCGGTAGGCCGTGCGCAGCGGGAGACGGCCGGAGTGGCCGGCAACCGTCGCCGGAACGGCCATGTCCTCGGCCAGGCGCGGGCGCGGGGAGGTTGAAGACGACGGGCTCGGCCCTGCGGGCGGGCCCCGCTCGCCAGTGACTCTGCTGGCCGGGCCCAGTTCGTTAAGTGCAGACGTACTCCGAAGAATACGCCTTCCCCTTTTGAAAGCGCAGTCGGCTGCAGCTCCAGGGCCAAAGGCGCTTTCCCTTCACTGAAGGCGTATTTTCTCAAAAGGCATTTTCAGTTCTCAGCCGCCGGCCGAAACCTCTATTTTGTGGACGTTCGTCCGTTAGCAGCAGAAATGGACAGTTTTTAATTCTTTTTCGGCCTAACGAACGAACGGCCGTAATTTTTCAACCGTAACTCCGAATCAGGTGATTCCAAAGCCCACGATCTCAGTTCGTCGAGCCCGTTGCGATGGTATCATTTTCATGAGGTTGTCACACTGTGAAAATGACCATTTTGCCCTTGCCCTTAAAACAACTCCACCGAGAAGGAAACTTTTCCGGTGATTCTTTCCGCGAGTGCCTCACACTTCTTCCCGGTGAATCCTTCACCCCCAGGCAAGCCACAATAGCCACTTGCATGATGGCATTGCAATAGCCATGGTTTCCACTTGAATGTTCGAATAAATATTTGTTCATATAATTATTTTGAATGTTACTGATATGTTTGTGAATCCATGCTCATTGCTTATGCCATGTTCATTTTTCATCTAGTAAGTGATATGACTAATTGCTAAGGATATTCTTATCACGTGTTATTCTTGTAATTATTTCCGATGCTAGTGATAATGTTATGCTCACATGAGTAGTTATATTCATGATCGTCATTATGACATGTGCATTTGCATCCCGTAGAATAGATGACTTATCATTGTTGATGTTATGTTGTTAAATGGTTATGTTGCCCATCCATGGTTACACTGATATCATGCTCATCTGCATTGTTATTCCCTTATCTATTTTATTGTGACTCAGCTCATCACCATTCAAGTTGAACCTGACATTAATCGAACTTGAACAAATCTGTTGGCTGAGTGAGGGTGCCACCGAATCGAGCTAACCAGTGCAGCCACACTTGCCTTATGGGGGCCCCTGATTCGGTCTATTGTCATGCCTCTCGCCGGTGCCTCCAACTAGGGAAGGTTATGTGCGCGCGCTACCCTGATCAGGTAGGCGGCCATAAGCCTTGTGCCCGAGTTGTTAGCGTGTGGTTGTCCCCGTTTGGGACGAGTTTGTTTTGTTGGGCCACGACGGTGGCAGCCAGGAAGGTGGCGGATGTCACGAGTTGACATCGGGGCGACCCAGGACATAGCCCAAAGGGGAGTTTGTCGGGAGTGGCCGGGAGAGTGTCATGCAATAGACTGGTGTTGTCAGAACATCGTTGGTCCACCCGAATGGGAGCACGAGGCCATGAGTTCCGTAGTGTGGGTACAGTGCACTAACCTCTGCAGAGTGTATAATCTATCGATAGCCGCGTCCTCGGTCATGGACACAGTTCGTAGTAGGTCACACTATGGGTCAACAGAAATAATAACCTGAATAATAAACAACCCCGGTTCGATGAGAAAAGAAGTTGGTTGATCTTTATGTGGTCACGAGATGATCACGATGGTATTCTTGATGATGGTTGATCATGAGGTGATCGTGTGATGATCACGACGGTAGGAAAGATTGGTACATATGGTGGTTACGAGATAACCTTCGAGCAGAGTAAGTTGGTCCACGAGACCTTAAACGTCGACCCCCTTGCATGCTAGTGCTAGTATCATCATGTTCATATCATGAATTATACCTGCCATGCTCATGTTGTTCTAGTAGTATTGTGGTCATCATTGATGATTAACCTATAAATGCCATGCTGTTGTATGTCTTGATTGCTTTGGTTGCTGTGAGCTTGCGAGTACATTCAAAGTACTCACCTGGCGTGTCATGCCAGATTGCAGGTGATGCCGTGATTGCTTGTTCATCGAGGATCCCGAGGTTGCGCTCTAGGATGCGTCCCAGCCAGAGTCCCTGCGGAGTGGAGTCCATCGCCGTCGTCGTTGTTCCGCTGCTAGCATAGAACTACCTTAGCAGGCGAAGTGTCGTCGTGCCCTGTAACCTTTGTAATATCGAAGCCTTGTACCCCGTTTATTCGTAATAAAGAGCTGATTTGTTCTATGCCAAGCAGTGCCGTATTCCAGAAGACTTGTTCTCTGGGCTGGAATACGGGGTGTTCCGGTCTTTCTGAGCCGGGGTGCCACAGATAATGAGTGGACACTTCCTGAACCATCACCTAAGCCAACTCCGAAGAAGAGAGGTATTCTATTCCTCAGTCTAGAAGATATGCAAAAAGCTAAGAAATCTATGAAGGAAAAAGGTATTAAAGCTGAAGATGTTAAGAATTTACCACCTATTGAAGAAAGACATGGGCTCGACATCCTGACACAGGTAGTGGAGCTAAATTCTCTCACTACATTTGATGAAGGTGATATTCCGTATAATAAATCTGCTAGTCAATGCCTGTATGAATTTGATAATTACATCATTAAATAGGAACACTTTAATATGTATGTTAGCAATCAACTAAAATGGAATGCCATCATGATTGAACGCTTGAGTGATTTGATGTTTAGAACTGCTAATGATGTTAAATGCTTGAGTAAACATGCTTCTATGGTTCAGACTCAGTTAGAACAAATTGCTAAGTCACAAAATGATTAGCTTGACAAGATGAATGATAAAAAGAATGATCATGCTGATAGAGTTGTTACTAGAGGAGGTAGAATGACTCAGGAACCCTTGTATCCTGAAGGTCATCCTAAAAGAATTGAACAAGATTCTCAAAGAAATAATATTGATGTACCTAGTCCATCTAAGAAGAAAAAGAAAAAGAAAAATGATAGGACTTTGCATGCTTCTAGTGAACCTGAGGGGGAAAAGCCTCTGGAGAATCATAATGATGTTTCTATTTCTGATGCTGAGACACAATCTGGTAATGAACATGCACTTACTGATACTGATAATGATAATGAAAATGATGATGTTCATGATGATGTTCAACCAGATAATGATGTGGAAATAGAACCTGTTGTTGGTCTTGATAACCCACCTCCTAAGAATAAAATATATGATAAAAGAGACTTTGTTGCCAGAAAACATGGAAACGAAAGAGAACCGTGGGTTCAAAAACCTATGCCTTTTCCTACTAAACCATCTAAAAATAAGTATGATGAAGACTTTGAGCGCTTTGTTGAAATGCTTAGACCTGTCTTTTTGCGCACTCGTTTCATTGATATGTTGAAAATATCTCCTTATGCTAAATATATGAAAGATATTGTCACTAATAAAAGAAAGATACCTGAAGCTGAAATTTCCACCATACTTGCAAATTATTCTTTTATGGGTGGAGTACCTAAAAAGTTAGGAGATCCAGGAATACCTACTATACCATGCTCCATTAAAATAAGTTATGTTAAAACTGCCTTATGTGATTTGGGAGCCGGCGTTAGTGTTATGCCTTTCTCTTTATAAAGAAGACTTGATTTGAATAAACTCACACCTACTGAAATATCTTTGCAAATGGCTGATAAATCTACTGCTGTACCTATTGGAATTTGCGAGGATGTGCCTGTTGTTGTTACAAATGTTACTATTTTAACGGACTTTGTTATACTTGATATGCCCGAGGACGACAATATGTCAATTATCCTTGGAAGACCCTTTTTGAATACTGCAGGGGCTGTTATTGACTGCAACAAAAGCAAGGTCACTTTTCGTGTCAATGGTAATGAACATACGGTTTATTTCCCGAAGAAACAAACTTCAGTGAATGGTATCAACTGTATTGAAAAGGTTTCGACAATCACTATTGGGGATTTCAAATTTCCTCTTCCTGCTGTCAAAAAGAAATACGAATTTCTTATTGTGGGGGAGATGTATATCCCCGTTGAGGTAACTTAGTGTTATACGAAAATTCTTTGGTTTCATGTCACTCGGAAATAGTTTGTTGATAAGACTTGATCAACCTTACTAATGGATTCTTTCTGAAGAGCATGTGGTTGATGAATTTAGTAAGCACAACTTTCTGTACCTACCTTTTGCTCTCTGTTAATTATAGTTTAATAAAATAAAATGCCATGATTATCCTGTTTTCTGAATTATCCGTGCAATAAAAAATGGCCCAAAAATAAAAGTGCTCAGAATGCAATAAAACTTTGACATGATTTTTTCTGGAATATATAAGAATTTTTGGTACTGAGAACAACCCAGGGGGTGCAACTATTGCCCACAAGGAAGTAGGGCGCGGCCACCCCCAGGGCACGCCAAAGTGCCTTGTGGGTCCCACAGGGACCCATTCACTTATCCATTCAGCCCACTTCATCTCCTACCTCCAGAAAAAAATCTTTGTAGCTCTCTCTCTCTCTCTCGTGTTCTTGCTCCCAAACCTGAGATTTTCGATCTCTTTGCTCGGAGCTCCGTTTCTGAAACTGTTTTGAGGGATTGCTCCTTGGTATGTGACTCTCCCATTGCTCCAATTAGTTTTTGCTTTAGTGGATTATATTTTGCATAAATTGCTGCTATTGGTGCTACTGAAAATGAGCTTGCATGTAAAATTCCTTGAGTTCTAAGTAGTTTGAATGCTTGATATGGCCTCTGGGCACTTGTATGAGTAGTTGCTATCAATCTTGTGAAGTTTTGTTAACATCTTTTTGTGGTCCAAAATTTTTCAGAAATTTGTTCATAGGAACATGAACATTTTCAGAAGGAGTTCCTCAAGGAGGAGGTCCGCCGAGGCATCATCGAGTGAAAGCCCAGCACGCCAATCATATGCTGAACCAAGGGCAAGTTCTTTCCGAGCTGCTGAAGCAAAATCATGTCGATGGCCGTGCACTGAGCTCATGCTAGGTGCAGGCATTAAGGAAGAATTTGACCAGTATATTCACAACACCGAGCTCTCTTCCTTCATCGCAGATAAGCCACCGCAGCTCTACTACCTCACTCATTCATTCACCCAAAACTTTGAATATCATCCGCGCACTTCTAGAGTTTTCTTTCATCTCTATGACAAATCTTATGCTATGTCTCTAGAAGAGTTTTGTGATGCATGCAAAATTCCATTTTGGGGTTCACTTAGCGAACCGCGACAATCTGATTATGAACTATTTCTCAATAGTCTTTGCAATGGTGAGAATAGGGGAGTTACGCAGGCTAGGATAAAGAGCATTCACTTTCCCGCTATTCGTTACTTTGCAATCTTTAATGGTAAATGCATTGTTGGTAAACAAGACTGTAGTGCACTTTGTGCCCCTGATCCGAGCCTTATTCACGCTGCTTTAACGGGTAGCGGACATTATAATCTTGGGGCCATTATTGCACGTAGGTTACACCGCAACTCGGGTAATGGTGATTTATATGGAGGAATTTATGCCTCACGGGTAGCTGCAAGGCTAGGGGTCTCGCCCAGGCCTAATGATCATCTTTTACCTGATAAATATTTGAATTTTGAGGCAATGCAGAACCATGAGTTCATTAAGCGAAACACTCGCAGTTATGATTATAACTTGATATTCAATAAATAGTGTTCTGTGTTCGTCGTTTTGCCTGCTCCTGTCCTCTTTGATTTTCAGAACAAACAGAGATACTTTCTTCATGAGAGCGAGGTGCACAAGTACAATGCGGTGGTTGAGGCTGCCCGTCTGGCCGAGGGGGCGGCTCAGAACGCCTCAACGAGCTACCACTTCGATTATTATCCGGGACAGCCATGGCAATAGACCAAGCTAGGCCAAAAGCCTAAGCTTGGGGGAGTACGTATCTCTCACCGACATTACATTCATGTTCATATATTCATTTCAGTTGTCGGTGTTCATACTTTTTCATTGTATATCCATGTTAATTTTATTCTCGCTTTCTTCTTCTGTGTTTGAAAAACTTCAAAAACCCAAAAATATTTCTTGCTTCTTTTCGGTTTCCCTTTCTTGTTTGTTAGTTCGTAGTATTAAAAGAAAACCCAAAAAGATTTCTCGTTTTTTCTTTTGCTTGTTGGGAGTTTTCCCGTGTAAATAGTTTTCTCGCTTTTCGTTTTTCTTCCTTAATTTGCTTCCTTCAGAAAAACTAAAAACTCCAAAAATGTTTCGGTGTGTTTCTCTAAATTCCTTTTCTTTTCGTTGAGTTGTCATATGGAGAAGACCATGATAAAAATGATGAGTGGTTCTCATATGCTTTATTGTTGATCTAATGAAGAGCCAATATTACCTTGTCTTCTCCCTTGAATAAAATGTTTGCAGATCCCAGCTTAGTCCATGGCACACTTGCACTATTATTATTTTCACATCATTCGGTCGTGCAAGGGAAAGGCAATAATGATGATAATTTGATGAAGTGACTGTGGCAAGGAAAAGCTGGTATGAACTCTTCTTGTTTTTGTTTTTGTAAATATGTTTAACTCAGTATCCATGATTCAGCATATTATGAGTAAACATGTTTGTGATGACAATTAGAGATTATAGTTGCTCATGCCATGCTGAAGTAACTAGGAGTGGATAATGATTTATCTTGGATGTCAACATGCATTAAAATGGTTATGATATAGTATGTTAATATGGTATCCTCCGCTGAATGTTTCAAGTGGCTTGACTTGGCACATGTTCATGCATGTAGTTGAATCAAAACCAACATAGCCTCCATGATATTTATGTTCAGGGTGACTATATCCTACTCATGCTAGTATTCAATGTTAATTATTCTCAATGCATGATCATGACCGTTTTCGCTCTCTAGTTGGTCGCTTCTCAACCTATTTGCTAGCCTTCACTTTGTACTAAGCGGGAATTCTGCTTGTGCATCCACAATCCTTCAACCAAAGTTGTTCCAGATGAGTCCACTATATCTACCTACACTACTGGAATCAGCAAATTTGCCGTCTGCCAGTTCTTGGCCGTCACCTGGCGGACGGCAAAGAAGCTCTTTGCCATCCGTTTCCAGAAAACACACGGCAAAGAACTAGCTGACGGCAAAGAAGGTGTTTACCGTCAGCCTTCTCTTTGCCGTCAGCTAGCTGACGGCATCTAAGCTTTGTCGTCTGCTAGCAGACGGCAAAGAGGGTGGGTGGCCCACTAACGAGAACGACCTAACGGCCACTTTCTTTGCCGTCTACTGGCGGACGGCAAAGCTTCTTTGCCGTCCGCAAGCAGACGGCAAAGAAAGTGGCCCTTTTAACGGCCGTTTCCCCCCGGCCCCACCCCACTAGCTAGGCTCTTTGCCGTCTGCTAGCAGACGACAAAGAGTTGTGACCTAACTGAAAAGGGGCCGGCGCCCGCGCCCCACCTCTCTCTCTCCCCTCTAGATCTCTCTCTCCCGGCCCTCACCTCACCCGCGCCGCCGCCCCTCTCTCTCTCTCCCGGCCCTGACCTCACCCGCGCCCCGCCCCTCTCTCTCTCCCCTCTCTCTCTCTCTCTCCCGGCCCTCACCTCACCCGCGCCGCCGCCCCCGGGCCCGAGCTGCCCCCGCCCCGACCCCCGGCGACGCCCCGCCCCGCTGCCCCGGCGACGCCCCGCCCCCGGCGCCTAGGCGCCCCGCCCCGCCGCCCCGGCGGCGCCCCGCCGCCTCCTCCACCACCGCCGGAGCCAAGGTGAACTTTTTTTTCTACTGTTATTTGCTGTTTAGGTTTAGGTGTTATTAATAGGTTTAGGTTAGTGGTAGGATTAGGTTAGTGCTAGGTTTAGGTTTAGATAATTAGAAGAAGAAGAAAGTTGAAAAAAAGAAGAATAAGTAGAAGAAGAGGAAAAAGGAAAAAAGGAAGAGGGTCGTGGATTGCCGGTCGCCGAGGGGAGAGATGGTGGAGCCAGTGGGTCCCGCCGGTCCCGACGCCGTCGCCCATGCCGAGAATCCCCCGGTCCGAGTGCTGACCCGTCGACCGTGCGTCGCCATACCAGAGGGCGCCCGGGGACGAGCGGGTTAGGGGGTTCCTCGACGTAGATGGAACCCTAAATAGCAAGTATCGTTGGTGCGAGATACATGTGGCCGTCGGTGTCGAACACTACATCCACGTCCCACAAGTGACGCCGGCGTCCGGCGTCCCGCAGCAACAGTTCTCGGGGTCGATGGCGGTCGAACACCTATGCGAATTTGTCTTGCAGCCTCTGCGATGACGATTAAAAGCCAAGTGTTGAAACTTGAAACACCCAAACTGACTCAAGTCGGTTTGGTTGTTTGAAGTTTCAAAACTTGGCTTTAATCCTCATCGCAGAGGCTGCCAGACAAATTTGCCATGGTATTCGACCGTCATCGGCCCCCAGAACTATTGTTGCGCGCAGGACACCGGGCGCCGGCGTCACTTGTGGGATGTGGATCTAGTGTTCAACGCCGAGCGCCACATGTATCTCGGACCGATGATACTTGCTATTTAGGGTTTCATCGACGTCGAGGAACCCCCTAACCCGCTCGTCCTGTTATAAATGTTTAGTTAGGTTGACGGAAAAAACAATATTGCTATGTTACTCATCTTTCGATTAGAATGTGCAGTGTTTTCGTCGGTGCGAGGGTCTAGTGTTCGACGAGCTCCGCCCCTGCGTTCGTGGGTGAGCACAAATGACATCTCCTCCTCCCCCCTTCATTTGCTCTGTTCCGGTCTACGTGCCGATGAAACTTGCGAGCTATAGGTGTCTTCAATCATCAGTATGCGTGACCACTATGCGTCTCCCGTTCGAAAGGGTTACATCTATAAATATGCATGCATTAGCATATTTATAACCGTGATTCTTTCGAATTGTCCAACGTTATCCATGGACAGCCCGAGTATGTGTAGATTGGGTTCGTTTTCCCATATGCTCTGCTCCGGATCCGATGCAGAATTTCGTCAGTGCCTCCCTGTTGTTCTCCGGGTACACATCCTCTCTGCTTATTGCTGAGACGTGTATCAGGAGAACAACGGGGAGGTGCTGCCGAAATTTTGCGTCGGATCCGGAGCAGAGCATGGGAAAACGAACCCAATCTACACATACTCGGGTGGGATTAGGACCTATCTTTACCTACTAGCGTCTAGGTTGCATGGACGTAATAAAACTGACAAACTCTATTAACTGATGAATATGGTTTGCTAAATTATGTATATATTTCTTGTGTGTCCAGTAGCTAGGCAAGATGAGTGATCGTGCGTGGATGTACACCGGTCACACTAGTCAGAAATACATGACCCATGAATGGATAACAAAAACCAAGGGGTTTGTGACAGCCGCATTTGCAAATTGACAGAAAATAACCTGGTGCCCCTGTGCCGATTGCGACAACTATCATAAGAGGTCAGAGTTTGAAATGATCAAACACCTGCAGAAGTGGGGTTTTACGCCTAATTATACGGTCTGGACATTTCACGGTGAGTCTGCCCAACGTGCCAGAGCTGAGGTGGTTCGTCGTCGCACCGACGAGCATGGTACCGGGATCGAAGACATGGTGCAAGACTTTGATGATGCTCGGGATTCGGACGATGAGATGGAGGAATCTGCAAAGGCCTTCAATGATATGTTGGAGTCTTCAAAACGTCCTCTCCACGAGCACACTGAGCTTTGTCAGCTGGATGCCATCGCACAAGTAATGGCTCTGAAGGCTAAATTCAACCTGGGTAGAGAATGCTACGACGCGATGATGACGATATTTGGACGGTTTCTACCCAAAGGCCATGTATTGCCAGCAAACCTGTACCAGTCGGACAAAATCCTCCGTGCGCTTAAGATGCCCTATGATATGATAGATGCCTGTGAGAATGGATGTGCCTTATCTAGGCTTTAGTATGCGGGCTTCAACTATTGTCCCATTTGCAAGTCTTCCAGGTATGTTGTGGTAGACAACGGTATGGGTGAGAAGAGTCAGACAAAAATCCCAGTTAATGTTCTTCGGTATATGCCAATTATACCAAGACTTCAACGTCATTTCATGGTCGAAGAGACGGCCAGACAGATGACGTGGCATAAATTGGGCAAAAGAACCGAGGTAGATGCAGATGGGAATCCGATGTTGGTACACACATCGGACGCTTTTGCGTGGAAGCACTTCGATGCTTTACATAAGGACAAAGCGGCAGATCCAAGGCATCCTCGAGTCGCCATCAGCACGGATGGGTTCAATGTGTTTGGTATGATGGCAGCCCAATACAGTTGTTGGCCTGTATTTGTCATTCCACTCAATCTCCCCCCCGGACAGATTATGCAAAGAAAGAACATTTTCCTGACGTTGATAATTCCGGGGCCCAACTATCCGGGGAAGAGTATGAATGTGTACATGCAGCCGCTTAAGGATGAATTGCAAGAAGCTTGGGATAATGGGATCAAGACATACGACGCCGCTACAAAAAAAAACTTCCTAATGCATGTGTGGTACATGTACTCGATGCATGACTTGCCGGCGGATGCGCTATTCGTTGGCTGGTGTGTGCATGGAAGGTTCCCGTGCCCCACATGCAAGGCAGCTCTTGAGTTTCGTTGGCTGGATGCGGGTCGCAAGTATTCTTGCTTCGACTTGCATAGACAGTTCCTGGATCCTCGCCATAAGTTCAGAAAAGACAAGAAGAAATTCATCAAAGGTAGAGTTGTCAAAAACTCTGCACCACCTGCGTTGACAGGCCAACAGACCCTGGATCAGTTAAACGCTCTCGAGCCGGATCCAGAGCGTCCAGGGTATTTCAAGGGGTATAATTCGGAACACGCCTAGACTCACAAGACATGCTTGTGGGATCTGCCTTACTTCACAGACCTCCTTTGCCCACACAACATTGACGTGATGCACACTGAAAAGAATGTCGCCGAGGCCCTCTTTGGTACATTGTTCGGCATAGAGGGGAAGTCAAAGGATAATCCTAAGGCTAGAGCCGATCAGGAGGCTCTATGTGATAGACCGTTACAAAACATGCGACAACCGAAAGGAAAGCAGAACTGGACGAAGCCAAAGGCAAGGTTCAATCTTGGAAGGCCAGATATGAAGGAAATTATCCTGTGGGTGAAAAAGGAGTTGATGTTCCCCGATGGGTATGCAGCGAATCTAAAGAGGGGAGCGAGTCTTGAAAAATTGAAAATATTTGGTCTCAAGAGTCATGATTGGCACATATGGCTTGAGCGGGTAATGCCGGTGATGTTGCGTGGCTTTATCCCTGAGGATGAATGGCTAGTACTGGCAGAGCTGAGCTGTTTCTTCCGTGTTCTTTGTGCGAAAGAACTATCGCCTGGCTTGCTAGATGAAATGGAAGAGTTGGCGCCGGAGTTGATCTGCAAGTTAGAGAAGATCTTCCCACCGGGCTTCTTTAATCCAATGCAGCATTTGATTTTGCATCTCCCGACCGAGGCACGATTGGGGTGGTCCATGCAGAATCGTTGGTGCTATGCAACTGAGTGGATGCAGAAGACGCTTCGAGCAAAATGTAAAAATAAACGTAGAAATGAAGCATCGATGGCCGAGGCATTCATTACTGAGGAGGCGGCAAACTTCGTGACAGCACACTACGAAACCAAAAATCGTCATTTGCATAATCTGAAGCCTCGGTACAATGATGGCGACCCTAAAAAGGGTGGATCCAACCTCAGCCTATTCAAAGGAAAGCTCGCACCAGCCGGTGCTTCTAATTCCTTACCGTTGGATGTCGAAGAATGGCGGACCATTTCGTTGTATATCTTCAACAACCTAACAGAAGTGCGGCCGTACATCGAGTAAGTTCTCGATACATTGTTTCGCAACTTCTAATTTCTTTGAAATGCTCTTATTCCCGGATATGTGATATAGTCGATACGTCGCCAAATTCTCGGATGGAGCGGTGATCCAAAAGGATTCCATCGAAGAGTATGAGCTTCTGGCAAAGCATGGAGGAGGCTATCCCGGTTTCATCTCTTGGTTCAAACAAACGGTAATTTCCATTAGACCATTTCATTTCTTCGTCTAGTTTGCGGCTAATGCAACAATCCTTTCGTATTAAACTTGTAGGCTAATGCAGAGTCTATGGACTCCGAATTGAGACAAGTCACTAATGGTTTTGACTATAAGGTCCGTTCATTTGACAAATACGACATCAACGGGTATCGCTTTCGTACTTTTGGCAAAGAGCTATCTATGGCCGACCGAAAGTCTACAAATTGTTGTGTCTCCGCTGTCAGCGAAGGAGGGGTCGAGTATTATGGAAGAGTTGAAGCAATTTATGAACTTACATTCTTTGGTGAAAACCCACCAAACGTCGTAGTCTTCAAATGTTATTGGTTCCAGCCGAAGGGGACTAGAAGGACTCATGAACATATAGGGCTAGTCGAAATCAAACAAAGCACCCATTTAGATGTTCCCGATGTCTATATTACGGCTCAACAGGCAACCCAAGTTTTCTATCTACCGTGGGCTTGCCAAACCGATCCAAATCTGAATGGTTGGGATGTCGTTTATGATGTGCCGCCACATTTTAGACCACCTCCCCTCAATGAAGATGATTATGACCCTCACATTAACCCAGACACATATGAAGGAGAATTCTTCCAAGAAACACGTGTTTCCAAAAAACGTTTCAAGAACCGCTCTACTTCACCCCAGAACATTGAGGTAGACAACGACAGTGAATCCGACTTCACCCCTGAGCCGGAACAACAAGAGACGGAAGAAGAAGAGGTTACTGCTGCGGATGACCTGTCAATGCTTGACCGATTACATAAAGGAGGCCTTCCACATGTTGATGCATTTATTTATGATGCTGATGAGGACGTCATTACTGATAGTGATGATGATTCTGCATTTATTGATCCCGGAGCATATATAGACGATGAAGATTAATATTAGTAATGTCAGGTATTCAATTATTATGATGTACATATATATTATTAATTAGTTCATGTTATTAGGTATTCAACAAAATGACATTGACTTAGCTTATTTTCCTCGAAAATGACATAATAACCTTACTTAGCTCCAAACTGACATACTTTACCTAGGATAGCTATAAAATGACCTAGCTATACTTAGCATTTTTCCTCCTAAATGACTTAATATGCTTAGTTAGCTAAAAAATGGCATAACTACCTAGGATAGCTCCAAAATGACCTATACTTAGCTTCTTTAGTTCATTTATGACATACTTAGCATACTTAGGTAAAAAATGGCATGATAACCTTGGTTTAGCTCCAAAATGACATTGACTTAGCTTATTTTCCTCCAAAATGACAAAATAACCTTACCTACCTCCAAAATGACCGATTTTAACTACGATAGCTCTAAAATGACCTACACTTGCCATTTTCTTGTATGATTGTATGATTTATATAGTTACTTGTATAATTTTCTTACTTTGTATGATTGTTTCTTATACATAGTGCCATGGTCTTGATATCCGTCCCCGTCTGCCCTCGCCCGCTTTATGATTCGGATGTGGTAAATTCTCTTTTATAACTATTTGTTGCATTTCGCATTTATGACAATTATGGCCATCAAGTTGACATTGAGATATTTTAATCTAGGAGGTATGTGAACCGGAATTTGCAACCGACCCTCTTGTCGAGAAGTTAAATTTAGTTGAAAAAGAAAATGAGTATTTGAAAGAAAAAATTAAAAGAATTGAAAAAGAGAATATGACATTGGAGTTGTATGTTGCCGATGTCGTCGGTGATCACAAGATGAAGATGAATGCAATGCGCTTGAAGATGGATGCAATGCGCTTGAAGATTAAGAAGATTAGAAAATATGCCATTGATAATGAGGCTTGGTATCATTATGCCGTTGGATCAATTGTTACCTTAGTTGCGATCTTCATCGCATTTGTTGTGATGAGGGTACGTTTTCTCTAGTGTTTTGCTTAACAAATGCATACTTAGCTTATTTTCCTCCTAAATGGCATAATTACCTAAGTTAGATAAAAAAATGAGCTATACTTACGTAAGTTGGCTCAAAAATGGCATCATCCTCGAAAATGACATAATAACCTTACTAAGCTCCAAAATGACCTATTTACCTAGCTTAGCTCTTAAATGACCTACACTTAGCATTTTTTCCTAGCTTAGCTAAAAAATGGCATTTTTACCTACCTTAGTTAGAAGAAGAAGAAGATAAAGAAGAGGAGAGGAGAAAAAGAAAGAGAAGAAAAATTCTTCTTCTTTTTCTTCTTCTTCTTCTTCTAGTCTTCTTCTTCTAGTCTTCTTCTTCTTCTTCTTCTTCTTCTAGCTAGTCTTCTTCTTCTAGTCTTCTTCTTCTAGTCTTCTTCTTCTTCTTCTTCTTCTTCTTCTTCTAACTTTCTTCTTTCCCAATTTGCAGATTTGCTTTCGATGACGAAGCTTGCGTTGATGGAGTCTACTCTTCTTCTTGTGCTTCCTTTTTGTTTTGATTTTGTAGGATGAACAATGTGAAACTTGCTACCTATATATGTATGTATGGATGAAACCATTGTATGCTTGTTGTTGGATATGTTGGCTAGCTATATATGTTGCGTATGGACTTTTCATTTGGTATGTATATGTGTTGGATGATCATATCCATATGGCAGGGATATGATTTGGTATGTATATGTGTTGTTATGCTTGTTGAAAGTATTTTCAAATGTGTCTATATATATATATATATATGTGAAATTCTGTGAAATTGAATGAATTTAAGAAAAAACAGAAAAAACAGGGGATGTACAGGCTCTTTGCCGTCTGCTGGCAGACGGCAAAGAGCTTTGCCATCAGCCATCAGACGGCAAAGATGCCACATGGCAGCTACCTGTGCAACCTGGGGTGCACTGGGCTGGCCTATTTGGCAGCTTTGCCATCTGCTGGCTGACGGCAAAGACCTTTGCATCTTTGCCGTCAGCCAGCAGACGGCAAAGCACGCCGTTAACCCCTTAACGGACCTAAGCTGCCACGTGTGCCGTCCATGCCCTTTGCCGTCTGCTGGCAGACGGCAAAGACCTTTGCTTCTTTGCCGTCGGCCAACAGACGGCAAAGTGGCCTTTACCGGACCTTGTTCAGCCGGATGTGGTGCCGTCTGCTGGCTGACGGCAAAGACCTTTGCCGTCCGCAATTCATGCCTTTGCCGTCAGCCATGGCAGACGGCAAAGTTGCTGATTCCAGTAGTGCTATATGCGGTATTACTCTGCTGCTCCAAGTAAATTTGTATGTGCCACCTCTAAATTATTCAAATAAACATCCGTTTTGTGTGCCCGTACCGCTCATGGAGCGACAGGGGGCGGTCAGTATCTTCCATGCTAAGTGGGTTACTATCAAGATGAGTGTTTATTCACTTGTCATTGCACGAGAGAGGCTGGTATTTGGGATGCCCAGTCCTATGCTCAAAATCGAAAATACATAATGCAAACAAACTCCCCCGGAAAGTTGTTGGCATGGAGGGCACCCGAGGATTCAGCTAGCCATGGCTTGTGTTTGTATGGTGGAGGGGGAGTAAACTTTACCTTTCCGCTTGGGAACCGCCTATAATGTGTTTAGCATGGAAGATATTGAAAACTCTCGGTCGTGACGTTGACAGGAAAAGTACACCTCTCAAAATTATTTTCCATCTCTGATTTAAGCTTCGAGCTCTGGCACCACTGCAAATCCCTGCTTCCCTCTGCGAAGGGCCTATCTACTTACTTGTATGTTATTTACTTTATGTTATTTTACTTTTATTGATGAGTCTCACCTTCTGGCACTAAGCGCCAATCCTGTGAGCACTATTGTCATCCTTATGCATTGTGTATAGTTAATGTTGTGTGCATCATGACTGGATCTCTTCTACTCTGAATTACAATGTTTAGTCGCTGCTTGAACTTTGGAGGTGTTCTGCATTTATGTTTTGCCGTCTCAGAAAGGGCTAGCCAGATACCATGTTATCATATTATATCATGATTGTTTTGACAAATTGTTGGCATTTGAGATATGTTATTATTGCTCTCTATTTGATTATGCCATTGATATGAGTAAATGTAGTTTTTAAGTGTTACTATGAGCATGGTTAGTTCATGATCTTTGCTGAAAACCTGGGTACTATTTAAGCTTATATACGGATACAAGAACAAAAGAGTTCATAAAAGTTTTTCTTTATCACTTTTAGTTTGTCAACTGAATTGCTTGAGGACAAGCAATGAGTTAAGCTTGGGGGAGTTGATACGTCTCCGTCGTATCTACTTTTCCAAACATTTTTGCTCTTGTTTTGGACTCTAATTTGCATGATTTGAATGAAACTAACCCGGACAGACGCTGTTTTCAGTAGAATTGCCATGTTGTTGTTTTTGTGCAGAAATCAAAGTTCTCGGATTTGGACAAAAGTTTTTGGAGAATTTTGATGGAATATATAAAAATTATTGGCGCAAGAATCAATAGAAGGGGGGCCACCTGCTGCTCACAGGGCAGTAGGGCGCGACCCCCCCCCCCTAGGGCGCGCCGTGGTGCCTTGTGGGGCCCACAGGCGGCCGTCTGACCTAATTCCAACGCTATAAATTCTCTTTCCCTGAGAAAAAAAATAAGAGAAGTTTCATCACGTTTTACGATACTGAGCCGCCACCACTTCCTGTTCTTCATCGGGAGGGCTGATCTGGAGTCCGTTCAGGGCTCCGGAGAGGGGGATTCGACGCCGTCGTCATCATCAACCATCCTCCATCACCAATTTCATGAAGCTCACCACCGGGCGTGAGTAATTCCTTCATAGGCTTGCTGGACGGTGATGTGTTGGATGAGATTTATCATGTAATCGAGTCAATTTGTTAGGGTTTGATCCCTAGTGTCCACTATGTTCTGAGATTGATGTTGCTATGACTTTGCTATGCTTAATGCTTGTCACCAGGGCCCGAGTGCCATGATTTCAGATCTGAACCCTTCGTGTTTTCATGAACATATTTGTGTTCTTGATCCTATCTTGCAAGTTATATGCACCTATTACGTGTCATGATCCGCATACCCCAAGGTGACAATAATTGGGATTCTTTCCGGTGATTGCTGTAGTTTGAGGAGTTCATGTATTCACTAAGTGCTAATGCTTTGTTCCGGTTCTCTATTAAAAGGAGGCCTTAATATCCCTTAGTTTCCTTAAGGACCCCGCTGCCATGGTAGGGTAGGACAAAAGATGTCATGCAAGTTCTTACTATAAGCATGTATGACTATATACGTAATACATGCCTACATTACATTGATGAATTGGAGCTATTGTGTATCGCCCTAGGTTGTGACTATTATATGATGAATATCATCCAACATAATTATCATCACCGATCCAATGCCTACGACTTTCTCATATTGGTTTCTGCTAAGTTACTTTGTTACTACTGCTTTACACTTGCTACAAAACTGCTACTGTTACTGTTACCATTACTAGTGTTACTATTGCTACCGCTATCAAACCTATTATATTACTATGCTACTAAATACTTTGCTGCAGATATTTTATCTCCAGGTGTGGTTGAATTGACAACTCAACTGCCAATACTTGCAAATATTCTTTGGCTCCCCTTGTGTCGAATCAATAAATCAAGGTGAAATACTACCCGCGAAAACTGTTGCGATCCCCTATACTTGTTGGTTATCACGCCGGTCGTGGACCCGCGCTGCTGCTAAGGTGCAGCTGCCAACTTTTCCAATCCCCTCCCCCCTCCTCTCTCCCTCACTTCCTTCTCCCTCACTTGCTTCTCCCCCATTACTACTAGCTAGCTTTTTTCTCTCTTCCTTCACCTACCTCTCTTCTCTCTCCCTTAATGCCCCCTCCACTATCTCCATTAATGCACCCCATTCTCTCTTCCTCACTTTTCTCTCCTCCCTCCACTAGTTAGAGCCATCTCCTTCCCCAACTAGCTAGATCTACCCATTTAATGAAGTGACCTATCTACCTCCCCAACTAGATCTATCCATTTACTGAAGTAAAGCCATATCTTTGTCCACTTTCGATCCCTAGGTGTGTAGCGACACCGACCTCATCATCGTGCTCAATCTCTCTCGAGATAGGTTAGTAAAAAATTGTGCTTTCAATGAATGGAAATATGTGTGTGTGTGTGTGTGTGTGTGTGTGTGTGCGTGCGATATGACCGAATCGGGCGATATGATGGAAATTGTGCGTGACATGAGATGAGTTGCTTATGTTTTGCCTAAATGTCGATTTATTTGTGTTTCAACGAATTTCGGGCAAACTTTATTTGTCCTATTTTTAGGGAAGGTCATGCCAAATTTTTGTATGACTTTGATGCGTGCATGCATGCGTTTATAATCCTTTTGCTTATTATACCACGCAGGCGATCATGAAGGTCAGTGGAAGGATGGTGGAAAGATGGTTGCGATCCGCGGTGCATGACAATTATGAAAATAACTGGAAGGAGATTTTATGTCCATGTCGAAGAGGCAAAGGAGTAGTCCGTCTCGACCCCTTTAAGGAAGGCCGTTTGAAGGTGCACCTGCTCATGACTGGTTTCATGGATGGCTATACTCGGTGGATAAGTGAAGATGATGATTATGAGGATGTCGACGGGGCAGCCCATAACGACTTGGGGCCAGAAGAAGAGATGACCGATAATGGCACCAGAGAAGACGCCGGACATGGCGGCGGAGAAGAGGCCGGACATGGTGGCGGAGAAGAGGCCAGACATGGGGGCGGAGAAGAGGCCGGACATGGGGGCGGAGAAGAGGCCGGACATGACGGAGAAGACGCGGACACGCCGGAGCCTTCGTCGCTACTAAGTTCAATCGTGCAGGACCCTCATGTTCGAGACCTGCTTCGCAAGAAGACGACTAGCGACAGAGCTGCTTCTAGAGAGGAGGCCAAGTTGGAGCAACTGGAAGTAGACTCAAAGACTCCATTGTATGATGGTTGCGATCCCAAGGTGACCCGCTTGAGTTTCACGCTCAAACTTCTAAAGACGAAGGCTAAAAACAATTGGAATGACAGAAGCCTTAATGAGCTTCTCAAGTATCTAAAGAAGGTTCTTCCCGTGGGGAACCTGTGTCCTACTAGTGTCGATGAGGCCAAGAAGATCGTGTGCCCTCTAGATCTGTCGCACATTAGATACCATGCATGCATCAATGATTGCATCATTTATCAGAAGGAGCACGCGGAAAAAACCAGTTATCCGGTGTACAATGCTTCTCGATACAAGAAGGCCAGAAAGAAATCTCCCCAGAAAGTTGTATGGTACTTACCGATCACTCCCTGTCTGCAATGTTATTTCGTAGATCCTAAGGAAGCAAAGCTCATGCGCTGGCACGCGGAGAGGGTGAAGCCCGATGATGGAGATGATCCGAAGCTGAGACACCTCGCGGATGCAAGCCCGTGGAGAGCGTTCAACGCCGAATATCGATATTTCGCATGTGATCCAAGGAACATCGTGCTTGGTGCTAGTACCGATGGCATGAATCCGTTTGGCAACCAGAACACCAACCATAGCACATGGCCCGTGTTTGTATGGATATACAACCTCCCCCCCTGGATGTGCATGAAGACAAAGTACATACACATGAGCATGCTGATTCAAGGGCCAAAACAACCGGGAAATAACATTCATCTGTATCTGGGGCTACTGAAAGAGGAGCTAGACACGTTATGGACAACACCGGTCAAGACATGGGACGCCAGCAAAGGAGAGTATTTCTATATGAGAGACCCGCTAATGACGACGGTGCACGACTATCTTGGTTATGGATATGTATTAGGCCAGTTGTGCCACAGATATTGCGGATGCACCAGGTGCATGGATGATACAATGTCTCAGCAGCTAACGAAAATTGGTGGGTCTGGGAAAATCGTGTACATGGGGCATCGAAGATGGCTCGAGAAGGATGATCCGTGGAGAAACCGTGGAGATCTATTCAATGGTGAGGCTGCGCATCGGGGACCTCCACGTAAGAGGAGCGGCGCCGAAATCTATGAGTTGTTGAAAAACTAGGAAGAGTGTTCCTCGCTGGGAAAAATGAAAAAAGCGCCTGAGCCGCTGCTGAAGGTATGGAAAACGAGGTCTGTTTTCTGGGACTTGGAGTACTGGCCCAAACTCGAGACGCCTCATTGCCTTGATCAAATGCATATCACGAAGAATGTCCTCGAGAGCTTGCTTGGCACAATGATGAACATGCTGGAGAAGACCAAGGATGGGCCGAAGGCAAGAAGAGACTTGGAAGATTTGGAAATCAGGGCAGATCTCCACATGCCTCGTAAAAAGTCGTCAGAGGAAACGGAGATGGAGACGGAGGCGGGGGACAGGTGCAAAAAAGTCAATAAGAAGGAAGAGAATTATTGCCCCCCTTCTTGCTTCACCGTATGTCCGAAGGAGATCGATCAATTCTTCAAGTGCCTTACCGGAATCAAAGTTAGTTCCGGTTACTGTGGGAAGATAAGCAGATTTCTAGACACCAAGAAGAAAAGGTTTAGCGGGATGAAGTCTCATGACTGTCACGTGATGATGATGCAGATACTCCTGGTTGCCCTTAGAGGGATAATGGACAAGCACATGCGTGACATGCTTACTTGTCTTTGCAACTTTTTCGACGTTATCTCTCGAAAGTCGGTCAGTGTGAAGCAGCTCCGAAGGCCACAGGAAGAGATCATTGTTATACTAAATGATCTTGAGATGTACTTCCCGCCCGTGCTTTTTGACGTCATGGTGCATCTGTGTGTCCACATTGTGGATGACATCATCCACCTCGGGCCGACATTCCTGCACAGCATGATGTTGTTAAAGAGGATGAATGGGGTCATCAAAGGATTCGTTCGTAACATGTCCCGTCCGGATGGAAGCATTTTCCAGGGCTATCAGACCAAAGAGTGCATCTCCTTCTGCGAGAATTATCTATATGGCGGAGACCCTGTTGTTGGTTTGCCCGTTAACAAGCACCTTGGGAGGCTCGAAGGAGAAGGTCACACCAACGGCCGGAGGGAACTGCATGAGGACCACTCGGATCGACGCAACTACTTTGACAGAGCAAACTTAGTAGTGCTACAACACCTAGACGTGGTAGATCCTTTCGCGACACTTCACAAAGAAACCATCGCAAAGAAGTACCGTGACCGGGGGCTACGCAAGACGGACGCGGAAGTTATTAGAGAGCACAACTCCACTTTCTTGTCTTGGTTCAAAGAGCATGTTCTTGAATCCCCCGGAAGAGGGCTCTATGGACGGATTGCTCATATACGCCTTAGCACATGGCCCCGCGGCCAACCTCGCGACCTATCAGGCATACGATATCAATGGATACACGTTCTACACGGAGGCCAAAGATATAAACAGTGATTTCCAGAACTCAGGGGTGACGATGGAATGCTTGACCGACGACAACATCATAACTAAAAGATTCTACGGAAGGGTCGAAGAGATCTGGGAGCTTGACTACTCTGGACTGCACAATGCGATGATGTTCCGTGTCAGATGGGCTAAGAACGTCGAAAGAGAAAACCGGTATTTCACTACCATGTCTATACCCGACGCCAAGAGCGCTACCGTGAACGTCATCGCCAAAAATGAGCCATGGGTACACACTAAGCACGTGACACAATGCTTCTTCTTAACCGACCCGAGCAATCCCAGCCGTGTTGTCGTGAGGAGAGGCAAAAGGAACATCGTCGGAATGGATGGAGTCGCCAACGAGGAAGACTACGACCAGTACGGCAACCCGATGAGGGAAGATGACAATGCCGATGAAGCATACGTCAAAAGAAGAATCAAGAATACATTATCTAAGAAAGATCGTACTCCATGGAAAAGGAAAAGTCACAACGAGGGGCTCAATTATTTGACAGCGAACAAGAAAGGAAAGAAGCTCACTCAGAAATGTCGTCGACGCTGAGAAACCATCATTTATATATATGTATCTATTTTCTGTATGCACTTAACCGTTATCGGTCAAATGATGTAATATATATCGCCTGAGTTATGTACCTTGTATCCCCTTCTTCCCACCATGCATGGTTTTGGCTCGGTCGTCTTTCGGAAAAGAAAAGAAAAAGAAAAAGGAGAAAGGAAAATGAAAAGAAAAAGAAAATGAAAAGAAAAATGAAAGGAATAGAAAAGAAAATGAAAAGAAAAAGAAAAAGGAAAAAGGAAAAAGAAATTGAAAAGAAAAAGGAAAGGAATAGAAAAGAAAAAATGAAAAGAAAAAGAAAAAGCAGAAAGGAAAAAGAAAATGAAAAGAAAAAGAAAAACGAGAAAGGAAAAAGAAAATGAAAAGAAAACTTAAAAGAAATACCTTTGCTATAGCGCGGGTTGCGGCAGCCCACACTACAGCTACTTACGATAGCAGTAGCGCCGGTTTTTGAACACGCGCTATAGCTAACTTAGCTATAGCGCGGGTTGAGACCCTGCGCAACTGCTATTTTGACTTAACCCCCGCGCGGGCCTCCCTCCTTTCTCCGCCAATTCCCCATTCTGCCCCTGCCTCCTCGCGCCGTCGCCGGAGCCCGTCCTTGACGCCCCTGCCTCCTCGTTGTCGCCACGCCTGCCTCCTGGATGATGCCCTGCCTCCTCGACGTCGTCGCGCGCCTACCTCCTCGACGTCGCCGCGCGCCTGCCTCCTCGATGTCGCCCCCTCCGGTGCCCGCGCGTCCCCGCCTCGCCTGCAACCCTCCTCGGCGTCGCCGTCTCCCCCGACCTCCACCTCCCCGCCACCGTCTCTCCCAACCCCCTCTGTAAGTCCCCCACCCCTCCTCTCTCTTATTTCTCTCTCTCTCTCTCTCTCTCTCTCTGCCTCGGTGGAGGTTCTAGGGTTCTAGTATTTAGAAGTTTAATTGATTTCTTGGGTTTAGAAGGTTAATTAGGGTTAACAAAGATATGCATTGGACACTTTAATTAGGTTAATTAGGGTCAATTAGTCCTTCATCAATTAGGTTAAAGAAGTGAACTTGGAGTAGAAATCGAACTAGGTTAATTAGGATTTTGAGTGCTTCATCAATTTGATGATTCCTACTGCTGCTGCTAGTAGTGGTAGTGCTGCTGCTAGTAGTGGTAGTGCACTGCCAGTAGTTTAAATAGTAGTGCTATTGCCATTAGTGCCGCTGCCCTACTTTAGATCATTGCAATGAAGAAAATGACGTTTAGAGCACAGATTTTAACTGAATTTAACTGAATTTTATATGATTAGAAGTTAACTGAATGACCTAAATGAATGCAATTCATTAGTATGAACCCTAGGTATTAACTGTAGGTATTTCAAAAGGATGCATTTGGTACAGTGAATGTATGAATTTTGATCACCATCCCTAGGTGTTCATATATATATGAGGCCATTTCATCATTAGAGCACTAAAGTTAACTGAATTTTGTTTCATTAGTAGTTAACTGGATTTTGTTCCGCCATCATAGTTAATTGAATTTTGACATAAATACTTGATGTCTACTATGCAACTTTATTCTTGTCGACTCGTGTTGGGCCTCCAAGCGCAGAGTTTTGTAGGATAGCGGCAATTTTCCCTCAAGTGGATGACCTAAGGTTTATCAATCCGTGGGAGGCGTAGGATGAAGATGGTCTCTCTCAAATAACCCTGCAATCAAATACAAGAAATCTCTTGTGTCCCCAACACACCCAATACAATGGTAAATTGTATAGGTGCACTAGTTCGGCAAAGAGATGTTGATACAAGTGTAGTATGGATAGTAGATATAAGTTTTTATAATCTGAAAATAATAAAATAGCAAGGTAGCAAGTAACAAAAGTGAGCACAAACAGTATTACAATGCTTGAAAACATGACCTAGGGTTCATACTTTCACTAGTGCAATCTCTCAACAATGTTAACATAATTGGATCATATAACAATCCCTCAACGTGCGACAAAGAATCACTCCAAAGTTCCTATTAGCGGAGAACATAAGATAGAAATTGTTGTAGGGTACGAAACCACCTCAAAGTTATCCTTTCCGATCAATCTATTGAGCTATTCCTATAAGCGTAACGAACATCCCTAGAGTTCGTACTAAAATAACACCATATGATACACATCAACCAACTCTAATGTCACCTAGATACTCCAATGTCACCACAAGTATCCGTGAGTTGATTATATGATATGCATCAAACAACTTCATAATCATAATATTCAATCGACACAAAGAACTTCAAAGAGTGCCCCAAGATTTGTACCGGAGAAAGTAGGATGAAAACGTGCATCAACCCCTATGCATAGATTACCCCAATGTCACCTCGGGAATCCGCGAGTTGAGTGCCAAAACATACATCAAGTGAATCAATATAATACCCCATTGTCACCACGGGTATTCATATGCAAGACATACATCAAGTGTTCTCAAATCCATAAAAGTATTCAATCCGATAATAGTGAAACCTCAAAGGTAAAAACTCAATTCATCACAACAAGATAGAGAGGGAGAAACGCTATATGATCCAACTATATTAACAAAGCTCGCGGTACATCAAGATCGTGCCAAATCAAGAACATGAGATGGAGAGATCAAACACATAGCTACTAGTACATACACTCAGCCCCGAGGGTGAACTACTCCCTCCTCGTCATGAAGACCGCCGGGATGATGAAGATGGCCTCCGATGAAGATTCCCCCTCCGGCAGGGTGCCGAAAAAGGGCTGTAGATGAGATCGTGGAGGTACAGAGGCTTGCGGCGGCGTAAAAACTCATCTAGGTTAACTTTCGGGGGTTTCTGAATATATATGATTTTTCAGCGTTGGAATCACGCAAAGAGGTGCCACAGGGGGCCCACGAGGCACGAGGGCGCGCCTGGGGTGGTGGTGTGCCCAGGTGGCTTGTGGGGCCCCTGTGGCTCTTTTGCTGCTCCCCCGAAGCTTCCTGGGTCTGCTTCCTTCCACAAAAAATCATCAAAAAGTTTCGCTGCATTTGGACTTCATTTGATATGGATTTTCTGGAAAACCAAAAACAAGCAGAAAACAGCAACTGGCACTGGGCACTAGGTCAATATGTTAGTCCATAAAAATCATATAAATGCCGTATCAAAGTGCACCAAAATCATACAAAACTATAATAAACATGGCATGAATACTTCATAAATTATAGATATGTTGGAGACGTATCAATACTCCTAGCTAGTGTAAACTGAATTTTGAATTTGTTCTGAATTAGCGACAATAGAAATAGCGCACTTAGTTTTTGAGTATAAGTTGTTCAGAAAAAAGTACAATTCAATTAACTGAATTTTCACGAAATTCAGTTAATTTTCTTAAATTTGTGTGCTATATATTTATTGAAATTCAGTTAATTCAGAATTACTACTCCTACTATTTTCATTCAAAGAAGATGGAGGCCAGTGAGAGCATGATCATTTCTTGTATATCTTGTGAAATTTGTGGAATTTGTGAAATTCTATATATTGTGAGAGCTAGCCTGCCCAAGTGCTATATCTTGGCTTATATTGTTTGTAGGGATCCGAGTGGCCTATGTTTTGCCGGAATGTTCTGCCAAATTTCAGGCGCTCGATATGTCCACTTTTTAGCAAAGGTCATGCTGAAATTTCCCGTAAATTTCGGCATGACTTGTGCTAGAAAGTAGGACATATTGAGTGCCCGGGATTTGCCGGGATGGGAATGAAACGGCATTCCGGCAAACCATAGGCCTTTTTATGTCATTATTCATTTTATTATAGTTTGAGAATTAAACAAGCAAACTTAATCGTAGGAAACATGTCGAACAACGACGAAGCCGGGGCTCCTAACCACGCCCACGGGGCCTTACAGAATGAACACGATTACCTCAACTTTTTGTCTAGTTGGCAAGGACAAGGTTTGCAGGGCCCCCTTGTCATAGCGGACGGTGGTACTGCCGCCGACACCGACACCGAGACCGGCACTAGCACCGATGGCACCGACACCGGCGGCACCGAGACCGCGCTGATGGTACCGGTGCCGAAGCCGCTAACAAAGCAAAGAAGAAGAAGAAGACGAGGACACGACACCCAAACAATCTTGGCACCAGAAGACTGCTAGTCACAGAGGTGGACCCGGGTAAATTCGAACCAATAGCGCCGGAGGAAGCTCGCAAGTGCTACGGCAACCAAGTCGGATGCATCCTACGGGAAACCGCGAGCATCAACGACTATGACTTAAGGAGTATACCAAATATGGAGCACTTGCTCCTAACGAAACTGCACAACAGATTCCAGTTCCCCGGCCGGGATGACAGAAAACTTCCGTGGAAAGATGATGCCATGGACAAGATAAACAACGCCGCCATGGGCAAGTTTAGCAACGCATTGGCCCGCCTGGAAAGTCTGGGTGAAACGAGCGATTGAAGATAAAGAACCCTACTCCAAGATTTCGGTGGACAAACCGACACTTACGGAAGAGGAGTATGACAAATTCAAGGACACTTGCGCTACCGAAGACGCCAAGCTTAAGTCTGAGAAATACAAGGGGCTTCAGGAAAGGAACACGGGGAACCACCGCCTCGGAAGCCGTGGTTACATTGGTAAGAAGCCCATATGGGATAAGGAGGACGCGGAACGTGAAGCCGCGGGGATCCCAGACCCCTTCGCGGAGTTCACCGAGTAGCAAGAGCGTGACTTCATCAGGGCCCGGTACAAGTGGGACAAGGAAAAGAAGGTTTGGTACATGGATGCGCCCATGAGGAAATTGATTAGATTACTGGTAATTATTTTTTTACCACCTTATATTAGCTTCTGATCAAGTCGACTACACGTTCTAGTAACATTTGTAAATAGTTCACGTTCCTTTTGCAGAAAGAGCAACACAAGCTTGCGGCTGAAAGAGACTCATCGTCTCAGTCGTCGGCGAGGCCCAAGTGGGACACCCCTCTCAACCGGGCCTTGAACATACTGAAGGGACTCCCTTCGGACAAGGCGTCGCAGTATGGACGTGTCCACGGCACCGGAGACGGCGCCTAGTGGAAGTACTACTACCACGAGGACCCGGAGGCCAAAAGGCAGAGAAGGAAGTTCAGTCAGGTGAACATCGACGAGAAGGTGAAGCTTGCGGTCGAGAAAAAAGCAGCTGAGACCGCAGAAGTGTCCAGAGATAAGTTGGTCCAGCAGGCAGTCAATGCAGCTTTAGCTGCCTACAAAAGTGATTCCGTAGCTTCGGTTAATAGCTTGATTCCAGCTGTTATCGGCTGGACGAGGCAAAATCCAGACAAAACGGCAAAGGATTATCCCCTTCCCAGCTTCGTCAGGAGCAACTCGGTGGACATCGCACCAACACCTGCTCTTGCAACCGCACTTGCTCCCGCACCCGCGCCTGCTCCCGCACCCGCTCATTGCAGCCCGTCCTCCATCTCTGGCATGCTAGGCGGGGCTTCGACTTTGGCTGAGGTCGACGCCCTCACGGTAATTACGCGTCGCACCAACATATCTATAATCTTCCTTTTCCGTTGCATTTCGGATGTCTGACGCCGCAGACATGTCTTCGCAGGCCGACGAAACCCCGTGCACCATACTGTACATGATCGGCAGCCAGAAGGTGGACGTGGGAAAGGAAATGATATAGAAGCCCAAGGAACGCTCGTTCATCGGCCAGCCGATGCCCGTTGGCACCTTTAGGGTTTCCTTGGCGAGTGTCAAAGCGGGCCATGAGGATTTGGCTCCTCTGGTACGACTCGAGGGAGAGGACGACGAGACCCTGATGCGGCTTGCCTAATGCAAGGATTGGATGCTGCTGTGGCCGAAGAGTCTTCTTCGTGTCGGGCCGGCCGAGAGCACACCAACGACAACACATCACCAAGGTATGAACACCACCCCGCCTACGCAATTACCACCGCCTGTCGTGCCGGGTGAGAGCGGCGGACAACGCAAGGAAGCGGGTCCAATAGTGGATGATGAAGTCGCCCCCATGGATGATGACATGGAGGAGGATGACCCTCTCCGGTTCCTCAATATCGGCTATGACGACGGAGGATTGATTAGTCAACCACATGACTCGGGCTATGAGCATGCGGATGTGGAGATGGATGCCGTGCCGGAGCAGGAACGTCCTAGGGTTGATTGCAAGAAGTGTCTCTTCATCCAATCCTCGCAGGACACGCCTCTGGATGCCGCCTCATCCCAGCATGAACAAGGCGAGGGTCGTCGTGCAGTGCTGATCAGCTCGACACACACTGGGGGCGGTGGTCAGGGAGGGTATGCTAGACTCACAACCTCTAGGCAAGAAGAAGCAGAGGAAGAGACCGCCGAGGAGAGGCTCTGCTGCCGCCAAAGCTTCTAGCAGCCAGTCGGCTCCGCCAACCGATTTTGCAGACCGTGTACCAGTCAAAGGTGCGGCGTTGTTCCATGTCGTGGGCGAGCTGATCCTACCGCCGAAACCACTAGAGGGCATATCGGGGGATCTCAGGAGACTACACGACCATGTTCTATCGACAGAGAAAATCCTTCTCGCCTCAAAGGATCCAGGATACCCGCTTTATGCGGTTCGTGTGCCTCGGGCCAAGTGCTACATCAACAGACTCCCCGCGGAGGTGTTCTTCCTGTGGTTTGATCACATCTTTGAGATGTTTCTCACAAGGCGGCTCGATTTTACGAGCGCCCGCCTTTTTGCGCTACATATGAACTTCGTCATCAGGAGAGACCAAATCTCGGAAATCTCGGTGGCGGAACCATACTACATGCATGAGTCCTTCTTGCGTCTCGGTGATTTTGAACGTCAAGCTGCTAGGCTGTACATTGAACAGTTCATGATAATGAATAAGGATAAGAAAACGGTTCTCCTACCTTATCATCCAATGTAAGTCATTACCGGATAGCCCTTTCGTACATTTCAATCATTCTTTCGCTCATATGGAGGCTAATTTGAGGTCTATTTATTTTGCACAGAGAGGGGCGCGCCGTCCTTATCGTTCTTTTCCTGCGAGTCTCCCACGTTGTGTATTTCGACTCGTCGAGAAACTTCCAGAAGAAGGACTACACCCACATAATGAATATTCTGGATGGTGCTCTCCACGGCTTCAGCATGAGGGGTGGCCACATCAAGATCAGGAAACAAAGGAAGGGCGCACCAGGTTTTAGGCATAAAACTAACTTCTGCTGCGTCCATCAACCGATAGCAAGTACGAACGACGGATTCTACGTCCTCCATCTCATGATGGAGTTCAGAAGGGATTGCCAACATCTTTGCATGACAACCAGAAACGATGACCATCTTCGCAAATGGGCAGAATCCTTAGGAGCCGAACCGGATTATAAACTCAGAGATGACTTCTTTCGCATCCAGAAGGACATTGCAACGATCATCATGAAAGAATTCGTCGGAGAGAACAGGATGTTGCACCACGGCCCTATATCGTGAGCTGACGTCCGAACTCGCATAGGCCTACAACGTATGGACCTGACACCGTTCACGAAGCTAGGGTGCATCCTCCCGGATATGGATGGATGGAACTTCCAGTGATTGACGATGCCAATGATGATGTGTCGGTTGAATTTGTACTTTATGTAGCGATGAAACTTTGTGATATAAACGGTCCTCCTGAACTTGCGTAACGCTAGTTAATTAGTTTGGGTACGATGAACCTGCGTAGATTATATATGTTTACTGTATGTTGCATCTATTTTGCTAACTCTTTCTCTTCATGTTGCTCAAGTATATTATGTTGCATATTATTGTTGAATTCACTTGATGAAGATGCATCTCTAACAGGTACATAGATCATCGATGGCGAAGAAGTGCTATGCCGTGTACATAGGGAGGGTTCCAGGAATGTACGACGAGTGTCCAGAGTGTCAGGCCCAAGTGTACCGGTTCCCGGGCTGCAGCCAGAGAGGGTTCGATAGCAGAGGGGAAGTGGAAGCTAGTTACTTGAGGTTCACACTAATGCGAGAGAGGGATCAGAACCGGCGCCTCATGAGCTACTACATAATTCTGCTCTTCCTCATAGTGATCGCTCTTCTCTTCTATATCATAGTTTAGATGGATGATGAAACATGTGTATGTGATGACCATGTAGTTGCATGTATTCATGACATGTGACAACTTGTACCGCTATTTCGAGATGATGACGAGAGACATCATTTGTGTTGGATCATGATGATGATGATGATGATGATGACATGATATGATGATCAGACTATTGTATGTGTATGATATGATGAGATTTGTATGTGTATAATATGATGAGACAATTGTGTGTATTATATGATAGAGACTATTGTATAAAACCTATATAAATACAGAGTAAATACGTAGCATAAAAAAATACAGAAAATAATGACAGTAGCGCGGGGTATGTGCGTAGCAGCAGCGCGGCCTTAGCAGTAGCGCGTGCTAAATAGAGGCGCTACAGCTTTTAGTACTAGCGCGGGTGGGAAACGCGCTACTGCTACCTTTGAATAGCAGTAGCGCGGTGGCAGAACCCACGCTACTGCTAAAAGTTAGTTGTAGCGCCGTAGCAGTAGCGCGGGGGCCCGCGCTACTGCTAGGCCTTTAACCCGCGCTACTGCTGGGGTTTTCCCTAGTAGTGCTCATTCGTCACAATGCTCATCTATTGTTATCAAATGATCTCAAAACAATTCCAAAGAATTCAGTTCTCAAGCTTTGAACTTCTAGAGATTGTTCATGTTTTTTTTTATCATACCACCTATACATACTTATCATTTCAGTACTAACATATTAATACCATGCCAACCATGAACAAATTAATTCATAAACTGATTGTTATTTCAACTCACCAAAAGATATAAGTAAAGTACGAAGTGTTTGAAGTGTTAGTTCTACTTGTACTTGATGTAAAAGATATAAGTGAAGCAATAAAGCAATTCTGAAAATATGTAGCCATGCATATACTCTCTCAATTCATAAGATTTTAGATGTGATGAATGTAATGATCATAAAGAAAAATAAAAAGACACTCCAAGAATAGCACATAATATCTGAACAAATAAAAACATAGGTACAACCAAGACAAACCGATAGTTGTTGACCAAGAAGGGGGATGCCCAAGGCATCCCCAAGCTTAGAAGCTTGATATCTCTTGAAAAGCATCCCAAAGCTTGAGCGCTTGCATCTCCAAATTTCTCTCATATAACTGTCGCCCCTGGGTCTTCAAAACTTAATTCACACAAAATTTACATAGGCTTTGTGAGATAGCTTAGTCCAAATAAAAATTGTATCTAATAATGCCTTGCTCCAAACAAACTATAAAGTTGTAACTAATCATTTTCTACTATATGCTTACACAATTTTAAAATTCCTACAACCCTATTGGAACAATAAAAAGCAAACATACATAACTAAAGGCAGGTTAAACAGGAAACTATCAAAATAGAACAGTACATAAATATGCAATTTAAAAAAATACTTATGTAACTTAGAAAAATCTAAAAAATAAGCATGTAATAGTGAGCTCATACATTTGTACTGTTTAAAATTTCCACGACTTTACCACATTTTGTAGATTTTTAATAAATCTAACAGTACAATAAAACTGTCTGTTTCAGCACTCATAATTGCAAACATAACATGCTAAAGGAAAGTCTTGGCACTTTATTAAAGAAAAATATAAAAAACTTTGTTGCTACAGAACATAGCAACTTTATTTGACTCTTATTGGTTGCCTCCCATAAGCAGTCTCTTCATAACACTTTAGCTAGGCTGATAGTTTTAATGATGCACACAAGTAAACATGAATCATATTTATTTTAAAGCACAGAAGAGAGCATAAAAAAAATATTAAACATATTTAAGTCTAACCCAATTCTGATGCATAGACCTCTTATAAGTGAAAACATTATTAGGACAAGAAATCCCTCGCAGAGACAAGAAAGAAGAATGCAACTTTAAATATTTTTCAACACAAAGAGAGGAAACCTTATAGTATTATGATATCTATAACCATGCTTACCTCTCTCATAATAATTACATGTGGGATCATAATCGAACTCGATAATATAGCTATCATAAAAATATTATTTTCAAGATCCACATGCACATAAGTTTTATCACTCTCCAAAACAATGGGATTACCATTACCAAAAGTTTTGACCTCTTCAAGCCCACTTTCAGCAATATTGTAATCATTGTTACCAAATATAGATTCATCATTAGTCCTAAATAAATCTTCAATGCCACAAGAAGTGTCTATCATCATAAGTAGTTAGCATATCATAATCTTCCTCAATAGTCTGAATAGACATATTTTAATCATAAAAAGCAATACTTTCATCAAGTGTGTCATTATTTTGAGTAGCCTCATCTAAGGCAATTTCTTCCCCTAAAATTTTAGCTACCCAATTATCATAAGAGGGATCATAAACTTTTTCTTTATCGAGATATTCATCTTCTTCATCACTTGAATCATAAAGCATATCATGTCTATTCCAATCATACTTAACATTTAATGAGCATACATCAATAGCTTTTTCTTCGTTTGTTTCTTCGTTATTAGCTATTGGTTCTAAGTTTTCAAGAAAGTTTTTGCAAAGTTCATCAGTTAACATATGTTTTGCATTGAGTAAATAAAGTTGCTATGATAAGGTAAAAGAAGACTAGCATGCTGAAATTAATTAATTGTTTGTTGTTTTTGAGTTTTTTGAAGTGCAGAAAAGCAAACTAATTAAAAATAAAAAGTAACTAAGCAAAGTAAATATCAACGAAATAAAATAATTAAATGCAGAACCTATGAGCTTGTGAATAATCTCCCTAGCAATGGCCAGATGATTGGCAGGTTGATAGGAGATTCGTCCAATTATACCTGCAGGAAACTCCCCGACAACGGCCCCAGATGATTGCTTCCTGGTATCCCTGGCTAATTATGAAGTGCATGTTAGATGAATATCCGTTGGGCCCTGAAGAGCAAGGGTTTAAAGTATTGGAAGAATCCTCCCTCGACATTTGAGAACCAAGGTATCAATCCGTGGAGTTCTACTACAAGCCAATGATTAGCCCTGCAGTCAACTAAAGACTTTTTTGGTCGCCAACTTGGTCTAGTGAGATTGTCAATCTCACTAGATTTGCTAGTTATAAGGATTAATGTATCGTGTGTATGGAATTGATTTTGTATGTAAAGGAAATTAAAATTCAAACCATTAAAGAACAATAAAATGAGAAAGCGAGGTTGTATTTATGAGGAATAAAGCGCCGTGATCCATAATTTTACTAATGGCATCTTGATACGTCTCCAACGTATCTATAATTTATGAAGTATTCATGCCATGTTTATTATAGTTTTGTATAATTTTGGTGCACTTTTGTATGGATTTTATATGATTTTTATGGACTAACATATTGACCTAGTGCCCAGTGCCAGTTGTTGTTTTCGGCTTGTTTTTGGTTTTCTAGAAACTCCATATCAAATGAAGTCCAAATGCAGCGAAACTTTTTGACGATTTTTTCTGGAACATAAGAGACACTAGAAGCTTCGGGAGGAGGCCAGAAGACCCATAGGGGCTCCACGAGCCACCAGGGTGCGCCACCCCCCCAGGCGCACCCTGGTGCCTCGTGGCCTCCCTGTGGCCCTTCTTCACGTGATTCCAACGCCAAAAAATCATATATATTCAGAAACCCCCGAAAGTTAACCTAGATGAGTTTTTACGCCGCCGCAAGCCTCTATACCTCCACAATCTAATCTACAGCCCATTTCCGGCACCCTGCCGGAGGGGGGAATCATCACCGGAGGCCATCTTCATCATCCCGGCGGTCTCCATGACGAGGAGGGAGTAGTTCACCCTCGGGGCTGAGGGTTTGTACCAGTAGCTATGTGTTTTATCTCTCTCTCTCGTGTTCTTGATTTGGCACGATCTTGATGTATCGCAAGCTTTGTTAATATAGTTGGATCATATGGTGTTTCTTCCCTCTCTATCCTTGTTGTGATGAATCGAATCTTTTCCCTTTGAGGTTTCGTTATTGTCGGATTGAATATTTTAGACTTGAGAACACTTGATGTATGTCTTGCATATGAATACCTGTGGTGACAATGGGGTATTATATTGATTCACTTGATGTATGTTTTGGCACTCAACTCGCAGATTCCCGAGGTGACATTGGGGTGATCTATGCATAGGGGTTGATGCACGTTTTCATTATCTTTTCTCTGATAAAAACTTTGGGGTGCTCCTTGGAGTTCTTTGTGTGGATTGGGTGGGGCGACTAGGGTTTGGGGGGGCACCCCTTGTTGTGTGTCATTCCTAGAGGGGAGGGAGCACCTCCTCCAAGCCAGCCCTCCCCCTTGTGCAAATGTAGTGTAGGGGGCAGCCCCCCAATCCCATCTGGAATTCTTGGTAGTGCCCCCCCTCTCTCTCTCTGCAAGTTCCTCCACCCCACCGTAAGGCTCCTCCCCCAACCTCTTCTCTCAACTACGTTTGTTAGTAAAGATATGATCTACCTTGTTGCATCTTCATAGTTGGCCCTAGGTTTTGATCGTAGGCATGATTTTTTTTATTTTGTACTATGTTTCCCAATAGTGGTATCATGAGCGATACTATGAATAGATGTATGTATGATCTAAAGCACATAGTGATGTGTGAGCATTGCACAATTTTTACCAAGTGGGTAGAGGCAGAGCCTATTAGCAGTTGCGACGCGTAGACAGCAGTGAAGTTCTTGAAGAAGATCATTTATCGCTTTGGCTATCCTCACAGGATCATCACAAATAATGGCAGCAACATTTTTGAAGGATCAATGTACAAATTCTATGAGAAGGAACATATCCGACTTGATCTGGCATCAGTGGCGCATCCACAGTCCAATGGGCAAGCAGAACGTGCGAACCAGGAGTTGCTGCATGGTATCAAACCTAGACTCCGGGCCCCCCTTGAGCGTAGTGCGGGCTGCTGGGTTGAAGAACTTCCTATTGTGTTATGGAGCATACGGACTACTCCCAACAGGTTAACAGGCTACACGCCATTTTTCCTCGTGTATGGTGCAGAAGCTGTATTGCCAAGTGACATCTCTCATGACTCCCCAAGGGTTGCTGCGTACGTGGAAATAGAAAATGATGCAGCTCGTCAAGACTCCCTTGATGCCTTGGAAGAAGTCTGCGATCTTGTAGCATCAAGATCAGCTATATGTCAGCAAGACCTATGTCGCTATCATACCCGTAGAGTTCAAAGTCACACTTTTCAGGAGGGTGACTTTGTAATGCGTCTTATACAGAAGCAGACTGGGATGCATAAACTTTCCCCACCTTGGGAAGGACCTTTTGTTGTCAGCAAAAATCTGCACAATGGGAGTTACTACCTCGTCAACATACGTGAGACTGACAAAACACAAACATCCTAGGAAGAAACTCCTATACCATGGAACATAGCTCAGCTACGCCCATATTATACATAAGTTCATTGCAATAATTATGTTTTATAGGTTCATTTATGTTTATGCATAGGTTAATTGTAATCACTATGTCTATATTATGATTAATGGAATAAAGTCGACACCTCTAGAACCCGGAGTCTATCGTCTCACCTCATATCATTGGGGGCTTGTAACTTAATGAGATCAGCTAATCACCCTTGGACCCGGCATATGCCAACGAATATTTCTTGGTTACACTTGTCTGTAAGCCAGATGCCACTCGCAATTTTGTGACCCGGCTGTGCACCTGATAAATCGATCAACTCTGACGCCCATTGAGGACTTAGTTGACCCTGAATTTACCAGATTAGAACGCACCGGAGCAAGTCACACGAAAGCCGGCTTCACAGAAAAACAAAGATAAGCCAAAAGGGCCATCAAAGGCATACTTTGCGGTAAACTGACAAAGTTCGTTACAAAAATGCAAATTTGAAGGTGTACAGGCACACCATACAAATTAAACTTCAGTTTTAAACTTATTACAAGCCCATCGGGCTGAATATCATTGTTTTTGCAGAATAAAACATCTACTCTGCTGCAGGTTGACTACCAGACCCGGCCACGTCCTTGCCTTTCTCTTGCGCAGGATCAGCCGAGTCCTTATTCTTCTCTATGGCGGATGGACCCGGGTCGTCGTTCTTCTGCTCTGTCAGCTTCTCTTGTTCTTTATTCTTGGAGGCTTCATTTTTACCGGCTCCTTCAGCATCTTTTTCGCTGACTTCTACATCACCAGCATCAGCCTGAGCCGCATCACCGCTGTGCCAGCAAATTAAAGCCAGCTCTTCAACCCGGAACCCATCACCATCCACACCTTCAGTATTTGCTCTGGGAGGAGCTGGGATTGTCGCTGTACTAGAGCTAGGTTGTGCAGATGGAGTTGGAGGAGTCTCGCTCTGGTATTTCGTCACAAGATTAATTGGTTGAGGATTTGGTGGATCAATGCCCGTGTTGCGAGCATCATAACCAAGTTGAAACTTGGATAAGTCTAGCAAGTGTGCTATTGTGGTGGCAAACTGCCGGGTCTCCCTATTCACCCTGACAAAGTCGGCTTCCCCAAAAGTAGTGTTATCAACATTGTACTGAGGGAACCCGCGAGCAAGTAGCTCCGGCTTCATCTCTGGATGATAAGCTTTTGCCAAAGCCATGACATGCATAGCACCTTTCCAGCATGCAGATAGCTCCAACTCCTGGACCCACTCAGGCACAATTGACAGCTCCTTCAACATATCACTCAGCCTTTGTGGTGGCCGGCTCCAGTTTCATACAGTTTTTATCACTTCTGCACCTCCAATGTATAGCTGGCGTGTTAGAGTATACGGGAGAATATCATACGGAAACCAACATTCGGTGGAAACCGATGAAAACCACTAGAAAAAGATGTTCTGAAGTTTCAAAAAAAACTGAAAAAAATATGGGATGTTAAGAGGATGATGTTTTAGTGTCACGCAAAATTTCAAGTTGAAACACATTACGAGATGTGAGCTATGAAAAAGACAAAATCAGCATTGAATAATGCCAAATAGTAATGTCACTATTCAGGGCTGAATTTCTCTTTTTCATAGCTCACATCTCGGAGTGTGTTTCAACTTGAATTTTGCGTCGCAATAAAACATCACCCTCTCAATATCCTGTATTTTTTTCAGATTTTTTTGAAACTTTAAAATATGGTTTCCACGAAGTTTTCATTGAATATTGGTTTCCGTATGATATTCTCCCTAGCGTATACAGAGCCTGCAGTTTCTTGACAGGCAGCTCTCTATTGATTTCATTACGTTTACTTGGGAAAAGTAACAAGAATTAGAAAAGCAAGAACCGGAGTTCATGTGCAAAGGAGCAAAATCCGGGTTCAATTACGAAGAAAAGAAGAAGCCGGCTTACCAAAAGTGGCAATGCAAATCTTGTTCAGAAGGCCCTTTATGCCTACGAGCTCTTCTTCAACAACTTTGTGTTTTTTCTCTGTAGTTTCTGCTCACAGAGTCCAAGCTTCTTCGTGCTCATAGAATTCTTTCTTCGCGTTTTCAAAGTTTTCAGTAACTTTGAGGACAGACTATTGGAGCTCACGAGCCAGTTGCTTAGTTTTCTCACGTTTGCCGGCTTCAGCGGCAAACATCTCCTTCAGTTTGGCGATCTCTTGCTCTGCTTGGACTGCATATTTCTGCAAGTGCAAAAATGGAAGTTAGTTCAGAATACAGAACCCCGGGTCATCATAGGCAAGCCAACTCGGCGCTTGGGGGCTACATATGTAGAAAGTTTTCCTTACAAAGGAAGAGCTCCGAGCTGCTGTGGGAACAACAACCAGGTGCTCGGGGGCTACAACATGTCAATTTAAAAGGCAACTATTTCAAAGGAAAAATTAAGTCCCAGGTTGCTGCAGGCAAGACAACCCGGCACTTGGGGGCTACACAGTTTGATGCTTCATAGTAAAAATGGTAACTCCCAGGTTTCGTACGCAAGACAACCTGGCACTTGGGGGCTACACAGTTTGACGCCATAAATTTACAAGACTAAGGAAAAGTCTTGAGCTGCTGCAGGCATGCAACCCGGCACTTGGTGGCTACACAGTTACAATACTTTTCTATACAAAGCACCAAGTCATCACGAGGTGGTAAACTCGGAGCTTGGGGGCTACAGGTAATATGGACATAAGGGAATGAATGTACCTCATGATTTTTCTTCATCATAGCCACCAGCCCACCTCCACACGCTCTATTTTGAGCAACCCGGGTCTCATATTCTTGATGGAGACTTGCAGTGCTCATGTCCTCAAAGATTTCCTTATTAGGCTCAGAAGCCGGTTCCTGACGCAAAGCTGGTTTTTTCTTTAACAACCAGCTTGGCAAGCACGATGGAGGTGCTAGGGGGCATGGTGAGTTGTTCAGAAAGAAATTGTACTTCATTATCTTGGGCTTGATCTTTGGAAGGGGAAGCTGGCTTTTCCAAAGCCGGGTCTCTCTCTTCAACCTTGTCAGCAGCAGGTTCTGGGGCATTTGGGTTAACAAAACCCGGATCGTCCATAGCCGGGTCCTCTGTGCCAGTCTCCTTGGAGGCTGAACCCACCATATCTACATCTGTATCGGCCATTGAAGAGGAACTCGACGTTTCCTTCAGTACTGCCTTAGCTCTGACAAAGTAAAACAAATCAATGAAAACAAGAATAGGTGGTATGAAATAGCAATTTTGATAGAACTTACCCAATATTAATGGAAAAGTCGGATGGCATTTGGACGCTGGATGCATCGTATGATGGCGAAGTAGAATGGTAAGAAGTATCCATTGGATCCTTCGGAGCCCTTGTCTTGCCAGCTAAAGGTTGTGTCGTGGTTTTCTCTCTTTGACTATGAACCGCCAAGCTGGTGACCGGGTCTTCAGTGAATCGCCAAGTCCTGGCCAGGTTATATCGCGGGGTTATATCCCTGACATTATCCCCCAGGTTAGCTTAAATTTATTCATGCTAAGCTCCTGAAATAAGAATAAATATGTTAAGTGACCGGCTCGCTCCACTGGCCGGCTTTAATGAAGTAGTTCCTTTCAAAATCCGGGTTTCATGTGTACGAGCCGTCTTCTCAATCGTCTTGCTTGTTAGTGTCCTTCGAAGTAAAATTCTGGAATACAACACCCATATGCCATTGAGTCGACCTCCAATACTCTCGGCGGGTCTCACCGCCGGGTCATGTAATGTTGGTGACGCCGGGTCAAATAACCAGACTCCAGAATTAACATCTTGAACACTCTTTTCAATTGATGTACCCCTCGTTCCCAGAGAGAGAACCCTTTGAGAACTCAACACCATCAAGCGCTGGCCCCACGGTGGGCGCCAACTGTCGTGGTTTTGTCACGGCAGATGCCCGAAGGCTTAGGTTCGAGGCCATCGCTAAAGAGGTGGACTCAAAGGGGTTAAACGGGACAAGGGACACAAGTTTACCCAGGTTCGGCCCCTCACGGTGGAGGTAAAAGCCTACGTCCTGCTTATGCTGTATTAACTGGTGTATCGATTACAAGGGGCGGCTTGCTTGCCCTAACTCTCGATTGCTTGGTCTCTCTCGCCATAAGGCGTCTCCCGCCGTAAGGCTTCTCTCGCCGTAAGGCGTCTCCTGCCGTAAGGTGTCTCTCGCCGTAAGGTGTTTCCCGCCGTAAGGCTTCTCTGTCTTTCTTAACTTGTCTAACTCGCCGCAGGGGCTCACCCTTATATACATAGGTCGAGGCCCTGGGCTTACAAGAGTCCGGGTCGGGTTATGCAACGTAACCGATCCTGGCTCCAACTCCCTAGTCTTACAGAACAAGTCATCTTATGGCGGCTTATACCTTCTGGCCCATGAGTCGCCTCCTGCCTCTTGGGCCTTGACCTCAGCCCATCTGGTAAGCCGCCATATGGCCTGGTCTTCATGTCTTGTCTTCCTCTTGGCCCACTTGGTAACCCGCCATGTGGTTTGGTCTCCGTCTTCTGGCCCACCTTATGGGTCTTGACTATGAACCGCCAAGCTGGTGACCGGGTCTTCAGTGAATCGCCAAGTCCTGGCCGGCTTATACTCCGGCCGGGTTATATCGCGGGGTTATATCCCTGACATTAGCCCCCAGGTTAGCTTGAATTTATTCATGCTAAGCTCCTGAAATAAGAATAAATATGTTAAGTGACCGGCTCGCTCCACTGGCCGGCTTTAATGAAGTAGTTCCTTTCAAAATCCGGGTTTCATGTGTACGAGCCGTCTTCTCAATCGTCTTGCTTGTCAGTGTCCTTCGAAGTAAAATTCTGGAATACAACACCCATATGCCATTGAGTCGACCTCCAATACTCTCGGCGGGTCTCACCGCCGGGTCATGTAATGTTGGTGACGCCGGGTCAAATAACCAGACTCCAGAATTAACATCTTGAACACTCTTTTCAATTTTGATATATCCTTATTACCTGTAGCCCCCAAGCTCCAAGTTTATCCATGATGACTTGGCGCTTTGCAATAATATCTTTGACTGTGCAGCCCCCAAGTATCAGGTTGTCTTGCTTGCAGCAGCCTGGGACTTATAACTATCTTCTACCTTATAAAGCTTCAGTTGGTGTAGCCCCCAAGAGCCGGCTCTTCAGTATGTGACGGGCCGGGTCTTTAATGGGAACCTTATAGTCTGCTTGAACAACTGAATACTGTAGCCCCCAAGTGCCGGGTTGTCTGCCTGCGGCGACTCGGGGCTGTATAAGAATAATATACTCCTTGACCGTGGTTGTAACCCGGTGTCAATAGTGAAATCCCTGCTCGTGGTTGCGGTGCAACCCAGCAAATATATGCTTGAGAAATCCATGAGTGTTGTAGTATACTACAGAGCACTGGTTGAAGAAATCCAAGAGCCGGTCGATCTAGATAACCCGGCATTATAATCAATAGGGCGGCTCTTCAAGAATAGCGAGCCATGTCGGCTATTTAGTGTCTTTATTATGCTTGCAGAGGTTACGATGTAACCCGGTATGGCGGGCGGCTTGAAAAAGCACAAACCCGGAGAGGTTAACTTTCACAAACTTGCTTAAAACTCAGGCTTTATCTTGTAAAGACTTAGGCATGATTGCCACTCATGTGTCGGCTCTCACATGGCACAGATTCGTCGTTTTAACCTTAACCAGCTCAGGGTCTTATTACGAGATTAACTGTCAAGAGACAAGTTCAGGGTCTCTAAAGATTGACTGTTAAGAGTACAACAATTTATAAAACCGACTCTTTGACAAGTTCAGTGTCTTATAGATTGACTGTCAAAAGAGAGGTAAATCATAACCCGGCTCTTGACAGTTCAGGGTCATACAGATTGACCGTCAAGAGACGTAAATCATAAGCCGGCTCTTGACAGTTCAGGGTCATATAGATTGACCGTCAAGAGTCATAAACCATAAGCCGGCTCTTGACAGTTTAGGGTCATATAGATTGACCGTCAAGAGACGTAAATCATAAGCCGGCTCTTGACAGTTCAGGGTCATATAGATTGACCGTCAAGAGTCATAAACCATAAGCCGGCTCTTGACAGTTCAGGGTCATATAGATTGACCGTCAAGAGACGTAAGTCATAAGCCGGCTCTTGACAGTTCAGGGTCATATAGATTGACTGTCAAAGAGTCGCAAATCATAAGCCGGCTCTTGACAGTTCAGGGTCATATAGATTGACTATCAAAGAGTCGTAAGTCATAAGCTGGCTCTTGACAGTTCAGGGTCATATAGATTGACTGTCAAAGAGTCGTAAATCATAAGCCGGCTCTTGACAGTTCAGGGTCATATAGATTGACTGTCAAGAGACGTAAATCATAAGCCGGCTCTTGACAGTTCAGGGTCATATAGATTGACTGTCAAAGAGAATGGCGGGTCACCTGTTGGAATGTGGCGGCAATCTCCAGGACCAGGTTTTATCTTCTTTGAAATAATGATCTTTGCCGAGTCATAACTGCATAGCCCCCAAGTCTTTAAGATGACTTGAGGAGTCGGCTTAATAATCTCCACTGAAGGTTGAAGTTGCCCATTGCGGGTTATAAATGGTCCCGTTTGAGGTGTTTTAGTAATCCTCGTTGAGGCGTTTCGGGTTCCTCTGATACCCTGACTGGTTATTCTGCCGCTGGCCTCCGCTGCGAGGCTGTTGATTATGACCTCCATGGTTGCCTTGACCCTGGTAACCGGATCCTGAGCCATCAGCATCCAAGCCGGCTTCTGAGCCGCCCGGACCTGAGCCGCCCGATGGGCCATCACCGTTATCACGATGTTGTTGAATGCTGTAATTCCGGAACTGTCGCATAGTATAGCAATCCCTCCATAGATGGTTTGCCGGCTTATTTGGCCGGGTGTGCTCTGGACAAGGTTGGCTGAGCCTTTCCTCCAGGTTGAAAGTAGTTTTTCCCTTGTTAAAAGACTGCTCGAAGTTCCCGTTGCCCTTAGCACGGTTGTTCCTGACGTTGGTATTTACCACTAGTTCTGACCCGCCATTTGGGTGCTTCCGCTTGCCATTGCTACCTTTCTTCCCCTGACCTGATTTCTCATTATCAGAGTCTGGGTCCTTCGTGTTATCAGAATCTGCGTACTTGGTGAGAGCCGCCATGAGCTCCCCCATGTCTTGGCATGAGCGTTTGAGCCGGCCAAGCTTCTGCTTCAAAGGCGTGAAGTGACAATTCTTTTCTAGAATCAAAACCGCCTGAGACGCCGTAATCTGCTCAGAAGAGTGGATGATTTCGGAGACCCGCCGGACCCAGTGATGAGCCGACTCGTCCTCACGCTGCACACAATGGTCCAAATCCACAATCGTCATGGGTTGCTTGCACGTTCCTTGAAAGTTTTTGATGAATTTTGCCCTTAACTCGGCCCAGGAATTAATGGTGTTGGGTGGCAAGCCCTTCAACCATGTACGAGCCGGCCCTTCCAGCATCATGATAAAATATTTGGCGCATATTGCATCACTGACGTCTAACATCTCCATGGCTAGTTCATAGCTTTCAATCCAAGCCTCCGGAGGTAAGTCAGCTGTATAATTGGTCACCTTACGAGGACCCTTGAAATCCTTCGGCAGACGCCCATTCCGCAGAGCCGGCACCAAACATGGCACTCCCACAGCCCTGGAAGTCGCCCCCACTCCTCCTGAGACGGAAGGTGCAACTATGGGTTCCTGATAAGCCGCCGCCGCTGCCAGAGCCGCCGCTTCTCACTGTGCTTTTGCCTGATCCACCAGCGCCTGAGCATCCAGAGCCGCCCGATCAGTTTGTGGTGGGTTATGATGTCGTTCACTGCTAGAAACCGCCGACGACTCATAACGCCGGTTGTAGCTACGGCTGGGGATGGGGGTTGAGTGCACGCGACACCGGCTGTAATTGTATTTCTCCTGCTGGGCTATCGCCGTTCGTAAGTATCCGATGGCATTCCGCACCTCCTCTGCATAAGTCGCCTCATCCGGAATTGGGATTGTATCAAGCCTGGTTGCCGCTACCACCATGTTCTCCGCCGGGTTAGCATAATGACTCGGCGGCATTGGATAGAAAGGTGGCGGGTTTTGATTCCGTCGGGGCGGGTCTAGCTGCTGACGTTGAGCCGCCGCCCGGCTTCCAGGTATTTCCACCGTCCGGGTTACGGTCAAAGGTACATTCCGTCCCGTTCCTGGCGTGTTAAAAAGATTCCTAGCTTCATATTGCTCTGGCAAGCGGGATTGATGTCTCATGCGATAAACCGCCGCTGCTGACTGCTGCACTAACTCAAAACGAAAAGCGTCCGGCTTAAGGCGTTCTGCCTCCGCATCCATCTGAGCCTTCAGCTCATTGATCTCCTGTTGGACTCCGGCCATCTGATCTTTCAACCTTGCGATCTCCGCGTTACGGGCCGCTTGGTTTTCAGTAGTGACCTCAGCCTCCATTAGGGTTGTAAACTCATTCATCAGATCCAGAAGAACCTGAGCCGGCGGCCTGCCAGCCCCAGACCCGGTCGCACCGGCGGCTGTACCGCTCGGAGCCGCCGCGGAACCCGCCATAAAGACGGCAGCGCGGTTTGGCGGCTCATCCTCCTCCGGCTCATGATACTCTGACTCGGGGTAAAGCTCATCGTAGCCCCCAAGTCCACCATTATGAAGCTGATAGATCGATTCCGTCTCTGCACTCGAGGACCCTTCCTCTGAGTAGACAAGAGTTTCCTCCTGTGACATAGAACTTTCAAGCTCCATGCCCTGAGTAAAGCCAACGAAGACGTGCTTCTTGCCCGAGTCAACACGGGCGGGTTGCACGCTCCGGGCGAGTTGCTTGCGCCGAGTCGGCTCGACGATGTCGGTGCAGATGTCCGGCCCGGATTCAGATCCACCAATCTTGTTGAAGAAAACGTTGAATCTGCCGAAGGGGACCCGGAAACCATGATTGATTGAGTCGGCCTCAGGACCCCGGCCGGCGTCGTCGAGGTAGAGTCTCCCATGGCGACTCTTGGTCATCTCATCATTGACGTACCCCTCGTTCCCAGAGAGAGAACCCTTTGAGAACTCAACACCATCAAGCGCTGGCCCCACGGTGGGCGCCAACTGTCGTGGTTTTGTCACGGCAGATGCCCGAAGGCTTAGGTTCGAGGCCATCGCTAAAGAGGTGGACTCAAAGGGGTTAAACGGGACAAGGGACACAAGTTTACCCAGGTTCGGCCCCTCACGGTGGAGGTAAAAGCCTACATCCTGCTTATGCTGTATTAACTGGTGTATCGATTACAAGGGGCGGCTTGCTTGCCCTAACTCTCGATTGCTTGGTGTCTCTCGCCGTAAGGCTTCTCTCGCCGTAAGGCGTCTCCTGCCGTAAGGTGTTTCCCGCCGTAAGGCTTCTCTGTCTTTCTTAACTTGTCTAACTCGCCGCAGGGGCTCACCCTTATATACATAGGTCGAGGCCCTGGGCTTACAAGAGTCCGGGTCGGGTTATGCAACGTAACCGATCCTGGCTCCAACTCCCTAGTCTTACAGAACAAGTCATCTTATGGCGGCTTATACCTTCTGGCCCATGAGTCGCCTCCTGCCTCTTGGGCCTTGACCTCAGCCCATCTGGTAAGCCGCCATATGGCCTGGTCTTTATGTCTTGTCTTCCTCTTGGCCCACTTGGTAACCCGCCATGTTGTTTGGTCTCCGTCTTCTGGCCCACCTTATGGGTCTTGACTATGAACCGCCAAGCTGGTGACCGGGTCTTCAGTGAATCGCCAAGTCCTGGCCGGGTTATACTCCGGCCGGGTTATATCGCGGGGTTATATCCCTGACAGGTTGAGATGCTGTTGGAGTTAACTGGACTTTGCGAACCCGGCGAGGAGAAGGCTGAAGAGGGATACCTTCTTCAAGTTGCTCATTTGAACCAGAACTCCGGGTCCTTCGTCTCTTGTTCCGAGTCTGTTTCTTCACTTGCATTTTCCTCAAAGGTAAGAATAGGTTTAGAGAAGAAGTTATCAGACGAGAACAAAGTACCTTCGCAACAGTCGACCGGGTCTTCCTCTTACCAAGAGCTGAGTCATCACCACCTGAAGCACTAGGACTCGGCTCAATGTCAGACGAGTTGCTATTCTCAATGTTCTCCTGCAGGGAGCCGGCGTCAGCAAACTGATTATGAAGCCAACCAAGAGAGTCAAGTTCGTGAACCTCTTCATTTTCTTCGGTCTTCTCAGCCACCTCTTCTTCTGGAGTAGTTGGAGGTTCGAAGTCGGTTTTCCACCAAGCATCATCAAGCTGAAAGACACAAAGACAGCTGTCGGGGATATAACTCCACGATATGACCCGGCTCATGACGTTAAGTCGTCATGGACTTAAGTCATCTCTGACGTTAAGTCATCTCTGGACTTAAGTCATCCCTGACGTTAAGCCGCCCTGAGACTTAGTCATTTCTGGAGATGAGTCCTGAATATGAGTCCTAAAGTTGAGCCCCGAAGATGAGACCCGGCTCATGACGTTAAGTCGCCATGGACTTAAGTCATCTCTGACGTTAAGTCATCTCTGGACTTAAGTCATCCCTGACGTTAAGCCGCCCTGAGACTTAGTCATTTCTGGAGATCAGTCCTGAAGATGAGTCCTAAAGATGAGCCCCGAAGATGAGACCCGGCCTGCTACAGTGCCAGGGAGTTAACCCGGCTGCTACAGTGCCAGAAAGTTAACCCGGCTGCTACAGTGCCAAGATGTTAACCCGGCCTGCTGCAGTGCCAGGAAGTTAACCCGGCCTGCTACAGTGACCCGGGCAAGGAGTCAAAATACAAGACGGATACCCTTTAACTTGGAAGGCACGGATGAGTTAGAGTAGGACTCCAATCACGGGTATAACCCGGAATCTCATGTAAGCCAGGGACTCACCTATATATAAAGGGAGTTCCGGGCAGTTAGAGGAACAAGTTTTTTAGAGGTCAAGTTAGACAGACAAATCTCGAGACAGATGTTTTGATAGGTCTCGACACAGATGTTTTGATAGCTCTCGAGACAGAGTCAGGGAAACAACACCCTTGTAATCGTGACTATGATCATCAATACAACCAAAGCAGGATGTAGGCTTTTACCTCCACCGTGAGGGGCCGAACCTGGGTAAACTCGTGTCTTCTTGATTCCGATCAACCCCGTTCAAGCTATCACCTAGCTGCGATAGCCTCACCACTAAGTCCTTTCACGAGGACATCTGCCGTGACAAAACCACGACAGTTGGCGCCCACCGTGGGGCAGACGGCCACGGTGGTGTTGAGTTCTTGAAGGGATCTCTCCCAGGGATCGAGAAGTTCACAATTTTTCCGGATGAAGAATAGCCGGCTTAGAAGGATCTTCATCAGCTTGAAGATCATCAGTTCAGATTTACAATCTATGAGATTTAAAGTTTGAGAGGAATTAGGGTTATGGTCTGTTCACTGCCGCCATCCTGCGATTTATTCGGTGGATTTCGAGTCGCCTGAAATTGATGGATTTCTGAAATTTATGGATTTCTGAAACTCCAAGGGAGCCGGCGTTTTTACTGCAGCAGCAGGCTACAAGTCGAGCTGCCGTTATGACCCAGATTGGCTACAGTGATTTTTCGTCAAGCGGCCTCTGCTCCGAGTCAACCTTGAGCAACCCCGCCTTTTTCTTGTCGCAGTGCTGTTCACCCTGCGCCTTCGCTCCAAGCGCCACTCCGACGGCCTGCCTCCGCCTTGCCTCGCCGGACTCCGCCTCCGACGAGTCGCCGTCCGCCCTCGTCGGCGTGCCAAGCAGCCCTTGTGGCTCCGCCCTGGCCCTACACCAAGCCTCTGCCGTGGCCGATTTTGACGGTCTCTGCCCCCGAGCTGCCTCCATGAGCCGCCTCCATTGCCCGTGACCGTCGCCATGGCTCGCCAGAGCGGCCTCAAACCGCCGTCTTCCAAGCCGCCGCGGGCCGGCCCTGCCGTCTCAGCAGCCGCCACAAGCCGCCCGCGCCGGGCCAGGCTCGCCTCCGCCCTTGAGTCGCCTGCCGCCTTCGAGCCGCCATGGCCCCGTTCCGCCTCAACCGTTTCCGCCTGAACCGTTTTCGCCTCGCCACTGCTTCAAGCGAGCCGCCTCCGTGGCCGACGCGCCGCGGCCTTTGCTCCAGTCGCAGCCGAGCCGCTGCCTCCGCCCTTGAGTCGCCTGCCACCCTCGAGCCGCCTCAACTGCTCTAACGGGCGGCCTGCCCCAGTCGCCGCCGTCCGAGCCGCGGCCCTCACTCAAAAGCCGCCGTGAGCTGCCGGACTCCTCCGCCGTGCCTCTGAGCCGCCACCTCCGAGCCACCGGCGGCCGCCGCCGTCGCTGTGGCCTAGATTCCGCAGTCGCCCCCGCGGGCTCGTCTCCGCTGCCACGCCTTGCACCGACGGCCGCAGCCGCCAAGCCGCATCGACTCGTCTCAACCCGCCGTCTCCACAGCCGCAGCGTTCGAACAGCCGCGGTCTCGCATCGAGCCGCCTCTGCCACGACTCCACCACTGCAGTGGCCACGGCCACGCCACTTCGAGCCGCCGGACTACACCCCCGCTGTGGCTCACCGCCACCTCCGAGCCGCCCAACTCTGGCTCCAACTTCGCCGCCTCATCGGTTCGCCTTCATCTCCGCGCCTCGTGCCGGCCCAACCGCCCGCGAACAGCCGCGCATCGCGCTAGGCCACGGCCGCCTCGCGGACGCACCTTGAGCCGTTACCATAGCCATGGCCTCGTCGAGCCGCCGCCCGCAAGTCGCCGTCTGCCTCAGCCGCCGCTGCGGCCTCTCCTCGCTCCGACGGTCTGCCTTGCTGCGGCCGCCCCTCGCCCTGCAGACTCGCCTCCACCTCGCCTCCGCCGCGGGTCGCTCGCGCCTCGCCGGCTTCGCTTCCGCCTCATCCACCGCTGTGACCCGCCTGGCCGGCGCCGGGTCCGCCCCGCCTGGCCGTCTGCTTCACCCGCGCTCGTGCCTCCCGCGAGCCGGCTGCTTGCTCGCCGGTCTCCACGCCCCGCCTCAAGTCGACGTCGCGGACGCACTTCTCCAACCCGCCGCCGTCGCGGACGCACTTCTCCAACCCGCCTCAAGTCGCCGGCGCCCCTCTGCCGCGTTCGCCTCGAGTCGCCGTTTTCCGCTGCCTCCACGGCCGCACTTCGAGCCGGCCCTCCCGCCTTGCCGCCGCGGCCTCGCCTCGAGCGGGTTGGTCCGCTTCTGCCTCGAGCGTGGCCTCGCCTCGGTCCGCCTCGAGCCGCCGCTGCGACCCGCGGTCTCACTCGCGGTCGCGCCCGTGTCGAGTCGCTGCCGCCTTGCCCCTGACGCGAGCCGCCGTGTTGATCCGCCGTCCGATCCGTCCTCGCCTCGACGCTCACCACCATCGCCTCGAGCCGCCGCCTCCGGCTGTGCCCCTGCTTGTTCTCCTGCCGGTTGAAGAAAGGGAGAGTGGAGAGCCGGCTGGCGGATTGAAGAAGAGATAAGAGGAGGCCGGCTGGAAGCAAAGAAGTAGTGAGCTGGCTGCAAAAAAAAAAAAAGGGTGGTCAGCTCAAAAAATTTCAGAGTACACACGCCAATTATTATGAGTATCTCCAACTCGCCCGCGGTTGATTTCAACCCCACCGCAGTCATCATCAACCCCGCGGCTGGTAATTTCTGACAAAACATATCAGGTGAAATCCATCCAGTCAAGTTTTTATTGGTACATTTTTATTCTTTCAAGAACAATTACTGCCGCCTATTATATCTTTTATACAGAACAATTCTTCACTGCAAAAGAGACCATCAAGCTACGGGTACAGAGCTCCCGTTTGCATCACCCGGTGACCGGCGTCAACACTACCAATGAGCAGGTGTACGGGCAGCAGGATCTGCGGTCCAGTCTACAACGACACACGGAACTCATACTGGCATACGTCTGCACCGCGCCTATCAACAGACTGGCATCCAACCTATCATCTTGACGGTCCACTCTATATTAACACGCCGGAGGCTGATCTACATCACAGGCAAACACGCCGCTCATTGTCCAGTGGTCCGGGCCACACCGATACATTGGAGGCCGTAGCAGCATCTGCACCTGACGTTGCTTGGCGAACACATACACGGCCTGTCACCCTCTCCGTTTGATCAGTGCCAGATATAACATGGGGAGCCAGAAGAACCCTGGAAGAGTCACGAGAACCGATCATGACAGTGCTGGCCTATAAAGAAAACAACCCTGCAGGAGCCAGAGAAAACAACCCTGCAGGAGCCAGAGGAATCAACCCTGGAAGAACCAGGGGACCCGGCGATTTAAACCTCGGCAGCAGAGTATTTGTGCTCGAAAAAACCGGCAAAAGAAAGAAGAAAACGGCCCTGGAAGAACCAGATGAGCCGGACCACGAAAGAATAACAAGCAATGGGAGGACATACGAGGCGCATAGCAAAGATCATCAACTCGCCACCTTGCCTCCAGCTTTAACAAATTCCAGCCATCAGCTGTCAACATCACGGCCGGCTTATGCCACGGCTAAATATGAAGAATCTCAAGCCGACTCCTCGAGTCATCTTAAGACTCGGGGGCTACACAGACATGACTCATCAGATTTGGTCGGTTTTCAAAATTCAAGAACCCCAGTCATTGCGAGGAAGACAACCTGAATCTGGGGGCTGCTGCCGTATTGGCGAAAAATCAGGGTTACCAAAGAAGACTAGTCGCCATGAGGCGCAGTCTCAACATGGGTATCCTGCTCAATTATAGTCACTTGGGGGCTTCCAACTCACCGAGTTCAGCTTTCTCACCCTCTTGACCCGGCAAATGACGCCACAGTATATCATTGGTCACTTGGGGGCTTCCAACTCACCGAGTTCAGCTTTCTCACCCTCTTGACCTGGCAAATGACGCCACATTATCTTGGTTAAACCTGCTTGTCTGCTTGATGCTACTCCGCTTAGGTGACCCGGTGTACTCTTGAACAAGTCAATCATTTTTATGACCCTGAACTTGTCTTGGTTAAACCATCGGTTATGTCACGTGAGAGCCGGCTTACAGAGAGCAAGGATAAACCATGGGCTATCACGCCAGCTTCATTGAAGCAAGACACGAGCCTCGAAAGCCAGTCTAAATTGTCGTGCCTTGAAAGCTGACGTTTTTTATACTCTGTTGTCATACACATACATCATCATACATTGCATCATCATTGCATCATCATACAAATGCATCATGTATGCATGAACATATTTGTTTATGTTGCAGGAGCCGGTTTTCAAACCGGGTTACATTTTAACTCTGCAGGAACAAACACATCTTTAATAGCCAAAATGGCTGGATCTTCATCATGGTTTGTCATAACCAGTATTAAATGATTGAGATATCAATTCTCCTATTTTCCCGGGGTACAATTCCAGCCGGGTCACACATAAATACCTGGTCATTTAATTGACCGGGTTTTTGGTTATTCAACATGTGCTTTGTAGAAGACTACAACACTTATGGATTTTTTCACACATATTTGCCGGTTTGCACTGCAACCACGGCCAAGGATTTCATTCATCGCAAAGGCATCATCAGTTCACAAAGTGGATATGATTTTATTCTACAATGGAAGGAATAGTCCCGAGTCGCCGCAGGCACACGACCCGGCCCTTTGGGGCTACATTATTCAAATCAAGATTACATCAAGTATGAAAGTCCCATGTCACTGCAAGCATGCACCACGGCACTTGGGGGCTAATGCATGGTCATTTTTACTAGTCTCATTGAAGACCCGGCCAATCACATAATGATAAGCCGGCCCTTGGGGGCTACCAATTGCTCCTGTCAAAAATTCAAAAGTACACAAGCCTTAATAGTGACCGAAGCTTGGGGGCTACATCATATGATGTTCTTTTCAAGGGAGTACATGTAAGTTCCAAGTCGCTGCAAGCAAACGACCCGGCACTTGGGGGCTACAACGATCAGTTGTTTAATAGATCAAAAGGTCCAAGTTGAAGACCCGGCCCATCATATACTGATGAGCCGGCCCTTGGGGGCTACACATGTGAAGTGCAAAATTTCATTCATGATTGAAGACTCAGACGGATAACCCGGATTTTTCTCACGGATAACCCGGATTTTTTCTCCAAGGTTGCAATATTTATAATTAAGCAAGTTTTAAGCTATCACTTTGCTCTACTCTTAAGACTTGGGGGCTACAGGTTATCTCCTCCAAGCTATTCAAACAAGCCAGCTCAACATCATACCGATTTTTTATTCATCAAAGTCTGAAGCATTGAAAGTTGGCACAACATCAGACGGATTTTTTTCTTTTTATCAAGCCAAGACAGTTTGAAGACAATTCAAAAATATCATCAGGGTTATTTTTTCTGCATGGAACCAACATCAACATATTGATATGGAAGAAATTCAGGAGCTTAGCTTGAATAAATCCAAGCTAATCTGGGGGCTAATGTCGGGGATATAACTCCACGATATGACCCGGCTCATGACGTTAAGTCGCCATGGACTTATGTCACCTCTGACGTTAAGTTATCTCTGGACTTAAGTCATCCCTGACGTTAAGCCGCCCAGAGACTTAGTCATTTCTAGAGATGAGTCCTGAAGATGAGTCCTAAAGTTGAGCCCCGAAGATGAGACCCGGCTCATGACGTTTAGTCGCCATGGACTTAAGTCATCTCTGACGTTAAGTCATCTCTGGAATTAAGTCATCCCTGACGTTAAGCCGCCCTAAGACTTAGTCATTTCTGGAGATGAGTCCTGAAGATGAGTCCTAAAGATGAGCCCCGAAGATGAGACCCGGCCTGCTACAGTGCCAGGGAGTTAACCCGGCTGCTACAGTGCCATGGAGTTAACCCGGCTGCTACAGTGCCATGGAGTTAACCTGGCTGCTACAGTGCCAAGATGTTAACCCGTCTGCTACAGTGCCAGGGAGTTAACCCGGTCTGCTACAGTGCCAGGATGTTAGCTCGTCCTGCTACAGTGCCAGGAAGTTAACCCGTCCTACTACAGTGACCCGTGCGAGGAGTCAAAATACAAGACGGAGACCCTTTAACTTGGAAGGCACGGATGAGTTAGAGTAGGACTCCAATCACGGGTATAACCCGGAATCTCATGTAAGCCAGGGACTCACCTATATATAAAGGGAGTTCCGGGCAGTTAGAGGAACAAGTTTTTTAGAGGTCAAGTTAGACAGACAAATCTCGAGACAAATGTTTTGATAGGTCTCGAGACAGATGTTTTGATAGCTCTCGAGACAGAGTCAGGGAAACAGCACCCTTGTAATCGTGACTATGATCATCAATACAACCAAAGCAGGGTGTAGGCTTTTACCTCCACCGTGAGGGGCCGAACCTGGGTAAACTCGTGTCTTCTTGATTCTGATCAACCCCGTTCAAGCTACCACCTAGCTGCGATGGCCTCACCACTAAGTCCTTTCACGAGGACATCTGCCGTGACAAAACCACGACAACAGCCTTTTACAAGAAAGCAAAAAGAAAGAAAGTTACAAGACGGAAAAAGCAGATCAAAGTTTCATACCGTGGGAGTCGGCCTGTTGGCTTGAAAAGGAGGAAGACCCACAATTTGGACCTCCTTCAGGGTCTCGTCCAGAAGTTTCTTTGCTGCCTTAGCTATTTTTTCCGGCTCCAAATCGTCAGCTGAATAGCGCATATCATCAGTAGGTTGGCATGTGTACTGAGAGAACAGGGGAGTGCACGCGCTGATTGGCTGTATGCTCCATCCAACCCAACACCGGGTCAAATATGTGCCCTAAGTCCGTGAGCCAGCAGACCTTGATCCTCATGAAGATGGGTTTTAACTTCTCTTGGGCCTCGACAAGGGCTCTCGAGTTCATGTTATCATCCCACACAAGTCGGCTGGCACGGTAACCGGATAAAGGATTTTCGTTGGAGGGTGAGGTATCTCTACAATAGAAGAAATATTTTTTCCACCCTTTAGGGTGACTCGCCAGCTTCATGTGGGGATAGATGCATTCTTAGCGCTTCTGGATGGTCATGCCACCACACTCCAAGAAAGGGCCACCACTGGTTTCAGTCAGTCTATTGCAATAGAAGAACTCGAGGAACAGATCTAAAGCCGGCACCATCCGGAGATACTCCTCACAGAATACTTGGAAGTTACTAATGTTGAGGATGGAGTTGGGTGCGAGATCTTGGGGTCACAGGCCATAATATGCGAGGATATTACGGAAGAACTTAGAGCTGGGTGGCCTAAATCCCCGAGATATGTGGTCAACAAAGACGATTACTTCACCTTGGTTTGGTTTTGGCTGGGTCTCCTTTCCGGGCACATGCCAACTGATCTCATCTTTGGGTGGCAGCAACCCAGTAGTCACAAGTTCCGCAAGCTGAAGTTCAGAGATTTGAGATTTAGCCCAGTCTACATAGACTCGGCGCTTGGTGATTCCCAGAGCTGGAGCTGGAGCTGATGCCAAATCCATCTTTTTCCCCTTGCTCTTGGTCTTATGGGCCATCGTCTTCGGACGCATGCGACGGCACAAGAAAAAGGGAGCTTGGAGCTGGGCGGCGCTGACAGGAGGAGCAGAAGCAGCAGTAGATGGACTACGGCGGCGGCGGTGCAAGAAGAGGAGAGTTTTGGATCTATGCGGTGTTGAAAGGAGGAACAGCAGCGCCGGCGCAAGCAAAGAGAACCCTAGATCGGTGCAGGTGCTGGAGGAATAAGATGAAGCAGCAGCGTGCGGGGTAAAAATGAGCCCTGGGCACCCAACCACACTATTTATAGGCGGGGTAGAAACCCTAGCGTCGCGGTAAAATTTGCAAAAGCACCCCTGGAATTACAAAATATGCTCCCAACCCTGCTACCTAAACATGCCTTTGAGAATGACCCGGCAGAATAGCAAGGGGTGGGCCAAGAAGCATATGAACTCGATATGGGTAGAAGCCGGGTTTGTTGAAAATTAATGGAGCGAGCTGGCCCATTGATGTGACATGGGAACCCGAACTTTGGTCCTTAACATATTTATCTATTCTTATTTCAGGAGCTTAGCATGGATGATCAGACTGGTGGTTTCCAAGCAAGTATGATATGAAAGTCCAGAAGTAAAAATGGAAATCGCACCAAGCCTGTGTCCAAGCTAACCTGTGGGTTAATGTCGGGGGAATTACCCACGGATTGGACCCGGGTGCCCAAGACACAACCCACCAAGGCCAGAAGGCTCAGGACCGGGTTGTCCAGGAAGCTACCTGGGCCGGGTCTCTATGGGCTGGTGAGCCTGGAGGGAACCCGGCCAGTGGAGGCAGGACCTGGCTGTCCGTACCAGCCCTGCCACTCGTATGCAAGACAGAGGCTTCCTAGCCTGGAAGCCACAAAGGACCTACATGACTTAGCGTAGGACTCCGACTGCGGGTAGAACCCATAATCTATTGGAACCCCAGGGACCTGACTATTATATAAAGGGGGTTCCTGGGTCGTCAGAGGGACAAGTTCTAAGCTCTTGAGGCAGAGGTAGCAAAATATCACCCTTGTAATCGAGACTATCATCATCAATATCAATCTAGCATGAGTAGGTCTTTACCTCCATTGAGAGGGGCCGAACCTGGGTAAACTCATGTCTCTCGTTCCCAACAACCCCATCCAAGGCCTCACCTCGTAGCTATGGCCTCACTACTAAGTTCTCCTATGAGGACACTTGCCGTGACAACCCCACGACATATATGCCAGTGGCAATCTCGGATCAAATACCCAGAACTCATTAGTCGTATTATTTCATTTTACCGCGGACAACGACCATGGCCCAAGCTCACCTCATCTGGAGGGTATCTACCTGCCATGTGGTTCCGCCAATTTTAAGCATGCGGGGACGGAACCAACCTCACAGTCAACCTATGGATATCTGCTGGGTTCTCGTGCCACATCATTCGGGACGGCTATCGAGACTCAGGTCCATCTCGTCCTAGATAGTATCCCCGGCCATACCAGCCGCCACATAACATAATAATAATCTTCTTCTTTGTGGGCATCTCATCGCAGTCCATCTCGCTCCATGCCGCAGGCCAGCGAAGTCCGAGTCCACCATAGTAACATATAGTACAACAGTGTAAAGTATACCCGTGATCATCGCCCAGAGGGATCACGGCAAGGTAATAGCATGGCAAAACAGACAAGGGTGTAGGGCCAACTGATGGATAATAAGCATTACTAAACAAGGCATGCTAGGATAACAGGTAAAGCTTCAACCAAAGGCGACAAAAATAGGCTATGCATCAAAATAGGTTCTACCGAAACAATATATCGGAACCACTACCTAATGCATGAAGTAGAGAGAAAGAAAAGGCGATATCGGAATCATCAAGGGGGTTTTGCTTGCCTGGTTGCTCTGCAGACGAGGCGGAATCCTCAGTGGTGTAGTCGTTCTTGGGATCTATGACGGTCTCGGGGCCTATCGGAAAGAAGTAAACACGGAGGAAACAAATAAATAACAAGGCAAACAAATGCAAAACAATGCATGGCATGGCAAAATATGGTGATGAGGTGTTCTATTGCATTACTACGCATTTCAATTGAAGCGGGAAAATATTTGGGAATATTTTCCTGGCACCAAACACTATTCATCAATGTTAGAATTTGATATATTTTTCTGATCATTTTTCATATATAAATTATTTTCATCCGAGTTACGGTTTATTTTATATGATTTTTCAAAGTTTTACTGAGTTTCTGGAATTTCTGGAATTAATAACAATTCTAAATATTAAATGGATTAAATGCTATGGGTACACAGAAATGTACCCAGCAGTGTGTACATGTGGCAGACAGTGGGCCCAGTTGACTGTTGACTCAGCAGTCAACTGTCCTTGGTTGATTGGTCAAATGGGTCCAGTGGGACCCAGCTGTCAGTGCCTATTAGCTTAACAGATATTTATTTAAACTGATTAAGTTAATAGGATGGTGGGGCCATACTGTCAGTGACAGTATTTAACCTAGCCGTTACTTAAAATGGGGCCCGGCTGTCAGCGACTATTAGCAGTTAGATTAGCACCTAATCTATTTGTTAGTGACCCAGACCCACATGTCATAGAGACATTGGCCGGGTTTTAAATCGCGTGGCCGGCGACGAGCTACTGGGGCGGCGGCGACGCTCCGGAATAGGGTTTCCGGTGACCATTCGTCGCGGGGTTCTACGGGACGCGCGCGACGAGCCGCGACCGATGCTGCAAGCAGCACATGCTAGGGCGGTCGGGATTGGTCGCAACGACGACATGCGGCGGCGCCCGAGAGACGTGCTCGTCGGAAATCATGGCTACGGGATGCGGAGGAGAAAGAAAAGAGGTCACACAGGACTTGGAGCTCACGGTGAAGCTCGAGGTGGGCTCGTGGAGGCCAGACAGGCAGCTGTGGCGGCAGATCGACAGCGTGCAGCTGCGGCCACCGATGATGGGGATCGACGGGGGCGACGTGTGTGGGGTGTCCCAGCTCGAGTTGTTGCACGTAGACGATGTAGTCGAGGGTGCTGGAGCTACTGGACATGGAGGGGCGATGAGGGAAGAGGGTGGCCACGCCAACGACGACGGCGCGACGGGGCACACTCGGGCACGAGCTCCAAATCGAGAGAGCGAGGTGAGGGAGAGAGATGTAAGAGCTAGAGTTTGTCCCAGGGATTGGGGATGGTCTTATCCATCTCGGGGTGCCGGCGGATGGAACACCGCGTGGCCATTAGCGGCGTGAACGCGCGCGCTGCCTCCAGCGCGTCTCGGGTGGGCAGGAGGTAGGGGATGACCGGCTATTGGGCTGGGCTGCACACTGTGCACTTGCAGCCCAGTCCAGCAGTGAGGCTGTTTCTTCTTTCCTTTTTCTTTTTCCGTTTCTGCTTTTATTTTCTGTTTTCCATTTATTTTAGATAACAAACAATTTTAGTTAAATGTGAAACTTGTCACACAATTACAATGTAATATTTTGAAACTGTACACAATGTTTCAGGCCATTTGGAAACATTCAAATCTATGTTTGTATTTAAATGGCTTAATTAAATGCTGCGGGATCTATTTATTTGTTGCTAGGGTCATTTTGGGGATTCAAATAAAGTTGATTCCTTCATGAAAATTACTTAGGGAATATTTGGAATGCTGCCAACATTTTTTTTTCAATGTTTGTAGAAATAATATTTTGACTTGCATTTTGAATTTGAATTTGAATTGAGTTTGGAACTAAGTGGCAATTAACAATGATAAATATGGTGACATGGCAAATTTATTAAGGTGCAACAGTAGCTTAATGCATGGGGGTGTTACAACAAACAAATGAGCATTGCATGCATGCACAAATGTGAAGTGATCATGTGTTGGAATCACCCAGGGACTTCTTGATTCGCAGTATTCGATCATAAAGCAACATGTTGGAAAAAAATATCATGGGAATTCCACCAGAGGTAAATTAATGCGAATGAAAGATTTATTTTTTATATACAGTAGGGTACAGTCTATGTATCTAATAAATAATAACCCACAATGGAATTTCAAAAAATTACAATCCCTTATCTTCAAATATTTTGCAAAAATGTACATCTTGAATCAAGAAGGCCATTTGCTGAGATCGACGCTACTAGTGCCACAGTTGAATGTCTGGGGCTTTGTTTGATTCGAGGCCAATCCACCAAAGGATGCACCATGCATGCTTGCCTGCCTCTGCGCTCCTACGTGCAACACCACATAACCACATATAAGAGAGGAGAGAGAGGCATAGTTGTTTTCGCGACGTAACTGCGTATCTCATTCCAAATAATTCCAACTAGCAACAAGTACAACGTCCAGAACACGCGGACACACATACTGCAGGAGTAGGAAACAACAGAAGATACTGGAAGCACAATGGCAAAAGAGACCTCGATAGAAAGAAAAAGTACAAGACGGCCTTTGGGAACTTCTGCGCCAAACAACCAAGCCGCCGCTACCGGTGAACTCAGAGCGCCGCCGGAGAGGGGAAGCAGCAAGCCACGAACCTGGGAGCCGGAGGCGCATCATCGCGCTCCAACATGTTGAAGATCTCAGATGTAGCCCAAGGGCCCGACGAGCGACAGAGGGGCTTAGTTGTTGAGAGAGAGAGAGCATGGCCTGCCTCTGTGCTCCTACCACCGAACCACATGAGGGAGTGAGATGCATAGTTGGAGACAGAGAGAGAGAGAGAGAGAGAGAGAGAGAGAGAGAGAGAGAGAGAGAGAGAGAGAGAGAGAGAGAGAGAGAGAGAGAGAGAGAGAGAGAGAGAGAGAGAGAGAGAGAGAGAGAGAGAGAGAGGAGTTTTCTCTCCTCCCCTTCCCTTCTCGTGAAAGCTTCGCTGCCATAAACCCTCAACAGATCCGCCGGCTTCAACCCTTCCCCTCTCTTCCCCTGCGTGCTGCTGGTGTTGAGTTGGGCGAGGGCCTCGTCCGTGTACAGTTTTAGTAGCTAGTTTTTTCTGAATAAACCGGATCTTATCGGTTCTTCTTCCTTCAAGATCTGGCCGTGGTCGGCGACGAGGAAGATGATCGCGCCACGGGGGGAGGGGGGCGTGTCTAAGGTCGTCTCCAAGGTAGTGTTTCGTTGTAAGTTTATACCTCTTTCCCATGTGGCAGCTGGGGTTTATCCCTTTTTGGGCCGGCTTCGATTCTTGTTCGAAGCTGAGTAACTCTCCCCCGCTTCCCCTCGGATGATGCTGTTGGTGACGGTGGCGAAGCTCGTTGGCGGGAAGTGCTGGATTTGGTTTTGTGGTCGTCGGCAGGAGGATCCGGTGGCTCTTCCTGTCAGCGACGAGGAAGAGGATCCTAGATTGGAGAAGTCGGGTTCCAACGACAACGGTGTCGCCTTCTTTGGCGGACCACTCCTGATATCCAAAAAAGCCAAGGAGAAGGTGCTTATCCCAGCCTTGTGTGGCGTCTGGTGCTGCTTCGCAGGGGTCTCCATGGTTTATTTTGTAATTTTCTTTATGTGGGGGTGGTTTGTGAAAATGTCCAGTGCACCTTGTTTTCTCGTGTCTTCGCCGGGGCGTGCAGCTGTGTTCTGTACTTTGGTTTGAATCCAGTTAACACGTATGCCTTCTAAAAAAAAGTTGTTGAGAGAGAGAGAGAGCGAGCGCGCGCCGTGGTGAAAGTGTTTTTGACGTACGGTACTCTGCTATGCTAGCTAGGTAGCGTCCCAAGCAAGTTCATTGGTCGCTTGATCCATCACATCACCCTCTGAGACTGCTGCCACGCATCCACATCGATCATATTTATCCATCTCATTCTTTATTCTCTTTAGTTAGAAAATCTGGCTCGGAAGGACCTACGCGCGCTGCTCGATTTCACTAGATATTAAGCACAGTACAACCCACAGAACCACATGAGGGGAGATATCCATAATGCCCGAAACCATCTCACGATGTCACAACTTAATTGACACAGGTGCAAATTTTCCGCAATTACATCTATTATTCTTTTTTTTAAATTACTTTTTTTGCAAGTAGTTTTAGAAAAGAATTACTTGCCTGAGCTGATTTTAAAAAGAAACATGCAGGAGAAACTACTTGTTCCATTAGAAGAAAAGGAATAATTTTAATGCATGAGAACTTAAAATTTTGTGTGATGCATTCACCCACATAGATGAGCTAATACGACATATACACCCTCCATTCACCGGCTTCTCAATTAATGTTTGTATGAACGTGTATGTAAATAATTCCAAAAAATATATATTATGAGACTGTTTAAAATAATATAATGGTACAGTTATTTCCTAACAAATGTATGTATTATTTAGCTTGCAGAGATAGAGAAGTTTGACGGTACACGTTCTAAGAAGTCATATATATAATTTGGAACGTAGTTAGTATGCAATAGGCGTGTTGAAACCTTGACAAATAAGCATCTGTTTAGAGACCTGACTTTTTATGCATGCCATATATAAAATGTACGATCGATCAATGCTCACAATCGCGAGAGAAAGTGACACGACAAAGTTAGTTAAACTTAAGCCAAAACTGCTACTGTACATGTATGTGCATGCGTGCACATATATATGACCAGGGGGGAACACAAAATGTTATTAGAAAAACAAAATCTAATTTTGGTCATTGTCCTTGTCCCCTTGTCCCCTTGTCCCCTTCCTTTCTCTCCTCTCTCCAAATAAGGAGAATAGCTAGAGATCGGGACGGTAGAGAGGCAACGGCAGTTGTCCTTGCAGAGAGATGGATGGATGGATGGAGGGCCGTAAATGTCCTCCTCTGCGGTGCAATAAGCTGCCCACAGTTGGCGCCGACAGTGGGCGGAGCTCCAAATAAATGCAGGTCGATTATTTCGTCCTACACATCCGCCTCACCCTCACCCTCACTCTCTCACCGTAGATAGCCATCACATCCACCATGAAAAAGACACACGCACTTAACATGCACCACGGCAACGGCAGCAGCAGCAGCGTACCTGAAAACAAACATCCCATATCCATCTCTGCCAAATTATGCTCCATTATCACTCACCTAGCTAGCTACCTAGCTACTAGCTAGCTCATGAATGAGAGAGAATTTTAGACAGAGATGAGGGCTGTGTGAGTGTGTGCAGTGCTCCTGCAAGCTGGCTGTGTGCGTGGCTAAGCTAGGAGTTAGACTAGTAATAGTAGAACTTAACAAGAAAAGATGGGGAGAGCACTAAACCACCATGGATATGGAGGGGGCCAACGCGGCCGCCACTGCTGCGCGAGAAGGCGCCCTCGCCAACGTCGTGGCCCGTGCCAACGCAAAGGAGTCGTCCACTGGCTCCCATCACCAACCACCACCACCACCGCCTCCCCCCTTCCGCGGCAGCTCACGTCATGATCCATTACGAGGAGGAGCGACAGCGGCGTACGAGCTTCGCTTGCGGCAGCGGCGAGGTTACGTTCGGGGCGCCGCCATCGACGGTCGTCGTCGATCCGTACCAGCTGGCGGCGACCGGCGGCTACAGGTTGCCGCAGCACCAGCAACTGTTGGCTTTCCAGATCTCTGAGCACGCGTGCTTCGGCGCCGCCGCCGATGCGGACGGCGACAACGCCATCAGGATCTCGCCACCACCTCCGGCTCCTCATCATCAGATGATCACGAGGATATTAATCCTTAATTCCCCTTGGATCCATCTTAATTTCTTTCCTAGCTTAGAGACGACCTGGCGTATTCTTTGTTACTTCAGTACTTTGCCGTTGCTCCTCTTTACTAATTAATTTCCCTCTTCCCCTACAATTTCATTAGTTCATGCATGTACATATCTAATTATCTGTAGTTCTATATATCTATGTATTTCCATTGATTCGTTTTAGCATTATTTTTCAGTACATTAAATGAATAATTAAATACTTCGTACTATCTGTGAAATTGAGTCATCTGTGTCAGCTATCTGAGATAAAAAAAATTGCGCGAATTATTTGTTACCTGAGTTAATTTAACAGTTGATATAGTTTTTGTTCCTGAGATTTGATCCATGGATAGCGGCATGCTAGTTATTTTTTTCACGATGTGTTTCCCCTGGATTATTAATCAGGCTTCTTCCAATCGTTTCATGATGTTTACTGGAAGATTATTTAATTGTTCTTCAATAGCTCTAACTATTCTGCCATTCACTACATTAAGTTATTGCGGCACGCCTTGCGTGCATATACCATACTGCAGAAAGAACGATCTGAGGAAGGTGGTGTGCATCCCGGCGCCACCGGCGACAAGCAACCGTGCAGACGGGGGAGGAGAGGTGATTCCATCTGATCTATGGGCATGGAGAAAGTATGGCCAGAAACCCATCAAGGGCTCTCCATATCCAAGGTACTATTATTTTCACGATCCAATTGAAATTTATTAACATCTGATGTCTTAGTTTGATATGGTCTGTGTTAATTACATTCCTCACATTAATTATTCTCGTTTTGTATGATTTCAGTAGGTGATTACAATTAAGTTGATTGGTCATATAAATTTGAACGAACTTACTGTTTTTCAGTCAACTAGAATTTGCGTCAAGTTTTCCACATTTGGATCGACTTGGAAATTTATGATCTGGCCTAAGGAAAAACAGCGACACCTCAGCGTCTTCACCCGTAAATTTGTGCAGACACCACAATATTGATTTAGTGTTTGTTGCATTCACCCATCGCTAGACTTAGGGCAACGTGCGTGGCAGTGTTTCAATGTTAGGGAAGGAGTGTTAAGGAGCATGAGGATGATTTTGGGGCGGTGCGGTGCATGGATCCATCGACAATGAGGTGGGGGACAAGGTGAAAGTGGAGGCGGAGAGTAGCGGGGAATGCTACACCCTCTTGGCACCTTGTGAACGGTACCGGTAAGGGATGGGGTGGAGGTGCACGTTGAGGGGGGGAGGATACCTGGATGTTAGGGGGTAGGGTTTGGGTTTAGATTTTAAGATGGGGTGGGATTGTAACATGAGCGAGAGAGGAAGTTAGAATGGTACAGCATGATGGATATGTTGAAAAGCGACAAAAACATGTGGGGTTGGGGTGTGTGTGTGGGGGGGGGGGGGGGGGGGTGGGCGATACTAACTTCTCGGTGTTCAGTCAAAGAGCCAGCGAAACGAGGAGCACTAGAGTGCATGGAAGTGTGCCGTAGGGCGTGAGTACAAATATTGACATTGGAGGGGCGAGGGCTTGTGTCAGTTTTAGATCCAAAAGATATGGAAAGGAAGACATTGATCAAAAAGGACAAGTCATAAAAGATAGATGGCCATAAATTAAGTATTTAGCAGGAACAACCAGTCATGGTTCCCTGTTTAATCCTAACAAGTATGTACGGAGAAAATAAGTTTACATGAAGGCTAAACATTTATTAATTTATTTTATTTTGATTCAATCTTATAAATCAATGACCCATTCATTGTAATTCAACAAGGTATGTTTTGTTTTCGAATTTGGGCCTTCGCAGGAGAACGTTTGGTTAGTTGATGAGTTGTTTCATTGTTCAATTGGCTTGTTTATGCATGTTACTCTATTCGGTTCACAAAAAAATTAACGTTTTGGCCATTGATGGTCTTCAAAATGTAACTTTGACCACTAGTTTCTATTGCAATATATGCGTGTATAGTGACGAGCAACATTATAATATTCTAAAAATAATTCTCGAAACAAATCTATGCATATGATTTTTAGTATCCAATCCAAATATTTAAAACAAGATCGGTGATCAATGTTTTCGAAGTTTGATTTAAGACATGTCGAAAACATCACTTTTTTGTGAACTGGAGATGTAATTAATGAAAAGAATCGAAGCACAATCATTGTACACGTATATAATTAATTAATTTAGATGTATTAATATCTCTCTTTGGCAGGTGAATTAATCAATTGGTGTGGCTATCTATTTCTATAAAAGTCATTGGAAAATTGTTATTTCTAAGTTGCTAGCTGTGAAAATGTGCAACTGGTACCTGCACACTTATTAATTACACCTAATTAAAGGTACTCACAAAAAACTCATTTGCAGCTTAAGGATTATGTTTTGTAATTAACTTGGTCCACTTAGAAATAGCAATTTCCCAAGTATCAGAAAAAAATTCACACAATTACTAATCTGTTAATCCATATACATGATGCTGGATATATTCGGTGCATGCATACAGGGGTTACTACAGATGCAGCAGCTCCAAGGGATGCATGGCCCGGAAGCAGGTGGAGCGCAGCCGCAGCGACACCAACATGCTGGTCATCACATACACGGCCGAGCACAACCACCCATGGCCCATGCAGCGCAACGTCCTCGCCGGATACGCTCGCGCTCATACGCACGCCACCGCCAACAAGCAGCACAAGATCAGCAGCAGCACCACCACCGGTAATGTCGCGAGCCGTCCATCTTCCAGCAACAATTTTCATCTCGAACAGATGATCAATGCGATTGGTAGCGACCAGCCCGGAAATTACGCAATGCCGGCGGCCGGAGATGGTGCCACCGGCGGTCTGATGTTTGAAGCCTGCAACGGCGGCGTCCAGCCTGACGAAATTTATGCAGAGCTGGAGGAGTTGGAGCTGCCTAATAATAATTCCATGATGATCGGTGCAAACGTTTACGGATCCTGGGGTTAAGTAGTAATTACGAGTGGCACAAGTTCTAATCAATCGATCGGGGCGGGTGTGATACATATATGCTCGATTAAAATGATCATAGATATCTTAAAAACATACAGATTTTTCCTTTATTTGTACATCAGGATAACTAATATATTTGTTTGCGCCAATATATGATGATAAAAATAAGAATGTGTATATTTCACGAGATAATTAATCAGGAGATACATGAATTATGCCTACTCCTATCATCAATTAATTTTTCATATTTCCCGCAAAAAATTTAAGTTTTCAGATTATTAATTGATAGTACTACAAACTGTATATCTATTTAAGTATTATATCTAGTGATATCAATTTGATGTTTTCGATGCTAGCAATTCTTTCTTTGTGGATGATGAAACGAAATGCCTGAGACAAGAGAAAAAATACTTAGATTTTGGATCGGTGGTAGTACGTATATTCGTGATCAGAGGTGGAATGGTTGACTGACTTAAATTTTGGGAGGATGTACCCTGACCTGAATGCCTCTTTCATAAGTATATGTATGGAGCACTTTTTTTTTTTGCATTTTTTTGTTATTTTTCTTCAAAATTCTATTTGATCTCGTCATATTATTTTAAATCGGTATAAAAATGTTATATGTTGCTGATTTCCAATTTTCAATTTACAATTTTTACTATATACAAAAAATGTGCATGTAATTAAAATCCGTGTACTTTCATGTACGGTTTGATTTTCATAGATCTAAAATGGTAAGCACATTATTATATAATCATCTAATAATAATAGAGGAAATCTAGCTCAAAATATAGATTGCTCCATATTTATATTTCACATTAACACCATTGACAAAAACTACATTTTTTCATCTAAAAATTATCATATTTTAAAGGAAAAAGAATATACTCCAGTTTGGAGTGTCCACTAATATAGTCATAACCTCACTTCCCCCTTATTTGATATATATGGTAGCATGGTGTTGTACAAGGACTCCTCTGGAATCAAATTAACTATTCAACTCTGTCTAGATGATGAGCACACTTATTCTATGCTTATATGAGTCAAATGTTGTGTTATTGCTTCTACATCATCATATGTTGAATTATGTAGACTAGCTATCGTTGGAGCCGCATACTGTTAAATAGCAGATGCCACTAGTATATACACCTGTAGCATTTTTGCATTCGAAAGAAAATAAAAGAAGGTTATAGACGATCAGAAATCATGTGAGTTGTAAAACAACAGTATCAAATGTGGGCAAAATCTACCTAATTATTACTGTTAAATAGCACATGCCACTAGTATATACACCTGTAGCATTTTTTTTTTTGAGAAACACATTACAGACGCAGACGCTCACATACACGCACGTACACTCACCCCCTTATGAACACATACATGCACACCCTACTCCTATGAGCACCTTCATAAGACAGATGCGGCAGATTTATTGGACAACTATTTAAACATAATGATTTATTGTGTTTGATGTCAGAAATCTCAGCCATAAATTAATACTGTAAGGTGCGTCAACTTTGAAGAGGGAAATAGCAAGGGTGTCATTGGATAGAGTGTTGGCTTTCGAGATGCATGTAATGTACTATGAGTTCCTACAGGATTTCAAAACGTAGAAACTTTTTTGGGTGGTTCACACGAATAAACAGAAGATTTTTGGAGATATGGGGGGAGAGAGTAGAGAAAAAAATGCATTGAATTGAACTTTCTAATGGAAAAATAAAACAAGTTTTAACCTCGTGTTAATTTGGTTGCTCGATGATGCGGGGAGATTGGAAATTGCCATCAAAAGAATGGATTGGAGCTGGCCTTGGAGGCCCCATCGACGTGTTATACAGAGGCGATGAAAAGTTCGAGATACATAGTCCATGAGTTAATAACTTGGCTTGTAGTACATATGCAAATGCATCGATGCCGGATGCCATCATATACATGCATGCACAGTGAAGTGGCCGGCATGCAGATCTGTGGTAGGCCCCAGGTTGCAAGAACTATCTATGCATGTGGTCACAAACGAACGAGTAAAGTGCACGTCAATGGCCGGCCGGCGATGTGACAAGACAAGTGAGAGGCAGGCATAGTCCTTTTCACAATTTATATTGTTCATTTTTCTAGCGCGCGTGCTCAAACTTTTAACTCCCGGAATTCTATACGATAGGATTTTCAAAGCAAAAATTCCTTTGGATCCATTTGGTTTGTAGGAATAGATTTCTATTGCTATGTAGGATAGGAACCATCCTTCACATTTTAAAGGAAAAAACATTAGTCTAGACTCAATGAAATTTTTTCTATTCTATGCATCAAATGACATCTCTTTACCTATAAGAATTGAGATACATGTCATCTCACTTTCTATGATTTTCTTATTCCAATGATATTTCAATCCTATGAACAAAGGAAGGCTCAAACGAATTTAAAAGAAATTTTGTAGTTTTCAATCTTTACGTGTGAATGCTTGCTGTAGAGGCTGCTTGATTAATTTGCACCATAGGCCATGCACTTTGGAATTATCTTTATAGGCCATTTTGCACTCGACTCCAAATAATTTTTGCCATTGAGTTCAATCTCTTGTATTTTATTATTATTTGGGTCCCCGCATGACAACTACGACATTGCACGTAATAATCTCTAGAGATAACTCTTGCACTTTTCTGGTACAACTAAAAAAAGTTTTTATTATTTAATCCTGTGTTTTCACTTCTGACTAGGTACAAGGTGACAAGTTAATTTTGTGTTTCTTAGAGCATCTACAACCGGACCCCTCAAATCCCGCCTATACGTTCGGGCGGACGGTCCGGTCACTGCCCGGTCACGAAATTGTCACCCAACCGGACCCCTCAAAACCCCATATACATCCGGGCTGTCCGGCACCCCCCAAACCCAGCCCATATGTGGGGCGGATATGGGAAGGCCCGGACGCGTCCGCTACGTCGGACCGGCCCACCCGACCCTGCAAATATCCCATCCCTATCCGCATCCCGCACCAAACCCAAGCCACTCCGACCCACTTCCAGGCCGCTCCGCTCCGCCCCCAACTCCTCTCCGGCGATCTCCGGCCTTCTCCGGCATGTCGGGCAGCGGATCTGAGTCCGGCAACTCCGGATCCGTCGACTGGGACCTCGTCCCATGCGAGGACGAGGAGGAGTTAGCTATCCGGTTGTCTCTCCGCCGGTCCCGGGAGGAAACCCGAACTCCGCTGTTCCAGGATGCGGGCAACAGTGTCACTCCGGCGGGAATCCATTGTGTCCACGCAAGTGGGGCTTGGATCCGGCGGCGCCGACGGCTCGAGGCGCGTGACCGCTGCAAAACCGGAGGCGGCCAACAGTGGCTGGAGGTGCCTGCACGTCGAAACCGAACGCCTTAGGCTGGCACCACAACCCCGGCGCTGGAGCCTCGTCACCGCTACGTCGGGCTCCGAGTCTGAGGTCAACGCCACCAGACAGTACGGCCACAGATGCGCCTGATGGCCCAGCTACGGCGGCCGGTCCGGGGTCGAGGAGTGGCGTGCGCGCCGTGCGAGGGAGAAGTTGCGCCGCGTCGTGGAGGCCGAGTCGCACGCCGCGGCAGACAAGAGCACGAATGCCCTCCATGCCCGCATCCTGGCGAAGTGGCAAGCCTGGACAGCGCGTGCCCTCGCATTGGAGCAAACCCGGGCAGTCTGTGCCCTCATTGGCCTGCCCCCCAAAGACGAGGAGGAGGAGGAGGCCGATGACGCATCCGACAGCTCCGGCAGTGAGCAGATCCGACTCGATCCATATTGCGTCTTCGACTGCTAATTCCTCGACAAAGAGGGCAAGGGCAAGGGCGGCCGTGGGTGAACTTCCTTCACAGCCATGGAATTGAGGGTTTCCGTATGAGGCGGATGGGTAGGGGTGGATTAACGAGCCGCTTGGCTCGTTAAGCTCATGCTCGTTAAGCTCGTGCTCATTAAGGCTCGGCTCGTTAAGCTCGTTAAGATTAACAAGCAAAAAACCCTGCTCGGCTCGGTTTGTTTGAAGCTCATTAAGCTCGTGAGCGTCCGCGAGCGCTCGTTAACAGATTTTGATGTGTTACGGTCTACAAGATGAGTGTGTGGATGTGGTTTTTAAGAAGAAAGATGGTGACTACAAAAGGAAATGCACTATTTGTTGCCTCCTATGTAGATTAGATTGAATAGATGGGCTGAGTTGCTATGAAAATTTTGCCACGTAAGATGAAAATATGTGTTGTGTTATTACTAACGAGCTTAACGAGCTACTCGTGAAACTGGTTAGCTCGTTCGTTAAACTCATTAAGCTTAACGAGCTGAAATCGATGATTGGCTCTGTTCATTAAGAAGCGAGCCACGAGCTTAATGAGCCGAACTATCGAGCGCTCATTAAGCTCGCGTGCAACGAGCTTTTGGTCCAGTCTGTGGACGCAAACATTTGAAGGGTGACCGGACGCTATCCACGGACGTGTAGGCGGACACATTTGCGAGTTACGGTTGTAGATGCTCTTAGTTCCTGCGTTCTAAAATTGCACTAAAGCTGGGCAAGCAAAAAGGAAACCACAAGCTCTAGTCTTGGTCTCTTTGATGAACAGTGTTGGTCTCTTCTCTGTGTGGATCAGATCGGTACTGTGTGCACTTATGTGTTGCTTTGCTTTTGGCATGCATGCAACCATGTCTTTTGGTCATAGAAACTGGCAGTGGACTGACTAGGTCTGCATGCATGTGAAGAAGACTGACCGCACTGTGCTGCGTGCGTGCATGCACACGTACCGTGTACCCTGGTACCGCAGGCAGGTGCAGAAAGCGTGCATGCACTTTGACCAGAAAAGACTAACCTGTAAACCAGCAAGCTACAGCATGACCTGCCTGACTGACTTGGCATCGTTTCAATCTCATGCCTTGTCATGATTTGACCCCCCTGGAGAGAGGGAAGCCTGAGCCTGTTTGATCGGAGTCAGAAACACAGAAAAAGAAACAGCAACATGATGCTCACTTGAATTCGACGAGGTTGGGGCAAAATCACTGTTTTGACATTAAGGGAAAAGTTTAGCACGATTTGACCTTGTTTAAAAAAAAATTCACGATCTAACCTTTTTGCTACCGCCGTCGTCTTTTCTGGTAGGGTTTCATTGCCTACCGCCAAGGTCAATGGCGGTAGGACTTGACTGCGCCGTCACATCCATTCGATGTGAAAAATACCCTACCGCCAAAGCTTTTGACGGTATGCATGCACGCTGCGTGCGAGGCAGCGACAAAAACAAAAGTCAGTTAGGAGCAGAAAGCTAGCAAGGACTCTCCCATGTCTCTCAACCAGGATGGATGCATGCATGCATGTTATGCGCGAGGCAGCGACAAAAACTTTGTCCTAAAAGTCAAAACAGTGATTTTGGCCACCAGTTGAGAGTTTCTATCAAAGTTTGTCTTATTATATCATAAAAATAATAATTTTTTTGGCCTAAAAAAGAGGAATTTTAGCAAGAGCTTTCGGAATCATGAGATAGTTTCCTAATCTGTCTAGACCATAGATAGTCATATTTTGGTTAAAATTTCTCAATTATTTTTCATAATTACTCGAGGCACCTCTATCGACATCGTGTGTGCCCGCACTTAATCTCCATTCTTTTCTCTTTTTTCATGTTTTGAGAAGACATTTTTTGTTTTTTTAGAAGAAGTTTGTTTAGAATCTTTTTTTTACAAGTAATAATATGCACTCGTGCAAGCTGATATAAGATCCAGGAAAACATATTCGGTGCGTGAGAATATGAGTCATAATCCATCATACTAAAAAAATTTGAATCCAAATTCAAAACACGGCATGAGAAACTAAAATGACAAATTCAGTGGTGATAGAGAAAATGGGCCGAATTCAAGGCTCAATTTCCATTAGCTAATGTTCACTTTGTTATTTGTATTTCTTATTTCTAGAGATGTGTTTTGAATTTGGATTTAAAAATCTGTAGATATGTGTCGTATGTATATCCTCACAAAATTTCACATTTTTTAAAACTTAAAAAGAAAAAAGCACGGAGATCAGGTGCACCACAAGCCTCTACGCACAGTTAATTGCAGCCTTTCCCTCTCCTCTCTCTCTCTCTCTCTCTCTCTCTCTCTCTCTGGGTCGTTGATTGCTTCTTGATACCCCCGACCAATTATGAAGTGCCTGTTAGATGAATATATTTTGGGCCCTGAAGAGCAAGAGTTTGTAGTATCGGAAGAATCCTCCCTTAGTATTTGAGAACCAAGGTATCATTCCGTGGAGTTCTACTACAAGACAATGATCAACCCTGCACTCAACTAAAGAACTTTTCTTGGTCCCCATCTTAGTCTAGCGAGGTTGTCAAGCTCACTAGCATTGCCAATTACAATGATTAATGTATTAGGTGTATGGAATGAATTTTTGTATGCCGAGGAAATTAAAATTTAGAATATTAAAGAATACTAAAATGAGAAAGTGAGGTTGTATTTATGAGGAATAAAGGACCGGGATCCATAATTTCACTAGTGGAATCTCTCCAAATAGCATAGGTATGGTGAACAAATTACAGTTGTGTATCGATTGAATTGCAGTGTTTATGTTTGATCATACATGTCATGATTGCATATAGGCATTACGTCCTTATATCTATAGACCGTTATCCAACTGCATCTATAGCGAATACTTCACCCAAAGACCGCTATCCAGCATGCATCTCCATGTAGTAAGTAAAACAGAGTATTGGATTAAGCAAGGTGACCTAATGTTGATAGGACATTCTCTTTACCTCCAGCTCATCACCGAGAAAACTAGGCAACTATGTTTTTTACCCTTAGTGGCAGTAACACAGTACAAGCCTTTTTCCCTTTCTGTCACCGGGATAGATTACTTGCAAGGTTAAACCCAACCAACATACACAACTCCCTCTTGGAGATCATTCATCTAAAAATGGCAAGTGCAAGACTAATAGATCAGAGAGCATGTACATATATAAATCATGCAGCAAAGAACCAAAACAAACCAAATAGAAATCCATATATAATATGATCATAAAGTGACAATTCATCACACCGCAACAAGCACACCGTCCTCCATCAATATTTGAGAATGAAGGTATCAATCCGTGGAGTTCTACCAGAAGCCAATGATCAGCCCTGCACCCAACTAAAGAAATTTTATTGGTCCACAATTTAGTCTTGTGAGGCTGTCAATCTCAATAGCTTTGCTAATTACAAGCATTAATGTATCGTGTGTATGGAATTGATTTTTGAATGCAAAGGAAATTTAAATTAAGAATATTAAAGAACAGTAAAACAAGAAAGTGAGATTGTATTTATGTTTGATCATACATGTCATGATTGCATATAGGCATTACGTCCTTATATCTATAGACTGTTATCCAACTGCATCTATAGCTAATACTCCACCCACAGACCGCTATCCAGCATGCATCTTTAAGTATTAAGTAAAACAGAGTATTGCATTAAGGAAGGTGTTATAATGTTGATAGTATATTCTCTTTACCTCCAGCTCATCACCGAGACAATTAGGCAACTATGGTTTTACCCTTAGTGGTTGTAACACAGTACTAGCCTTTCCCCTTTTCTATCACTGGGATAGATTACTTGCAAGGTTAAACCCAATCAACATACACAAACTCCCACTTGGAGATCATTCATCTAAACATGGCCAGTGCCAGACTAATAGATCGAAAAGCATGTACATATATAAATCATGCAGCAAAGGCTGAAAAAAATAGAACTCCATATATAATCTGATCATAAAATGACAATTCATCACATTGTAACAAATACACCAAGTATTACATCATATGGCTCACAATCATGTAGCGCAACTCATGTGACCTTTGAATTGAAGAACGGGAGAGAGGGGATGCCGCATAGCTATTGTTATGGACCCAGAGTCCAAGGAGGACTACTCACACATGATCATCGGAGCAGCAGAGTTGATGAAGAAGGTTCCAGCAACAATTTTTCCCTCCGACAGAGTACCGGAAAAGGACCCCAGATTGGATCTCCTCAGAACAGTAAGTGGTGGCGTCTTTAAAAGTTCCCCAATAAATATGATAGGGTTATTTGGGTATATATAGAGCCAGGGGCGTCGAGAGGCGACAAACAGGAGCCAAAAGGGCTCCATGCGGTGGGCCATATAGCCAGCCCCTGGCCATGTGGTTGGGTCACGTGGAGGCCTTGGGCCTCTTCTCTGGCGGATCTTTGGCCCAAGGTGGTATCCTGTTCATTTCCTCCGACAGCGTATTTTTCCTGTATTTTTCTGGTCTCCCAAAAATAATTATTTCTGTCATACAGAAACAACAAAAAATAGCAACTGGCACTTGGGTGCGAGATCTTGGGGTCACAGGCCATAATATGCAAGGATATTACGGAAGAACTTAGAGCTGGGTGACCTAAACCCCCGAGATATGTGGTCAACAAAGACGATTACTTCACCTTGGTTTGGTTTTGGCTGGGTCTCCTTTCCGGGCACATGCCAACTGATCTCATCTTTGGGTGGCAGCAACCCAGCAGTCACAAGTTCCGCAAGCTGAAGTTCAGAGATTTGAGATTTAGCCCAGTCTACGTAGACTCGGCGCTTGGTGATTCCCAGAGCTGCAGCTGGAGCTGATGCCAAATCCATCTTTTTCCCCTTGCTCTTGGTCTTATGGGCCATCGTCTTCGGACGCATGCGACGGCGCAAGAAAAAGGGAGCTTGAAGCTGGGCGGCGCTGACAGGAGGAGCAGAAGCAGCAGTAGATGGACTACGGCGGCGGCGGTGCAAGAAGAGGAGAGTTTTGGATCTATGCGGTGTTGAAAGGAGGAACAGCAGCGACGGCGCAAGCAAAGAGAACCCTAGATCGGTGCAGGTGCTGGAGGAATAAGATGAAGCAGCAGCGTGCGGGGTAAAAATGAGCCCTGGGCACCTAACCACACTATTTATAGGCGGGGTAGAAACCCTAGCGTCGCGGTAAAATTTGCAAAAGCACCCCTGGAATTACAAAATATGCTCCCAACCCTGCTACCTAAACATGCCTTTGAGAATGACCCGGCAGAATAGCAAGGGGTGGGCCAAGAAGCATATGAACTCGATATGGGTAGAAGCCGGGTTTGTTGAAAATTAATGGAGCGAGCTGGCCCATTGATGTGACATGGGAACCCGAACTTTGGTCCTTAACATATTTATCTATTCTTATTTCAGGAGCTTAGCATGGATGATCAGACTGGTGGTTTCCAAGCAAGTATGATATGAAAGTCCAAAAGTAAAAATGGAAATCGCACCAAGCCTGTGTCCAAGCTAACCTGTGGGTTAATGTCGGGGGAATTACCCACGGATTGGACCCGGGTGCCCAAGACACAACCCACCAAGGCCAGAAGGCTCAGGACCGGGTTGTCCAGGAAGCTACCTGGGCCGGGTCTCTATGGGCCGGTGAGCCTGGAGGGAACCCGGCCAGTGGAGGCAGGACCTGGCTGTCCGTACCAACCCTGCCACTCGTATGCAAGACAGAGGCTTCCTAGCCTGGAAGCCACGAAGGACCTACATGACTTAGCGTAGAACTCCGACTGCGGGTAGAACCCATAATCTATTGGAACCCCAGGGACCTGACTATTATATAAAGGGGGTTCCTGGGTCGTCAGAGGGACAAGTTCTAAGCTCTCGAGGCAGAGGTAGCAAAATATCACCCTTGTAATCGAGACTATCATCATCAATATCAATCTAGCATGAGTAGGTCTTTACCTCCATCGAGAGGGGCCGAACCTGGGTAAACTCATGTCTCTCGTTCCCAACAACCCCATCCAAGGCTTCACCTCGTAGCTATGGCCTCACTACTAAGTTCTCCTATGAGGACACTTGCCGTGACAACCCCACGACATATATGCCAGTGGCAATCTCGGATCAAATACCCAGAACTCATTAGTCGTATTATTTCATTTTACCGCGGACAACGACCATGGCCCAAGCTCACCTCATCTGGAGGGTATCTACCTGCCATGTGGTTCCGCCAATTTTAAGCATGCGGGGACGGAACCAACCTCACAATCAACCTGTGGATATCTGCTGGGTTCTCGTGCCGCATCATTCGGGACGGCTATCGAGACTCAGGTCCATCTCGTCCTAGATAGTACCCCCCGGCCATACCAGCCGCCACATAACATAATAATAATCTTCTTCTTTGTGGGCATCTCATCGCAGTCCATCTCGCTCCATGCCGCAGGCCAGCGAAGTCCGAGTCCACCATAGTAACATATAGTACAACAGTGTAAAGTATACCCGTGATCATCGCCCAGAGGGATCACGGCAAGGTAATAGCATGGCAAAACAGACAAGGGTGTAGGGCCAACTGATGGATAATAAGCATTACTAAACAAGGCATGCTAGGATAACAGGTAAAGCTTCAACCAGAGGCGACAAAAATAGGCTATGCATCAAAATAGGTTCTACCGAAACAATATATCGGAACCACTGCCTAATGCATGAAGTAGAGAGAAAGAATAGGCGATATCGGAATCATCAAGGGGGTTTTGCTTGCCTGGTTGCTCTGCAGACGAGGCGGAATCCTCACTGGTGTAGTCGTTCTTGGGATCTATGACGGTCTCGGGGCCTATCGGAAAGAAGTAAACACGGAGGAAACAAATAAATAACAAGGCAAACAAATGCAAAACAATGCATGGCATGGCAAAATTTGGTGATGAGGTGTTCTAATGCATTACTACGCATTTCAATTGAAGCGGGAAAATATTTGGGAATATTTTCCTGGCACCAAACACTATTCATCAATGTTAGAATTTGATATATTTTTCTGATCATTTTTCATATATAAATTATTTTCATCCGAGTTACGGTTTATTTTATATGATTTTTCAAAGTTTTACTGAGTTTCTGGAATTTCTGGAATTAATAACAATTCTAAATATTAAATGGATTAAATGCTATGGGTACACAGAAATGTACCCAGCAGTGTGTACATGTGGCAGAAAGTGGGCCCAGTTGACTGCTGACTCAGCAGTCAACTGTCCTTGGTTGACTGGTCAAATGGGTCCAGTGGGACCCAGCTGTCAGTGCCTATTAGCTTAACAGATATTTATTTAAACTGATTAAGTTAATAGGATGGTGGGGCCATATTGTCATTGACAGTATTTAACCTAGCCGTTACTTAAAATGGGGCCCGGCTGTCAACGACTATTAGCAGTTAGATTAGCACCTAATCTTTTTGTTAGTGACCCAGACCCACATGTCATAGAGACATTGGCCGGGTTTTAAATCGCGTGGCCGGCGACGAGCTACTGGGGCGGCGGCGACGCTCCGGAATAGGGTTTCCGGTGACCATTCGTCGCGGGGTTCTACGGGATGCGCGCGACGAGCCGCGACCGATGCTGCAAGCAGCACATGCTAGGGCGGTCGGGATTGGTCGCAACGACGACATGCGGCGGCGCCTGAGAGACGTGCTCGTCGGAAAACATGGCTACGGGATGCGGAGGAGAAAGAAAAGAGGTCACATAGGACTTGGAGCTCACGTTGAAGCTCGAGGTGGGCTCGTGGAGGCCAGACAGGCTGCTGTGGCGGCAGATCGACAGCGTGCAGCCGCGGCCACCGATGATGGGGATCGACGGGGGTGACGTGTGTGGGGTGTCCCAGCTCGAGTTGTTGCACGTAGACGACGTAGTCGAGGGTGCTGGAGCTACTGGACATGGAGGGGCGATGAGGGAAGCGGGCGGCCACGCCAACGACGACGGCGCGACGGGGCACACTCGGGCACGAGCTCCAAATCGAGAGAGCGAGGTGAGGGAGAGAGATGTGAGAGCTAGAGTTTGTCCCAGGGATTGGGGATGGTCTTATCCATCTCGGGGTGCCGGCGGATGGAACACCGCGTGGCCATTAGCGGCGTGAACGCGCGCGCTGCCTCCAGCGCGTCTCGGGTGGGCAGGAGGTAGGGGATGACCGGCTATTGGGCTGGGCTGCACACTGTGCACTTGCAGCCCAGTCCAGCAGCGAGGCTTTTTCTTCTTTCCTTTTTCTTTTTCCGTTTCTGCTTTTATTTTCTGTTTTCCATTTATTTTAGATAACAAACAATTTTAGTTAAATGTGAAACTTGTCACACAATTACAATGTAATATTTTGAAACTGTACACAATGTTTCAGGCCATTTGGAAACATTCAAATCTATGTTTGTATTTAAATGGCTTAATTAAATGCTGCGGGATCTGTTTATTTGTTGCTAGGGTCATTTTGGGGATTCAAATAAAGTTGATTCCTTCATGACAATTACTTAGGGAATATTTGGAATGCTGCCAACATTTTTTTTTCAATGTTTGTAGAAATAATATTTTGACTTGCATTTTGAATTTGAATTTGAATTGAGTTTGGAACTAAGTGGCAATTAGCAATGATAAATATGGTGACATGGCAAATTTATTAAGGTGCAACAGTAGCTTAATGCATGGGGGTGTTACAACAAACAAATGAGCATTGCATGCATGCACAAATGTGAAGTGATCATGTGTTGGAATCACCCAGGGACTTCTTGATTCGCAGTATTCGATCATAAAGCAACATGTTGGAAAAAAATATCATGGGAATTCCACCAGAGGTAAATTAATGCGAATGAAAGATTTATTTTTTATATAGTAGGGTACAGTCTATGTATCTAATAAATAATAACCCACAATGGTATTTCAAAAGATTACAATCCCTTATCTTCAAATATTTTGCAAAAATGTACATCTTGAATCAAGAAGGCCATTTGCTGAGATCGACGCTACTAGTGCCACAGTTGAATGTCTGGGGCTTTGTTTGATTCGAGGCCAATCCACCAAAGGCTGCACCATGCATGCTTGCCTGCCTCTGCGCTCCTACGTGCAACACCACATAACCACATATAAGAGAGGAGAGAGAGGCATAGTTGTTTTCGCGACGTAACTGCGTATCTCATTCCAAATAATTCCAACTAGCAACAAGTACAACGTCCAGAACACGCGGACACACATACTGCAGGAGTAGGAAACAACAGAAGATACTGGAAGCACAATGGCAAAAGAGACCTCGACAGAAAGAAAAAGTACAAGACGGCCTTTGGGAACTTCTACGCCAAACAACCAAGCCGCCGCTACCGGTGAACTCAGAGCGCCGCCGGAGAGGGGAAGCAGCAAGCCACGAACCTGGGAGCCGGAGGCGCATCATCGCGCTCCAACATGTTGAAGATCTCAGATGTAGCCCAAGGGCCCGACGAGCGACAGAGGGGCTTAGTTGTTGAGAGAGAGAGCATGGCCTGCCTCTGCGCTCCTACCACCGAACCACATGAGGGAGTGAGATGCCATAAACCTTCCCTTCCCTTCCCTTCTCGTGAATGCTTCGCTGCCGTAAACCCTCAACAGATCCGCCGGCTTCAACCCTTCCCCTCTCTTCCCCTGCGTGCTGCTGGTGTTGAGTTGGGCGAGGGCCTCGTCCGTCTACAGTTTTAGTAGCTAGTTTTTTCTGAATAAACCGGATCTTATCGGTTCGTCTTCCTTCAAGATCTGGCCGTGGTCGGCGACGAGGAAGATGATCGCGCCACGGGGGGAGGGGGGCGTGTCTAAGGTCGTCTCCAAGGTAGTGTTTCGTTGTAAGTTTATACCTCTTTCCCATGTGGCAGCTGGGGTTTATCCCTTTTTGGGCCGGCTTCGATTCTTGTTCGAAGCTGAGTAACTCTCCCCCGCTTCCCCTCGGATGATGCTGTTGGTGACGGTGGCGAAGCTCGTTGGCGGGAAGTGCAGGATTTGGTTTTGTGGTCGTCGGCAGGAGGATCCGGTGGCTCTTCCTGTCAGCGACGAGGAAGAGGATCCTAGATTGGAGAAGTCGGGTTCCAACGACAACGGTGTCGCCTTCTTTGGCGGCCCACTCTTGATATCCAAAAAAGCCAAGGAGAAGGTGCTTATCCCAGCCTTGTGTGGCGTCTGGTGCTGCTTCGCAGGGGTCTCCATGGTTTATTTTGTAATTTTCTTTATGTGGGGGTGGTTTGTGAAAATGTCCAGTGCACCTTGTTTTCTCGTGTCTTCGCCGGGGCGTGCAGCTGTGTTCTGTACTTTGGTTTGAATCCAGTTAACACGTATGCCTTCTAAAAAAAAGTTGTTGAGAGAGAGAGAGAGCGAGCGCGCGCCGTGGTGAAAGTGTTTTTGACGTACGGTACTCTGCTATGCTAGCTAGGTGGCGTCCCAAGCAAGTTCATTGGTCGCTTGATCCATCACATCACCCTCTGAGACTGCTGCCACGCATCCACATCGATCATATTTATCCATCTCATTCTTTATTCTCTTTAGTTAGAAAATCTGGCTCGGAAGGACCTACGCGCGCTGCTCGATTTCACTAGATATTAAGCACAGTACAACCCACAGAACCACATGAGGGGAGATATCCATAATGCCCGAAACCATCTCACGATGTCACAACTTAATTGACACAGGTGCAAATTTTCCGCAATTACATCTATTATTCTTTTTTTTAAATTACTTTTTTTGCAAGTAGTTTTAGAAAAGAATTACTTGCCTGAGCTGATTTTAAAAAGAAACATGCAGGAGAAACTACTTGTTCCATTAGAAGAAAAGGAATAATTTTAATGCATGAGAACTTAAAATTTTGTGTGATGCATTCACCCACATAGATGAGCTAATACGACATATACACCCTCCATTCACCGGCTTCTCAATTAATGTTTGTATGAACGTGTATGTAAATAATTCCAAAAAATATATATTATGAGACTGTTTAAAATAATATAATGGTACAGTTATTTCCAAACAAATGTATGTATTATTTAGCTTGCAGAGATAAAGAAGTTTGACGGTACACGTTCTAAGAAGTCATATATATAATTTGGAACGTAGTTAGTATGCAATAGGCGTGTTGAAACCTTGACAAATAAGCATCTGTTTAGAGACCTGACTTTTTATGCATGCCATATATAAAATGTACGATCGATCAATGCTCACAATCGCGAGAGAAAGTGACACGACAAAGTTAGTTAAACTTAAGCCAAAACTGCTACTGTACATGTATGTGCATGCGTGCACATATATATGACCAGGGGGGAACACAAAATGTTATTAGAAGAACGAAATCTAATTTTGGTCGTTGTCCTTGTCCCCTTGTCCCCTTCCTTTCTCTCCTCTCTCCAATTAAGGAGGATAGCTAGAGATCGGGACGGTAGAGAGGCAACGGCAGTTGTCCTTGCTGAGAGATGGATGGATGGATGGAGGGCCGTAAATGTCCTCCTCTGCGATGCAATAAGCTGCCCACAGTTGGCGCCGACAGTGGGCGGAGCTCCAAATAAATGCAGGTCGATTATTTCGTCCTACACATCCGCCTCACCCTCACCCTCACTCTCTCACCGTAGATAGCCATCACATCCACCATGAAAAAGACACACGTACTTAACATGCACCACGGCAACGGCAGCAGCAGCAGCGTACCTGAAAACAAACATCCCATATCCATCTCTGCCAAATTATGCTCCATTATCACTCACCTAGCTAGCTACCTAGCTACTAGCTAGCTCATGAATGAGAGAGAATTTTAGACAGAGATGAGGGCTGTGTGAGTGTGTGCAGTGCTCCTGCAAGCTGGCTGTGTGCGTGGCTAAGCTAGGAGTTAGACTAGTAATAGTAGAACTTAACAAGAAAAGACGGGGAGAGCACTAAACCACCATGGATATGGAGGGGGCCAACGCGGCCGCCACTGCTGCGCGAGAAGGCGCCCTCGCCAACGTCGTGGCCCGTGCCAACGCAAAGGAGTCGTCCACCGGCTCCCATCACCAACCACCACCACCGCCGCCTCCCCCCTTCCGCGGCAGCTCACGTCATGATCCATTACGAGGAGGAGCGACAGCGGCCTACGAGCTTCGCTTGCGGCAGCGGCGAGGTTACGTTCGGGGCGCCGCCATCGACGGTCGTCGTCGATCCGTACCAGCTGGCGGCGACCGGCGGCTACAGGTTGCCGCAGCACCAGCAACTGTTGGCTTTCCAGATCTCTGAGCACGCGTGCTTCGGCGCCGCCGCCGATGCGGACGGCGACAACGCCATCAGGATCTCGCCACCACCTCCGGCTCCTCATCATCAGATGATCACGAGGTTATTAATCCTTAATTCCCCTTGGATCCATCTTAATTTCTTTCCTAGCTTAGAGACGACCTGGCGTATTCTTTGTTACTTCAGTACTTTGCCGTTGCTCCTCTTTACTAATTAATTTCCCTCTTCCCCTACAATTTCATTAGTTCATGCATGTACATATCTAATTATCTGTAGTTCTATATATCTATGTATTTCCATTGATTCGTTTTAGCATTATTTTTCAGTACATTAAATGAATAATTAAATACTTCGTACTATCTGTGAAATTGAGTCATCTGTGTCAGCTATCTGAGATAAAAAAAATTGCGCGAATTATTTGTTACCTGAGTTAATTTAACAGTTGATATAGTTTTTGTTCCTGAGATTTGATCCATGGATAGAGGCATGCTAGTTATTTTTTTCACGATGTGTTTCCCCTGGATTATTAATCAGGCTTCTTCCAATCGTTTCATGATATTTACTGGAAGATTATTTAATTGTTCTTCAAAAGCTCTAACTATTCTGCCATTCACTACATTAAGTTATTGCGGCACGCCTTGCGTGCATATACCATACTGCAGAAAGAACGATCTGAGGAAGGTGGTGTGCATCCCGGCGCCACCGGCGACAAGCAACCGTGCAGGCGGGGGAGGAGAGGTGATTCCATCTGATCTATGGGCATGGAGAAAGTATGGCCAGAAACCCATCAAGGGCTCTCCATATCCAAGGTACTATTATTTTCATGATCCAATTGAAATTTATTAACATCTGATGTCTTAGTTTGATATGGTCTGTGTTAATTACATTCCTCACATTAATTATTCTCGTTTGGTTTGATTTCAGTAGGTGATTACAATTAAGTTGATTGGTCATATAAATTTGAACGAACTTACTGTTTTTCAGTCAACTAGAATTTGCGTCAAGTTTTCCACATTTGGATCGACTTGGAAATTTATGATCTGGCCTAAGGAAAAACAGCGACACCTCAGCGTCTTCACCCGTAAATTTGTGCAGACACCACAATATTGATTTAGTGTTTGTTGCATTCACCCATCGCTAGACTTAGGGCAACGTGCGTGGCAGTGTTTCAATGTTAGGGAAGGAGTGTTAAGGAGCATGAGGATGATTTTGGGGCGGTGCGGTGCATGGATCCATCGACAATGAGATTGCTCCATATTTATATTTCACATTAACACCATTGACAAAAACTACATTTTTTCATCTAAAAATTATCATATTTTAAAGGAAAAAGAATATACTCCAGTTTGGAGAGTCCACTAATATAGTCATAACCTCACTTCCCCCTTATTTGATATATATGGTAGCATGGTGTTGTACAAGGACTCCTCTGGAATCAAATTAACTATTCAACTCTGTCTAGATGATGAGCACACTTATTCTATGCTTATATGAGTCAAATGTTGTGTTATTGCTTCTACATCATCATATGTTGAATTATGTAGACTAGCTATCGTTGGAGCCGCATACTGTTAAATAGCAGATGCCACTAGTATATACACCTGTAGCATTTTTGCATTCGAAAGAAAATAAAAGAAGGTTATAGACGATCAGAAATCATGTGAGTTGTAAAACAACAGTATCAAATGTGGGCAAAATCTACCTAATTATTACTGTTAAATAGCACATGCCACTAGTATATACACCTGTAGCATTTTTTTTTTTGAGAAACACATTACAGACGCAGACGCTCACATACACGCACGTACACTCACCCCCTTATGAACACATACATGCACACCCTACTCCTATGAGCACCTTCATAAGACAGATGCGGCAGATTTATTGGACAACTATTTAAACATAATGATTTATTGTGTTTGATGTCAGAAATCTCAGCCATAAATTAATACTGTAAGGTGCGTCAACTTTGAAGAGGGAAATAGCAAGGGTGTCATTGGATAGAGTGTTGGCTTTCGAGATGCATGTAATGTACTATGAGTTCCTACAGGATTTCAAAACGTAGAAACTTTTTTGGGTGGTTCACACGAATAAACAGAAGATTTTTGGAGATATGGGGGGAGAGAGTAGAGAAAAAAATGCATTGAATTGAACTTTCTAATGGAAAAATAAAACAAGTTTTAACCTCGTGTTAATTTGGTTGCTCGATGATGCGGGGAGATTGGAAATTGCCATCAAAAGAATGGATTGGAGCTGGCCTTGGAGGCCCCATCGACGTGTTATACAGAGGCGATGAAAAGTTCGAGATACATAGTCCATGAGTTAATAACTTGGCTTGTAGTACATATGCAAATGCATCGATGCCGGATGCCATCATATACATGCATGCACAGTGAAGTGGCCGGCATGCAGATCTGTGGTAGGCCCCAGGTTGCAAGAACTATCTATGCATGTGGTCACAAACGAACGAGTAAAGTGCACGTCAATGGCCGGCCGGCGATGTGACAAGACAAGTGAGAGGCAGGCATAGTCCTTTTCACAATTTATATTGTTCATTTTTCTAGCGCGCGTGCTCAAACTTTTAACTCCCGGAATTCTATACGATAGGATTTTCAAAGCAAAAATTCCTTTGGATCCATTTGGTTTGTAGGAATAGATTTCTATTGCTATGTAGGATAGGAACCATCCTTCACATTTTAAAGGAAAAAACATTAGTCTAGACTCAATGAAATTTTTTCTATTCTATGCATCAAATGACATCTCTTTACCTATAAGAATTGAGATACATGTCATCTCACTTTCTATGATTTTCTTATTCCAATGATATTTCAATCCTATGAACAAAGGAAGGCTCAAACGAATTTAAAAGAAATTTTGTAGTTTTCAATCTTTACGTGTGAATGCTTGCTGTAGAGGCTGCTTGATTAATTTGCACCATAGGCCATGCACTTTGGAATTATCTTTATAGGCCATTTTGCACTCGACTCCAAATAATTTTTGCCATTGAGTTCAATCTCTTGTATTTTATTATTATTTGGGTCCCCGCATGACAACTACGACATTGCACGTAATAATCTCTAGAGATAACTCTTGCACTTTTCTGGTACAACTAAAAAAAGTTTTTATTATTTAATCCTGTGTTTTCACTTCTGACTAGGTACAAGGTGACAAGTTAATTTTGTGTTTCTTAGAGCATCTACAACCGGACCCCTCAAATCCCGCCTATACGTTCGGGCGGACGGTCCGGTCACTGCCCGGTCACGAAATTGTCACCCAACCGGACCCCTCAAAACCCCATATACATCCGGGCTGTCCGGCACCCCCCAAACCCAGCCCATATGTGGGGCGGATATGGGAAGGCCCGGACGCGTCCGCTACGTCGGACCGGCCCACCCGACCCTGCAAATATCCCATCCCTATCCGCATCCCGCACCAAACCCAAGCCACTCCGACCCACTTCCAGGCCGCTCCGCTCCGCCCCCAACTCCTCTCCGGCGATCTCCGGCCTTCTCCGGCATGTCGGGCAGCGGATCTGAGTCCGGCAACTCCGGATCCGTCGACTGGGACCTCGTCCCATGCGAGGACGAGGAGGAGTTAGCTATCCGGTTGTCTCTCCGCCGGTCCCGGGAGGAAACCCGAACTCCGCTGTTCCAGGATGCGGGCAACAGTGTCACTCCGGCGGGAATCCATTGTGTCCACGCAAGTGGGGCTTGGATCCGGCGGCGCCGACGGCTCGAGGCGCGTGACCGCTGCAAAACCGGAGGCGGCCAACAGTGGCTGGAGGTGCCTGCACGTCGAAACCGAACGCCTTAGGCTGGCACCACAACCCCGGCGCTGGAGCCTCGTCACCGCTACGTCGGGCTCCGAGTCTGAGGTCAACGCCACCAGACAGTACGGCCACAGATGCGCCTGATGGCCCAGCTACGGCGGCCGGTCCGGGGTCGAGGAGTGGCGTGCGCGCCGTGCGAGGGAGAAGTTGCGCCGCGTCGTGGAGGCCGAGTCGCACGCCGCGGCAGACAAGAGCACGAATGCCCTCCATGCCCGCATCCTGGCGAAGTGGCAAGCCTGGACAGCGCGTGCCCTCGCATTGGAGCAAACCCGGGCAGTCTGTGCCCTCATTGGCCTGCCCCCCAAAGACGAGGAGGAGGAGGAGGCCGATGACGCATCCGACAGCTCCGGCAGTGAGCAGATCCGACTCGATCCATATTGCGTCTTCGACTGCTAATTCCTCGACAAAGAGGGCAAGGGCAAGGGCGGCCGTGGGTGAACTTCCTTCACAGCCATGGAATTGAGGGTTTCCGTATGAGGCGGATGGGTAGGGGTGGATTAACGAGCCGCTTGGCTCGTTAAGCTCATGCTCGTTAAGCTCGTGCTCATTAAGGCTCGGCTCGTTAAGCTCGTTAAGATTAACAAGCAAAAAACCCTGCTCGGCTCGGTTTGTTTGAAGCTCATTAAGCTCGTGAGCGTCCGCGAGCGCTCGTTAACAGATTTTGATGTGTTACGGTCTACAAGATGAGTGTGTGGATGTGGTTTTTAAGAAGAAAGATGGTGACTACAAAAGGAAATGCACTATTTGTTGCCTCCTATGTAGATTAGATTGAATAGATGGGCTGAGTTGCTATGAAAATTTTGCCACGTAAGATGAAAATATGTGTTGTGTTATTACTAACGAGCTTAACGAGCTACTCGTGAAACTGGTTAGCTCGTTCGTTAAACTCATTAAGCTTAACGAGCTGAAATCGATAATTGGCTCTGTTCATTAAGAAGCGAGCCACGAGCTTAATGAGCCGAACTATCGAGCGCTCATTAAGCTCGCGTGCAACGAGCTTTTGGTCCAGTCTGTGGACGCAAACATTTGAAGGGTGACCGGACGCTATCCACGGACGTGTAGGCGGACACATTTGCGAGTTACGGTTGTAGATGCTCTTAGTTCCTGCGTTCTAAAATTGCACTAAAGCTGGGCAAGCAAAAAGGAAACCACAAGCTCTAGTCTTGGTCTCTTTGATGAACAGTGTTGGTCTCTTCTCTGTGTGGATCAGATCGGTACTGTGTGCACTTATGTGTTGCTTTGCTTTTGGCATGCATGCAACCATGTCTTTTGGTCATAGAAACTGGCAGTGGACTGACTAGGTCCTCATGCATGTGAAGAAGACTGACCGCACTGTGCTGCGTGCGTGCATGCACACGTACCGTGTACCCTGGTACCGCAGGCAGGTGCAGAAAGCGTGCATGCACTTTGACCAGAAAAGACTAACCTGTAAACCAGCAAGCTACAGCATGACCTGCCTGACTGACTTGGCATCGTTTCAATCTCATGCCTTGTCATGATTTGACCCCCCTGGAGAGAGGGAAGCCTGAGCCTGTTTGATCGGAGTCAGAAACACAGAAAAAGAAACAGCAACATGATGCTCACTTGAATTCGACGAGGTTGGGGCAAAATCACTGTTTTGACATCAAGGGCAAAGTTTAGCACGATTTGACCTTGTTTATAAAAAAAATCACGATCTAACCTTTTTGCTACCGCCGTCGTCTTTTCTGGTAGGGTTTCATTGCCTACCGCCAAGGTCAATGGCGGTAGGACTTGACTGCGCCGTCACATCTATTCGATGTGAAAAATACCCTACCGCCAAAGCTTTTGACGGTATGCATGCACGCTGCGTGCGAGGCAGCGACAAAAACAAAAGTCAGTTAGGAGCAGAAAGCTAGCAAGGACTCTCCCATGTCTCTCAACCAGGATGGATGCATGCATGCATGTTATGCGCGAGGCAGCGACAAAAACTTTGTCCTAAAAGTCAAAACAGTGATTTTGGCCACCAGTTGAGAGTTTCTATCAAAGTTTGTCTTATTATATCATAAAAATAATAATTTTTTTGGCCTAAAAAAGAGGAATTTTAGCAAGAGCTTTCGGAATCATGAGATAGTTTCCTAATCTGTCTAGACCATAGATAGTCATATTTTGGTTAAAATTTCTCAATTATTTTTCATAATTACTCGAGGCACCTCTATCGACATCGTGTGTGCCCGCACTTAATCTCCATTCTTTTCTCTTTTTTCATGTTTTGAGAAGACATTTTTTGTTTTTTTAGAAGAAGTTTGTTTAGAATCTTTTTTTTACAAGTAATAATATGCACTCGTGCAAGCTGATATAAGATCCAGGAAAACATATTCGGTGCGTGAGAATATGAGTCATAATCCATCATACTAAAAAAATTTGAATCCAAATTCAAAACACGGCATGAGAAACTAAAATGACAAATTCAGTGGTGATAGAGAAAATGGGCCGAATTCAAGGCTCAATTTCCATTAGCTAATGTTCACTTTGTTATTTGTATTTCTTATTTCTAGAGATGTGTTTTGAATTTGGATTTAAAAATCTGTAGATATGTGTCGTATGTATATCCTCACAAAATTTCACATTTTTTAAAACTTAAAAAGAAAAAAGCACGGAGATCAGGTGCACCACAAGCCTCTACGCACAGTTAATTGCAGCCTTTCCCTCTCCTCTCTCTCTCTCTCTCTCTCTCTGGGTCGTTGATTGCTTCCTGATACCCCCGACCAATTATGAAGTGCCTGTTAGATGAATATATTTTGGGCCCTGAAGAGCAAGAGTTTGTAGTATCGGAAGAATCCTCCCTTAGTATTTGAGAACCAAGGTATCATTCCGTGGAGTTCTACTACAAGACAATGATCAACCCTGCACTCAACTAAAGAACTTTTCTTGGTCCCCATCTTAGTCTAGCGAGGTTGTCAAGCTCACTAGCATTGCCAATTACAATGATTAATGTATTAGGTGTATGGAATGAATTTTTGTATGCCGAGGAAATTAAAATTTAGAATATTAAAGAATAGTAGAATGAGAAAGTGAGGTTGTATTTATGAGGAATAAAGGACCGGGATCCATAATTTCACTAGTGGAATCTCTCCAAATAGCATAGGTATGGTGAACAAATTACAGTTGTGTATCGATTGAATTGCAGTGTTTATGTTTGATCATACATGTCATGATTGCATATAGGCATTACGTCCTTATATCTATAGACCGTTATCCAACTGCATCTATAGCGAATACTTCACCCAAAGACCGCTATCCAGCATGCATCTCCATGTAGTAAGTAAAACAGAGTATTGGATTAAGCAAGGTGACCTAATGTTGATAGGACATTCTCTTTACCTCCAGCTCATCACCGAGAAAACTAGGCAACTATGTTTTTTACCCTTAGTGGCAGTAACACAGTACAAGCCTTTTTCCCTTTCTGTCACCGGGATAGATTACTTGCAAGGTTAAACCCAACCAACATACACAACTCCCTCTTGGAGATCATTCATCTAAAAATGGCAAGTGCAAGACTAATAGATCAGAGAGCATGTACATATATAAATCATGCAGCAAAGAACCAAAACAAACCAAATAGAAATCCATATATAATATGATCATAAAGTGACAATTCATCACACCGCAACAAGCACACCGTCCTCCATCAATATTTGAGAATGAAGGTATCAATCCGTGGAGTTCTACCAGAAGCCAATGATCAGCCCTGCACCCAACTAAAGAAATTTTATTGGTCCACAATTTAGTCTTGTGAGGCTGTCAATCTCAATAGCTTTGCTAATTACAAGCATTAATGTATCGTGTGTATGGAATTGATTTTTGAATGCAAAGGAAATTTAAATTAAGAATATTAAAGAACAGTAAAACAAGAAAGTGAGATTGTATTTATGTTTGATCATACATGTCATGATTGCATATAGGCATTACGTCCTTATATCTATAGACTGTTATCCAACTGCATCTATAGCTAATACTCCACCCACAGACCGCTATCCAGCATGCATCTTTAAGTATTAAGTAAAACAGAGTATTGCATTAAGGAAGGTGTTATAATGTTGATAGTATATTCTCTTTACCTCCAGCTCATCACCGAGACAATTAGGCAACTATGGTTTTACCCTTAGTGGTTGTAACACAGTACTAGCCTTTCCCCTTTTCTATCACTGGGATAGATTACTTGCAAGGTTAAACCCAATCAACATACACAAACTCCCACTTGGAGATCATTCATCTAAACATGGCCAGTGCCAGACTAATAGATCGAAAAGCATGTACATATATAAATCATGCAGCAAAGGCTGAAAAAAATAGAACTCCATATATAATCTGATCATAAAATGACAATTCATCACATTGTAACAAATACACCAAGTATTACATCATATGGCTCACAATCATGTAGCGCAACTCATGTGACCTTTGAATTGAAGAACGGGAGAGAGGGGATGCCGCATAGCTATTGTTATGGACCCAGAGTCCAAGGAGGACTACTCACACATGATCATCGGAGCAGCAGAGTTGATGAAGAAGGTTCCAGCAACAATTTTTCCCTCCGACAGAGTACCGGAAAAGGACCCCAGATTGGATCTCCTCAGAACAGTAAGTGGTGGCGTCTTTAAAAGTTCCCCAATAAATATGATAGGGTTATTTGGGTATATATAGAGCCAGGGGCGTCGAGAGGCGACAAACAGGAGCCAAAAGGGCTCCATGCGGTGGGCCATATAGCCAGCCCCTGGCCATGTGGTTGGGTCACGTGGAGGCCTTGGGCCTCTTCTCTGGCGGATCTTTGGCCCAAGGTGGTATCCTGTTCATTTCCTCCGACAGCGTATTTTTCCTGTATTTTTCTGGTCTCCCAAAAATAATTATTTCTGTCATACAGAAACAACAAAAAATAGCAACTGGCACTTGGGTGCGAGATCTTGGGGTCACAGGCCATAATATGCAAGGATATTACGGAAGAACTTAGAGCTGGGTGACCTAAACCCCCGAGATATGTGGTCAACAAAGACGATTACTTCACCTTGGTTTGGTTTTGGCTGGGTCTCCTTTCCGGGCACATGCCAACTGATCTCATCTTTGGGTGGCAGCAACCCAGCAGTCACAAGTTCCGCAAGCTGAAGTTCAGAGATTTGAGATTTAGCCCAGTCTACGTAGACTCGGCGCTTGGTGATTCCCAGAGCTGCAGCTGGAGCTGATGCCAAATCCATCTTTTTCCCCTTGCTCTTGGTCTTATGGGCCATCGTCTTCGGACGCATGCGACGGCACAAGAAAAAGGGAGCTTGAAGCTGGGCGGCGCTGACAGGAGGAGCAGAAGCAGCAGTAGATGGACTACGGCGGCGGCGGTGCAAGAAGAGGAGAGTTTTGGATCTATGCGGTGTTGAAAGGAGGAACAGCAGCGACGGCGCAAGCAAAGAGAACCCTAGATCGGTGCAGGTGCTGGAGGAATAAGATGAAGCAGCAGCGTGCGGGGTAAAAATGAGCCCTGGGCACCCAACCACACTATTTATAGGCGGGGTAGAAACCCTAGCGTCGCGGTAAAATTTGCAAAAGCACCCCTGGAATTACAAAATATGCTCCCAACCCTGCTACCTAAACATGCCTTTGAGAATGACCCGGCAGAATAGCAAGGGGTGGGCCAAGAAGCATATGAACTCGATATGGGTAGAAGCCGGGTTTGTTGAAAATTAATGGAGCGAGCTGGCCCATTGATGTGACATGGGAACCCGAACTTTGGTCCTTAACATATTTATCTATTCTTATTTCAGGAGCTTAGCATGGATGATCAGACTGGTGGTTTCCAAGCAAGTATGATATGAAAGTCCAAAAGTAAAAATGGAAATCGCACCAAGCCTGTGTCCAAGCTAACCTGTGGGTTAATGTCGGGGGAATTACCCACGGATTGGACCCGGGTGCCCAAGACACAACCCACCAAGGCCAGAAGGCTCAGGACCGGGTTGTCCAGGAAGCTACCTGGGCCGGGTCTCTATGGGCCGGTGAGCCTGGAGGGAACCCGGCCAGTGGAGGCAGGACCTGGCTGTCCGTACCAACCCTGCCACTCGTATGCAAGACAGAGGCTTCCTAGCCTGGAAGCCACGAAGGACCTACATGACTTAGCGTAGAACTCCGACTGCGGGTAGAACCCATAATCTATTGGAACCCCAGGGACCTGACTATTATATAAAGGGGGTTCCTGGGTCGTCAGAGGGACAAGTTCTAAGCTCTCGAGGCAGAGGTAGCAAAATATCACCCTTGTAATCGAGACTATCATCATCAATATCAATCTAGCATGAGTAGGTCTTTACCTCCATCGAGAGGGGCCGAACCTGGGTAAACTCATGTCTCTCGTTCCCAACAACCCCATCCAAGGCTTCACCTCGTAGCTATGGCCTCACTACTAAGTTCTCCTATGAGGACACTTGCCGTGACAACCCCACGACATATATGCCAGTGGCAATCTCGGATCAAATACCCAGAACTCATTAGTCGTATTATTTCATTTTACCGCGGACAACGACCATGGCCCAAGCTCACCTCATCTGGAGGGTATCTACCTGCCATGTGGTTCCGCCAATTTTAAGCATGCGGGGACGGAACCAACCTCACAATCAACCTGTGGATATCTGCTGGGTTCTCGTGCCGCATCATTCGGGACGGCTATCGAGACTCAGGTCCATCTCGTCCTAGATAGTACCCCCCGGCCATACCAGCCGCCACATAACATAATAATAATCTTCTTCTTTGTGGGCATCTCATCGCAGTCCATCTCGCTCCATGCCGCAGGCCAGCGAAGTCCGAGTCCACCATAGTAACATATAGTACAACAGTGTAAAGTATACCCGTGATCATCGCCCAGAGGGATCACGGCAAGGTAATAGCATGGCAAAACAGACAAGGGTGTAGGGCCAACTGATGGATAATAAGCATTACTAAACAAGGCATGCTAGGATAACAGGTAAAGCTTCAACCAGAGGCGACAAAAATAGGCTATGCATCAAAATAGGTTCTACCGAAACAATATATCGGAACCACTGCCTAATGCATGAAGTAGAGAGAAAGAATAGGCGATATCGGAATCATCAAGGGGGTTTTGCTTGCCTGGTTGCTCTGCAGACGAGGCGGAATCCTCACTGGTGTAGTCGTTCTTGGGATCTATGACGGTCTCGGGGCCTATCGGAAAGAAGTAAACACGGAGGAAACAAATAAATAACAAGGCAAACAAATGCAAAACAATGCATGGCATGGCAAAATTTGGTGATGAGGTGTTCTAATGCATTACTACGCATTTCAATTGAAGCGGGAAAATATTTGGGAATATTTTCCTGGCACCAAACACTATTCATCAATGTTAGAATTTGATATATTTTTCTGATCATTTTTCATATATAAATTATTTTCATCCGAGTTACGGTTTATTTTATATGATTTTTCAAAGTTTTACTGAGTTTCTGGAATTTCTGGAATTAATAACAATTCTAAATATTAAATGGATTAAATGCTATGGGTACACAGAAATGTACCCAGCAGTGTGTACATGTGGCAGAAAGTGGGCCCAGTTGACTGCTGACTCAGCAGTCAACTGTCCTTGGTTGACTGGTCAAATGGGTCCAGTGGGACCCAGCTGTCAGTGCCTATTAGCTTAACAGATATTTATTTAAACTGATTAAGTTAATAGGATGGTGGGGCCATATTGTCAGTGACAGTATTTAACCTAGCCGTTACTTAAAATGGGGCCCGGCTGTCAACGACTATTAGCAGTTAGATTAGCACCTAATCTTTTTGTTAGTGACCCAGACCCACATGTCATAGAGACATTGGCCGGGTTTTAAATCGCGTGGCCGGCGACGAGCTACTGGGGCGGCGGCGACGCTCCGGAATAGGGTTTCCGGTGACCATTCGTCGCGGGGTTCTACGGGACGCGCGCGACGAGCCGCGACCGATGCTGCAAGCAGCACATGCTAGGGCGGTCGGGATTGGTCGCAACGACGACATGCGGCGGCGCCTGAGAGACGTGCTCGTCGGAAAACATGGCTACGGGATGCGGAGGAGAAAGAAAAGAGGTCACACAGGACTTGGAGCTCACGTTGAAGCTCGAGGTGGGCTCGTGGAGGCCAGACAGGCTGCTGTGGCGGCAGATCGACAGCGTGCAGCTGCGGCCACCGATGATGGGGATCGACGGGGGTGACGTGTGTGGGGTGTCCCAGCTCGAGTTGTTGCACGTAGACGACGTAGTCGAGGGTGCTGGAGCTACTGGACATGGAGGGGCGATGAGGGAAGCGGGCGGCCACGCCAACGACGACGGCGCGACGGGGCACACTCGGGCACGAGCTCCAAATCGAGAGAGCGAGGTGAGGGAGAGAGATGTGAGAGCTAGAGTTTGTCCCAGGGATTGGGGATGGTCTTATCCATCTCGGGGTGCCGGCGGATGGAACACCGCGTGGCCATTAGCGGCGTGAACGCGCGCGCTGCCTCCAGCGCGTCTCGGGTGGGCAGGAGGTAGGGGATGACCGGCTATTGGGCTGGGCTGCACACTGTGCACTTGCAGCCCAGTCCAGCGGTGAGGCTTTTTCTTCTTTCCTTTTTCTTTTTCCGTTTCTGCTTTTATTTTCTGTTTTCCATTTATTTTAGATAACAAACAATTTTAGTTAAATGTGAAACTTGTCACACAATTACAATGTAATATTTTGAAACTGTACACAATGTTTCAGGCCATTTGGAAACATTCAAATCTATGTTTGTATTTAAATGGCTTAATTAAATGCTGCGGGATCTGTTTATTTGTTGCTAGGGTCATTTTGGGGATTCAAATAAAGTTGATTCCTTCATGACAATTACTTAGGGAATATTTGGAATGCTGCCAACATTTTTTTTTCAATGTTTGTAGAAATAATATTTTGACTTGCATTTTGAATTTGAATTTGAATTGAGTTTGGAACTAAGTGGCAATTAGCAATGATAAATATGGTGACATGGCAAATTTATTAAGGTGCAACAGTAGCTTAATGCATGGGGGTGTTACAACAAACAAATGAGCATTGCATGCATGCACAAATGTGAAGTGATCATGTGTTGGAATCACCCAGGGACTTCTTGATTCGCAGTATTCGATCATAAAGCAACATGTTGGAAAAAAATATCATGGGAATTCCACCAGAGGTAAATTAATGCGAATGAAAGATTTATTTTTTATATAGTAGGGTACAGTCTATGTATCTAATAAATAATAACCCACAATGGTATTTCAAAAGATTACAATCCCTTATCTTCAAATATTTTGCAAAAATGTACATCTTGAATCAAGAAGGCCATTTGCTGAGATCGACGCTACTAGTGCCACAGTTGAATGTCTGGGGCTTTGTTTGATTCGAGGCCAATCCACCAAAGGCTGCACCATGCATGCTTGCCTGCCTCTGCGCTCCTACGTGCAACACCACATAACCACATATAAGAGAGGAGAGAGAGGCATAGTTGTTTTCGCGACGTAACTGCGTATCTCATTCCAAATAATTCCAACTAGCAACAAGTACAACGTCCAGAACACGCGGACACACATACTGCAGGAGTAGGAAACAACAGAAGATACTGGAAGCACAATGGCAAAAGAGACCTCGACAGAAAGAAAAAGTACAAGACGGCCTTTGGGAACTTCTACGCCAAACAACCAAGCCGCCGCTACCGGTGAACTCAGAGCGCCGCCGGAGAGGGGAAGCAGCAAGCCACGAACCTGGGAGCCGGAGGCGCATCATCGCGCTCCAACATGTTGAAGATCTCAGATGTAGCCCAAGGGCCCGACGAGCGACAGAGGGGCTTAGTTGTTGAGAGAGAGAGCATGGCCTGCCTCTGCGCTCCTACCACCGAACCACATGAGGGAGTGAGATGCCATAAACCTTCCCTTCCCTTCCCTTCTCGTGAATGCTTCGCTGCCGTAAACCCTCAACAGATCCGCCGGCTTCAACCCTTCCCCTCTCTTCCCCTGCGTGCTGCTGGTGTTGAGTTGGGCGAGGGCCTCGTCCGTCTACAGTTTTAGTAGCTAGTTTTTTCTGAATAAACCGGATCTTATCGGTTCGTCTTCCTTCAAGATCTGGCCGTGGTCGGCGACGAGGAAGATGATCGCGCCACGGGGGGAGGGGGGCGTGTCTAAGGTCGTCTCCAAGGTAGTGTTTCGTTGTAAGTTTATACCTCTTTCCCATGTGGCAGCTGGGGTTTATCCCTTTTTGGGCCAGCTTCGATTCTTGTTCGAAGCTGAGTAACTCTCCCCCGCTTCCCCTCGGATGATGCTGTTGGTGACGGTGGCGAAGCTCGTTGGCGGGAAGTGCAGGATTTGGTTTTGTGGTCGTCGGCAGGAGGATCCGGTGGCTCTTCCTGTCAGCGACGAGGAAGAGGATCCTAGATTGGAGAAGTCGGGTTCCAACGACAACGGTGTCGCCTTCTTTGGCGGCCCACTCTTGATATCCAAAAAAGCCAAGGAGAAGGTGCTTATCCCAGCCTTGTGTGGCGTCTGGTGCTGCTTCGCAGGGGTCTCCATGGTTTATTTTGTAATTTTCTTTATGTGGGGGTGGTTTGTGAAAATGTCCAGTGCACCTTGTTTTCTCGTGTCTTCGCCGGGGCGTGCAGCTGTGTTCTGTACTTTGGTTTGAATCCAGTTAACACGTATGCCTTCTAAAAAAAAGTTGTTGAGAGAGAGAGAGAGCGAGCGCGCGCCGTGGTGAAAGTGTTTTTGACGTACGGTACTCTGCTATGCTAGCTAGGTGGCGTCCCAAGCAAGTTCATTGGTCGCTTGATCCATCACATCACCCTCTGAGACTGCTGCCACGCATCCACATCGATCATATTTATCCATCTCATTCTTTATTCTCTTTAGTTAGAAAATCTGGCTCGGAAGGACCTACGCGCGCTGCTCGATTTCACTAGATATTAAGCACAGTACAACCCACAGAACCACATGAGGGGAGATATCCATAATGCCCGAAACCATCTCACGATGTCACAACTTAATTGACACAGGTGCAAATTTTCCGCAATTACATCTATTATTCTTTTTTTTAAATTACTTTTTTTGCAAGTAGTTTTAGAAAAGAATTACTTGCCTGAGCTGATTTTAAAAAGAAACATGCAGGAGAAACTACTTGTTCCATTAGAAGAAAAGGAATAATTTTAATGCATGAGAACTTAAAATTTTGTGTGATGCATTCACCCACATAGATGAGCTAATACGACATATACACCCTCCATTCACCGGCTTCTCAATTAATGTTTGTATGAACGTGTATGTAAATAATTCCAAAAAATATATATTATGAGACTGTTTAAAATAATATAATGGTACAGTTATTTCCAAACAAATGTATGTATTATTTAGCTTGCAGAGATAAAGAAGTTTGACGGTACACGTTCTAAGAAGTCATATATATAATTTGGAACGTAGTTAGTATGCAATAGGCGTGTTGAAACCTTGACAAATAAGCATCTGTTTAGAGACCTGACTTTTTATGCATGCCATATATAAAATGTACGATCGATCAATGCTCACAATCGCGAGAGAAAGTGACACGACAAAGTTAGTTAAACTTAAGCCAAAACTGCTACTGTACATGTATGTGCATGCGTGCACATATATATGACCAGGGGGGAACACAAAATGTTATTAGAAGAACGAAATCTAATTTTGGTCGTTGTCCTTGTCCCCTTGTCCCCTTCCTTTCTCTCCTCTCTCCAATTAAGGAGGATAGCTAGAGATCGGGACGGTAGAGAGGCAACGGCAGTTGTCCTTGCTGAGAGATGGATGGATGGATGGAGGGCCGTAAATGTCCTCCTCTGCGATGCAATAAGCTGCCCACAGTTGGCGCCGACAGTGGGCGGAGCTCCAAATAAATGCAGGTCGATTATTTCGTCCTACACATCCGCCTCACCCTCACCCTCACTCTCTCACCGTAGATAGCCATCACATCCACCATGAAAAAGACACACGTACTTAACATGCACCACGGCAACGGCAGCAGCAGCAGCGTACCTGAAAACAAACATCCCATATCCATCTCTGCCAAATTATGCTCCATTATCACTCACCTAGCTAGCTACCTAGCTACTAGCTAGCTCATGAATGAGAGAGAATTTTAGACAGAGATGAGGGCTGTGTGAGTGTGTGCAGTGCTCCTGCAAGCTGGCTGTGTGCGTGGCTAAGCTAGGAGTTAGACTAGTAATAGTAGAACTTAACAAGAAAAGACGGGGAGAGCACTAAACCACCATGGATATGGAGGGGGCCAACGCGGCCGCCACTGCTGCGCGAGAAGGCGCCCTCGCCAACGTCGTGGCCCGTGCCAACGCAAAGGAGTCGTCCACCGGCTCCCATCACCAACCACCACCACCGCCGCCTCCCCCCTTCCGCGGCAGCTCACGTCATGATCCATTACGAGGAGGAGCGACAGCGGCCTACGAGCTTCGCTTGCGGCAGCGGCGAGGTTACGTTCGGGGCGCCGCCATCGACGGTCGTCGTCGATCCGTACCAGCTGGCGGCGACCGGCGGCTACAGGTTGCCGCAGCACCAGCAACTGTTGGCTTTCCAGATCTCTGAGCACGCGTGCTTCGGCGCCGCCGCCGATGCGGACGGCGACAACGCCATCAGGATCTCGCCACCACCTCCGGCTCCTCATCATCAGATGATCACGAGGTTATTAATCCTTAATTCCCCTTGGATCCATCTTAATTTCTTTCCTAGCTTAGAGACGACCTGGCGTATTCTTTGTTACTTCAGTACTTTGCCGTTGCTCCTCTTTACTAATTAATTTCCCTCTTCCCCTACAATTTCATTAGTTCATGCATGTACATATCTAATTATCTGTAGTTCTATATATCTATGTATTTCCATTGATTCGTTTTAGCATTATTTTTCAGTACATTAAATGAATAATTAAATACTTCGTACTATCTGTGAAATTGAGTCATCTGTGTCAGCTATCTGAGATAAAAAAAATTGCGCGAATTATTTGTTACCTGAGTTAATTTAACAGTTGATATAGTTTTTGTTCCTGAGATTTGATCCATGGATAGAGGCATGCTAGTTATTTTTTTCACGATGTGTTTCCCCTGGATTATTAATCAGGCTTCTTCCAATCGTTTCATGATATTTACTGGAAGATTATTTAATTGTTCTTCAAAAGCTCTAACTATTCTGCCATTCACTACATTAAGTTATTGCGGCACGCCTTGCGTGCATATACCATACTGCAGAAAGAACGATCTGAGGAAGGTGGTGTGCATCCCGGCGCCACCGGCGACAAGCAACCGTGCAGGCGGGGGAGGAGAGGTGATTCCATCTGATCTATGGGCATGGAGAAAGTATGGCCAGAAACCCATCAAGGGCTCTCCATATCCAAGGTACTATTATTTTCATGATCCAATTGAAATTTATTAACATCTGATGTCTTAGTTTGATATGGTCTGTGTTAATTACATTCCTCACATTAATTATTCTCGTTTGGTTTGATTTCAGTAGGTGATTACAATTAAGTTGATTGGTCATATAAATTTGAACGAACTTACTGTTTTTCAGTCAACTAGAATTTGCGTCAAGTTTTCCACATTTGGATCGACTTGGAAATTTATGATCTGGCCTAAGGAAAAACAGCGACACCTCAGCGTCTTCACCCGTAAATTTGTGCAGACACCACAATATTGATTTAGTGTTTGTTGCATTCACCCATCGCTAGACTTAGGGCAACGTGCGTGGCAGTGTTTCAATGTTAGGGAAGGAGTGTTAAGGAGCATGAGGATGATTTTGGGGCGGTGCGGTGCATGGATCCATCGACAATGAGGTGGGGGACAAGGTGAAAGTGGAGGCGGAGAGTAGCGGGGAATGCTACACCCTCTTGGCACCTTGTGAACGGTACCGGTAAGGGATGGGGTGGAGGTGCACGTTGAGGGGGGGAGGATACCTGGATGTTAGGGGATAGAGTTTGGGTTTAGATTTTAAGATGGGGTGGGATTGTAACATGAGCGAGAGAGGAAGTTAGAATGGTACAGCATGATGGATATGTTGAAAAGCGACAAAAACATGTGGGGTTGGGGTGTGTGTGTGGGGGGGGGGGGGGGGGGGGGGGGTTGGGCGATAGTAACTTCTCGGTGTTCAGTCAAAGAGCCAGCGAAACGAGGAGCACTAGAGTGCATGGAAGTGTGCCGTAGGGCGTGAGTACAAATATTGACATTGGAGGGGCGAGGGCTTGTGTCAGTTTTAGATCCAAAAGATATGGAAAGGAAGACATTGATCAAAAAGGACAAGTCATAAAAGATAGATGGCCATAAATTAAGTATTTAGCAGGAACAACCAGTCATGGTTCCCTGTTTAATCCTAACAAGTATGTACGGAGAAAATAAGTTTACATGAAGGCTAAACATTTATTAATTTATTTTAATTTGATTCAATCTTATAAATCAATGACCCATTCATTGTAATTCAACAAGGTATGTTTTGTTTTCGAATTTGGGCCTTCGCAGGAGAACGTTTGGTTAGTTGATGAGTTGTTTCATTGTTCAATTGGCTTGTTTATGCATGTTACTCTATTCGGTTCACAAAAAAATTAACGTTTTGGCCATTGATGGTCTTCAAAATGTAACTTTGACCACTAGTTTCTATTGCAATATATGCGTGTATAGTGACGAGCAACATTATAATATTCTAAAAATAATTCTCGAAACAAATCTATGCATATGATTTTTAGTATCCAATCCAAATATTTAAAACAAGATCGGTGATCAATGTTTTCGAAGTTTGATTTAAGACATGTCGAAAACATCACTTTTTTGTGAACTGGAGATGTAATTAATGAAAAGAATCGAAGCACAATCATTGTACACGTATATAATTAATTAATTTAGATGTATTAATATCTCTCTTTGGCAGGTGAATTAATCAATTGGTGTGGCTATCTATTTCTATAAAAGTCATTGGAAAATTGTTATTTCTAAGTTGCTAGCTGTGAAAATGTGCAACTGGTACCTGCACACTTATTAATTACACCTAATTAAAGGTACACACAAAAAACTCATTTGCAGCTTAAGGATTATGTTTTGTAATTAACTTGGTCCACTTAGAAATAGCAATTTCCCAAGTATCAGAAAAAAATTCACACAATTACTAATCTGTTAATCCATATACATGATGCTGGATATATTCGGTGCATGCATACAGGGGTTACTACAGATGCAGCAGCTCCAAGGGATGCATGGCCCGGAAGCAGGTGGAGCGCAGCCGCAGCGACACCAACATGCTGGTCATCACATACACGGCCGAGCACAACCACCCATGGCCCATGCAGCGCAACGTCCTCGCCGGATACGCTCGCGCTCATACGCACGCCACCGCCAACAAGCAGCACAAGATCAGCAGCAGCACCACCACCGGTAATGTCGCGAGCCGTCCATCTTCCAGCAACAATTTTCATCTCGAACAGATGATCAATGCGATTGGCAGCGACCAGCCCGGAAATTACGCAATGCCGGCGGCCGGAGATGGTGCCACCGGCGGTCTGATGTTTGAAGCCTGCAACGGCGGCGTCCAGCCTGACGAAATTTATGCAGAGCTGGAGGAGTTGGAGCTGCCTAATAATAATTCCATGATGATCGGTGCAAACGTGTACGGATCCTGGGGTTAAGTAGTAATTACGAGTGGCACAAGTTCTAATCAATCGATCAGGGCGGGTGTGATACATATATGCTCGATTAAAATGATCATATATATCTTAAAAACATACAGATTTTTCCTTTATTTGTACATCAGGATAACTAATATATTTGTTTGTGCCAATATATGATGATAAAAATAAGAATGTGTATATTTCACGAGATAATTAATCAGAAGATACATGAATTATGCCTACTCCTATCATCAATTAATTTTTCATATTTCCCGCAAAAAATTTAAGTTTTCATATTATTAATTGATAGTACTACAAACTGTGACTAGTAGAAAAAGGGCCTTTAGTTCCGGTTCCAAAGGGCCTTTAGTCCCGGTTCTGGAACCGGGACTAAAGTGTCGGGACTAAAGCCCAAAACCTTTAGTCCCGGTTCGGTTACGAACCGGGACCAAAGGGGCTCCACGTGGCCGCTGAGGGAAGCCCAGGCAGGAGGACCTTTAGTCCCGGTTGGTAACACCAACCGGGACCAAAAGGCATCCACGTGGCCGCTGCGGGGAGCCCAGGCAGGAGAACCTTTAGTCCCGGTTGGTCACACCAACCGGGACCAAAGGTCATCCACGCGTGAGCATCTGGCAGCAGCTGGGGGTTTTTTTTTTTTGAAGGGGGGGGGGGGGGTTGGGGGGTTTTGGAAGGTTAATTTAGGGGTTTCATATTGTGTTAGCTAGCTAATAGGGAGAAGTGTCCTCTCTTTCTCCGTGCTCGGTCGACGGTAGCTACTATACATATAGAGATAACTCGATGCTAGCTAATAAGAAAATGAAGGAAACCATTAATTACACAAGATCGTCATGCTGAACATATATAGAGAGAAGTGACATCTCTTTCTCCGTGCTTGGTCGAACAACAAGTTTTCGTATATCTATCCGACGGTACTACATATATACAATATAACATCTTTTACAATCCCTAACATCATCTACCTAAGATCCAATCACAAATCCGCATGGTATTCCCCGTCTTTAGGTATGACGTGGTCAAGAAAGAATCCCGCCAATTCCTCTTGAATTGCTCGTATGCGATCATGTGGTAGGAGTTCATCCCGCATCTGCCAGATCTAATTTAAAGAAGGGGGTCAATACATGCATATATATGAATAAAACTCAACACAATTGATGGTAATATATAAAATAAAATTGTGAATATTATTTACGTACTTCAAATTGTTTGTCAGAGAAGCCCCGCTCAGAGGTCGAGTGGCGAATGAACTCGCATACGTAGTATGCACATAAAACAGTCCCTTCTTTCTGGTACAAGCACTTTACGAGAATAGAGTTCAATCAAACTGATAAGCAAGCATGGTAATGATATATTGATGAAAATTTGAATCAATTAGAGATGCGCGGAACTAGCTAGTACTACTTACTTTGGGGTGCGTAAATCGCAACTCTTTGTTTAGACCGGGAACCTTTCGGGTGAACTTCTTCCAAACCCTGCCAGGCAAAGAAAATGATTACTTGATATCAGGAAATTAACGAAAGTTGCATGCCGATATGGTCCCGGTATTGACTGAACTTACTTCTTGAGCATTGCAGTCATGTCCGCATAATTCTCGGGATCTTTACGTCTCGAGTCTAAGACAGTTACTAATGCCCCGTCAAGCTTAATGGATAGCAGAATAAAGTGGAAACTGCGCACGCATATATAACTCATCAATTACATTACTTAACCTCGAGTAAGCGAAACTGAGTATACAGAGAAGACAGCAATACTCACTTGAAGTTGTAAGGAAAGAGTATTTCCCTTTTGTTTTGATGTATAAGGAACGACTGTAGCAAGTTCTCCTCGGTCTCTTTGATTGAGTTTTGTACCGTCCATTCATTTACGGCATCTGGGCTAATGAACCCAATGTCGAAGATTCCTATTTTTTTGCATTTGAAGATCTTCAATCTGCATAATATAGTGAGGATAATTATATATACATGCAATGAACGAGCTGAGCTAGAGACTTAACTATAGAAGTAATACTTACAGACAGTAGGAAGTCATGAGTTGTTTGTCGAGGGCCAGTTGATTGTATAACTGAAATAACTCCACAAATTCAATAGGCATCACGGGAAGTCCAATGAATTCGTGCTCTGGTTTCACTGCCATATACATAGTGTCTCTCCCAGACTCCCTGCAGGTTTTCATGTACCACTCATGCAATTTGTACATCATCGTTGTTAGAGGAGGATGATCAGGTTTGACGAGAGGCTTCCCGTGCACGTATTTATATTCTTCTTTTGTTACCTCAGCCGTTTGAAAAATTACATCATCCCCCAAGTAATCACCAGGATTGGTACCAGGCACCATCCCCGGATGATTAGCGACGATATCGCTAGACACCTTGAGCGGGGGGCACGATTTCTTCTCCTGTTCGCCGAGCAGGGGAATTGTTTTCCCACTTCTTCGTTCTGCTAACCTTGCATCACTGGAAGTACTTCCCGACCGCCGCGCTTCTTCATATGTCTTTTTAAGAATGCGGACATAGTTGGAATCCGGCGGAGGCGGTGGTGGTCGCTTCAGGGCATCGATAGTGCGCTTCACTTTCACCGGATCTAGCTTCTCCTTCGGAGGTGGAGTTTTCTTTGCAAAATGGTCCCTCACTTGGGCTTGACATATGTCCTCGTTTTCCTGCTCGGTCCTCTCATATGGTAACTTTTCCACAGGCTTGAGAGATGGACCGTATCTGAATTGCCTCCCGCCTCTGCTTGTACTGCTAGCCGCCGGAGCGGCGGCGTCTCTCTTTCGTCGTTGCTGACGAGGCAGAGAAGGAGGCGGAGTGCTCCGACGCGCCGGAGTAGGCGAAGGAGGAGGCGGAGTGCCCTCACGCATCGGAGGAGCCGGAGAAGGAGGCGGAGTGCCCTGATCACTCGCCGGTGGAGGAGGAGGAGGAGGAGACGGAGTGCCCTGACTCGCCGGAGGAGGAGGAGGAGGCGGAGGCGTCCAGTTTGGAAGCTTGATGTACTCCTTCTGCCATAGACATGTACTCCTCAGAGCACGAACCAGCTGATTCTCCCCTTCACCTGTAGAGTGGTAAAGCTCGAGCTCCTCAAATCCCTCCATTACTTCATCCACCATCACAACAGCATAGCCATGTGGAATCGGAAGGCAGTGAAAAGTTCCGTTGGGTTGAGGAGGTGCAAGAGAGCCGAGAGCCGCCTTGAAAGTGAGGTTATGGCATTTCGTCATAAGCTCGCAATTTTGAGCCTCCGTGATATTATCCACGGGGTAGATAGGCTCCGTGAAGTCAGTCTGAACGGGCTCCGTGGAAGCCACGCTGCTTCTCCGCTGAGATGGCGGGGTAGCTTCTGGGGTAGCTTCGTGCCGCTGAGATAGTTGGCCGGCAGCTCGCTGGCTCTCAGCTTCCTCTAGCTTTTGTAGTCTTGCACTCATCTTCTGCATGTCGCTCAGCTCCGCTTTCCTCTTTCTCTCCCGGCTTCTGTAACCGCCTGCGTCGGGAAACCCAAACTTCCACGGAACGGAGCCTGGTGTGCCTCGTGTTCGTCCAGGGTGCTCAGCATTCCCTAGGGCCTCAGTCAGCTCGTCCTTCTCTCTGTTGGGAATGAACGTCCCTTCCTGCGCTGCGGTGATATACTTCTGAAGCTTCGTGACGGGTATTGCAAGTTGCTCGTCCGTCCAACGGCACTTCCCTGTTTGAGGGTCCAAAGTTCCCCCAACCCCGAAGAACCAAGTCCTTGAACGGTCTGGCCAGTTCAATGTCTCTGGTTCGACCCCTTTAGCAATCAGGTCATTCTCAGCTTTGTCCCACAATGGCCGGGCTTTGAGGTAGCCACCTGACCCCGTGTGATGGTGATACTGCTTCTTTGCAGCGTTGTTCTTGTTTGTCTCTGACATTTTCTTACTCTTGTCTGATGTCTTGTAGGCCACAAATGCGGGCCAGTGATCTCTTATCTTCTCAAATCGGCCGATGAATTCTGGAGTCTCACCTTTGTCGACAAACTTTGATTTCAACTCCTTCTTCCACCTCCTGAATAGATCTGCCATCTTCTTAAGAGCACACGCCTTGACCAGTGGCTCTATAACGGGCTTATTCGGATCCTCCTCTGGCGGTAGGGTGAAATTTGCCTTCAGCAAGGTCCAAAGATCATCTTTCTGTCTATCGGTGACATAATCACCTTCAGGGGCGTCGTCCTTAGGCTTATTCCATTGCTTGATGCTGATCGGGATGTTGTCCCTAACAATAGCTCCGCACTGAGCAGAAAATGCGTCCTTGGTCCGCTTGGGTTCAATCGGTAGGCCATCGTCCGCGAGTGCTGTGATCGTGAACCTTTCATCCTTGCGCAACCTTTTCTTCGGGCCTCGTCTCGTTACCAAAGTTTGGCTCGATCCGGAGGGCTATAAAAGAAGAAAGAAGAGTTAATATATATATGTACATACCAAAACAATTAATGCATCAATTAGCTAGTCAGCACCTCCGGAGCCATCATGATCATGTCACCGGAGCCATCATGATCATGTCCTTCCTCCTCCATTGTTCCATCGGTGTCATTGAGAAACGACAAGACAGCATCACCTCCGGCGAGGATTATCTCCCCCAACAACTGTTCTTGTTCCAAGGCTCTTTGATCCATAGTTTCTGCAAATATTACAACATGGCAATTAATATACAAACATGAATGTCCGACGTCCGGACTGCCTCTCTCATGAATGTCCGACGTCCGGACCGCCTCTCTCATGAATGTCAAACAAGGGATTCTCTTAACCTTTAAGGGATTTAACAAAATGGCGCCATTCTGAATGTGCAGAAAATGGTCCATATTTTTCCTGATCTCATCTACCCTTCTATATGTCACGTTGTCTAGTGTCAAAGGATTCAAGAAAACCAAGGCTTCATCATTAGCCGGAAGTAACAGGCGCATAATGGTACGAAGCTCTCCAAAATTGTTTTGGAACGGAGTCCCGGATAGGATAATTAATTAGCGTTTTGGTACGAAGTTCAGCAAGAGCCTTCCGAATATCGCTATTTGGAAGGCCTTTGCTGAAATTCGTACCAAAAAGCAAATTATTCTATCCGGAACTCCGTTCCAAAACAACTTTGAAGAGCTTCATAGCATCATACGCATCTTACTTCCGGCTAATGATGAAGCCATGGATTTCTTCAATACTTTGACAGACAACGTGACATATAAAGAATATATATAGATGAGATCAAAAAAAAATTGGATCAACTTGTGCACATCCATAATGGGGGCATTCTTGATAAATCTATGTTACCGGAGTTATCTATGTTACCGGAGGGGGTAGACGACAACGACGCTCACCCCTCATGTCATGTCCGACGTCCCCCCTCATGTCGAAGTTATCGGGGAGGGGGTAGACGACAGCGACGCTCACCCCTCATGTCCGACGTCCGACGTCCCCCCTCATGTCATGTCGGACGTCCCCCTCATGTTGAAGTTATCGGGGAGGTGGCCTCGACAACGCTCTTTTAACTTGGTAAATTTGGGTGGCCTCGACAACTCTTCTAGGGTTTGGGGTGGCCTCAACAACGCTCTTTTAACTCATTTAACTCATTTAACTTGGTAAATTTGGTTGGCCTCGACAACGCTTCTAGGGTTTGGGGTGGCCTCGACAACACTTCTAGGGTTTGGGGTGGCCTCGACAACGCTTTTTCAGTCCCGGTTTGGCGAGAGGGGGTTGATCGATCGACGTCCCCCCTCATGTTGGAGAGTTACCGGAGTTTTCTATGAACAAAAAAAATACTACCTATCACATCTCAGTCCCGGTTTGGGTGGACTCGAGTGTTTGGTCGGGCGAGAGGGGGTTGATCGACGTCCCCCCTCATGTTGAAGTTACCGGAGTTTTCTTCTAGGGGTTTGGCTGACCTCGAGAGTTTCTCAAGTAGGGGAGGGGGGGGGGGTAGGAGATCGACAACACTTTTTTTCTAGGGTTTGCGTGGCCTCGAGAGTTGGTCGCCCGATATGTCCGACGTCCCCCCTCATGTCGAATTTACCGGAGTTTTCTTCTAGGGGTTTGGGTGGCCTCGAGAGTTTGTCGGGTAGGGGCGGGAGGGGGTAGGAGATCGAGGGCGACGGCGACATACATACATATAGCCACATACATACATGGAAAAAAATGCTATGAACAAAAAAATGCTATGAACAAAAAAATACATATAGCCACATATATGAAAAAAAATACATATATGAACAAAAAAATGCTATGAACAAAAAAACATCATATATACATCCATCCATACATACATATAGCCACATACATATATACATTATATATGAACAAAAACATTCATCATATAAAAAAAATCAACATATATATATATATAAAATTGCACAGAGCAGGGGCGGCGGCGGCTCACAGCGGGGGCGGCCGACGAAGGCGACGGCGACGGCGGGGGCGGCGAGAGCACCGGCGACGGCGACGGCGGGGGCGGGCCGGGGCAGGGGCGCGGCCGGGCGCGCTCGGGGGCGGGGCAGGGGCGTGGGCTCGGGGGCGGGGCAGGGCCGCGGGCTCGGGGACGACGACGGCGACGGTGACGGCGACGACGGGGCAGGGGCGTGGGCTCGGGGGCGGGGCAGGGCCGCGGGCTCGGGGACGACGACGGCGACGGCGACGGCGACGACGGGGCAGGGGCATGGGCTCCGGGGCGGGGCAGGGCCACGGGCGCGGGGACGACGACGGCGACGGCGATGGCGACGACGGGGCAGGGGCCTGGCGATGGCGACGGCGTGGGCGGTGGACGGCGTCGGGGCAGCCTGGCGGCGTCGAGGAGGTCGGCGTCGTCGGGCGAAGTGGCGATGAAAACTGTGAAATTTCACAAGTGCTGGTTATATACACTCAGCATTGGTCCCGGTTGGTGGCACCAACCGGGACCAATGCCACCCTTTAGTCCCGGTTGGTGCCACCAACCGGGACCAAAGGTCTCTTTTCGTCAGCCCAAAGGGCGGGAAGCAGAGACATTTGGTCCCGGTTGGTGGCACCAACCGGGACTAAAGGGTGGCATTGGTCCCGGTTGGTGCCACCAACCGGGACCAAAGGTGGGCATTGGTCCCGGTTGGTGCCACCAAACGGGACTAAAGGGTGGTGCTGCCCGGGGCCAAAAGTTTAGTCCCACCTCGCTAGCTGAGAGGGCTCGAGAGTGGTTTATAAGCGCTGCTGCGCCAGCCCTCTCGAGCTCCTCTCAACAGCAGGCTTACGGGCCTAATCGCACACACCTCTGCCTCTGGACCTTCTGGGCCTTCTGCGGGCCTGAATCCTGGCCCAACTAGATGGTTGGGTTTCTAGTCGTATTCAGGCCGTGGTGGCCCACTAGGCGGCAATTTTTTTCTACTTTTTTTGTTTTCTTTTTTGCTTTATTTATTTTCTTTTGTTTCTACTTACAGTTTTTCAGTGATTCTTTTTGCTTTTAGGTCACAAAAATTATAAACTTTCTGTTAGTGCCATTAGTTTCCAAATTTGAATAGTTTAAATTTGAATTCTTTTAAATTGGTGTGAATCACTAGTTTGTGAATAACTTTACTATAAAAATAGATTTTTGAGTGATTCTTTTTCCTGCTATTTAATATTACTGTGTTTTATCATTATATTCAATTTGGTAATTTTTAGGTAATTTTAAATGTCTGTTTTAACCAAAAACAGATTTTGTTATTTTAGTTTGCTATTAAAGTTTCTAAAAAAATTCTTTATGAAAATTCTTTTTGCTGTTAATGTTTTGAACAAAAAATACTTTGATAACTTTAGTTGCATAAATTTTATATAATTTTAGTTTCATAAATACTAGAGGTTTATAAAATATTTTTAGTTGATTCCTTTTGCTATTAGAGTTTTATAAAAGCTTTTTAGTTGATTCTTTTTTCTATTGAAGAATATTATAGTTTTATTTTAGTTGATCATAACAGAATTTTTTAATTAATTATTTTTAGTTCATTATTTTTGCTATTAGAGTTTCATAAAGGTTTTCTAGTTCATTATTTTTGCTATTAGTTCATTCTTTGAGCTAAATGACCCTGAAATTGAAAAGCACTTCAAATGAACTCTGAAAAGGTTGAAAGTTGGCATGGTATCATCATTACACCCACATAGCATGTTCTAAAAAGTTGAGAGGGTTACGGCAAAAACTGGATGCACTTCAGGTACAAAATGGACAATCTCTTTCGAAGTATCAGGGTTTCGGACGAAAACTCATCTGTTACAAAAGGATTTCATTTTTTTGAACTTATTTGAACTCCAGACTTTTTGTGTGTTCAAAATGCACCATTCAAAGCCACATCATCAATTTTCAACCCTTTCTGACTTCATTTCCTATTTTTCATGCATTTACTGATTTTTTTAAGCTAAATGACCCTGAAATTGAAAAGCACTACAAATGAACTCTGAACAGGTTGAAAGTTGGCATGGTATCATCATTTCACCCACATAGCATGTGCTAAAAAGTTGAGAGGGTTACGGCAAAAACTGGATGCACTTCGTGTACAAAACGGACAATCTCTTTCGAAGTATCAGGGTCTCGGACGAAAACTCATCTGTTACAAAAGGCATTTAATTTCTTCACATGTAACTGCAATGATATAGTTGTGGAGAGAAAGTCTTCACTTTTTCTTCGCTTGTGTCCTTTGCTTATTGCGCCGTAACCATGGATAATCTTCATCGTTTAACAGGGTGCTTGGGTCAGCCTTGACTTTGAAGGGAGGAATTTCATGAAACTTTTCATAATCTTCAGACATGTCTGTCTTGCCCTCCAATCCCACGATGTCTCTTTTTCCTGAAAGAACTATGTGGCGCTTTGGCTCATCGTATGATGTATTCGCTTCCTTATCTTTTCTTTTTCTCGGTTTGGTAGACATGTCCTTCACATAGAAAACCTGCGCCACATCATTGGCTAGGACGAATGGTTCGTCTGTGTACCCAAGATTGTTGAGATCCACTGTTGTCATTCCGTACTGTGGGCCTACCTGTACCCCGCCTCCTGACAAATTGACCCATTTGCACTGAAACAAAGGGACCTTGAAATCATGTCCATAGTCAAGTTCCCATATGTCCACTATGTAACCATAATATGTGTCCTTTCCCCTCTTGGTTGCTGCATCAAAGCGGACACCGCTGTTTTGGTTGGTGCTCTTTTGATCTTGGGCGATCGTGTAAAATGTATTCCCATTTATCTCGTACCCTTTGTAAGTCAATACAGTCGAAGATGGTCCCCTGGCCAACGAGTACAGCTCATCAGAAACAGTGTTGTCACCCATGAGACGTGTTTGCAACCAACTGCCGAAAGTCCTGATGTGTTCATATGTAATCCAGTCGTCACACTGCTCCGGGTGTTTGGAGCGCAGAATATTCTTGTGTTCATCGACATACGGGGTCACCAAGGTAGAATTCTGTAGAACTGTGTAGTGTGCTTGAGACCAAGAATGCCCGTCCCTACATATTATTGAGTCCGCTCCTAGCGTGCCTTTTCCAGTCAGTCTCCCCTCATACCGCGATTGAGGGAGACCAATCTTCTTAAGGTCAGGAATGAAGTCAACACAAAACCCAATGACATCCTCTGTTTGATGGCCCATGGAGATGCTTGCTTCTGGCCTAGCGCGGTTACGAACATATTTCTTTAAGACTCCCATGAACCTCTCAAAGGGGAACATATTGTGTAGAAATACAGGGCCCAGAACGACAATCTCGTCGTTTAGATGAACTAGGACATGCGTCATGATATTGAAGAAAGATGGTGGGAACACCAGCTCGAAACTAACAAGACATTGCACCAAATCACTCCTTAACCTTGACAGGATTTCTGGATCGATCACCTTCTGAGAGATTGCATTGAGGAATGCACATAGCTTCACAATGGCTAATCGAACGTTTTTCGGTAGAAGCCCCCTCAATGCAACCGGAAGCAGTTGCGTCATAATCACGTGGCAGTCATGAGACTTTAGGTTCTGGAACTTTTTCTCTGCCATATTTATTATTCCCTTTATATTCGACGAGAAGCCAGACGGGACCTTCATACTGAGCAGGCATTCAAAGAAGATTTCCTTCTCTTCTTTGGTAAGAGCGTAGCTGGCAGGACCTTCATACTGCTTTGGATGCATGTCGTCTTTCATGCACACGTTGCTGTTCCTCCCGTGCCTCCGGTGTATCTTTTGTCTTCCCATACACTCCCAAGAAGCCTAGCCGGTTCACGCAAAGATTCTTCGTCACGTGCATCACGTCGATTGCAGAGCGGACCTCTAGGTCTTTCCAATAGGGTAGGTCCCAAAATATAGATTTCTTCTTCCACATGGGTGCGCGTCCCGCATCGTCAGTCGGAACAGATAGTCCGCCAGGACCCTTTCCAAAGATTACTTGTAAATCATTGACCATATCAAGTATGTGATCACCAGTACGGAGGGCGGGCTTCTTCCGGTGATCTGCCTCACCTTTGAAATGCTTTCCTTTCTTTCGACATTGATGGTTGGTCGGAAGAAATCGACGATGCCCCAGGTACACATTCTTCCTGCATTTGTCCAAATATATACTGTCGGTGTCATCTAAACAGTGTGTGCATGCGTGGTATCCCTTGTTTGTCTGTCCTGAAAGGTTACTGAGAGCAGGCCAATCGTTGATGGTTACAAACAGCAACGCATGTAGGTCAAATTCCTCCTGTTTGTGCTCATCCCACACACGTACACCTTCTCCATTCCACAGCTGTAAAAGTTCTTCAACTAATGGCCTTAGGTACACATCAATGTCATTGCCGGGTTGCTTAGGGCCTTGGATGAGCACTGGCATCATAATGAACTTCCGCTTCATGCACAACCAATGAGGAAGGTTATAGATACATAGAGTCACGGGCCAGGTGCTATGATTGCTGCTCTGCTCCCCAAAAGGATTAACGCCATCTGCACTTAAACCAAACCATACGTTCCTTGCGTCACCTGCAAAGTCCCCCCACCTTCCCTCGATTTTTCTCCACTGCGACCCGTCAGCGGGTGCTCTCAACTTCCCGTCTTTCTTACGGTCTTCGTTGTGCCATCGCATCAACTTGGCATGCTCTTTGTTTCTGAACAGACATTTCAGCCGTGGTATTATAGGAGCATACCACATCACCTTGGCAGGAACCCTCTTCCTGGGGCGCTCGCCCTCAACATCACCAGGGTCATCTCGTCTGATCTTATACCGCAATGCACCGCATACCGGGCATGCGTTCAAATCCTCGTACTCACCGCGGTAGAGGATGCAGTCATTAGGGCATGCATGTATCTTCTGCACCTCCAATCCTAGAGGGCATAGAACCTTCTTTGCTTCGTACGTACTGCCGGGCAATTCGTTATCCTTTGGAAGCTTCTTCTTCATTATTTTCAGCAGCGAACTAAATCCCTTGTCAGATACACCAATGTCTGCCTTCCATTGCAGCAATTCCAGTGTGGTACCGAGCTTTCTGTTGTCATCTTCGCAATTTGGGTACAACCCTTTTTTGTGATCCTCTAACATGCGATCGAACTTCAACTTCTCCCTTTCACTTTCGCATTCTCTCTGTGCATCAACAATGACCCGGCGAAGATCATCATCGGGCACATCGTCTGGTTCCTCTTGATCTTCAGCTTCCCCCATTGCAGCATCACCGTATTCAGGGGGCGGGTAGTTGTCATCATCCTCTTCTTCTTCGTTGTCTTCCATCATAACCCCTCCTTCTCCGTGCTTGGTCCTTATAGTGTGGCATAAAACCCTTCTCAAGCAGGTGGAAGTGAAGGGTTTTAGAGTTGGAGAAAGCCTTCGTATTCTCACAGACAGTACATGGACAATGCATAAAACCATTCTGCTTGTTTGCCTTGCCCGCTTCGAGAAAATTATGCAGGCCCTTAATATACTCGGAGGTGCGTCGGTCACCGTACATCCATTGCCGGTTCATCTGCGTGCGTTATATGGTTCTTATTATTGAACAACATATAACTCTCTAGAGCATCTAATTAAAACACACAAGTAAGAACTTTTTTCTTTTAGAAAGAAGATAAGAAGAAGAGGCTAACCACGGTGTTGCCGGCGCCGAGATGGGCGCGGGCGATCGACGGCGGTGAGGACGGGGACGGGACAGGACGAACCGCCAAACCTAGACAAATCTTGAGGAAAATGGAGCTTGGACAAGGAGCTTCGAGAGGAGAAAGCTTAAGTGTGGCTCGGGCATTTCATCGAACACCTCATGTGCATAGGAGGTGAGCTAGAGCACCACAAAAGCTCTCCCACGGCCGGGCAAAAAAACAGAGCAATGCATTGCTCTGCTCGCGGGCGGGGGCTATATATAGGCCAACCATTGGTCCCGGTTCCAGCCACAAACCGGGACCAATGGTTGTGGGCCAGGAGCGAGGCGCATTGGTCCCGGTTCGTGGCTGGAACCGGGACAAAAGGGGTCACCTTTAGTCCCGGTTCCAGCCACAAACTGGGACCAATGGTTGTGGGCCAGGAGCGAGGCGCATTGGTCCCGGTTCGTGTCTAGAACCGGGACAAAAGGGGTCAGACGAACCGGGACCAATGGCCCACGAGGCCCGGCCGGCGCCCTGGCCTCACGAACCGGGACCGATGCCCCCATGGGTCCCGGTTCGTGAGTGAACCGGGACTAATGGGCTTCTCAGGGGTGGACCGATGCCCTGTTTTGTACTAGTGTGTATATCTATTTAAGTATTATATCTAGTGATATCAATTTGATGTTTTCGATGCTAGCAATTCTTTCTTTGTGGATGATGAAACGAAATGCCTGAGACAAGAGAAAAAATACTTAGATTTTGGATCGGTGGTAGTACGTATATTCGTGATCAGAGGTGGAATGGTTGACTGACTTAAATTTTGGGAGGATGTACCCTGACCTGAATGCCTCTTTCATAAGTATATGTATGGAGCACTTTTTTTTTTGCATTTTTTTGTTATTTTGCTTCAAAATTCTATTTGATCTCGTCATATTATTTTAAATCGGTATAAAAATGTTATATGTTGCTGATTTGCAATTTTCAATTTACAATTTTTACTATATACAAAAAATGTGCATGTAATTAAAATCCGTGTACTTTCATGTACGGTTTGATTTTCATAGATCTAAAATGGTAAGCACATTATTATATAATCATCTAATAATAATAGAGGAAATCTAGCTCAAAATATAGATTGCTCCATATTTATATTTCACATTAACACCATTGACAAAAACTACATTTTTTCATCTAAAAATTATCATATTTTAAAGGAAAAATAATATACTCCAGTTTGGAGTGTCCACTAATATAGTCATAACCTCACTTCCCCCTTATTTGATATATATGGTAGCATGGTGTTGTACAAGGACTCCTCTGGAATCAAATTAACTATTCAACTCTGTCTAGATGATGAGCACACTTATTCTATGCTTATATGAGTCAAATGTTGTGTTATTGCTTCTACATCATCATATGTTGAATTATGTAGACTAGCTATCGTTGGAGCAGCATACTGTTAAATAGCACATGCCACTAGTATATGATGAGCACACTTATTCTACATCATTTTTCTAGCGCGCGTGCTCAAACTTTTAACTCCCGAAATTCTATACGATAGGATTTTCAAAGCAAAAATTCCTTTGGATCCATTTGGTTTGTAGGAATAGATTTCTATTGCTATGTAGGATAGGAACCATCCTTCACATTTTAAAGGAAAAAACATTAGTCTAGACTCAATGAAATTTTTTCTATTCTATGCATCAAATGACATCTCTTTACCTATAAGAATTGAGATACATGTCATCTCACTTTCTATGATTTTCTTATTCCAATGATATTTCTATCCTATGAACAAAAGAAGGCTCAAACGAATTTAAAAGAAATTTTGTAGTTTTCAATCTTTACGTGTGAATGCTTGCTATAGAGGCTGCTTGATTAATTTGCACCATAGGCCATGCACTTTGGAATTATCTTTATAGGCCATTTTGCACTCGACTCCAAATAATTTTTGCCATTGAGTTCAATCTCTTGTATTTTATTATTATTTGGGTCCCCGCATGACAACTACGACATTGCACGTAATAATCTCTAGAGATAACTCTTGCACTTTTCTGGTACAACTAAAAAAAGTTTTTATTATTTAATCCTGTGTTTTCACTTCTGACTAGGTACAAGGTGACAAGTTAATTTTGTGTTTCTTAGAGCATCTACAACCGGACCTCTCAAATCCCGCCTATACGTTCGGGCGGACGGTCCGGTCACTGCCCGGTCATGAAATTGTCACCCAACCGGACCCCTCAAAACCCCATATACATCCGGGCTGTCAGGCACCCCCCAAACCCAGCCCATATGTGGGGCGGATATGGGGAGGCCCGGACGCGTCCGCTATGTCGGACCGGCCCACCCGACCCTGCAAATATCCCATCCCTATCCGCATCCCGCACCAAACCCAGCCACTCCGCCCCACTTCCAGTCCGCTCCGCTCCGCCCCCAACTCCTCTCCGGCGATCTCCGGCCTTCTCCGGCATGTCGGGCAGCGGATCTGAGTCCGGCAACTCCGGATCCGTCGACTGGGACCTCGTCCCATGCGAGGACGAAGAGGAGTTAGCTGTCCGGTTGTCTCTCCGCCGGTCCCGGGAGGAAACCCGAACTCCGCTGTTCCAGGATGCAGGCAACAGTGTCACTCCGGCGGGAATCCATTGTGTCCACGCAAGTGGGGCTTGGATCCGGCGGCGCCGACGGCTCGAGGCGCGTGACCGCTGCAAAACCGGAGGCGGCCAACAGTGGCTGGAGGTGCCTGCACGTCGAAACCGAACGCCTTAGGCTGGCACCACAACCCCGGCGCTGGGGCCTCGTCACCGCTACGTCGGGCTCCGAGTCTGAGGTCAACGCCACCAGACAGTACGGCCACAGATGCGCCTGATGCCCCAGCTACGGCGGCCGGTCCGGGGTCGAGGAGTGGCGTGCGCGCCGTGCGAGGGAGAAGTTGCGCCGCGCCGTGGAGGCCGAGTCGCACGCCGCGGCAGACAAGAGCACGAATGCCCTCCATGCCCGCATCCTGGCGAAGTGGCAAGCCTGGATAGCGCGTGCCCTCGCATTGGAGCAAACCCGGGAAGTCTGTGCCCTCATTGGCCTGCCCCCCAAAGACGAGGAGGAGGAGGAGGCCGATGACGCATCCGACAGCTCCGGCAGTGAGCAGATCCGACTCGATCCATATTGCGTCTTCGACTGCTAATTCCTCGACAAAGAGGGCAAGGGCAAGGGCGGCCGTGGGTGAACTTCCTTCACAGCCATGGAATTGAGGGTTTCCGTATGAGGCGGATGGGTAGGGGTGGATTAACGAGCCGCTTGGCTCGTTAAGCTCGTGCTCATTAAGGCTCGGCTCGTTAAGCTCGTTAAGATTAACAAGCAAAAAACCCTGCTCGGCTCGGTTTGTTTGAAGCTCATTAAGCTCGTGAGCGTCCGCGAGCGCTCGTTAACAGATTTTGATGTGTTACGGTCTACAAGATGAGTGTGTAGATGTGGTTTTTAAGAAGAAAGATGGTGACTACAAAAGGAAATGCACTATTTGTTGCCTCCTATGTAGATTAGATTGAATAGATGGGCTGAGTTGCTATGAAAATTTTGCCACGTAAGATGAAAATATGTGTTGTGTTATTACTAACGAGCTTAACGAGCTACTCGTGAAACTGGTTAGCTCGTTCGTTAAACTCATTAAGCTTAACGAACTGAAATCGATGATTGGCTCTGTTCATTAAGAAGCGAGCCACGAGCTTAATGAGCCGAACTATCGAGCGCTCATTAAGCTCGCGTGCAACGAGCTTTTGGTCCAGTCTGTGGACGCGAACATTTGAAGGGTGACCGGACGCTATCCACGGACGTGTAGGCGGACACATTTGCGAGTTACGGTTGTAGATGCTCTTAGTTCCTGCGTTCTAAAATTGCACTAAAGCTGGGCAAGCAAAAAGGAAACCACAAGCTCTAGTCTTGGTCTCTTTGATGAACAGTGTTGGTCTCTTCTCTGTGTGGATCAGATCGGTACTGTGTGCACTTATGTGTTGCTTTGCTTTTGGCATGCATGCAACCATGTCTTTTGGTCATAGAAACTGGCAGTGGACTGACTAGGTCTGCATGCATGTGAAGAAGACTGGACGCACTGTGCTGCGTGCGTGCATGCACACGTACCGTGTACCCTGGTACCGCAGGCAGGTGCAGAAAGCGTGCATGCACTTTGACCAGAAAAGACTAACCTGTAAACCAGCAAGCTACAGCATGACCTGCCTGACTGACTTGGCATCGTTTCAATCTCATGCCTTGTCATGATTTGACCCCCCTGGACAGAGGGAAGCCTGAGCCTGTTTGATCGGAGTCAGAAACACAGAAAAAGAAACAGCAACATGATGCTCACTTGAATTCGACGAGGTTGGGGCAAAATCACTGTTTTGACCTCAAGGGCAAAGTTTAGCACGATTTGACCTTGTTTAAAAAAAAATTCACGATCTAACCTTTTTGCTACCGCCGTCGTCTTTTCTGGTAGGGTTTCATTGCCTACCGTCAAGGTCAATGGCGGTAGGACTTGACTGCGCCGTCACATCCATTCGATGTGAAAAATACCCTACCGCCAAAGCTTTTGACGGTATGCATGCACGCTACGTGCGAGGTTAGGAGCAGAAAGCTAGCAAGGACTCTCCCATGTCTCTCAACCAGGATGGATGCATGCATGCATGTTATGCGCGAGGCAGCGACAAAAACTTTGTCCTAAAAGTCAAAACAGTGATTTTGGCCACCAGTTGAGAGTTTCTATCAAAGTTTGTCTTATTATATCATAAAAAAAATAATTTTTTTGGCCTAAAAAAGAGGAATTTTTGCAAGAGCTTTCGGAATCATGAGATAGTTTCCTATAAAATGTCTTGCAATGGAATTGGATAAATTTTCAGATAATTCAATTTCTACAAAAAAAAAAACCCACACTTATAGAAAAAATTCCTAAGGATTCTAATCCTCCAATATTTCTATGAAATCTTTTGAATCGAAGAGGCTCGTGAAGCAATCACACGTGAATTTTACCTTTAACTTCAAGTGCACTCAATTTTTTTGTATCTGCCTCTTGTTTACCTATGATATATTGTGCGTTGAAAAAGCACCATTAACTGTAGTTGAGAACACTGATATATGGTGTGGATTATTAGAGCAATAATTCTTTTCCATATTTTTTTGAGAATTGAAAATTCTTCATTGTACAATATCATGGTGTGGCTACAAGGAAATTCGCATGTGATGTGCGGGTGCACACAATATTGTTAGAGCAGTTAAAAGTTTCTATAAAATGTGAAAAAAAATAGCGGATGCACTTCATATTATAACGTGCAAACATGTAAAATTTCATTCAAAAAAATTACCAACGTGTCCTATACAAAAGAATAAGAAGTTTGTTTAGAATATTTTTTTTACAAGTAATAATATGCACTCGTGCAAGCTGATATAAGATCCAGGAAAACATATTCGGTGCGTGAGAATATGAGTCATAATCCATCATACTAAAAAAATTTGAATCCAAATTCAAAACACGGCATGAGAAACTAAAATGACAAATTCAGTGGTGATAGAGAAAATGGGCCGAATTCAAGGCTCAATTTCCATTAGCTAATGTTCACTTTGTTATTTGTATTTCTTATTTCTAGAGATGTGTTTTGAATTTGGATTTAAAAATCTGTAGATATGTGTCGTATGTATATCCTCACAAAATTTCACATTTTTTAAAACTTAAAAAGAAAAAAGCACGGAGATCAGGTGCACCACAAGCCTCTACGCACAGTTAATTGCAGCCTTTCCCTCTCCTCTCTCTCTCTCTCTCTCTCTCTCTCTCTCTCTCTGGGTCGTTGATTGCTTCCTGATACCCCCGACCAATTATGAAGTGCCTGTTCGATGAATATATTTTGGGCCCTGAAGAGCAAGAGTTTGTAGTATCGGAAGAATCCTCCCTTAGTATTTGAGAACCAAGGTATCATTCCGTGGAGTTCTACTACAAGACAATGATCAACCCTGCACTCAACTAAAGAACTTTTCTTGGTCCCCATCTTAGTCTAGCGAGATTGTCAAGCTCACTAGCATTGCCAATTACAATGATTAATGTATCAGGTGTATGGAATGAATTTTTGTATGCCGAGGAAATTAAAATTTAGAATATTAAAGAATAGTAAAATGAGAAAGTGAGGTTGTATTTATGAGGAATAAAGGACCGGGATCCATAATTTCACTAGTGGAATCTCTCCAAATAGCATAGGTATGGTGAACAAATTACAGTTGTGTATCGATTGAATTGCAGTGTTTATGTTTGATCATACATGTCATGATTGCATATAGGCATTACGTCCTTATATCTATAGACCGTTATCCAACTGCATCTATAGCGAATACTTCACCCAAAGACCGCTATCCAGCATGCATCTCCATGTATTAAGTAAAACAGAGTATTGGATTAAGCAAGGTGACCTAATGTTGATAGGACATTCTCTTTACCTCCAGCTCATCACCGAGAAAACTAGGCAACTATGTTTTTTACCCTTAGTGGCAGTAACACAGTACAAGCCTTTTTCCCTTTCTGTCACCGGGATAGATTATTTGCAAGGTTAAACCCAACCAACATACACAACTCCCTCTTGGAGATCATTCATCTAAAAATGGCAAGTGCAAGACTAATAGATCAGAGAGCATGTACATATATAAATCATGCAGCAAAGAACCAAAACAAACCAAATAGAAATCCATATATAATATGATCATAAAGTGACAATTCATCACACCGCAACAAGCACACCGTCCTCCATCAATATTTGAGAATGAAGGTATCAATCCGTGGAGTTCTACCAGAAGCCAATGATCAGCCCTGCACCCAACTAAAGAAATTTTATTGGTCCACAATTTAGTCTTGTGAGGCTGTCAATCTCAATAGCTTTGCTAATTACAAGCATTAATGTATCGTGTGTATGGAATTGATTTTTGAATGCAAAGGAAATTTAAATTAAGAATATTAAAGAACAGTAAAACAAGAAAGTGAGATTGTATTTATGTTTGATCATACATGTCATGATTGCATATAGGCATTACGTCCTTATATCTATAGACTGTTATCCAATTGCATCTATAGCTAATACTCCACCCACAGACCGCTATCCAGCATGCATCTCTAAGTATTAAGTAAAACAGAGTATTGCATTAAGGAAGGTGTTATAATGTTGATAGTATATTCTCTTTACCTCCAGCTCATCACCGAGACAATTAGGCAACTATGGTTTTACCCATAGTGGTAGTAACACAGTACTAGCCTTTCCCCTTTTCTATCACTGGGATAGATTACTTGCAAGGTTAAACCCAATCAACATACACAAACTCCCACTTGGAGATCATTCATCTAAACATGGCCAGTGCCAGACTAATAGATCGAAAAACATGTACATATATAAATCATGCAGCAAAGGCTGAAAAAAATAGAACTCCATATATAATCTGATCATAAAATGACAATTCATCACATTGTAACAAATACACCAAGTATTACATCATATGGCTCACAATCATGTAGCACAACTCATGTGACCTTTGAATTGAAGAACGGGAGAGAGGGGATGCCGCATAGCTATTGTTATGGACCCAGAGTCCACGGAGGACTACTCACACATGATCATCGGAGCAGCAGAGTTGATGAAGAAGGTTCCAGCAACAATTTTTCCCTCCGACAGAGTACCGGAAAAGGACCCCAGATTGGATCTCCTCAGAACAGTAAGTGGTGGCGTCTTTAAAAGTTCCCCAATAAATATGATAGGGTTATTTGGGTATATATAGAGCCAGGGGCGTCGAGAGGCGACAAACAGGAGCCAAAAGGGCTCCATGCGGTGGGCCATATAGCCAGCCCCTGGCCATGTGGTTGGGTCACGTGGAGGCCTTGGGCCTCTTCTCTGGCGGATCTTTGGCCCAAGGTGGTATCCTGTTCATTTCCTCCGACAGCGTATTTTTCCTGTATTTTTCTGGTCTCCCAAAAATAATTATTTCTGTCATCAGAAACAACAAAAAATAGCAACTGGCACTTGGGTGCGAGATCTTGGGGTCACAAGCCATAATATGCAAGGATATTACGGAAGAACTTAGAGCTGGGTGGCCTAAACCCTCGAGATATGTGGTCAACAAAGACGATTACTTCACCTTGGTTTGGTTTTGGCTGGGTCTCCTTTCCGGGCACATGCCAACTGATATCATCTTTGGGTGGCAGCAACCCAGCAGTCACAAGTTCCGCAAGCCGAAGTTCAGAGATTTGAGATTTAGCCACAATTACCCACGGATTGGACCCGGGTGCCCAAGACACAACCCACCAAGGCCAGAAGGCTCAGGACCGGGTTGTCCAGGAAGCTACCTGGGCCGGGTCTCTATGGGCCGGTGAGCCTGGAGGGAACCCGGCCAGTGGAGGCAGGACCTGGCTATCCGTACCAGCCCTGCCACTCGTATGCAAGACAGAGGCTTCCTAGCCTGGAAGCCACGAAGGACCTACATGACTTAGCGTAGGACTCCGACTGCGGGTAGAACCCATAATCTATTGGAACCCCAGGGACCTGACTATTATATAAAGGGGGTTCCTGGGTCGTCAGAGGGACAAGTTCTAAGCTCTCGAGGCAGAGGTAGCAAAATATCACCCTTGTAATCGAGACTATCATCATCAATATCAATCTAGCATGAGTAGGTCTTTACCTCCATCGAGAGGGGCCGAACCTGGGTAAACTCATGTCTCTCGTTCCCAACAACCCCATCCAAGGCTTCACCTCGTAGCTATGGCCTCACTACTAAGTTCTCCTATGAGGACACTTGCCGTGACAACCCCACGACATATATGCCAGTGGCAATCTCGGATCAAATACCCAGAACTCATTAGTCGTATTATTTCATTTTACCGCGGACAACGACCATGGCCCAAGCTCACCTCATCTGGAGGGTATCTACCTGCCATGTGGTTCCGCCAACCTCACAATCAACCTGTGGATATCTGCTGGGTTCTCGTGCCGCATCATTCGGGACGGCTATCGAGACTCAGGTCCATCTCGTCCTAGATAGTACCCCCCGGCCATACCAGCCGCCACATAACATAATAATAATCTTCTTCTTTGTGGGCATCTCATCGCAGTCCATCTCGCTCCATGCCGCAGGCCAGCGAAGTCCGAGTCCACCATAGTAACATATAGTACAACAGTATAAAGTATACCCGTGATCATCGCCCAGAGGGATCACGGCAAGGTAATAGCATGGCAAAACAGACAAGGGTGTAGGGCCAACTGATGGATAATAAGCATTACTAAACAAGGCATGCTAGGATAACAGGTAAAGCTTCAACCAGAGGCGACAAAAATAGGCTATGCATCAAAATAGGTTCTACCGAAACAATATATCGGAACCACTACCTAATGCATGAAGTAGAGAGAAAGAATAGGCGATATCGGAATCATCAAGGGGGTTTTGCTTGCCTGGATGCTCTGCAGACGAGGCGGAATCCTCAGTGGTGTAGTCGTTCTTGGGATCTATGACGGTCTCGGGGCCTATCGGAAAGAAGTAAACACGGAGGAAACAAATAAATAACAAGGCAAACAAATGCAAAACAATGCATGGCATGGCAAAATATGGTGATGAGGTGTTCTAATGCATTACTACGCATTTCAATTGAAGCGGGAAAATATTTGGGAATATTTTCCTGGCACCAAACACTATTCATCAATGTTAGAATTTGATATATTTTTCTGATCATTTTTCATATATAAATTATTTTCATCCGAGTTACGGTTTATTTTATATGATTTTTCAAAGTTTTACTGAGTTTCTGGAATTTCTGGAATTAATAACAATTCTAAATATTAAATGGATTAAATGCTATGGGTACACAGAAATGTACCCAGCAGGGTGTACATGTGGCAGACAGTGGGCCCAGTTGACTGCTGACTCAGCAGTCAACTGTCCTTGGTTGACTGGTCAAATGGGTCCAGTGGGACCCAGCTGTCAGTGCCTATTAGCTTAACAGATATTTATTTAAACTGATTAAGTTAATAGGATGGTGGGGCCATACTGTCAGTGACAGTATTTAACCTAGCCGTTACTTAAAATGGGGCCCGGCTGTCAGCGACTATTAGCAGTTAGATTAGCACCTAATCTATTTGTTAGTGACCCAGACCCACATGTCATAGAGACATTGGCCGGGTTTTAAATCGCGTGGCCGGCGACGAGCTACTGGGGCGGCGACGCTCCGGAATAGGGTTTCCGGTGACCATTCGTCGCGGGGTTCTACGGGACGCGCGCGACGAGCCACGACCGATGCTGCAAGCAGCACATGCTAGGGCGGTCGGGATTGGTCGCAACGACGACATGCGGCGGCGCCCGAGAGACGTGCTCGTCGGAAATCATGGCTACGGGATGCGGAGGAGAAAGAAAAGAGGTCACACAGGACTTGGAGCTCACGGTGAAGCTCGAGGTGGGCTCGTGGAGGCCAGACAGGCAGCTGTGGCGGCAGATCGACAGCATGCAGCTGCGGCCACCGATGATGGGGATCGACGGGGGCGACGTGTGTGGGGTGTCCCAGCTCGAGTTGTTGCACGTAGACGACGTAGTCGAGGGTGCTGGAGCTACTGGACATGGAGGGGCGATGAGGGAAGCGGGTGGCCACGCCAACGACGACGGCGCGACGGGGCACACTCGGGCACGAGCTCCAAATCGAGAGAGCGAGGTGAGGGAGAGAGATGTGAGAGCTAGAGTTTGTCCCAGGGATTGGGGATGGTCTTATCCATCTCGGGGTGCCGGCGGATGGAACACCGCGTGGCCATTAGCGGCGTGAACGCGCGCGCTGCCTCCAGCGCGTCTCGGGTGGGCAGGAGGTAGGGGATGACCGGCTATTGGGCTGGGCTGCACACTGTGCACTTGCAGCCCAGTCCAGCAGTGAGGCTTTTTCTTCTTTCCTTTTTCTTTTTCCGTTTCTGCTTTTATTTTCTGTTTTCCATTTATTTTAGATAACAAACAATTTTAGTTAAATGTGAAACTTGTCACACAATTACAATGTAATATTTTGAAACTGTACACAATGTTTCAGGCCATTTGGAAACATTCAAATTTATGTTTGTATTTAAATGGCTTAATTAAATGCTGCGGGATCTGTTTATTTGTTGCTAGGGTCATTTTGGGGATTCAAATAAAGTTGATTCCTTCATGACAATTACTTCGGGAATATTTGGAATGCTGCCAACATTTTTTTTTTCAATGTTTGTAGAAATAATATTTTGACTTGCATTTTGAATTTGAATTTGAATTGAGTTTGGAACTAAGTGGCAATTAACAATGATAAATATGGTGACATGGCAAATTTTTTAAGGTGCAACAGTAGCTTAATGCATGGGGGTGTTACAACAAACAAATGAGCATTGAATGCATGCACAAATGTGAAGTGATCATGTGTGGGAATCACCCAGGGACTTCTTGATTCGCAGTATTCGATCATAAAGCAACATGTTGGAAAAAAATATCATGGGAATTCCACCAGAGGTAAATTAATGCGAATGAAAGATTTATTTTTTATATACAGTAGGGTACAGTCTATGTATCTAATAAATAATAACCCACAATGGTATTTCAAAAGATTACAATCCCTTATCTTCAAATATTTTGCAAAAATGTACATCTTGAATCAAGAAGGCCATTTGCTGAGATCGACGCTACTAGTGCCACAGTTGAATGTCTGGGGCTTTGTTTGATTCGAGGCCAATCCACCAAAGGCTGCACCATGCATGCTTGCCTGCCTCTGCGCTCCTACGTGCAACACCACATAACCACATATAAGAGAGGAGAGAGAGGCATAGTTGTTTTCGCGACGTAACTGCGTATCTCATTCCAAATAATTCCAACTAGCAACAAGTACAACGTCCAGAACACGCGGACACACATACTGCAGGAGTAGGAAACAACAGAAGATACTGGAAGCACAATGGCAAAAGAGACCTCGACAGAAAGAAAAAGTACAAGACGGCCTTTGGGAACTTCTGCGCCAAACAACCAAGCCGCCGCTACCGGTGAACTCAGAGCGCCGCCGGAGAGGGGAAGCAGCAAGCCACGAACCTGGGAGCCGGAGGCGCATCATCGCACTCCAACATGTTGAAGATCTCAGATGTAGCCCAAGGGCCCGACGAGCGACAGAGGGGCTTAGTTGTTGAGAGAGAGAGCATGGCCTGCCTCTGCGCTCCTACCACCGAACCACATGAGGGAGTGAGATGCATAGTTGTTGAGAGAGAGAGAGAGAGAGATAGAGAGAGAGAGAGAGAGAGAGAGAGAGAGAGAGAGAGAGAGAGAGAGGAGTTTTCTCTCCTCCCCTTCCCTTCTCGTGAAAGCTTCGCTGCCATAAACTCTCAACAGATCCGCCGGCTTCAACCCTTCCCCTCTCTTCCCCTGCGTGCTGCTAGTGTTGAGTTGGGCGAGGGCCTCGTCCGTGTACAGTTTTAGTAGCTAGTTTTTTCTGAATAAACCGGATCTTATCGGTTCTTCTTCCTTCAAGATCTGGCCGTGGTCGGTGACGAGGAAGATGATCGCGCCACGGGGGGAGGGGGGCGTGTCTAAGGTCGTCTCCAAGGTAGTGTTTCGTTGTAAGTTTATACCTCTTTCCCATGTGGCAGCTGGGGTTTATCCCTTTTTGGGCCGGCTTCGATTCTTGTTCGAAGCTGAGTAACTCTCCCCCGCTTCCCCTCGGATGATGCTGTTGGTGACGGTGGCGAAGCTCGTTGGCGGGAAGTGCTGGATTTGGTTTTGTGGTCGTCGGCAGGAGGATCCAGTGGCTCTTCCTGTCAGCGACGAGGAAGAGGATCCTAGATTGGAGAAGTCGGGTTCCAACGACAACGGTGTCGCCTTCTTTGGCGGCCCACTCCTGATATCCAAAAAAGCCAAGGAGAAGGTGCTTATCCCAGCCTTGTGTGGCGTCTGGTGCTGCTTCGCAGGGGTCTCCATGGTTTATTTTGTAATTTTCTTTATGTGGGGGTGGTTTGTGAAAATGTCCAGTGCACCTTGTTTTCTCGTGTCTTCGCCCGGGCGTGCAGCTGTGTTCTGTACTTTGGTTTGAATCCAGTTAACTCGTATGCCTTCTAAAAAAAAGTTGTTGAGAGAGAGAGAGAGAGCGAGCGAGCGCCGTGGTGAAAGTGTTTTTAACGTACGGTACTCTGCTATCCATCACATCACCCTCTGAGACTGCTGCCACGCATATATCCACATCGATCATATTTATCCATCTCATTCTTTATTCTCTTTAGTTAGAAAATCTGGCTCGGAAGGACCTACGCGCGCTGCTCGATTTCACTAGATATTAAGCACAGTACAACCCACAGAACCACATGAGGGGAGATATCCATAATGCCCGAAACCATCTGACGATGTCACAACTTAATTGACACAGGTGCAAATTTTCCGCAATTACATCTATTATTCTTTTTTTGGAATTACTTTTTTTGCAGGTAGTTTTAGAAAAGAATTACTTGCCTGAGCTGATTTTAAAAAGAAACATGCAGGAGAAACTACTTGTTCCATTAGAAGAAAAGGAATAATTTTAATGCATGAGAACTTAAAATTTTGTGTGATGCATTCACCCACATAGATGAGCTAATACGACATATACACCCTCCATTCACCGGCTTCTCAATTAATGTTTGTATGAACGTGTATGTAAATAATTCCAAAAAATATATATTATGAGACTGTTTAAAATAATATAACGGTACAGTTATTTCCTAACAAATGTATGTATTATTTAGCTTGCAGAGATAGAGAAGTTTGACAGTACACGTTCTAAGAAGTCATATATATAATTTGGAACGTAGTTAGTATGCAATAGGCGTGTTGAAACCTTGACAAATAAGCATCTGTTTAGAGACCTGACTTTTTATGCATGCCATATATAAAATGTACGATCGATCAATGCTCACAATCGCGAGAGAAAGTGACACGACAAAGTTAGTTAAACTTAAGCCAAAACTGCTACTGTACATGTATGTGCATGCGTGCACATATATATGACCAGGGGGAACACAAAATGTTATTAGAAAAACGAAATCTAATTTTCGTCGTTGTCCTTGTCCCCTTGTTCCCTTGTCCCCTTCCTTTCTCTCCTCTCTCCAAATAAGGAGGATAGCTAGAGATCGGGACGGTAGAGAGGCAACGGCAGTTGTCCTTGCAGAGAGATGGATGGATGGATGGAGGGCCGTAAATGTCCTCCTCTGCGATGCAATAAGCTGCCCACAGTTGGCGCCGACAGTGGGCGGAGCTCCAAATAAATGCAGGTCGATTATTTCGTCCTACACATCCGCCTCACCCTCACCCTCACTCTCTCACCGTAGATAGCCATCACATCCACCATGAAAAAGACACACGCACTTAACATGCACCACGGCAACGGCAGCAGCAGCAGCGTACCTGAAAACAAACATCCCATATCCATCTCTGCCAAATTATGCTCCATTATCACTCACCTAGCTAGCTACCTAGCTACTAGCTAGCTCATGAATGAGAGAGAATTTTAGACAGAGATGAGGGCTGTGTGAGTGTGTGCAGTGCTCCTGCAAGCTGGCTGTGTGCGTGGCTGAGCTAGGAGTTAGACTAGTAATAGTAGAACTTAACAAGAAAAGACGGGGAGAGCACTAAACCACCATGGATATGGAGGGGGCCAACGCGGCCGCCACTGCTGCGCGAGAAGGCGCCCTCGCCAACGTCGTGGCCCGTGCCAACGCAAAGGAGTCGTCCACCGGCTCCCATCACCAACCACCACCACCACCGCCTCCCCCCTTCCGCGGCAGCTCACGTCATGATCCATTACGAGGAGGAGCGACAGCGGCCTACGAGCTTCGCTTGCGGCAGCGGCGAGGTTACGTTCGGGGCGCTGCCATCGACGGTCGTCGTCGATCCGTACCAGCTGGCGGCGACCGGCGGCTACAGGTTGCCGCAGCACCAGCAACTGTTGGCTTTCCAGATCTCTGAGCACGCGTGCTTCGGCGCCGCCGCCGATGCGGACGGCGACAACGCCATCAGGATCTCGCCACCACCTCCGGCTCCTCATCATCAGATGATCACGAGGTTATTAATCCTTAATTCCCCTTGGATCCATCTTAATTTCTTTCCTAGCTTAGAGACGACCTGGCGTATTCTTTGTTACTTCAGTACTTTGCCGTTGCTCCTCTTTACTAATTAATTTCCCTCTACCCTACAATTTCATTAGTTCATGCATGTACATATCTAATTATCTGTAGTTCTATATATCTATGTATTTCCATTGATTCGTTTTAGCATTATTTTTCAGTACATTAAATGAATAATTAAATACTTCGTACTATCTGTGAAATTGAGTCATCTGTGTCAGCTATCTGAGATAAAAAAAATTGCGCGAATTATTTGTTACCTGAGTTAATTTAACAGTTGATATAGTTTTTGTTCCTGAGATTTGATCCATGGATAGCGGCATGCTAGTTATTTTTTTCACGATGTGTTTCCCCTCGATTATTAATCAGGCTTCTTCCAATCGTTTCATGATGTTTACTGGAAGATTATTTAATTGTTCTTCAAAAGCTCTAACTATTCTGCCATTCACTACATTAAGTTATTGCGGCACGCCTTGCGTGCATATACCATACTGCAGAAAGAACGATCTGAGGAAGGTGGTGTGCATCTCGGCGCCACCGGCGACAAGCAACCGTGCAGGCGGGGGAGGAGAGGTGATTCCATCTGATCTATGGGCATGGAGAAAGTATGGCCAGAAACCCATCAAGGGCTCTCCATATCCAAGGTACTATTATTTTCATGATCCAATTGAAATTTATTAACATCTGATGTGTTAGTTTGATATGGTCTGTGTTAATTACATTCCTCACATTAATTATTCTCGTTTGGTTTGATTTCAGTAGGTGATTACAATTAAGTTGATTGGTCATATAAATTTGAACGAACTTACTGTTTTTCAGTCAACTAGAATTTGCGTCAAGTTTTCCACATTTGGATCGACTTGGAAATTTATGATCTGGCCTAAGGAAAAACAGCGACACCTCAGTGTCTTCACCCGTAAATTTGTGCAGACACCACAATATTGATTTAGTGTTTGTTGCATTCACCCATCGCTAGACTTAGGGCAACGTGCGTGGCAGTGTTTCAATGTTAGGGAAGGAGTGTTAAGGAGCATGAGGATGATTTTGGGGCGGTGCGGTGCATGGATCCATCGACAATGAGGTGGGGGACAAGGTGAAAGTGGAGGCGGAGAGTAGCGGGGAATGCTACACCCTCTTGGCACCTTGTGAACGGTACCGGTAAGGGATGAGGTGGAGGTGCACGTTGAGGGGGGGAGGATACCTGGATGTTAGGGGGTAGGGTTTGGGTTTAGATTTTAAGATGGGGTGGGATTGTAACATGAGCGAGAGAGGAAGTTAGAATGGTACAGCATGATGGATATGTTGAAAAGCGACAAAAACATGTGGGGTTGGGGTGTGTGTGTGTGTGGGGGGGGGGGGGGGGGGTTGGGCGATACTAACTTCTCGGTGTTCAGTCAAAGAGCCAGCGAAACGAGGAGCACTAGAGTGCATGGAAGTGTGCCGTAGGGCGTGAGTACACATATTGACATTGGAGGGGCGAGGGCTTGTGTCAGTTTTAGATCCAAAAGATATGGAAAGGAAGACATTGATCAAAAAGGACAAGTCATAAAAGATAGATGGCCATAAATTAAGTATTTAGCAGGAACAACCAGTCATGGTTCCCTGTTTAATCCTAACAAGTATGTACGGAGAAAATAAGTTTACATGAAGGCTAAACATTTATTAATTTATTTTAATTTGATTCAATCTTATAAATCAATGACCCATTCATTGTAATTCAACAAGGTATGTTTCGTTTTCGAATTTGGGCCTTCGCAGGAGAACGTTTGGTTAGTTGATGAGTTGTTTCATTGTTCAATTGGCTTGTTTATGCATGTTACTCTATTCGGTTCACAAAAAAATTAACGTTTTGGCCATTGATGGTCTTCAAAATGTAACTTTGACCACTAGTTTCTATTGCAATATATGCATGTATAGTGACGAGCAACATTATAATATTCTAAAAATAATTCTCGGAACAAATCTATGCATATGATTTTTAGTATCCAATCCAAATATTTAAAACAAGATCGGTGATCAATGTTTTCGAAGTTTGATTTAAGACATGTCGAAAACATCACTTTTTTGTGAACTGGAGATGTAATTAATGAAAAGAATCGAAGCACAATCATTGTACACGTATATAATTAATTAATTTAGATGTATTAATATCTCTCTTTTGCAGGTGAATTAATCAATTGGTGTGGCTATCTATTTCTATAAAAGTCATTGGAAAATTGTTATTTCTAAGTTGCTAGCTGTGAAAATGTGCAACTGGTACCTGCACACTTATTAATTACACCTAATTAAAGGTACACACAAAAAACTCATTTGCAGCTTAAGGATTATGTTTTGTAATTAACTTGGTCCACTTAGAAATAGCAATTTCCCAAGTATCAGAAAAAAATTCACACAATTACTAATCTGTTAATCCATATACATGATGCTGGATATATTCGGTGCATGCATACAGGGGTTACTACAGATGCAGCAGCTCCAAGGGATGCATGGCCCGGAAGCAGGTGGAGCGCAGCCGCAGCGACACCAACATGCTGGTCATCACATACACGGCCGAGCACAACCACCCATGGCCCATGCAGCGCAACGTCCTCGCCGGATACGCTCGCGCTCATACGCACGCCACCGCCAACAAGCAGCACAAGATCAGCAGCAGCACCACCACCGGTAATGTCGCGAGCCGTCCATCTTCCAGCAACAATTTTCATCTCGAACAGATGATCAATGCGATTGGCAGCGACCAGCCCGGAAATTACGCAATGCCGGCGGCCGGAGATGGTGCCACCGGCGGTCTGATGTTTGAAGCCTGCAACGGCGGCGTCCAGCCTGACGAAATTTATGCAGAGCTGGAGGAGTTGGAGCTGCCTAATAATAATTCCATGATGATCGGTGCAAACGTTTACGGATCCTGGGGTTAAGTAGTAATTACGAGTGGCACAAGTTCGAATCAATCGATCAGGGCGGGTGTGATACATATATGCTCGATTAAAATGATCATATATATCTTAAAAACATACAGATTTTTCCTTTATTTGTACATCAGGATAACTAATATATTTGTTTGTGCCAATATATGATGATAAAAATAAGAATGTGTATATTTCACGAGATAATTAATCAGGAGATACATGAATTATGCCTACTCCTATCATCAATTAATTTTTCATATTTCCCGCAAAAAATTTAAGTTTTCATATTATTAATTGATAGTACTACAAACTGTATATCTATTTAAGTATTATTTCTAGTGATATCAATTTGATGTTTTCGATGCTAGCAATTCTTTCTTTGTGGATGATCAAACGAAATGCCTGAGACAAGAGAAAAAATACTTAGATTTTGGATCGGTGGTAGTACGTATATTCGTGATCAGAGGTGGAATGGTTGACTGACTTAAATTTTGGGAGGATGTACCCTGACCTGAATGCCTCTTTCATAAGTATATGTATGGAGCACTTTTTTTTGTTTTGTTTTTTTTTTGTTATTTTGCTTCAAAATTCTATTTGATCTCATCATATTATTTTAAATCGGTATAAAAATGTTACATGTTGCTGATTTGCAATTTTCAATTTACAATTTTTACTATATACAAAAAATGTGCATGTAATTAAAATCCGTGTACTTTCATGTACGGTTTGATTTTCATAGATCTAAAATGGTAAGCACATTATTATATAATCATCTAATAATAATAGAGGAAATCTAGCTCAAAATATAGATTGCTTCATATTTATATTTCACATTAACACCATTGACAAAAACTACATTTTTTCATCTAAAAATTATCATATTTTAAAGGAAAAAGAATATACTCCAGTTTGGAGTGTCCACTAATATAGTCATAACCTCACTTCCCCCTTATTTGATATATATGGTAGCATGGTGTTGTACAAGGACTCCTCTGGAATCAAATTAACTATTCAACTCTGTCTAGATGATGAGCACACTTATTCTATGCTTATATGAGTCAAATGTTGTGTTATTGCTTCTACATCATCATATGTTGAATTATGTAGACTAGCTATCGTTGGAGCAGCATACTGTTAAATAGCACATGCCACTAGTATATACACCTGTAGCATTTTTGCATTCGAAAGAAAATAAAAAAAGGTTATAGACGATCAGAAATCATGTGAGTTGTAAAACAACAGTATCAAATGTGGGCAAAATCTACCTAATTATTACTGTTAAATAGCACATGCCACTAGTATATACACCTGTAGCATTTTTTTTTTTGAGAAACACATTACAGACGCAGACGCTCACATACACGCACGTACACTAACCCCCTTATGAACACATACATGCACACCCTACTCCTATGAGCACCTCCATAAGACAGATGCGGCAGATTTATTGGACAACTATTTAAACATAATGATTTATTGTGTTTGATGTCAGAAATCTCAGCCATAAATTAATAGTGTAAGGTGCGTCAACTTTGAAGAGGGAAATAGCAAGGGTGTCATTGGATAGAGTGTTGGCTTTCGAGATGCATGTAATGTACTATGAGTTCCTACAGGATTTCAAAACATAGAAACTTTTTTGGGTGGTTCACACGAATAAACAGAAGATTTTTGGAGATATGGGGGGAGAGAGTAGAGAAAAAAATGCATTGAATTGAACTTTCTAATGGAAAAATAAAACAAGTTTTAACCTCGTGTTAATTTGGTTGCTCGATGATGCGGGGAGATTAGAAATTGCCATCAAAAGAATGGATTGGAGCTGGCCTTGGAGGCCCCATCGACGTGTTATACAGAGGCGATGAAAAGTTCGAGATACATAGTCCATGAGTTAATAACTTGGCTTGTAGTACATATGCAAATGCATCGATGCCGCATGCCATCATATACATGCATGCACAGTGAAGTGGCCGGCTTGCAGATCTGTGGTAGGCCCCAGGTTGCAAGAACTATCTATGCATGTGGTCACAAACGAACGAGTAAAGTGCACGTCAATGGCCGGCCGGCGATGTGACAAGACAAGTGAGAGGCAGGCATAGTCCTTTTCACAATTTATATTGTTCATTTTTCTAGCGCGCGTGCTCAAACTTTTAACTCCCGGAATTCTATACGATAGGATTTTCAAAGCAAAAATTCCTTTGGATCCATTTGGTTTGTAGGAATAGATTTCTATTGCTATGTAGGATAGGAACCATCCTTCACATTTTAAAGGAAAAAACATTAGTCTAGACTCAATGAAATTTTTTCTATTCTATGCATCAAATGACATCTCTTTACCTATAAGAATTGAGATACATGTCATCTCACTTTCTATGATTTTCTTATTCCAATGATATTTCTATCCTATGAACAAAAGAAGGCTCAAACGAATTTAAAAGAAATTTTGTAGTTTTCAATCTTTACGTGTGAATGCTTGCTATAGAGGCTGCTTGATTAATTTGCACCATAGGCCATGCACTTTGGAATTATCTTTATAGGCCATTTTGCACTCGACTCCAAATAATTTTTGCCATTGAGTTCAATCTCTTGTATTTTATTATTATTTGGGTCCCCGCATGACAACTACGACATTGCACGTAATAATCTCTAGAGATAACTCTTGCACTTTTCTGGTACAACTAATTTTTTTTTTATTATTTAATCCTGTGTTTTCACTTCTGACTAGGTACAAGGTGACAAGTTAATTTTGTGTTTCTTAGAGCATCTACAACCGGACCCCTCAAATCCCGCCTATACGTTCGGGCGGACGGTCCGGTCACTGCCCGGTCACGAAATTGTCACCCAACCGGACCCCTCAAAACCCCATATACATCCGGGCTGTCCGGCACCCCCCAAACCCAGCCCATATGTGGGGCGGATATGGGGAGGCCCGGACGCGTCCGCTACGTCGGACCGGCCCACCCGACCCTGCAAATATCCCATCCCTATCCGCATCCCGCACCAAACCCAAGCCACTCCGCCCCACTTCCAGTCCGCTCCGCTCCGCCCCCAACTCCTCTCCGGCGATCTCCGGCCTTCTCCGGCATGTCGGGCAGCGGATCTGAGTCCGGCAACTCCGGATCCGTCGACTGGGACCTCGTCCCATGCGAGGACGAGGAGGAGTTAGCTGTCCGGTTGTCTCTCCGCCGGTCCCGGGAGGAAACCCGAACTCCGCTGTTCCAGGATGCGGGCAACAGTGTCACTCCGGCGGGAATCCATTGTGTCCACGCAAGTGGGGCTTGGATCCGGCGGCGCCGACGGCTCGAGGCGCGTGACCGCTGCAAAACCGGAGGCGGCCAACAGTGGCTGGAGGTGCCTGCACGTCGAAACCGAACGCCTTAGGCTGGCACCACAACCCCGGCGCTGGAGCCTCGTCACCGCTACGTCGGGCTCCGAGTCTGAGGTCAACGCCACCAGACAGTACGGCCACAGATGCGCCTGATGCCCCAGCTACGGCGGCCGGTCCGGGGTCGAGGAGTGGCGTGCGCGCCGTGCGAGGGAGAAGTTGCGCCGCGCCGTGGAGGCCGAGTCGCACGCCGCGGCAGACAAGAGCACGAATGCCCTCCATGCCCGCATCCTGGCGAAGTGGCAAGCCTGGACAGCGCGTGCCCTCGCATTGGAGCAAACCCGGGCAGTCTGTGCCCTCATTGGCCTGCCCCCCAAAGACGAGGAGGAGGAGGAGGCCGATGACGCATCCGACAGCTCCGGCAGTGAGCAGATCCGACTCGATCCATATTGCGTCTTCGACTGCTAATTCCTCGACAAAGAGGGCAAGGGCAAGGGCGGCCGTGGGTGAACTTCCTTCACAGCCATGGAATTGAGGGTTTCCGTATGAGGCGGATGGGTAGGGGTGGAATAACGAGCCGCTTGGCTCGTTAAGCTCATGCTCGTTAAGCTCGTGCTCATTAAGGCTCGGCTCGTTAAGCTCGTTAAGATTAACAAGCAAAAAACCCTGCTCGGCTCGGTTTGTTTGAAGCTCATTAAGCTCGTGAGCGTCCGCGAGCGCTCGTTAACAGATTTTGATGTGTTACGGTCTACAAGATGAGTGTGTAGATGTGGTTTTTAAGAAGAAAGATGGTGACTACAAAAGGAAATGCACTATTTGTTGCCTCCTATGTAGATTAGATTGAATAGATGGGCTGAGTAGCTATGAAAATTTTGCCACGTAAGATGAAAATATGTGTTGTGTTATTACTAACGAGCTTAACGAGCTACTCGTGAAACTGGTTAGCTCGTTCGTTAAACTCATTAAGCTTAACGAGCTGAAATCGATGATTGGCTCTGTTCATTAAGAAGCGAGCCACGAGCTTAATGAGCCGAACTATCGAGCGCTCATTAAGCTCGCGTGCAACGAGCTTTTGGTCCAGTCTGTGGACGCGAACATTTGAAGGGTGACCGGACGCTATCCACGGACGTGTAGGCGGACACATTTCCGAGTTACGGTTGTAGATGCTCTTAGTTCCTGCGTTCTAAAATTGCACTAAAGCTGGGCAAGCAAAAAGGAAACCACAAGCTCTAGTCTTGGTCTCTTTGATGAACAGTGTTGGTCTCTTCTCTGTGTGGATCAGATCGGTACTGTGTGCACTTATGTGTTGCTTTGCTTTTGGTATGCATGCAACCATGTCTTTTGGTCATAGAAACTGGCAGTGGACTGACTAGGTCTGCATGCATGTGAAGAAGACTGGACGCACTGTGCTGCGTGCGTGCATGCACACGTACCGTGTACCCTGGTACGGCAGGCAGGTGCAGAAAGCGTGCATGCACTTTGACCAGAAAAGACTAACCTGTAAACCAGCAAGCTACAGCATGACCTGCCTGACTGACTTGGCATCGTTTCAATCTCATGCCTTGTCATGATTTGACCCCCCTGGAGAGAGGGAAGCCTGAGCCTGTTTGATCGGAGTCAGAAACACAGAAAAAGAAACAGCAACATGATGCTCACTTGAATTCGACGAGGTTGGGGCAAAATCACTGTTTTGACCTCAAGGGCAAAGTTTAGCACGATTTGACCTTGTTTAAAAAAAAATTCACGATCTAACCTTTTTGCTACCGCCGTCGTCTTTTGTGGTAGGGTTTCATTGCCTACCGTCAAGGTCAATGACGGTAGGACTTGACTGCGCCGTCACATTCATTCGATGTGAAAAATACCCTACCGCCAAAGCTTTTGACGGTATGCATGCACGCTGCGTGCGAGGCAGCGACAAAAACAAAAGTCAGTTAGGAGCAGAAAGCTAGCAAGGACTCTCCCATGTCTCTCAACCAGGATGGATGCATGCATGCATGTTATGCGCGAGGCAGCGACAAAAACTTTGTCCTAAAAGTCAAAACAGTGATTTTGGCCACCAGTTGAGAGTTTCTATCAAAGTTTGTCTTATTATATCATAAAAATAATAATTTTTTTGGCCTAAAAAAGAGGAATTTTTGCAAGAGCTTTCGGAATCATGAGATAATTTCCTATAAAATGTCTTGCAATGGAATTGGATAAATTTTCAGATAATTCAATTTCTACAAAAAAAAAAAACCCACACTTATAGAAAAAATTCCTAAGGATTCTAATCCTCTAATATTTCTATGAAATCTTTTGAATCGAAGAGGCTCGTGAAGCAATCACACGTGAATTTTACCTTTAACTTCATGTGCACTCAATTTTTTTGTATCTGCCTCTTGTTTACCTATGATATATTGTGCGTTGAAAAAGCACCATTAACTGTAGTTGAGAACACTGATATATGGTGTGGATTATTAGAGCAATAATTCTTTTCCATATTTTTTTGAGAATTGAAAATTCTTCATTGTACAATATCATGGTGTGGCTACAAGGAAATTCGCATGTGATGTGCGGGTGCACACAATATTGTTAGAGCAGTTAAAAGTTTCTATAAAATGTGAAAAAAATAGCGGATGCACTTCATATTATAACGTGCAAACATGTAAAATTTCATTCAAAAAAATTACCAACGTGTCCTATACAAAAGAATAAGAAATTAAGTATATAATATTGAAGTTTAAAGTGTTAAACTCTTGTATTTCCTAATCTGTCTAGACCATAGATAGTCATATTTTGGTTAAAATTTCTCAATTATTTTTCATAATTACTCGAGGCACCTCTATTGACATCGTGTGTGCCCGCACTTAATCTCCATTCTTTTCTCTTTTTTCATGTTTTGAGAAGACATTTTTTGTTTTTTTAGAAGAAGTTTGTTTAGAATCTTTTTTTTACAAGTAATAATATGCACTCGTGCAAGCTGATATAAGATCCAGGAAAACATATTCGGTGCGTGAGAATATGAGTCATAATCCATCATACTAAAAAAATTTGAATCCAAATTCAAAACACGGCATGAGAAAGTAAAATGACAAATTCAGTGGTGATAGAGAAAATGGGCCGAATTCAAGGCTCAATTTCCATTAGCTAATGTTCACTTTGTTATTTGTATTTCTTATTTCTAGAGATGTGTTTTGAATTTGGATTTAAAAATCTGTAGATATGTGTCGTATGTATATCCTCACAAAATTTCACATTTTTTAAAACTTAAAAAGAAAAAAGCACGGAGATCAGGTGCACCACAAGCCTCTACGCACAGTTAATTGCAGCCTTTCCCTCTCCTCTCTCTCTCTCTCTCTCTCTCTCTCTCTGGGTCGTTGATTGCTTCCTGATACCCCCGACCAATTATGAAGTGCCTGTTAGATGAATATATTTTGGGCCCTGAAGAGCAAGAGTTTGTAGTATCGGAAGAATCCTCCCGTAGTATTTGAGAACCAAGGTATCATTCCGTGGAGTTCTACTACAAGACAATGATCAACCCTGCACTCAAATAAAGAACTTTTCTTGGTCCCCATCTTAGTCTAGCGAGGTTGTCAAGCTCACTAGCATTGCCAATTACAATGATTAATGTATTAGGTGTATGGAATGAATTTTTGTATGCCGAGGAAATTAAAATTTAGAATATTAAAGAATAGTAAAATGAGAAAGTGAGGTTGTATTTATGAGGAATAAAGGACCGGGATCAATAATTTCACTAGTGGAATCTCTCCAAATAGCATAGGTATGGTGAACAAATTACAGTTGTGTATCGATTGAATTGCAGTGTTTATGTTTGATCATACATGTCATGATTGCATATAGGCATTACGTCCTTATATCTATAGACCGTTATCCAACTGCATCTATAGCGAATACTTCACCCAAAGACCGCTATCCAGCATGCATCTCCATGTATTAAGTAAAACAGAGTATTGGATTAAGCAAGGTGACCTAATGTTGATAGTGTAGGAGATATGCCCTAGAGGCAATAATAAATGTTATTGATTATCTCCCTGTTCATAATTAGGTTTATGTTCCATGCTATAACTGCTATGGTTCTCGAGTCTACAATAACCACGAGGCTCGGAGGAAGACTCATATGCACGTGTGGAGTAATAAAAGGTAAAATGTATTCCTAGTCTGGCCTCTAAGACTGGCTCAAGTATTGCATGATGATCCTGTTTTCCTGATCATGGGCATGGCTAAGCCGGCAATTTTGAGGGCACAATATTAGAAGAACATTTGTGTTGAATCGACCCGAATTGATGTTATGCTATGAGATACATTCGTCATTAGTTAATGGTTTATAACACAGAGATGGTTAACGTTTGCATGATTCCTTAGACCATGAGAGTATCGAGTTTCTTCATGCTTGCTTCATGAACTTTGGGGTTTATTAAACGTCATCCGTAAATGGGTGGCTATTACGGCGGCTTACGGGTTCATGGAAAAGTATGTCAAGTAACTTGATAGCTCAAGATTTGGATTTGCGCCTCCGACGATGGAGAGATATCTCTGGGCCCTCTCGGTGTTACGGTATCCATCATCGTCTAGCCAGACACTTTGTGATTTGATCACGGGGATGCCGGAACACGAGAACGAGAAAAGAGAACAATACCGGTAACGAGGTAACTGGCATAGTGGACAAGTTGTTGATCCACGGGGATGCCAACATGTCTCACCTCGGGTAATTGTAACATATCGCGAAGCAACAGGAATAGCGCACGGCAACTGGAGGTTCACTCGAATATTCATTCGTGTGGGTATAGGGGTCAATATGGGTGTCCACGGCTCCGATGTTGATCATTGATCGGAAGGGGTTCCGGGTCATGTCTATGCTTCACCGAACCTATAGGGTCACATGCTTAAGGGTCATCTATCTGCTGAATACTAGACAGGGAGTCTGAGAGAAAATCATCGAAAAAGTTTCGGACACCGGAAAAGTTTCGGACAGCGGAAAAGTTCCGCAGAGAGAACACCGGAACAGTTTCGGTAAAACTGAAAAGTTGTTTCAGGGGATACCATTAAGTCAAATTGGTTTCGGCACATGCCTGATAATTCTTGGAGGGTGCCAGAATCATTCTGGAAACTTTCTGGAATTTTCCGGAATGAAAACCGGAAATGTTCCGGAGCTGCCGAAACCGCTTCAGATGCTTTCCGCAGATGAAAATCACTAAACCGGAATTGTTCCGGCTCGCGTTGAAAATTATTTTGGTGGGTACTGGAAATGTTCTAAGCCCACATGAATATTTTCAGTTCGATCAGACGCTGAAAAATGTCGTCGTGAATAGTGAAAGTGCTTTTCGAGATATTTATGGAAAAGTCACCTTTTGGGATATTTTCCCAAAAAGGTTTCTAGAAGGCTTGGGGGCCAAGAAACCCTACCCCTTGGATTTCCTATAAATAGAGGTGGAGGGGCTGCCTCCACACTCACTTTCTTCTCACATACAAGTGCCATGACATTTCTGGCTTCTCTCTCCCTCCCAGCGAAATAGTTTCGTAGAGCCGAAAGGCTGTCTGGGTTCCGGTGGGAACTAGTTCTGGACGGCGAAGCCCTGCCGGATAGATGACACCGTATGTGTGCAACTGTGTAGAGAGATCGTAGTTTCGGTCTTAGTTCGAGAGTGCCTCCCGAAGGGCTGTCCGAGTGACTGTCCGAGTTTCGATGGTCCTCCCGAAGGGCTGTCGGAGTGACTGTCCGAGTTTCGATGGTCCTTCTGAAGGGCTGTCCGAGTGACAGTCCGAGTTTCGATGGTCCTCCCGAAGGGATGTCCGAGTGACTGTCCGAGTTTCGATGGTCCTCCCGAAGGGCTGTCCGAGTGACTGTCCGAGTTTCGATGGTCCTCCCGAAGGGCTGTCCGTGACACCGTCCGAGGGACTGTCCGACCGCCTCCCGGAGGGCTGTCCGGGGGCGGATGAGGGTATACATCCTCGCGGTTGGGAGGTTGTAAATCCTAGCTGCGGGGATCTGCACCGCCGATCGTCATCGACTCTACTTCCGCTGCGCTACGAGTCGGTAACGAAACAGATCAAAGCTTGTATGCAGTCTCCATAGTGATCCTGGGCTGGTACGTAGGTCGGAAAATTTTTGTTTTCTGCTGCGTTACCCTACAGTGGCATCAAGAGCCGTGCTATGCGTAGATGCAGGTTACGATCTAGAATACATGGAGATGTATGGGTATTGCATAATATAATTTTGGAGTAGATAAGATCTATTGCTGAAAATTATTTATGCGGGTAGCAGATGAAGTCTGTTACCCGATGTTCTTGTTGCTTCCCTGGAATTTGCGTTTGCTCAATCTCGAGACAGCATGGTGGAATTTCACAAAGTTCTGGCAATCCGCGATCCTGATTGATCAACGAAGTGCTATCAGTTCTTTGGATTCCACCATAGTCAAAAGAAATATGAAATTCGCAGACGAAAGGGCAATGCAGATGTGATCTGCACGGGGGTCACGCGTATGACGAAGTTTAGTATGGGGCTCGAGATTTTATTATCTCGTGTTTCATACACCCTGGAATGTTAATCTAGCGACTTGGATTATCATGCTTGATGATGGACGTTGGTAGCTTCGGTTTGTTTCGAAACCTTAGAAGCCACGTAAAACAAGTTTTTGCATGAACCGATTAGAGGCGTCTAACTTGGTTTTGCAGGATGGTTTGCATGTGCATGTGATGTGGTATAGCAGTGTTCATAATAATTTGATTATGTATGAGATGACTATATGATGTAATTTGATTAAACATGACCTACGTGTCATGATTCGGCATGATGGCTGGAGCCATATGATTGCACTTTAATGACCTGCGTGTCAACCTTATGTAATGCACTTATTTTATTAGCTATAGAGATAGCAATATTATCTGGTGCATCGACAAGGTGGTGGCAATCTTCGCAAAGGTGAACACCGGCACGAATGCCGAAGACGAAGAAAACTTGACTTCTCCGTCAGAAAGGGCTATACCATATCATGCTAATTATGAATTGCCTGAGATGTTTATCCCTTTGTTGCACCCTTCTTGATTGCGCGGTAGTCGCTTTTTATTAGGGTGATCTCTCACTAAAATATCAAGTAGTTAGTGTTCTCCCAAGTGTAGCACCGTCACGGCACCTAACTTTTCGGGGTATCACAGGATCTCCCTGGGTACGAACGATTAGGGATGTGTGAGGCGGGTGAGTTGAGACCTCGCAGCGAGATCACTTGGTTGTCTTGACGTTCTGGAAGGATCTCCCTGAGCTCGGAACACGCCCATCGAAAGATGAACAAGAGTCACATAGAGATGTGATCGGCAAGTTTGCCTACCGATTGAAGTTCGCGCCATCAGTGTTCATCTCGTTCAATGGCGTTGAATGGATATGCGGATCTTGTATCACTCATAATCAATTATGAGATATATTGATTTGAGTGGGAGCGCACTGTTGAATTAACTTGTTTAATTCTCAGTGCAATTAATTTTGAACACTGTCTAAGTGTGATTTGCATAATAGTTGTAGAAGAATGGCTCGCGTTTCCACCTTCCCTGTTAAAATTGAATAAAGCTGTTAAATATCTGGTTAAAACTTGGTTGGTAACGTAATGTGAGGATTGTCCTCAAGAGTGCCGAGAAGGACTATGTCCTATCGCATACTTTCGGTATTCTCCCGCTAATGCTATGGATGATATGACTCTCGTCCTTCGATCCAAAAGCTAGAATTCCTTTTCAGTCAAAGTGCAATATGTTTGCTTCCATGAGACCCGAACTTCGAAAGTTTGGATAGTTATGTCATATTCATGGAATCTGAAAATCATTTTCAGAGACAGGCAAAGGCTAAAAGATATGAGATATCCAAAGCAATGTTTGTTTACAAACTATTAGCAAAGGAGTTTACTATGCATTAGACTGATAAAGAGAGGGATCCAGGAGAACGCCTGTCATATGATGAAAGGTGAATAAAACAACAACTTAAAGAGAAAGGAAGTGTCCGAAGGGTGTTAGTGAGACTTTCACGCCTAGGAAGTCCAGGGCTAACGCCACTCTTAAAGTTGGATGCTTCTTCTGAGAGTAGGAGAAATACTAAAAGTTAAACTGTTAGAAGTATAAAGGCAAAAGGAAAGAAGACTGGAATATCCAGCTCATGTATGAATGTCATACAAGTTTTTGATGTATAGAAGGCTGGTCAAAGATATAGTTCTTGGGAATTATGGTTAAACATGTTAATCACTAATTCTTGGGTATTGTGAGTTAATCACAAAGATACCCGCTTGATTGCATTCTGTTGCAACTCGATGTAAGAACTACTATGGCCTGAAAGACTAGCCAGGAATGAGGTTTAGATACACGCAGGGAACATAGTAAATGTTACTATGCCTTCCATAGGTGTATTCCCTATGTATTTACTTTCATAATTCATTTTAGAGTTTCACACTCTAGCCCTTTGCATAAGGTATCTTGCAAGAAGGTTGTTCATAAGAGAACTTTTGATGTTCGGTGTTATGAATAACATAAGGGCCATACTTTCATTATGAATGAGACGTATGTTATGAACATTGATAACAATACATTACCTCTGGGTTTACTTTCATAATTCATTTTAGAGTTTCATACACTCTAGCCCTTTGCACAATGTTTGTTGCAAAAGAGTTGTTCATAAAACAACAATTGTTGTTCAATATTATGAATAACATGAAGGGCCATGCTTCCATCCTAGATGGGATGTATGTTATGAATATTGATGGAAAATATGATACATCCATAACACTGACGCTAAATGTCGCAAGACTAAAAGAATACCACACAAGTGTGGCACTGCATTTGGTCACATTGGAGAAACCCGCATGGAAAATTTCATTATGATGGATTTTGAAGTCGTTTGATTTTGAATCATCTGACACTTGCAACTTTCCTCTGAAAAGTGTAGTGATTGAAATACCGTTCACGGGCCATAAGGAACGAGCAAAGAACATATTGGTGATCATACATTGTGATGTGTGTAGTCCAATAAATGTTGTTGCAAGTAGTGGATTTATCTATCTTCAGAAATGACTCAAGTAGATATATGGATATTTACTTGTTGAGACGAAGTATGGATCTTTTGAATTCATTCATAAGGTTTTCAAAAATGAAGTAGAAGTTATTGTAACAAGAAAATTATGTTTCTACAATTCGATTGCAGAAAGGAAAATTTGAGTTACAAGTTTAGCAAATGTCTGATGAGTTATGAAAGGGGTTTCATAACTTGCACCTCCCGGAACACCACTGCAAGTGAAAAGTCCGTGAAGATGTAATCGAACCATTTATGACATGGTAAGATCAAAGATGACATAAATAAATTTGCCATTATCCCTTTTATAGAGTGATGCTTTAGAGACTGCGGCTTTTACACTGAAAAGAGCTCCATCAGGTCTGTTGAAATGACGCCATGGTATGGTACGCCCAACCATGTTATATCTTTTCTTAACATTTGGAATATGGGGCTTGTGTAAAAGGTTACAAACCTATTCCAAATCAGACAAGTGCTATTTTGTAGGTTATCCCAAGTCATTGGGTATTCCCCCACCACTATACCGAGGCAAACGATTTTGCCACAAAACGGTATGCTTTTAAAGAGAATAGTTCTTACAAAAGGTGAGTGGGAGGACAGTGCAACTCGACGAGATAACCAGTATCTTCGTCATCAGGTCAAAGGAAAGGAACCTTGGAAGTAATTCCGGAGTTTCCTACTGCGACTGATACGGAAGCCTATACATGAGATGTATGGACTTCGGTCGATCTTGCAGCTGAACCACGTAGGCAAAGCTCGTGCAAACCTATCAGGTGCGCAAACGAGATATTGTTGTTGGACAACAGTATACCTACAATACACAAGGAAGCGTTGATGGGCCCTGACTCCGGAATTGGCTAAAAGCCAATACAATCCGAGATAGTTTCCATATAAATGATTCAAGATTAAGATCTTGATACACCTTTCGAAAGACTTAGAGTCTAACGAATATTTATGGAACTAAAAACTGATACGGATAAAAATGTTTTATCCATAAAGCTCGACTTGTTGCAATAACAAGTTCAAGGAGTTGACTACGATGAGATTGTCTCACCGTAGCGATACTTAAAGTCGGTTCGGGTTGAACTAGCAATTAATACATATTTCAATCATGAGATATGAAACATGGATGACGAAAGGATTTCCATCTGATGGAAATGAAACCTAGGACTTGTATGTGATATAGTCCAAAGTAATTTGTCGATCCAGAGGATGCTAGTAAGTATGCAAACTTCAGAGTTCCCGCGATGGACAGAAGAGAGCAAAGTGGAGTTGGAATCTTCGTTTTTGATGGAATGGTCAAAGGGGTTTGACTTCATCAAATGGGTATCGAAGATGCTTGTGATTCAAGAAAGTAAGTGGGAGCATAATAATATTTCTAAAAACCTTGTGTACTTGACACATTGTTAATTGGAAATAAATTTCTTGACACGAATTAGGACTTCATTTGAAAATAGTTTTTCGATGAAGTGCTTAGGCTAAATAGCCTCAATATTAGGCATGATGATCTATGGAGATAGATTTACCTAATGGGGCTAAGCTATGAATACATATTGACAAGATGCTAAAACCTTTTAGCATTGAAAAACGTCAAGGAGTGATTCTTGCCGAAGTCACATGGAAAGAGTTTTTGCAAGACTCGGTGTCCCAAAACACTGATGAGCAAAATACATGATGGTGATTCCACACACTCTTGTGTTTGGATTAATCATGTATTCCATGGTATGTAAAAACAACCAGATATGTCCAATACTCCAAAGTTGTTGCGAGTATAGATACCAAAGTGATCAAAGTACTGATCATAGGACAACAGTGAAAGATGTCATTGAGTACTAGGGTAGTAGTGATGACATGTTTTCTCGCAAGCAGAGATTATGAAGTGCTCATTGTAAAGTAATTACATCGATACAGTCTTCATCAATGCTCCATGCGATTTTCGATTTAAGTTAAGGTTTTTTTGTGTAATACACAATATGGTGGCACGGTAGTTGGAAATTGTTCCAAACAAGATACTGTGGCGAATTCTATAACAAAGGCTGAGTATGTTGATGCTTAAGAAGCGACAAAGAAGTTGTTGAATCATATAGTTCATTCATGAACTTAGTATGGTTCCAAGATGGCTTTGGTCTATGGGACACTATTGCAGATAGTTGCTCCATAGCTCAGTCCGAGGAATCAGGTTTCGACCAATGATTCACACATATGCAACGCCAAGTCCACACAAAATATGAATTTTGTGAAAGCGTGAAAACGCGAGGATATGCAAAGTTACACACAGAGCTGAAGTCGTCAGATCCGTTGGACATCAGGCTATACCACAAGCGAAGCATATTTTACACCAGTATGCCATAGGTGTAAAGTGCATTAGCATTGACTAGATTATTGACTCTAGTGCAAGTGGGAGTCTGTAGGAGATATGCCCTAGAGGCAATAATAAATGTTATTGATTATCTCCCTGTTCATAATTAGTTTTATGTTCCATGCTATAACTGCTATGGTTCTCGAGTCTACAATAACCACGAGGCTCGGAGGAAGACTCATATGCACGTGTGGAGTAATAAACGGTAAAATGTATTCCTAGTCTGGCCTCTAAGACTGGCTCAAGTATTGCATGATGATCCTGTTTTCCTGATCATGGGCATGGCTATGCCGGCAATTTTGAGGGCACAATATTAGAAGATCATTTGTGTTGAATCGACCCGAATTGATGTTATGCTATGAGATACATTCGTCATTAGTTAATGGTTTATAACACAGAGATGGTTAACGTTTGCATGATTCCTTAGACCATGAGAGTATCGAGTTTCTTCATGCTTGCTTCATGAACTTTGGGGTTTGTTAAACGTCATCCGTAAATGGGTGGCTATTACGGCGGCTTACGGGTTCATGGAAAAGTATGTCAAGTAACTTGATAGCTCAAGATTGGGATTTGCGCCTCCGACGATGGAGAGATATCTCTGGGCCCTCTCGGTGTTACGATATCCATCATCGTCTGGCCAGACACTTTGTGATTTGATCACGGGGATGCCGGAACACGGGAACGAGAAAAGAGAACAATACCGGTAACGAGGTAACCGGCATAGTGGACAAGTTGTTGATCCACGGGGATGCCAACATGTCTTACCTCGGGTAATTGTAATATATCGTGAAGCAATAGGAATAGCACACGGCAACTGGAGGTTCACTCGAATATTCATTCGTGTGGGTATAGGGGTCAATATGGGTGTCCACGGCTCCGATGTTGATCATTGATCGGAAGGGGTTCCGGGTCATGTCTATGCTTCACCGAACCTATAGGGTCACACGCTTAAGGGTCATCTATCTGCTGAATACTAGACAGGGAGTCTGAGAGAAAATCACTGAAAAAGTTTCGGACACCGGAAAAGTTTCGGACAGCGGAAAAGTTCCGCAGAGAGAACACCGGAACAGTTTCGGTAAAACTGAAAAGTTGTTTCAGGGGATACCATTAAGTCAAATTGGTTTCGGCACATGCCTGATAATTCTTGGAGGGTGCCAGAATCATTCTGGAAACTTTCTGGAATTTTCCGGAATGAAAACCGGAAATGTTCCGGAGCTGCCGAAACCGCTTCAGATGCTTTCCGCAGATGAAAATCACTAAACCGGAATTGTTCCGGCTCGCGTTGAAAATTATTTTGGTGGGTACTGGAAATGTTCTAAGCCCACATGAATATTTTCAGTTCGATCAGACGCTGAAAAATGTCGTCGTGAATAGTGAAAGTGCTTTTTGGGATATTTATGGAAAAGTCACCTTTTGGGATATTTTCCCAAAAAGGTTTCTAGAAGGCTTGGGGGCCAAGAAACCCTACCCCTTGGATTTCCTATAAATAGAGGTGGAGGGGCTGCCTCCACACTCACTTCCTTCTCACATACAAGTGCCATGACATTTCTGGCTTCTCTCTCCCTCCCAGCGAAATAGTTTCGTAGAGCCGAAAGGCTGTCTGGGTTCCGGTGGGAACTAGTTCTGGACGGCGAAGCCCTGCCGGATAGATGACACCGTATGTGTGCAACTCTGTAGAGAGATCGTAGTTTCGGTGTTAGTTCGAGAGTGCCTCCCGAAGGGCTGTCCGAGTGACTGTCCGAGTTTCGATGGTCCTCCCGAAGGGCTGTCGGAGTGACTGTCCGAATTTCGATGGTCCTCCCGAAGGGCTGTCCGAGTGACAGTCCGAGTTTCGATGGTCCTCCCGAAGGGCTGTCCGAGTGACTGTCCGAGTTTCGATGGTCCTCCCGAAGGGCTGTCCGAGTGACTGTCCGAGTTTCGATGGTCCTCCCGAAGGGCTGTCCGTGACACCGTTCGAGGGACTGTCCGCCCGCCTCCCGGAGGGCTGTCCGGGGGCGGATGAGGGTATACATCCTCGCGGTTGGGAGGTTGTAAATCCTAGCTGCGGGGATCTGCACCGCCGATCGTCATCGACTCTACTTCCGCTGCGCTACGAGTCGGTAACGAAACAGATCAAACCTTGTATGCAGTCTCCATAGTGATCCTGGGCTGGTACGTAGGTCGGAAATTTTTTATTTTCTGCTGCGTTACCCTACAGATAGGACATTCTCTTTACCTCCAGCTCATCACCGAGAAAACTAGGCAACTATGTTTTTTACCCTTAGTGGCAGTAACACAGTACAAGCCTTTTTCCCTTTCTGTCACCGGGATAGATTACTTGCAAGGTTAAACCCAACCAACATACACAACTCCCTCTTGGAGATCATTCATCTAAAAATGGCAAGTGCAAGACTAATAGATCGGAGAGCATGTACATATATAAATCATGCAGCAAAGAACCAAAACAAACCAAATAGAAATCCATATATAATATGATCATAAAGTGACAATTCATCACACCGCAACAAGCACACCGTCCTCCATCAATATTTGAGAATAAAGGTATCAATCCGTGGAGTTCTACCAGAAGCCAATGATCAGCCCTGCACCCAACTAAAGAAATTTTATTGGTCCACAATTTAGTCTTGTGAGGCTGTCAATCTCAATAGCTTTGCTAATTACAAGCATTAATGTATCGTGTGTATGGAATTGATTTTTGAATGCAAAGGAAATTTAAATTAAGAATATTAAAGAACAGTAAAACAAGAAAGTGAGATTGTATTTATGTTTGATCATACATGTCATGATTGAATATAGGCATTACGTCCTTATATCTATAGACTGTTATCCAACTGCATCTATAGCTAATACTCCACCCACAGACCGCTATCCAGCATGCATCTCTAAGTATTAAGTAAAACAGAGTATTGCATTAAGGAAGGTGTTATAATGTTGATAGTATATTCTCTTTACCTCCAGCTCATCACCGAGACAATTAGGCAACTATGGTTTTACCCTTAGTGGTAGTAACACAGTACTAGCCTTTCCCCTTTTCTATCACTGGGATAGATTACTTGCAAGGTTAAACCCAACCAACATACACAAACTCCCACCTTGAGATCATTCATCTAAACATGGCCAGTGCCAGACTAATAGATCGAAAAGCATGTACATATATAAATCATGCAGCAAAGGCCGAAAAAAATAGAACTCCATATATAATCTGATCATAAAATGACAATTCATCACATTGTAACAAATACACCAAGTATTACATCATATGGCTCACAATCATGTAGCACAACTCATGTGACCTTTGAATTGAAGAACGAGAGAGAGGGGATGCCGCATAGCTATTGTTATGGACCCAGAGTCCAAGGAGGACTACTCACACATGATCATCGGAGCAGCAGAGTTGATGAAGAAGGTTCTAGCAACAATTTTTCCCTCCGACAGAGTACCGGAAAAGGACCCCAGATTGGAGCTCCTCAGAACAGTAACTGGTGGCGTCTTTAAAAGTTCCCCAATAAATATGATAGGGTTATTTGGGTATATATAGAGCCAGGGGCGTCGAGAGGCGACAAACAGGAGCCAAAAGGGCTCCATGCGGTGGGCCATATAGCCAGCCCCTGGCCATGTGGTTGGGTCACGTGGAGGCCTTGGGCCTCTTCTCTGGCGGATCTTTGGCCCAAGGTGGTATCTTGTTCATTTCCTCCGACAGCGTATTTTTCCTGTATTTTTCTGGTCTCCCAAAAATAATTATTTCTGTCATACAGAAACAACAAAAAATAGCAAATGGCACTTGGCACTAGATTAATAGGTTAGTCCAATAAAAATCATAGAAAAGTGTGCCAAAACTAGGTATAAATGTTACAAATATAGCATGAACATAACAAATATTATAGATATGTTTGTGACGTATCAGCATTCCCAAGCTTAATCCCTGCTGACCCCGAGTAGGTAGATGACAAAATGAAATAATTTTTGTTTTGAATGCTACCTTAACATGAACATGATTATCTGATGTTGTCTCATTAAAGTTTAACATAAGAATAGCGATGCAAAGCAACTGTCTATAGTTAAAAATTATCAAACAATATCAAAGCATTAAGACAAATTCACTATTATTCTTCCATGAATCAATGCATCAAGTCAACGTTCCCTTTGCCAAAGGTTTAGAAAGAATGTCAACATCATAAACCAACCCAAGGTCGACCAACCCAAGGTCAGTTTCAACCTTTGTATTTCTCTATGTTTAATGGTAATCTTATCATAAACCAACCCAAGGTCGACCAAGTAAAATAACTTTATGATCTTTCTGTATTATCGATGCAACTTACTCGTGCAATACTCAAGTGCAAGTTCTAGACCTTAACACTCATAGGGAAAAAGAGAATAATGATGGAGGTTTATGAGAAGTCAAAAACATGATAGTCTTACATCAACACAGCTGATCATTAGGCAGCTTTAAGGCCTTGTAATCGATGTTAATGGAAGGATTAGGAATTGCCATGCAACGGATACACTAGAGCTATGAATGTATGAAAGCTCTCCAATAGAGTAGTGGGGTGTGCATCCAACTTGCTTGCTCATGAAGACCTAGAGCATTTGAGGAAGCTCTTCCTTGGAATATACAAGCCAAATTTAATAATGTGAAGATTCCCACTAGTATATGAAACATGAAGTACATAAAAACTCTATTACAATGCAACAATGCTACTTTGAAGCACTTTATAATTTTCTGCTAAAAACGGGTGCTACTTTGAAGCACAAGCGTATACTAAAAAGGAAAATGGGGTTGCTCCTTCTCTCATCCTCTTTTTCTTTCTTTCCTTTTTCTCTTTTTTTTGACACCTCCATGGTGCACCTTTTATTTGATCTCTCATGGTAAAAGCTACACCTTACAATGACGAACAATACACGTTTTTGAATATATCTATAACTCAACTCAACTAATCCACATGATGTAGAAACTCTATATGAATGCCTCTGGCAGTGTGCCAGGATGTGCAATGATCTAGCGTAGCATATATTTGAAAATAAATAACAATGGTTGTGCCATATAAATATCATGCCAGCTATATATGATCATGCAAAGCAAAATGATAGTGAAGGATCACATCCCTAGTCATGTAATGTAATGTAAATGATGATGGATGTTGCGTGGCAATATATCTCGGAATGGCTATGGAAATGCCATGATATGTAGGTATGGTGGTTGTTTGGAGGAAGATATATGGGATTATGTGTTGGAGAACATGAGGAATTCCTCCCGTGGGATTTGGATGTATCAGCGAAGTATGCACCTTGTTTCGATGTGAGAGTGGAAGTGCATAAAGTTTCATACTTTCATTAATCACAAAGAAATTAACATACAACAAAAGTGTTTTGTGGCATTAACATAGAACCATGCAATTTCGTACTCCGACGGGGTAGTTTCATAGGAGTTAACCATTTTACATCTCGGCCTAAACCAAAGTCTTTGGTTTACTTACAACACCACTTCAACACTTTGATCTACTCCAGTTTCTATTTAAGTTCCCAACTTTTAGTTTAATAAATGAAAGAATGGCTTAGGTGTAGTCAACTTTAACACACTAACCATTTATAGATGCAAGCTCCACTACTAGGGAAAACCTTATAGGTGGAGGCTTAACAATAGCGCGGGTCAGAGGTACGCGCTACTGCTACTTTACAGTAGCGACTGTCGAAGCTACGCACTACTGCTATCTATTTAGCAGTAGCGGGGGTGTACCAAACGGCGCTGCTGCTAAGTGGGCCCCACCGTACCCACCAGGCTAGGTATAGTAGCAGCGCGGCGTAAAGAACACGCGCTACTGCTAAGAAGATAGCAGTAGCGCAGGCTACAGACCCGCCGCTGTAACTATGGTTGCACTGTCCCACGCCAGCTGCAGACCTGCGCTACTGCTACTGCACTTAGCAGTAGCGCTGGTCGTGGACCCGCGCTGCTGCTAAGGCGCAGCTCCCACCTTTTCCAATCCCCTCCCCCTTCCCCCTCCTCTCTCCCTCACTTGCTTCTCCCTCACTTGCTTCTCCCTCACTTGCTTCTCCCCCATCACTACTAGCTAGCTTTGTTCTCTCTTCCTTCTCCTACCTCTCTTCCCTCTCCTTGAATGCCCCCTCCACCATCTCCATTAATGCACCCCTTTCTCTCTTCCTCACTTTTCTCTCCTCCCTCCACTAGTTAGAGCCATCTCCTTGCCCAACTAGCTAGATCTACCCATTTAATGAAGTGACCTATCTACCTCCCCAACTAGATCTATCCATTTAATGAAGTAAAGCCATATCTTTGTCGACTTTCGATCCCTAGGTGTGTAGCGACACCGACCTCATCATCATGCTCGATCTCTCTCGAGATAGGTTAGTAAAAACTTGTGCTTTGCATGAATGGAAATATGTGTGTGTGTGCGATATGACCGAATCGGGCGATATGATTGAAATTGTGCGTGACATGAGATGAGTTGCTTATGTTTTGCCGAAATGTCGATTTATTTCCGTTTCGGTGAATTTCGGGCAAACTCTATTTGTCCTATTTTTAGGGAAGGTCATGCCGAATTTTTGTATGACTTTGATGCATGCATGCATGCGTTTATAATCCTTTTGCTTATTATACCGCGCAGGCGATCATGAAGGTCAGTGGAAGGATGGTGGAAAGATGGTTGCGATCCGCGGTGCACGACATGTATGAAAATAACTGGAAGGAGATTTTATGTCCGTGTCGAAGATGCAAAGGAGTAGTCCGGCTCGACCTCTTTAAGGAAGGCCGTTTGAAGGCGCACCAGCTCATGACTGGTTTCATGGATGGCTATACTAGGTGGATAAGTGAAGATGATGATTATGAGGATGTCGACGAGGCAGCCAATGATGACTTGGGGCCAGACGAAGAGATGACCGATAATGGCGCCGGAGAAGAGGCCGGACATGGCGGCGGAGAAGAGGCCAGCCATGGGGGCGGAGAAAAGGCCGGACATGGGGGCGGAGAAGGAGGCTGGACATGACGGAGAAGACGCGGACACGCCGGAGCCTTCATCGCTACTAAGTTCAATCATGCGGGACCCTCATGTTCGATACCTTCTTCTCAAGAACACTACTAGCGACAGAGCTGCTTCTAGAGAGGAGGCCAAGTTGGAGCAACTGGAGGTAGACTCAAAGACTCCATTGTATGATGGTTGCGATCCCAAGGTGACCCGCTTGAGTTTCACGCTCAAACTTCTAAAGAGGAAGGCTAAAAACAAATGGACTGACAGAAGCCTCGATGAGCTTCTCAAGTATCTAAAGAAGGTTCTTCTCGCAGGGAACCTATGTCCTACTAGTGTCGATGCGGGCAAGAAGATCGTGTGCCCTCTTGATCTGCCGCACATTAGATACCATGCATGCATCAACGATTGCATCATTTATCGGAAGGAGCACGCGAAAAAACTAGTTGTCCGGTGTGCAATGCTTCTCGATACAAGAAGGCCGGAAAAAAATCTCCCCAGAAAGTTGTATGGTACTTACCGATCACTCCCCGTCTGCAATGTTATTTCGTAGATCCTAAGGAAGCAAAGTTCATGCGCTGGCACGCGGAGAGGGTGAAGCCCGATGATGGAGATGATCCGAAGCCGAGACACCTCGCGGATGCAAACCAGTGGAGAGCGTTCAACACCGAATATCGATATTTCGCATGTGATCCAAGGAACATCGTGCTTTTCGCTAGTACCGATGGCATGAATCCGTTGGCAACCAGAACACCAACCATAGCACATGGCCCGTGTTTGTATGGATATACAACCTCCCCCCTGGTTGTGCATGAAGACAAAGTACATACACATGAGCATGCTGATTCTAGGGCCAAAACAACCAGGAAATAATATTAATCTGTATCTGGGGCTACTGAAAGAGGAGCTAGACACGTTATGGACAACACCGGTCAAGACATGGGATGCCAGCAAAGGAGAGTATTTCTATATGAGAGCCACGCTGATGACGACGGTGCACGACTATCTCGGTTACGGATATGTATCAGGCCAGGTGTGCCACAGATATGGCGGATGCACCAGGTGCATGGATGATACAACGTCTTAGCAGCTAACGAAAGATGGCGGGTCTGGGAAAATCGTGTACATGGGGCATCGAAGATGGCTCGAGAAGGATGATCCGTGGAGAAACCATGGAGATCTATTCAATGGTGAGGCTGAGCATCGGGGACCTCCACGTAAGAGGAGCGGCGCCGAAATCTATGAGTTGTTGAAAAACTGGGAAGAGTACCCCTCACCGGGCAAGATGAAAAAGCGCCTGAGCCGCTGCTGAAGGTATGGAAAACGAGGTCTGTTTTCTATGACTTGGAGTACTAGCCCAAACTCGAGACGCCTCATTGCCTTGATCAAATGCATATCACGAAGAATGTCCTCGAGAGCTTGCTTGGCTCACTGATGAACATGCCGGAGAAGACCAAGGATGGGCCGAAGGCAAGAAGAGACTTGGAAGATTTGGAAATCAGGGCAGATCTCCACATGCCCCATAAAAAGTCATCGGAGGAAACGGAGATGGAGACGGAGGCGGGGGACAGGGGCAAAAAAGTGAATAAGAAGGAAGAGAATTATTGCTCCCCTTCTTGCTTCACCTTAAGTCCGAAGGAGATCGATCAATTCTTCAAGTGCCTTAACGGAATCAAATTTAGTTTCGGTTACTGTGGGAAGATAAGCAGATTTCTAGACACCAAGAAGAAAAGGTTCAGCGGGATGAACTCTCATGACTGTCACGTGATGACGACGCAGATACTCCCGGTTCCCCTTAGAGGGATAATGGACAAGCACGTCCGTGACACGCTTACTAGTATCTGCAGCTTTTTCGACGTTATCTCTCGAAAGTCGATCAGTGTGAAGCAGCTCCGAAGGCCACAGGAAGAGATCATTGTCATACTAAATGAGCTTGAGATGTACTTCCCGCCCGTGTTCTTTGACGTCATGGTGCATCTGTGTGTCCACATTGTGGACGACATCATCCACCTCGGGCCGACATTCCTGCATAGCATGATGTCGCTCAAGAGGATGAATGGGGTCATCAAATGATTCGTTCGTAACATGTCCCGTCCGGATGGAAGCATCGTCCAGGGCTATCTGACCAAAGAGTGCATCTCCTTCTGCGAGAATTATCTATATGGCGGAGACCTTGTTGTTCGTTTGCCCGTTAACAAGCACCTTGGGAGGCTCGGAGGAGAAGGTCACACCAATGGCCGGAGGGAACTGCATGTGGACCACTCGGATTGACGCAATGACTTTGACAGAGCAAACTTAGTAGTGCTACAGCACCTAGACGTGGTTGATCCTTTCGCGACACTGCACAAAGAAACCATCGCAAAGAAGTACCGTGACTGGGGGCTACGCAAGACGGCGCGCAAGTTATTAGAGAGCACAACTCCAGTTTCTTGCCTTGGTTCAAAGAGCATGTTCTTGATAATCCCCCGGAAGAGGGCTCTACGGACGGATTGCTCATATACGCCTTAGCACATGGCCCCGCGGCCAACCTCGTGACCTATCAGGCATACGATATCAACGGATACACGTTCTACACGGAGGCCAAAGATATAAACAGTGATTTCCAAAACTCAGGGGTGACGATGGAATGCACGACCGACGACAACAACGCAACTGAAAGATTCCATGGAAGGGTCGATGAGATCTGGGAGCTTGACTACTCTGGACTGCACAATGCGACGATGTTCTGTGTCAGATGGGCTAAGAACGTCGAAAGAGAAAACCGGTGTTTCACTACCATGTCTATACCCGACGCTAAGAGCGCTACCGTGAACGTCATCGCCAAAAATGAGCCATGGGTACACGCTAAGCACGTGACACAATGCTTCTTCCTAACCGACCCGAGCAATCCCAGTCGTGTTGTCGTGAGGAGAGGTAAAAGGAACATCGTCGGAATGGATGGAGTCGCGAACGAGGAAGACTATGACCAGTACGGCAACCCGATGAGGGAAGATGACGATGACGATGAAGTATACGTCAAAACAAGAATCAAGACTACATTACCTAAGAAAGATCGTACTCCATGGAAAAGCAAATGTCACAACGAGGGGCTCAATTATTCGACAGCGAACCAGAAAGGAAAGAAGCTCACTCATAAACGTCGTCAACGCTGAGAAACCATCATTTATATATATGTATCTATTTTCTGTACGCACTTAACTGTTATCGGTCAAATGATGTAATATATATCGCCTGAGTTATATACATTGTATCCCCTTCTTCCCACCATGCATGGTTGCGGCTCGGTCGTCTTTCGGAAAAGAAAAAAAAAGAAAAAGCAGAAAGGAGAATGAAAAGAAAAAGAAAATGAAAAGAAAAATGAAAAGAATAGAAAAGAAAATGAAAAGAAAAAGAAAAAGGAGAAAGGAAAAAGAAATTGAAAAGAAAAAGGAATGGAATAGAAAAGAAAAAATGAAAAGGAAAAGAAAAAGGAGAAAGAAAAAAGAAAATGAAAAGAAAAAGGAAAGGAATAGAAAAGAAAAAATGAAAAGAAAAAGAAAAAGGAGAAAGGAAAAAGAAAATGAATAGAAAACTTAAAAGAAATAACTTAGCTATAGCTAACTTTGCTATAGCTAACTTAGCTATAGCGCGGGTTGCGGCAGCCCGCGCTACAGCTACTTACGATAGTAGTAGCGCCGGTTTTCGAACACGCGCTATAGCTAACTTACCTATAGCGTGGGTTGAGATCCCGTGCTACTGCTATTTTGACTTAACCCCCGCGCGGGCCTCCCTCCTTTCTCCCCCAATTCCCCATTCCCCATTCCGCCCCTGCCTCCTCGTGCCGTCGCTGGAGCCCGTCCTCGACGCCCTGCCTCCTCACCGTCGCCGCGCCTGCCTCCTGGATGACGCCCCTGCCTCCTCGACCTCGCCGCGCGCCTGCCTCCTCGACGTCGCCGCGTGCCTGCCTCCTCGACGTCGCCCCTCCGGTGCCCGCGCGTCCCCGCCTAGCCTCCGACTCTCCTCGGCGCCGCCGTCTCCCCCGACCTCCACCTCCCCCCACCGTCTCTCCCAACCCCCCTCAGTAAGTCCCCCACCCCTCCTCTCTCTCATTTTTCTCTCTCTATCTTCCTAGGTGGAGGTTTTAGGGTTCTAGTATTTAGAAGTTTAATTGATTTCTAGGGTTTAGAAGGTTAATTAGGGTTAACAGAGATATGCATTGGACACTTTAATTAGGTTAATTAGGGTTAATTAGTCCTTCATCAATTAGGTTAAAGAAGTGAACTTGGAGTAGAAATCAAACTAGGTTAATTAGTGTTTTGAGTTCTTCATCAATTTGATGATTCCTGCTGCTGGTAGTAGTGGTAGTGCAGCTGCTAGTAGCGGTAGTGCACTACTAGTAGTTTTAATGGTAGTGCTACTGCCATTAGTGCTGCTGCCCTACTTTAGATCATTGCAATGAACAAAATGAAGTTTAGAGCACAGATTTTAACTGAATTTAACTGAATTTTATATGATTAGAAGTTAACTGAATGAGCTAAATGAATGAAATTCAGTAGTGTGAACCCTAGGTATTAACCGTAGGTATTTCAAAAGGATGCATTTGGTACTATGAATGTATGAATTTTGATCACCATCCCTAGTTGTTCATATATATATGAGGCCATTTCATCATTAGAGCACTAAAGTTAACTGAATTTTGTTTCATTAGTAGTTAACTGAATTTTGTTCCGCCATCACAGTTAACTGAATTTTGACCTAAATACTCCTAGGTACTGTTAAACTAAATTTTGAATTTGTTCTGAATTAGCGAGAATAGAAATAGTGCACTTAGTTTTGAATATAAGTTGTTCAGAAAGAAGCACAATTCAGTTAACTGAATTTTCATGAAATTCAGTTCATTTTCCGAAATTTGTGTGCTATATATTTATTGAAATTCAGTTAATTCAGAATTACTACTCCTACTATTTTCATTCAAAGAAGATGGAGGCCAGTGAGAGCATGATCATTTCTTGTATATCTTGTGAAATTTGTGGAATTGTGGAATTTGTGAAATTGTATATATTGTGGGAGCTAGACTGCCCAAGTGCTATATCTTGGCTTATATTGTTTGCAGGGATCCGAGTGGCCTATATTTTGCCAGAATGTTGATTCATTTTCGTTCCGGCAAATTTCAGGCGCTCTATATGACCACTTTTTAGCAAAGGTCATGCTGAAATTTCCCGTGAATTTCGGCATGACTTGTGCTAGAAAGTAGGACATATCGAGTGCCCGGGATTTGCCGGGATGGGAATGAAATGACATTCCGGCAAACCATAGGCATTTTTTTATGTCATTATTCATTTTATTATAGTTTGAGAATTAAACGAGCAGACTTAATCGTAGGAAACATGTCGAACAACGACGAAGCCGGGGCTTCTGACCAAGCCCACGTGGCCTTACAGAATGAACACGATTACCTTGACTTTTTGTCTAGTCGGCAAGGACAAGGTTTGGAGGGCCCCCTTGTCATAGCGGACGGTGGTACTACCGCCGACACCGACACCGAGACCGGCACCGGCACCGATGGCACCGAGACCGGCGGCACCGAGACCGGCGCTGATGGTACCGGCGTCGAAGCCGCTAACAAAGCGAAGAAGAAGAAGATGAGGACACGACGCCCAAACAAGCTTGGCACCAGAAGACTGCTGGTCACGGAGGAAGCTCGCAAGTGCTACGACAACCAAGTCGGATGCATCCTACAGGAAACCGCGAGCATCAACGACTATGACTTAAGGAGTATACCAAATATGGAGCACTTGCTCCTAACGAAGATGCACAACAGATTCCAGTTCCCCGGCCGAGATGACAGAAAACTTCCATGGAAAGATGATGCCATGGACAAGATAAACAACACCGCCATGGGCAAGTTCAGCAACGCATTGGCCACCTAGAAATTCAGGGTGAAACGAGCGATTGAAGATAAAGAACCCTACTCCAAGATTTCGGTGGACAATCCGACACTTACGAAAGAGGAGTACGAAAAATTCAAGGACACTTGCGCTACGGAAGACGCCAAGCTTAAGTCCGAGAAATACAAGGGGCTTTAGGAAAGGAACATGGGGAACCACCGCCTCGGAAGCCGTGGTTACATTGGCAAGAGGCCCATATGGGATAAGGAGGACGCGGAACGTGAAGCCGCGGGGATCCCAGACCCCTTCGCGGAGTTCACCGACCAGCATGAGCGTGACTTCATCAGGGCCCGGTACAAGTGGGACAAGGAAAAGAAGGTTTGGTACATGGATGCGCCCACGAGTAAATTGATTAGATTACTGGTAATTATTATTTTACCACCTTATATTAGCTTCTGATCAAGTCGACTACACGTTCTAGTAATATTTGTAAACGGTTCATGTTCCTTTTGCAGAAAGAGCAACATAAGCTTGCGGCCGAAAGCGACTCATCGTCTCAGTCGTCGGCGAGGCCCAAGTGGGACACCCCTCTCAACCGGGCCTTGAACATACCGAAGGGACACCCTTTGGACAAGGCGCCGCAGTATGGACATGTGCACGACACCGGAGACGGCGCCTCGTGGAAGTACTACTACCACGAGGACCCGGAGGCCAAAAGGCAGAGAAGGAAGTTCAGCCAGGTGAACATCGACGAGAAGGTGAAGGTTGCGGTTGAGAAAAAAGCAGCTGAGGCCGCAGAAGCGTCCATAGATGAGTTGGTCCAGCAGGTAGTCAATGCATCTCTAGCTGCCTGTAGAAGTGATTTCGTAGCTTCAGTTAATAGCTTTATTCCGGCTGTTATCGACTGGACGAGGCAAAATCCAGACAAAACGGCAAAGGATTATCCCCTTCCCAGCTTCCTCGGGAGCAAGTCGGTGGACATCGACTTTGGCTGAGCTCGACGCCCTCACGGTAATTACGCGTCGCACCAACATATCTATAATCTTCCGTTTTCGTTGCGTTTTGGATGTCTGATGCCGCAGACATGCCTTCGCAGGCCGACGAAACCCCGTGCACCGTACTATACATGATCAACGGCCAGAAGGTGGACGTGTGAAAGGAAATGATACAGAAGCCAAAGGAACGCTCGTTCCTCGGCCAGCCGATGCCCGTTGGCACCTTCAGGGTTTCCTTGGCGAGTGTCGAAGTGGGCCACGAGGATTTGGATCCTCTGGTATGACTCGGGGGAGAGGACGACGAGACCCCGATGCAGCTTGCAGAATGCAAGGGTTGGATGCTGCAATGGCTGAAGAGTCTTCTTCGTGTCGAGCCGGCCGGGAGCACACCAACGACAACACATCACCAAGGTATGAACACCACCCCGCCTACGCAATTACCACCGCATGTCGTGCTGGGTGAGAGCGGCGGACGACGCGAGGAAGGGGGTCCAATAGTGAATGATGAAGTCGCCCCCGTGGAACAAGCAATGGATGATTACATGGAGGAGGATGACCCTCTCCGGTTCCTCAATACCGGCTATGACGACGGAGGATTGATGAGTCAACCACATGACTCGGGCTATGAGCATGCAGATGAGGAGATGGATGCCGTGCCGGAGCAGGAACGTCCTAGGGTTGATTGCAAGAAGTCTCTCTTCATGCAATCCTTGCAGGACACGCCTCCAGATGCTGCCTCATCCCGGCATGAACAAGGCGAGGGTCGTCATGCAGTGCTGATCAGCTCGACACACACTGGGGCCGGTGGTCAGGGAGGGTATGCTAGACTCACAACCTCTAGGCAAGAAGAAGCTGAGGAAGAGACCGCCGAGGAGAGGATCTGCTGCCGCCAAAGCTTCTAGCAGCCAGTCGGCTCTGCCGACCAATTTTGCAGACCATGTACCGGTCAAAGGTGCGGCGTTGTTCCATGTCGCGGGCGAGCTGATCCTACCACCGAAACCACTAGAGGGCATATCGGGGGATCTCAAGAGACTACATGACCATGTGCTGTCGACAAAGAAAATCCTTCTCGCCTCGAAGGATCCAGGATACCCGCTTTATGCGGTTCGTGTGCCTCAGGCCAAGTGCTACATTGACAAACTCCCCGCGGAGGTGTTCTTCCTGCGGTTTGATCACATCTTTGAGATGTTTCTCACGAGGTGGCTCGATTTTATGATTGTCCGCCTTTTTGCGCTACATATGAACTTCATCATCAGGAGAGACCAAATCTTGCAAATCTCGGTGGCGGATCGATACTACATGCATGAGTCCTTCTTGAGTCTCGGCGACTTTGAATGTCAAGCAGCTAGGCAGTACATTGAACAGTTCATGATAATGAATAAGGACAAGAAAACGGTTCTCCTGCCTTATCATCCAATGTAAGTCATTGCCGGATAGCCCTTTCGTACATTTCAATCATTCTTTCGCTCATATGGAGGCTAATTTGAGGTCTATTTATTTTGCACAGTGAGGGGCGTGCCATCCTTATCGTTCTTTTCCTGTGAGTCTCCCACGCTGTGTATTTCGACTCGTCCAGAAACTTCCACAAGAAGGACTACATCCGCATAATGAATATTCTGGATGGTGCTCTCCACGGCTTCATCATGAGGGGTGGCCACATCGAGATAAGGAAACAAAGGAAGGGCGCGCTGGGTTTCGGGCAAAAAACTAACTTCTGCTGCGTCTATCAACCGATAGCAAGTACGAATGATGGATTCTACGTCCTCCATCTCATGATGGAGTTCAGAAGGGATCGCCAACATCTTCGTATGACAACTAGAAACGATGACCATATCCGCAAATGGGCAGAATCCTTAGGAGCCGAACCGGATTATAAACTCAAAGTTGACTTCTTTCGCATCCAGAAGGACATTGCAATGATCATCATGAAAGAAGTCGTCGAAGAGAACGAGATGTTCTACCACGGCCCTAGATCTCGAGCTGACGTCCGAACTCGCATAGGCCTACAACGTATGGACCTGACGCCGTTCACGAAGCTAGGGTGCATCCTCCCGGATATGGATGGATGGAACTTCCAGTGACTGACGATGCCGATGATGATGTGTCGGTTGAATTTGTACTTTATGTAGCATTGAAACTTTGTGATGTAAACGGTCCTGCTGAACTTGCGTAACGCTAGTTAATTAGTTTGGGTACGATGAACCTGCATAGATTATATATGTTTACTGTATGTTGCATCTATTTTGCTAACTCTTTCTCTTCGTGTTGCTCAAGTATATTATGTTGCATATTATTGTTGAATTCGCTTGATGAAGATGCATCTCTAACAGGTACATAGATCATCGATTGTAAAAAAGTGCTATGCCGTGTACATAGGGAGGGTTCCAGGAGTGTACGACGAGTGGCCAGAGTGCTAGAGAGGGTTCGATAGCAGAGGGGAAGCGGAAGCTAGTTACTTGAGGTTCACTCTAACGCGAGAGAGGGATCAGAACCGGCGCGTCATGAGCTACTACATAATTCCGCTCTTCCTCATAGTGATCGCTGTTCTCTTCTATATCATAGTTTAGATGGATGATGAAACATGTGTATGTGATGACCATGTAGTTGCATGTCTTCGAGACATGTGACAACTTGTATTGCTATTTCGAGATGATGACGAGAGACATCATTTGTGTTGGATCATGATGATGATGATGATGACATGATATGATGATCAGACAATTGTATGTGTATGATATGATGAGATTTGTATGTGTATAATATGATGAGACTATTATGTGTATTATATGATAGAGACTATTGTATAAAACCTATATAAATACAGAGTAAATACGTAGCAAAAAAAAATACAGAAAATAATAACAGTAGCGCGGGGTATGTGCGTAGCAGCAGTGTGGCCTTAGCAGTAGCGCGTGCTAAATAGAGGAGCTACAGCTTTTAGTACTAGCGCGGGTGGAACCTGCGCTACTGCTACCTTTGAATAGCAGTAGCGCGGTGGTAGAACCCACGGTACTGCTAAAAGTTAGTTGTAGGGCCGCAGCAGTAGCGCGGGGGCCTGCGCTACTACTAGGCCTTTAACCCGCGCTACTGCTGGGGTTATCCCTAGTAGTGCTCATTCGTCACAATGCTCATCTATTGTTATCAAATGATCTCAAAACAATTCCAAAGAATCCAGTTCTCAAGCTTTGAACTTCTAGAGATTGTTCATGTTTTTTTATCAGACCACCTATACATACTTATCATTTCAGTACTAACATATTAATACCAAGCCAACCATGCACAAATTAATTCATAAACTCATTGTTATTTCAACTCGCCAAAAGATATAAGTAAAGTACGAAGTGTTTGAAGTGTTATTTCTACTTGTACGTGATGTAAAAGATATAAGTGAAGCAATAAAGCAATTCTAAAAATATGTAGCCATGCATATACTCTCTCAATTCATAAGATTTCAGATGTGATGAATGTAATGATCATAAAGAAAAATAAAAATACACTCCAAGAATAGCACATAATATCTGAACAAATAAAAACATAGGTACAACCAAGACAAACCGATAGTTGTTGACGAAGAAGGGGGATGCCCCCAAGCTTAGAAGCTTGATATCTCTTGAAAAGCATCCCCAAGCTTGAGCGCTTGCATCTCCAAATTTCTCTGATATCACTGTCTCCCCTGGGTCTTCAAAACTTAATTCACACAAAATTTACATAGGCTTTGTGAGATAGCTTAGTCCAAATAAAAATTGTATCTAATAATGCCTTGCTCTGAACAAACTATAAAGTTGTAACTAATCATTTGCTACTATATGCTTACACAATTTTAAAATTCCTACAACCCTATTGGAACAATAAAAAGCAAACATACATAACTAAAGACAGGTTAAACAGGAAACTGTCAAAATAGAACAGTGCATAAAGATGCAATTTAAAAAAATACTTATGTAACTTAGAAAAATCTAAAAAATAAGCACATAATAGTGAGCTCATACATTTGTACTGTTTAAAATTTCCACGATTTTATCACATTTTGAGGATTTTTAATAAATCTAACAGTACAATAAAACTGTCTGTTTCAGCACTCATAATTGCAAACATAACATGCTAAAGGAAAGTCTTGGCACTTTATTAAAGAAAAATATAAAAAACTTTATTGCTACAGAACATAACAACTTTATTTGACTCTTATGGGTTGCCTCCCATAAGCGGTCTCTTCATAACCATTTAGCTACGCTGATAGTTTTAATGATGCACACAAGTAAAAATGAATCGTATTTATTTTAAAGCACAAAAGAGAGCATAAAAAATATTAAACATATTTAAGTCTAACCCAATTCCAATGCATAGACCTCTTATAAGTGAAAACATTATTAGGACAAGAAATCCCTCGCAGAGACAAGATAGAAGAATGCAACTTTAAATATTTTTCAACATAAAGAGAGGAAACCTTATAGTATTGTGATATCTATAACCATGCTTACCTCTCTCATAATAATTACATGTGGGATCATAATCGAACTCGAGAATATAGCTATCATAAAAATATTATTTTCAAGATCCATATGCACATAAGTTTTATCACTCTCCAAAACAATGGGATTACCATTACCTAAAGTTTTGACCTCTTCGAGCCCACTTTCAGCAATATTGTAATCATTGTTACCAAATATAGATTCATCATTAGTCCTAAATAAATCTTCAATGCCACAAGAAGTGTCTATCATCATAAGCAGTAGGCATATCATAATCTTCCTCAATAGTGCGAATAGACATATTTTAATCATAAAAAGCAATACATTCATCAAGTGTGTCATTATTTTGAGTAGCCTCATCTAAGGCAATTTCTTCCCCTAAAATTTTACCTACCCAATTATCATAAGAGGGATCCTAAACTTTTTGTTTATCGAGATATTCATCTTCTTCATCACTTGAATCATAAACCATATCATGTCTATTCCAATCATACTTAACATTTAATGAGCATACATCAATAGCTCACTACTAGAAAAACGGCTATAGATAAGATGGACATTAATGGCGCACCATGAATGTGGTGCGCCACTGCTATATAGCAATGGCGCACCAGAAGCAGGTGCGCCATTGTTATTTTTTTTAGTAGTGGCGCACCACCTGAGCAGTGCGCCATAACTATTTTTTTAGTCCATCCCCCCCACCCCACCAGACATAGCAATGGCGCACCACACCAAGTTGCGCCATTACTATGTAGCATAGTAATGGCGCACCTTGGTGTGGTGCGCCATTGCTATGTCTGGTGGGGGTGTGTGCCTGCGTGTGTGAGACGTTAGTAATGGCGCACCCTCCCTGGTGCGCCATTGCTAGGTTAGCAATGGCGCACCAGGGAGGGTGCGCCATTACTAACGTCTCACACACACACAAACACACACCCCACCACACACACACAAACACACACAAACACACACCCCACCACACACACACACAAACACACACACCCCCCCCGGTGGATCGCCTTTTCAGTTTAAAAAAAATAAAAGAAAATGATAAAAGATTCAAAAAAATTCAAAAAAATAGATGCCCATGTGTTATGTGTTCTAGTTGTTAGGAAAATTAACAAACATGAATTTCGATTTTTTTTGCAAAAGGCCGCCGTGTTTCGGTAAAATGGCCGTAACTTTTGCATACGACCTCCGATGAAAAAGTTTTTTATATGAAAAAGCATCTACTCGAAAAGTTACATCCGAATTCAATGGGCTATGCCCGTTATCGATTTTTTAGAATCCTCAAAAACCCCTCAGAAAAAAAGTTACGATGCTTTTAAGATCTGGAGGCAAAAAAATAAAAAATTTAAAAAAAGTTAGCAATGGCGCACCAGTGCATAGTGCGCCACTACTATTTTCTCGCCTTCAAAATTCAAAAAAATTTAAAAATAGTAATGGCGCACCACACCTAGGTGCGCCATTACTAATTTAAAAATCAAACTCAGTAATGGCGCACCTGCCCATGGTGCGCCATTACTATCTTCCCGCCTTCAAAATTCAAAATAAATCAAAAAAATAAAAAAAAGTTAGTAATGGCGCACCTGCCCAAGGTGCGCCATTACTTTCTTCCCGCCTTCAAAATTCAAAATAAATCAAAAAAATATAAATTCAAAATAAATCAAAAAAATAAAAAAAAGTTAGTAATGGCGCACCTGCCCATGGTGCGCCATTACTAATTTAAAAATCAAACTCAGTAATGGTGCACCTGCCCATGGTGCGCCATTACTATCTTCCCGCCTTCAAAATTCAAAATAAATAAAAAAAAAATAAAAAAAAGTTAGTAATGGCGCACCTGCCCAAGGTGCGCCATTACTATCTTCCCGCCTTCAAAATTCAAAATAAATCAAAAAAATAAATCAAAAAAAAAATTCAAAATAAATCAAAAAAATAAAAAAAAGTTAGTAATGGCGCACCTGCCCATGGTGCGCCATTACTATCTTCCCGCCTTCAAAATTCAAACTATATCAAAAAAATAAAAAAAAAGTTAGTAATGGCGCACCTGCCCACGGTGCGCCATTACTATGCCGTATATATGGCTGGGCGGGGTCCTTCTCCTCCTTACCTCTTCATTCTTCTCCTCCTCTCCTCCTCTCCTCCTCTCCTCCACTCCATCTCCTCCTCTCCTCCACCATACTCCCCTCCTCCTCTCCGGCGACCTCCTCTCCGGCGACATCCTCTCCGGCGACCTCCTCACGGTGCTCTCCGGCGACCTCCTCCTCCTCCTCTCCGGCGACCTAGGTGACCTCCTCCTCCTCCTCTCCGGCGACCTAGGCGACCTCCTCTCCGGTCCTCTCCGACGACCTCCTCCTCCTCTCCGGCGACCTAGGCGAGCTCCTTTTCGGCGACCTCCTCCTCCCTCCTCTCCTCCTCATGGTCTCTCCTCCCTCCTCTCCGGCGACCTCCTCTCCGGCCACATGTGGAGCTCCCCGGCACAAAGAACGTAGCAGAACGAAATTTGAAAAAATATCACAAAAAAAATCGCAAAAAAAAATCGTGCCAGATCCGGATCTAGAATTCAAAAAAAAGTTTGCAATGGCGCACCAGTGCATGGTGCGCCACTACTATTTTCCCGCCTTCAAATTTCAAAAAAAAAATTCAAAAAAATTCAATAAAAAAAAAGTTACCAGTGGCGCACCTGTAGCAATAGTAATGGCGCACCACATGGTGCGCCACTAGTATTTGGATTACTAATGGCGCACCAGAGGTGCGCCATTACTATTTGTTACTAATGGCATGATAATAGTGGCGCACCTATAGTGCGCCATTAATAGCCAAAATAGGTGCGCCACTAACAGCCTTTTTTCTAGTAGTGGCTTTTTCTTTGTTTGTTTCTTCGTTATTAGCTATTGGTTCTAAGTTTTCAAGAAAGTTTTTGCAAAGTTCATCAGTTAACATATGTTTTGCATTGAGTAAATAAAGTTGCTATGATAAGGTAAAATAAGACTAGCATGCTGAAATTAATTAATTGTTTGTTGTTTTTGAGTTTTTTGAAGTGCAGAACAGCAAACTAATTATAAATAAAAAGTAACTAAGCAAAGTAAATATCAAGGAAATAAAATAATTAAATGCAGAACCTATGAGCTTGTGAAGAATCTCCCTAGTAATGGCTAGATGATTGGCAGGTTGATAGGAGATTGGTCCAATTATACCAGCAGAAAACTTCCCGACAACGGCGCCAGATGATTGTTTCCTGGTATCCCTGGCTAATTATGAAGTGCCTATTAGATGAATATCAGTTGGGACCTGAAGAGCAAGGGTTTAAAGTATTGGAAGAATCCTCCCTCGGCATTTGAGAACCAAGGTATCAATTCATGGAGTTCTACTACAAGCCAATGATTAGCCCTGCACTCAACTAAAGACTTTTTTGGTCCCCAACTTGGTCTAGTGAGATTGTCAATCTCACTAGATTTGCTAGTTATATGGATTAATGTATCGTGTGTATGGAATTGATTTTTGTATGTAAAGGAAATGAAAATTCAAAATATTAAAGAACAATAAAATGAGAAAGCGAGGTTGTATTTATGAGGAATAAAGGGCCGTGATCCATAATTTTACTAATGGCAACTCTCCAAATAGCATAGGTGTGGTGAACAAATTACAATTGCGTATCGATTAAATTGCAGTGTTTATGTTTGATCATAAATCCCATGATTGCATATAGGCATTATGTCCTTGTTTCCATAGACCATTATCCAACTATATCTATAGCTAATACTCCACCCAAAGACCGCTATCCAGCATGCATCTCTAAGTATTAAGTAAAACAGAGTATTGAATTAAGCAAGGTGACATAATATTCATAGTATATTCTCTTTACCTCCAGCTCATCACCGAGACAACTAGGCAACTATATTTTTACCCTTTGTGACAGTAACACAGTACAAACCTTTTCCCCTTTCTATCAGTGGGATAGATTACTTGCAAGGTTAAACACCACCAACATACACAACTCTCACTTAGAGATCATTCATCTAAACATGGCCAGTGGAAGATTAATAGATCGGGGAGCATGTACATATATAAATCTTGCAGCAAAGAGCCAACACAAACCAAACAGAAATCCATATATAATCTGATCATAAAGTGGCAATTCATCTTACCGCAACAAACACATCAAGAATTACATCATATGTATCACAATCATGTAAGGTTGCTCATTTGACCATTGTATTGAACAATGGGAGAGAGAGGAGATGCCACATAGCTACTGTTATGGACCCATAGTCCAAGGAGGTCTACTCACATATGATCATTAGGGCAGCAAAGTTGATGAAGAAGGCTTCGATACCAATTTCCCCCTCTAGCAGAGTACCAGAAAAGGACCCCAGATTGGATCGCCACGGAACCGGAAGAAGTCATGGTGTAAACATTCCCCGATAAATATGATAGGGTGCTACTTGTGAGCTGTGTTGATAATTCCCTGAAGAGGAAGGGAGATGCAGTACAGTAGAGATAAGTATTTCCCTTAGTTATGAAACCAAGGTTATCAATCTAGTAGGAGAATCACGCAACACCTCGTTAGCAGCACCTGCACACAAAACAACAAATCCTTGCACCCACGCAATCAAGGGGTTGTCAATCCCTCGGTGGTAAGTTGCAAGATTAAATTGTATGTGATAGATAGATAGATTGAAACAAAAATACAAAAATAAAATAAATAAAGAAAAAGTGCAGCAAGTATTTTTAGGGTTTTAGTATATGATTTAGATAGACCCGGGGGCCATAGTTTTCACTAGAGGCTTCTCTCAAGAAAATAGCATACGGTGGGTAGACAAATTACTGTTGGGCAATTGATAGAAATGCAAATAATCATGAAGATATCCAAGGCAATGATCATGTACATAGGCATCACGTCCGAGACAAGTAGACCGACTCCTGCCTGCATCTACTACTATTACTCCACACATCGACCGCTATCCAGCATGCATCTAGTGTATTAAGTCCATAAAGAACGGAGTAACGCCTTAAGAACGATGACATGATGTAGACAAGATAAACTCACGTATGAATAAACCCCATCTTTTTACCCTTAATAGCAACGATACATACATGTCATGTCCCTTTCTGTCACTGGGATTGCGCACCGCATCGAACCCATTACAAAGCACCTCTTCCCATGGCAAGATAAATCAATCTAGTTAGACAAACCAAATCAATAGATCGGAGAAGAAATACGAAGCTATAATAATCATGCATAAAAGAGACCAGAGAAGACTCAAATAATATTCATGGATAATCTGATCATAAACTCACAATTCATCGGATCCCAACAAACACACCGCAAAAAGTGATTACATCGGATAGAACTCCAAGAACATCGAGGAGAACATTGTATTGAAGATCAAAAAGAGAGAAGAAGCCATCTAGCTACTAACTATGGACCCGAAGGTCTGTGGTAAACTACTCACGCATCATCGGAAGGGCAGCAAGGTTGATGTAGAGCCCCTCCGTGATCGATTCCCCCTCCGGCGGAGTACCGGAAAAGGCCTCCAGATGGGAATTTATAGTGGTGGAATTAGGTCAAATGGAGCTGAGGTGGGCCCACGAGGCACCAGGGCGTGCCTGCCCCCCCCCCCCCAGGCGTGCCCTGGTGGCTTGTGGCCACCTCCTCTGGCGTCTGGTCTTCTCCCGAAGCTTCTAGTGTTGGTATTGTCTAGAAAAAAATCTCCAAAAAGTTTCGTGGCATTTGGACTTCGTTTGGTATTGATATTCTGTAAAACAAAAACAGGCAGAAAGCAGCAACTGGCACTTGGCACTAAGTTAATAGGTTAGTCCCAAAAAATGATATATAATTGCTGTAAATGCATATAAAAAACAGAATTTTTGAAGTGCAATGCTGCCTATCATATTCATCATATATTCTTTTCTTTTGTAGCATGGACATTGGACTTGGATGATTCAAAGCAATAGTCTATAATTTGACATGAAGATATAAATACTCAAGCATGCTAACAAGCAATCATGCCTTTCAAAATATCAATGCTAAAGAAAGTTATCCCTAGCCCATTATGCTCAATCATTGATCCATTCATGAAACACACTCAAATATTAGCTACACACAATGCACAAGTATGACAATAATTGCATAAAGTAAATAGATAGGCCCTTCGCAGAGGGAGGCAGAGACTTGCTAATGTGCCAGAGCTCAAAGCTTAAATTAGAGATAATTTTTTTTTGAGAGGCATGCTTTTCCTGTCAACGAAAACGACCGAGAATTCCCAATATCTTCCATGCTAGACATTCATAGGCGGTTCCCAAACAGAAAGTAAAGTTTATTTCCTTTCCACCATTCTTTCACAATCCATGGCTAGCCGCATCCACGCGTGCCCTCCATACCATCACTTCCCAAGGAATTTTGTTGTTATTAATTTTTGATTTCATTGTGGGACTAGGCATCCCTATTACCAGCCAGTCTCTTGTGCAATGACAAGTGAATAAACACTCATCGTGAGAATAACACACCTAGCATGGAAAATATTGGCCACCCCCTGCCGCTTCATGAGCGGTACGGGCACACAAAACAGAAAAATTATTTTGAAAATTAGAGTTGCACACGCAAATTTACTTGGAACGGCATGGGAATACCGCATATAGGTAGATATAGTGGACTCATTTGGCACAACTTGGGTTTAAGGAGTTTGGATGCACAAGCATTATTTCCGCTTGGTACAAATGAAGGCTAGCAAAAGATTGAGAAGCAACCAACCAAAAAGCGAAAACGGTCGTAAACATGCATTGAACATAACCAACACCGAATAATGCACCATAAGTAGGATATAATTTCGTTGCATAACTATTGACTTAATGTGCATGCATAGGGAATCACAAACCTTAACACTAATATTCTTACTAAATCACAATTACTCACTAACATGACTCACATATCATCATCTCCAATGATCTATATGAATTTTTTTATTATATCCCTCTTGAATATTCATCACTTTGGGACCAAATTCATATATTGTGCAAATTACCGTTACTTTCATCAACTCTCAAAAAGATATAAGTGAAGCATGAGAGTGCAAATATTTCTTCAAATTTCAATCTTATCAACTCTCAAAATAATATAAGTGAAGCATGAGAGTTCATTTCTTCAAAATATAGCCACCACCGTGCTCAAAAAGATTTAAGTGAAGCACTAGAGCAACTGCCTAGCTCAAAAAATTGAAGTGAAGCACATAGAGTATTCTAACAAATTATGATGAACGTGCGGCTCTCTCAAATAGGTGTGTCCAGCAAAGATGATTGTGACAAACTAAAAAGCAAACAAAGAAAAGACTCATATAATACAAGACGCTCCAAGCAAAACACATATCATGTGACGAATAAAAATATAACTCCAAGTAAAATTACCGATGGTTGGTAGAAGAAAGAGGGGATGCCTTCCGGGGCATCCCCAAGTTTAGACGCTTGAGTCTTCCTTGAATATTACCTTGGGGTGCCTCGGGCATCCCCAATCTTAGGCTCTTGTCACTCCTTATTCCTTCATCCATCGTGATCTCACCCAAAACTTGAAAACTTCAATCACACAAAACTCAACAAAACCTTCGTGAGATCCCTTAGTATACCAAAATAAATCACTACTTTAAGTACTGTTGCAAATCGATTCATATTTATTTTTGCATTATACCTACTGTATTCAAACTTCTCCATGGCTTATACCCCCCGATACAATCCATAGTTTCATCAAAACAAGCAAGTAGTACATCAAAAACAGAATCTGTCAAAAACAGAACAGTCTGTAGAAATCTATTTAAAATCCATACTTCTGTAACTCCAAAAATTCTGAACAATTAGGACAACGTTGGAAATTTATATACCAATACTGTGTAAAAATTTCAGATTTTTCTGACGCTCCAGTACAGAACCAAAATTCCAGCACTCGACGCAAAACTTTCTATTTTCCAAACAGCATCAATTATACTATCTTCCAAATCATCCTAAAGGCTTTACTTGGCACAAACACTAACTAAAAACACAAAAACACAATCATAAAAGTAGCATAAATGTGAAAACACTCAATAACAGAAACAAAAAGTAAAAAATTATTTTATTCATTGGGTTGCCTCCCAACAAGCGCTTTCTTTATAGCCATTAAGATAAGCTTCAAATTTTACTGATGCTCACATGAAAGATAATGATTGAAACACAAAGAGAGCATCATGAAGCATGTGAAAAACACATTTAAGTCTAATATACTTCCTATGCACATGCATTTTATAAGTAAACAATTTATCAAGACAAACAACATCTAGCATATGCAAATAGGAAGAATGAAACACTAATAATTTCAATATCAAGAATGGTAATTGAGTAACATAAAAGTTTCTAAAACCATATTTTCCTCTCTCATAATAATTACATGTAGGATCATAATCAAATTCAACAATATAGCTATCATATAAAATATTATCTTCATGATCCGCATGCATATTTTTTTTATAATCTTCCAAAATAGTGGGAATAACATCAACTAAAGTCATGACCTCTCCAAACCCACTTTCATAAAAAAAAATCATAAGATTGAACACTCGCCGAATATGTGGGATTCTTTTTACTTAAAGTTGACACTCTTCCAAACCCACTTTCAATATCATATTCATCATGAGGCTTAAATAAATTTTCAAGATCATAAGAAGCATCACCCCAATCATGATCATTACAATAAGTAGTGGACATAACAAAATTATGATCCCCAAGCTTGTGGTTTTGCATATAATTAGCACAATTGATATTAATAGAATTTATAATAACATCATTGCAATCATGATTTTCATTCAAGGAGCTATCGTGAATCACCTTATAAATTTCTTCTTTTAACACTTCATCACAATTTTCTGGTTCACGAATTTCAAGCAAAACTTCATAAAGATAATCTAGTGCACTCACCTCACTAGCAATTGGTTCATCATAATTGGGTGTTTTGAAAAGATTAGCAAGTGGATGAGGATCCATATCAATAGATTTTTACCAAGCGAAGATGCAAGCAAATAGAAGGCACATGGCAACACAAGCAAAGATAGCAAACAAGAAAAAGGCAAATGGAAAATATTTTTGTATTTTTGTAAAAACTTTTTAGAAGTGGGGGAGAGGAAAACGAGAGGCAAATAAAATAAATGCAAGGAGATGAAAGTTTTATGCATACCTACTTGATAGATGTTGATGATGTCTCCCCGACAACGGCACCAGAAATTCTTCCTGCTACTTGTGAGCTGCGTTGGTAATTCCCTGAAGAGGAAGGGAGATGCAGTGCAGTAGAGATAAGTATTTCCCTAAGTTATGAAACCAAGGTTATCAATCCAGTAGGAGAATCACGCAACACCTCGTTAGCAGCACCTACACACAAAACAACAAATCCTTGCACCCAACACAATCAAGGGGTTGTCAATCCCTCGGCGGTAAGTTGCAAGATTAAATTATATCTGATAGATAGATAGATTGAAACAAAAATACAAAAATAAAATAAATAAAGAAAAAGTGCAGCAAGTATATTTAGGGTTTTAGTATATATGATTTAGATAGACCCGGGGGCCATAGTTTTCACTAGAGGCTTCTCTGAAGAAAATAGCATACGGTGGGTAGATAAATTTCTGTTGGGCAATTGATAGAAAAGCAAATAATCATGACGATATCCAAGGCAATGATCATGTATATAGGCATCACGTCCGAGACAAGTAGACCGACTCCTGCCCGCATCTACTACTATTACTCCACACATCGACCGCTATCCAGCATGCATCCAGTGTATTAAGTCCATAAAGAACGGAGTAACGCCTAAAGAACGATGACATGATGTAGACAAGATAAACTCACATATGAATAAACCGCATCTTTTTACCCTTAATAGCAATGATACATACGTGTCATGTCCCTTTCTGTCACTGGGATTGAGCACCGCAAGATCGAACCCATTACAAAGCACCTCTTCCCATGGCAAGATAAATCAATCTAGTTAGACAAACCAAATCAATAGATCGGAGAAGAAATACGAAGCTATAATAATCATGCATAAAAGAGGTCAGAGAAGACTCAAATAATATTCATGGATAATCTGATCATAAACTCACAATTCATCGGATCCCAACAAACACACCGCAAAAAGTGATTACATCGGATAGAACTCCAAGAACATCGAGGAGAACATTGTATTGAAGATCAAAAAGAGAGAAGAAGCCATCTAGCTGCTAACTATGCACCCAAAGGTCTGTGGTAAACTACTCACGCATCATCGAAAGGGCAGCAAGGTTGATGTAGAGCCCCTCCGTGATCGATTCCCCCTCCGGCGGAGTACTGGAAAAGGCCTCCAGATGGGATCTCTCGAGAACAGAAACTTGCGGCGGCGGAAAAAGAATTTCGTGGACTCCCCTGAGGGTTTCTGATTTTTTGGGAATTTATAGTGGTGGAATTAGGTCAAACAGAGCTGAGGTGGGCCCACGAGGCACCAGGGCGCGCCGCCCCCCTCAGGCGCGCCCTGGTGGCTTGTGGCCACCACCTCTGGCTTCTGGTCTTCTCCTGAAGCTTCTAGTGTTGGTATTGTCTAGAAAAAAATCTCCAAAAAGTTTCGTGGTATTTGGACTTCGTTTGGTATTGATATTCTATAAAACAAAAAACAGGCAGAAAACAGCAACTGGCACTGGGCACTAAGTTAATAGGTTAGTCCCAAAAAATGATATATAATTGTTGTAAATGCATAGAAAAAACATCCAAGATTGATAATATAACAGCATGGAACAATAAAAAATTATAGATACGTTGGAGATGTATCATAGGGTTATGGGGGTATATATAGAGCCAGGGGCATCGAGAGGGGATGGAGAAGTGCCACAGGGGCTCCACACGGTGGGCCCATGTGGCCAGCTGCTCCTTGGCCCATGGTGCTCTCCTGTTGATTTCCTTCGGTAGCGTATTTTTACTGTATTTTTCTGTCCCTCAAAAATAATTATTTCTATCGTATAAAAACAGCAACTGGCACTAGATTAATAGGTTAGTCCTTTAAAAATCATAGAAAAGTGTGGCAAAACTATGTATAAATGATATAAATATAGCATGAACACAACAAAAATTATAGATACGTTTGAAACGTATCAGTAATCAGCATCACCATCAGTGCATCAAAATCATCTCTGGTCACAAAATAGATCAATCAGATGTGTGAGTTTATTATGGCTGCTAGGTATAGCAATAAGCTTATTGGTTATTCCTTTAACGCAGGCCTGAGATGAGATCAGACGACTGATACGTCTCCAATGTATATATAATTTTTGTTTGTTTAATGCCTATTATCTCGCAATTATGCAATGTTTTTAAAGTTTTTTAGGAACTAACCTATTAATTCAGTGCCCAGTGCTAGTTCATGTTTTCTCCTATTTTTGTATTTCACAAAATGACATATTTACAGACCCCAAAAAATCCAAAAAAAAAAATCAGAGGATGTCCGGATGACCGAGGAAGCACTATAGCCAAAGGAGAGGGCCGGGGGGCCCACATCCCCTAGGTGCCCTGTAGGCACCTACACGCCTAGGGCACCCCTGGTACCCCCTCTGGTGGCGGCACTACTTATACCACCTGGACCTCCGTCATATTTATCGATCATTTTTTTTCCATCGCCACTTCGCGTTCTGAGGCAATCTTCATTTTCAGCCCTGATCTGGTACTCTGCCAGAGGGGGAATTCAACGCCATCTTGACCGACATCGATCCTCACCGCTCCAAGATGAGTTGTGAGTAGTGCACCCCCTGAACTATGGGTTCATGGCAGTAGCCAAGATGTAATCTATCTTTTCTGTTGATCAATACAATAGCCATATGAGCTGCGCTACATGATTATAGTTAATATAATGTAAACCCTAGCGGTGATGTTGATCCAGCCGACTACAAATTTCACACTCAATGGTGGCATAGTGAGCTAGAAGAGTTCCAAGCAAAGCACTATAGCGGATTCTACAACGGTGGCAGAGTATCTCCCAACTTCAAAAGCTTCGAAGGAGGGCTATTGGATTAAGAAGTTCGCCACCGAGCTTGGTGTGGTTCCAAGTGTGCTGGACCCGATGGAGCTCTATTGTGATAATAGTGGTGCCGTGGCTCAGGCAAAGGAGCCAAGGTCCTATCAGAAATCCAAACGCATTGAACGCTGGTTTCAGATTATCCGAGACTTTGTGAAGAAAGGATTTGTGAAAGTATGCAAGATTCACATGGACCTAAATGTGTCAGATCCGATGATGAACACTACACCACGACACCACAACGGCGACATGCTTCTGTTGGCAAAACTGTGCATTTCCGACACATTATCTGTCCAAAACAACGCCGACACAAAAATCATTAGTATTGCTCAACATTTTCGATGTTCCATTTGTCGGTAATGTTTAACAGTTCATCAACGTACTGTGTGTCGGCGTATGTTTGAGTGCCGTTGGATTATGTGTCGCCGAAGCTTAGCCACAAGAAAAGTGTCGGCGGAGTTTTAGCCTGGCCCACTTATTTTGACCTGCACGGCATAGGCCCAAAGTATCGAGCGGCAAGCAGCGCGCGAAAGTGCGAAAGCCCAAACATATTTCGGTAAGTCTCCTAGTCCCCCCCTCCCACCTCTCTCGCATAGCACACACATTCAACCTAAACCTAAACCTAAATCGCCGCCGCCGCCCCCGACAGGCCTGGGGATTTCCTCGCGTCGCCGCCTCTCCCACCCCGGCATCCCATCCCTTGGCCCGTCGTGTAGTCCTGCGTGCTTCCCCGTCATCCACTGCCGAGGAGCTACTGCCCTGTCTGTAGCTAAGGAGCCGCCGCCTAGTCCAGTGCCTAGGACCTGGCGAGGAGGCAACTGCAGTTCTGGAGTCGCCCCACCGTTCTTCTTCCTCCACCAGCGGCCCCTGTCCAGATCGACACCCTTGTGCTGCCACGACTCTAGGCCACTGCAGGTAAACTGCGTAGGAGTTTTTTCCTTTGCATCTCTGTGGATCTTAGTTCAGGCTTTACTCTTGTTCTATCTTCTTTAATCTCGTCTCCTCTTGCATCTTGTCTTTTCACTTATCCAGTGGTGGTCATGCTCATGTGTGAATGTTTATCAGTAACTTCTGTACATATTAATATTCAGAGACCAGATTTTAAGTACTCGAGGGTACAGATTTAGAAAGAAAAATGTAAAAGAGTTGTTGCACACCTTTTGGGTTAACATTGCTGTTTGAGGATGCTCAAGTGGAGAGCTCCCTAAATTTCAGAGATCTAATTCACTAGATTCTGGAATTTGACACAGAACCTCAGTTACTGTCTATATAAGAAGGATGACGTGCAAGCATGTGCTACTTTCTAGAGAGAAAAAAATGCATGTTTCACTTCATTTTCTACAAATGAACATAACACCAAAGATTAGATTTCTTGTATGTTGGGTACGATTGTAAATCTGCCTGTGATCCTTTTATTTTCTCTGTTTATGCCACGAAAACAGGGACCAAGGGTTAGCCTTACAATTGTGTGTGATCCATATTAGTGCCTTCAATGTATCTCATGTCTCTGAATTTTCTTTTTCTTGTACTGGATATCTTCTTGTTCTTTCACTCCTAATCAGTAGACTTCTCATAATCTAGGTGCTCATTATTTCTACTTGTTTGTTGTCTCACGGATCACAAGTTTAATGTTACTGAATCAAGAAATCTTCTGAATCTATTAACATAGCATCCATTTACTGTCTGCTCAAGTCTGTTTGTGGCATATCATATTTTAACTTCTGTTTTAGTCTGCTCAAGTGGAGAGCTCCATAAACTTCAGAAATCAAAGTCACAAAATTGTAGGGATAAAAGGGGTAATGGCAAATTGCATTTCTCTAGTCTCAGTTTATTCTTCCTTGGCGCCCTACTATTTACGTTTTTGTCTATTTGGTATGTATATTCGTAGTGAATGCCCACTTTTCCTATCTATATTTTCATAGCTATGTTTCTTCATTATACTACTTCACTCGAAGTTGCTTGGTGGATAGTGCAGTTTTAACCTGCTGCTTCTCGATAAAAGTTGTTGCCTTGTATTTAACTCATCACATAATTTTCTCAGTATGCATAATTTTCCACTATTTTTTATTAAGCATCATGGTCTGTGTGCTATTTGCAGGAGAAAAGATGGAAGGAACAAGAGGTGGAAGTGAGCTCCCTGCATATGAACAATCGAGGCTTGCAAGTATTGCAGAAAACAAAAGGAAGTTGAGAGATCTTGTTGAAATAAAAAGAAAATATTTAGCATTGGGAGAAAACATGAGGCCCTCTGGGGAAGTAGGCTGCTCGTCCTAGCGAGCCAAGAAGAAAGTTTATTTGGAGTTGTCATTGCTACATGTAGCTGGCCTCAAGAGTTATACTCATAGCAGGCATGAATTGGTAAACTCAAGCACCTCTTATTGAAAGTGATGCATCCGATTAGTTTGTTTTCTGATTGCTAGGGAAAATAAATTTGTTGCAGGCTAAAGAACTTGGCTATGACCCGCAGAGAGATGAAATATTTTTCTTTAGAGACATCATGTATTTTTCTTTAGTACAGGCATGCACGTGACTGCATATCAATTGATGACAAGTATAGACTGCACTGACTTCATTGTAGAAATAAATCAGGTGCCTCATTTGCTCTATTTTTTTTTGCAGAAACAACCTGAAGAAGTAGCTGAACCGCCAACAACACGTGCACTGGAAATTCAATTTCGTCAACAAGATGAACAAGTTTCTACTCTACTAGAGCGCACGGAACAAATGCAACGACAAATTGGAGAGATGCATCAAGTTCTCTTTTCTCAAGGAATCGGAAATGTGGAAACACCAGGTATTATTCTTGTCAACTTTTTTTTCCATGAGATGACACTGCTATGTTTCGTTTGATGCTTGGGTCAGGAAGACAAATGTTCGGAATGGGGAAAAGGGTCCTCAGTGTGAACTAAACACTATTATTTTTCTTTTGGGCAATGTTTCATGCTTCGTAACTAAACACATACAGTGCAGTTTGTAGTGTCATTATAAACATATGATGCATCAGGCTACTAGAGTATCTAGTTTCTATCGGAAATAGATAAGAATTAAGGGCACGATAAGGTGATACTAAATCTGGGTTATAGCAGAACATAGAATATTTGGTTTCTATGTTTATATGTGTGTAGCGCAACCCCCATTATCATGCAAATAGTATCAAGTTTAGAGACTTTATCATGGAAGCTAGCAGAAAATGTGTGATTTAGTATGCAAGCTAAACTAAATGTTTGCTTGCATATTTGTTCAGATATGGCGAGTGGTACAATTGTCTGCCAGTGTGCAATTCCTAGTAGCTAAACTGAAGCTTGCTCTGTTTTAAAGATCAACCACAAAAAAATACTTGACCATTATTTTTCCGAGAAGTATATTTAGTTCAGTCCACATATTAATTAGGATTACACCTAACTCCTTTTTTTGGTAAACATAGGTGTCATTGCCTTTTGCAGCATCTGTCCAGTTTCAGGATTTTAACCATAGCAGAAAACAACATATGCGAACCCCTATTGTATACCACAAAATGTTTCATAGCATGCATGAACCGCAATGACTTGCATAATTTTTATTAGAGAGGTAAGGCAATCAAGTACCAGTTTACTTTTCTTGTACACAAGTTGGTATGTTGTACATCTTCTGTTTCTTAGACCTTTGGACTCAAAAGCAACTCATGAATTTGGAATACATTGTATTATTTCAAAGATTGCTAAAACATATGAGTTCTTTTGTACGGACAAATGGTAGAAAGTAGCAAGTCCACTAGTTGATCGAAGATGTTCTCGTGATTGCTTTTGTTGAGAACATGGATGGCACATTTTGTTCATATGGAAGTTGATTTGGGTTGGCGATTGAATAGTTGGTCTTCCATAATATTCTGTAGCAGTAGCAGTCCAGTGAACAAGCACTTGGTCTCTTATGAACTTTGGCCATTATGTTTGTAACATGCCTCTTGTATATCTGACTTGTGTATTTCCATAATGGTTGTAGCTAACTTGAGTGAAGAAAACTAACGAATCTTCTATATATATTGAATGAATGCATTGATCAACGATATCTTGTGATGAATATAAGAGTGCAATTGTTTGTATGTATTGCATATTAAATACGAATTTAATATTATGAATGTAATTTCATTCAAAATATTGTGCATTTGCATTTGTGCTGAAATGTAGAACACTGGCAGCAAATGTGTCGGTAGAAGTATTTGACGTCACACAAACTGTCGGCGTAGCAATGGACGACGCATAATCTGTCGGCATAGCACACTGGCAGATGAACTGTCGGCATAGAGTTGTCTGTCGGTGTAGATCTCACAAACGGTGTCATACTTTCTGTCGACATAGATTTATCTGTCGGCAAAAACCTTTCCAGGCAGGACTATAGGCGACAGCTCCTTTCTGTCGGGAAAGGTCTTTTCCGACACAAAATGTGTCGCCTTAGGTGACCTATGCCGACAGATTGTTTGACGCTGCTTTGAGTGTCGTGGTGTAGTGGAAGCCTCTACCACAAGCAAAGCATAAGCAACACCAGAATGCCATTGGTGTTAGAGAACTTATGTAACTAGATTACTGCCTCTAGTGCAAGTGGGAGACTGTTGAAAATATGCCCTATAGGCAATAATAAAGTATTATTTATTTCCATGTTTATAATTAATGTTTATATTTCTATGCTAGAATTGCAATGGTTCTTGAATATGAGATTCAGAGGAAAACTCATTTGCATGTGTGGAAACATAAACACAAAGTAGGTCCCTAGTCTTGCCTCTAGGACTAGCTCACGTGTTGCATGATGATCTAGTTTTCTTGATCATAGGGCATTGTTAAAGTAACAAGGATGCCGGCAACAATGGGAGCATGTTGTTATCACACCAATCGTGTTAGACAGATCCAACTAAATGATATACTACGAGATCACATCATCACATTGTTATAAGTATAATCATGAAAGTGTTAACGTATAATCACATCCTTAGACCATGAGAATGTCGAGTACCTTCATGTTGGACGGTTACTTTCGGGATGTCAAACATTACCCATAACAAGGTGATTATAGTGGCAACTTTTTGGTACATCAGAAAAGTATGTCTAAGGACTCGATAGTTCAAGACTAGTATTTTCTCTTCCGACGATGGAGAGACAATCTTTGGGCCCTCTCTATATTACGGTATCCATCATCATCTGGCTTGACACAGCGTGGTGATCACTGGGAGACCGTAATACGGAAACCAGAAAAGAGAACAAAATCGGTAATGAGGATAACTTGGTATTGTGATCAAGTTGTTGCTTCACAAGGATATCGATGAAAGTCTCACCTCGGGTTTTGTTAATTACCATGAAGCAAAAGGATTTTTATATGCAAACAAAAGGTTAGCTCGATAAATATATTTGTGTGTATGTAGGAATCAATATGGGTGTCCGGATCTCACTATTGATTACTGACCGGAAGGTGTTTCGGGACATGTCTGCATATTACCGAACCTGCAGGGTGCTACTTGTGAGCTGCGTTGGGATTTCCCCGAAGAGGAGGGGATGATGCAGTACAGTATAGATAAGTATTTCCCTCAGTTATGAAACCAATGTTATCAATCCAGTAGGAGAATCACGCAACAACTCGTTAGCAGCACCTGCACACAAAACAACAAATCCTCGCACCCAACGCGAACAAGGGGTTGTCAATCCCTTGGCGGTTAATTGCAAGATTAAATTGTATGGTGATAGATAGATAGATCGAACAAAAATACGAAATAAAATAAATAAAGTAAAATTGCAGCAAGGTATTTTTAGGATTTTTAATATATGATAAAGGTAGACCCGGGGGCCATAGTTTTCACTAGAGGCTTCTCTCTTGAAAATAACATACGGTGGGTGAACAAATTACTGTTGGGCAATTGATAGAAAAGCAAATAATCATGACGATATCCAAGGCGATGATCATGTATATAGGCATCACGTCTGAGACAAGTAGACCGAAACGATTCTGCATCTACTACTGTTACTCCACACATCGACCTCTATCCAGCATGCATCTAGAGTATTAAGTTGATAAAGAACGGAGTAACGCCTTAAGCAAGATGACATGATGTAGACAAAGTAAACTCACGCATGAATAAACCCCATCTTTTTACCCTTAATAGCAACGATACATACGTGTCATGTCCGTTTCTGTCACTGGGATTAAGCACCGCAAGATCGAACCCATTACAAAGCACCTCTCCCATTGCAAGATAAATCAATCTAGTTGGCCAAACCAAATCAATAGATCATAGAGAAATATGAAGCTATAAACAATCATGCATAAAAGAGTTCAGAGAAAACTCAAATAATATCCATGGATAATCTGATCATAAACTCACAATTCATCGGATCCCAACAAACACACCGCAAAAAGTGATTACATCGGATAGAACTCCAAGAACATCGAGGTGAACATTGTATTGAAGATCAAAAAGAGAGAAGAAGCCATCTTGCTACTAACTATGGACCCGAAGGTCTGTGGTAAACAACTCACGCATCATCGGAAGGGCAGCAAGGTTGATGTAGAGCCCCTCTGTGATCGACACCCCCTCCGGCAGAGTGCCGGAAAAGGCCTCCAGATGGGATCTCTCGAGAACAGGAACTTGCGTAGGCGGAAAAAGTATTTCGTGGACTCCCCTATTGGTTTCCCGATTTTAGAGAATTTATAGAGGTGGAATTAGGTCAAACAGAGCAGAGGTGGGCCCACGAGGCACCAGGGCACGCCACCCCCCCTGGGGTGCGCCTTGGTGGCTTGTGGCCACCTCCTCTGTCTTCTGGCCCTCTCCCGAAGCTTCTAGTGTCTCTTATGTCCAGAAAAAAATCTCCAAAAAGTTTCGTGGCATTTGGACTTCGTTTGGCACTGATATTCTGGAAAACCAAAAACAGGCAAAAAACAGCAACTGGCACTGGGCACTAAGTTAATAGATTAGTCCCAAAAGGTGATATATATGTGATGGCCCCGACTTAATCGTGCACTAATCATACATGCAAATGCACACGATCAAGCCTAAGGACTCACTTGAAGATTTCACAACACAACTCTAAACACAAATAAACGTCATACAAGCTTTATATTACAAGCCAGGGGCCTCGAGGGTTCGAATACATAAGCTCGAGTCATACAAGCATCAGCTGAAGCGTCAGATATCTGAGTACAGACATGAAAGTTAAACAGATAGGCCTTAAGAAGGCGGGGCAAAACAAAACACTGGATCGAAAGGCACAGGCCTCCTGCCTGGGTGCCTCCTAACTACTCCTGGTCATCAGAGGGCTCCTCGTAGTAGTAGTATCCGCCAGAGGGGTAGTAGTAGTCATCTGCTGGGGCAGCTGGCTCCTGGGCTCCGTCATCTGGTCGCAGCAATTGGGTATAGGGGAAAAGGGAAGCAAAGCAACCGTGAGTACTCATCCAAAGTACTCTCAATACTTACATCAGACCTATTCTAATTATGCATCGGTATCAAGGAAGGGCTGCATCAGTGGACTGGACTGCAGAAATGCCAGAATAGAGAGGCCTAGCCTATCGAAGATTAGCTTCTTCAGCGTCTTGCAACATAAGAAGAGTGCAGACTAGTACATAAATATAGCAGTAGCAACAAATATAAGTAGCCACGCCCAGAGATCCTTTCTCGACCCCCTGCGAGAAAGCAATCCCGGAGCTATCATATTCAAACCATTTCTAGTTGTAGAAGATCGGGATATTTTTCGAGCGTCCTGTTACCGTGGACACGGCTATTCAAATAGATATACTTCCCTGCAGGGGTGCACCAACTTACCCAAGATGCTCGATTAACTCTGGCCGGACACACTTACTCGGTCCATGCCCGGCCTCGGCTGATCGACACGTCGTAGCCCTACCTAGGCTCAACAGAGAGGCCAGCACGCCGGTCTACATCCTAAGCGCTCAGGGGTCTTGGGCCCATCGCCCTTTGCACTCCTGCGCGTTGCGAGGACGGCCAGGAGCAGACCTAGTCCCCTAAATACAAGCGCAGACTTTCGCGGTCCTACCCGGGCGTGTGCCGCTCAACTGCTGACGTCTGAAGAGCTTCGCCTGATACATACGACGACGAGTGCCCATACTTATTCCCGCGTGGTGGTTAGTGCAAAAGGCCAAAGGCCTACTCAGATTACATATCCTAACCCATTAGTGCGTTGGGAGCTCGCGGTGACAAGCAGAGACTCACGATCATGTGACCCCGTTGCCTCGTCTCGTGGACTTACGGCAAGGGCTAAGAATGCCCGGCCGTGCCACGTAATCATCTCTCGGGTACACTCTTGGTCAACCGATACCACATCTCTCGCGGGTACCCCTCGGGGCCAACCCGACTTTATCGAGTATCAGTAGTATAGTCAAAGTACCCCTGTGTCCATAACATCAAGAAGGAATCCGAGGAATCACCCTCGTTGGATTCCCACTCGATGTATCCGTCAAGGTGAACCCAGAGGAATGACCCTCGATGGTATTCACACTTGCGGGGTTGCACGACAGAAGCTTCATCGGAGGTGGTGAAAGAGGAATCACCCTCGGTATATCACAACCGACTAGTTGTACTACAGAGGCAACATCAGGAGTGAGATAAGAGGTATCACCCTCGGCACTCGATGGTAGCTCTGCAGAGTCGAGCAACTTAGGGGGTGTGTGGTGATGTGCTAGTCTCAGCCCGTCGATCACATCGATCGGGGCACTGGTAACTAAGCGGGGCAACTAGGACAAGGAAGAGGGGCCACAGATGGTTTAGTAATGAACCTACACAAAGCATTTAGGATTACAGGTTAGGTATCAATAGCAGTTTAGAAAACAGGCTATGCATCAAAATAGGATAAATCAATAGCAGTAGCAAATTCTAATGCAAGCAGGAGGAAGAAAGAATAGGTGATATAGGCATGCGTCAAGGGGAGGTTGCTTGCCTGGAAGCTCTGCGGCAAACGAGGGGTCGTCAATGGTGCAGTCGGACTCCAGAGCTGCGTCGGTCTCGGGGGCTATCGGATAAGAAGAGGGGGAAGAAACAATAAATAAAAGCAAACACAAGCAACACAGTTGCATGGCATGACGATATGCAGTGCTGGTGGTGACCTAGTGCAATGCTACTTGTCGCAGACGAAGCGGGAAAATATCTGGGATATTTTCCCGGCGTTTAGGCAGATTTCGGTATACTGAACCGGAGGGGAAGGTTCCATGTTCAGATAGATAGGAGTGATGGTCAAGCATTTTGACCACATATTCAGATTCGTCTCGTTTTTCTGATCAACTTTAATGTTGAAAACTTTTCGATCCGAGCTACGGTTGAATTTCTACGAATTTTCAAAGATTTAAACCTTTTTCTGAAATTCCTGGAATTAAATCTAATTCAAAAATAACAGAAAAGGGAATATTACCTCAGTATGATGTCATCATGATGTCAGCAAGTCAACCCAGCTGTTCCAGGTCAAACCTGACAGCTGGGTCCCACGAGTCAGTGACACACGACTAATTAGTGGTTAGTTTAAACTAAACCGGGTTAATTAGGGAGTGGACCCCACATATCAGTGACTAACTAATTATCAGATTAATTTTAAAGACCTAATTAGTTAATTTAAGCGCAGGGGGGCCCACACGTCAGCGACACTGTGCTGCCACGTCAGCACAGTTGACCAGTCAACGCGGTCAACTGGGCCATGGGACCCACTGGTCAGCGACCCGGGGTGCCCACGTGGCAGCCAGCTCAGCGGCGGCCGGCGTTTAGCCGCCGGCGATGCCAAAACACGGTGGCGTCCTCGGGAGCTCGTCGGAATGGCGCTACAGGCGGCCAAACGGCGCGCGGTTGGGCTCGTTCAAACGAGTCGAACGAGCCGCGTCGAATGGTGGCGGTGGCGTCGCCGGAGTTGGCCGGAATCGACGCCAGTGAGCGGCGGAGGTGGCGGCGTTCTCGGGTGGTTCGTGGGATCGGCTAAACGGCACGTGCACGAGCGGTCTAAGAGTCCAGGCCACACCTCTGGGATGCCCCGAGCACAAAGGCGTGCTCGGACGGCCATGACAACGACGGCAACGATGACGGCGAGCCGCATGGCGGAGCTGAGCTCGGGCAGCAATGGCAACGGCGCTACAGGCAGCAAATCGAGGAAGAGGTAGAGGGAGGACGCGCGGATGCTCACCTAGCGGCACACGAAAGGCCTGCGAGGGTTTAGTAGCTGCCGGAGTTGCCGGAGTTCGCCGGGGAAGCTGCTGTGGCCGAGGAGGAAGACGAACAAGATCCCCTCGCTGCAGCGCGTCCCGGCTCCAGCTGGTGTTCGAGAAAGGCGTAGCGGTGGCCGGCGCACCTTCCAAACAAGGATGCAGGTCACGGGGACGCCGGTGGCCACGGGATTTGGGCGGCGCGGCGACGGCTGCGCACTGGCGAGGTTGGGGAGAGGAGAGCAGAGCGAGGAGAGGGAGAGAGGGAGCGGCGAGGCGTCCAGGGGGAGTGGACGAGGCTCGTCCTTATCCCCTCCGAGGGCGAGCGGCGGCAGGTGGCGGCCAGCGGCCGGAGCGGCCGCGCTCTGGCCACGGCGCGGTCAACACGGCGAGAGAGTGAGAGAGAGAGGAGGGAGAAAGGGCCGGTTGGGCTGGGCCAAGTGCACTATGCACTTAAGCCCAGCCGGTTTGGGCCGTTTTATTTTCTTTTTCTGTTTTCCTTTTTACAGAAGGTTTAGAAAATAAATGAGCTGCCATAATGCATTTTTTAAAATGTGAAACTGGTCCACATAAATACTTTGCATTATTCTGCACTGCCACAAAAAATTTGGGAAATTTTGGAATCCATTTGAATTTTTCAAAAATGGAAAGGGCATTTTAAATGTTGTTTTTGCACTGTTTTAATGCTCTAATCCATTTTAGGAAAATAGGTGATGTTGTTTTCCTGAACATTAATTTGTTTTGGAAGTTTTGCCACAACATGAACTATTTTCCAGAAATTTGTGAGCAACTTCAAATTTCACTTGGAATTTGAATTGGATTCAGTGGAGGAATTTGAAATGAGATATTAATCCAACACGATCAAGCATTGCAAATCACAGTGTCTTGGCATAATCATCATGGATTACTGTTGCTCATTACACAGGGGTGTTACAATTCTCCTCCTCTAAAAGAAATTCTCGTCCCGAGAATTCAGGAGGTAGAAGGAAAAAGGTCGGGGTATTCCTCGCGAAGACGATCCTCGCGTTCCCAAGTGGCTTCATCTTCAGTATGATCGTGTATGTCGGGTCCGTCGTTTAGCTTGATCGAGTATGCGGATCGGATGCTCTTTATAAGATAGATCATCTTGCAAATCGAGCAATTCATGATCCACTGCTCGGTGCGGAGATTTCTTGAAGAAACGGCGAAGTTGCGACACATGGAAGACGTTGTGGATGTGAGAGAATTGCGGCGGCAACTCTAGTTTATATGCCACATGTCCACGTTTGGCGAGAATACGAAAGGGGCCGATGTAGCGAGGAGCTAACTTGCCTTTGATTCCAAAGCGATGAGTGCCCTTCATAAGAGTGACACGCAGATAAGCTTGCTCACCAGGTTGATAGATCGATCCCCAGTGTTTACGATCATACTTGCTCTTCTGGCGAGACTGAGCAGCTTTGAGATTTTTCCGGACGATATGAACTTGCTCTTCGGCGTGCTGGATAATATCCGGTCCAATGAGCGGTCGTTCCCCAGTTTCTGACCAATTCAGAGGGGTCCGACACTTACGTCCATATAATACCTCAAAGGGGGCCATTTTCAAGCTTACTTGATAGCTGTTGTTGTAAGAGAATTCAGCATACGGGAGAGATTCTTCCCACTTCTTGCCAAATGAAATAACACAAGCACGCAGCATATCTTCAGGCACTTGATTTACTCGCTCGACTTGGCCTTGGGACTGGGGGTGATAAGCTGAACTCCAGGTTATATGAGTTCCCATAGCTTCTTGGAAACTTGCCCAGAACTTAGAGGTGAAGAGGCTGCCATGCTCTGAACTGATCTCCTTCGGAATACCATGGAGTGATACAATTCTGGAGATATACAGATCTGCCAACTGACTAGCAGTGATCGTCTCCTTGACTGGCAGAAAGTGTGCAACTTTGGAGAGTTGGTCGATGACGACAAGAATTGCGTCATGACTTTCTGCGACTTGGGAAGACTAGTGATAAGATCCATTTGCACTTTGTCCCATTTCCACTCAGGGATTGGAAGCGGTTGCAGAATTCCAGCAGGCTTCTGATGTTCTGCCTTAACGCGACGATAAACTTCTGATGTGATCCCCCATTAATTATTTTCAACCTTGATCAAGTAGTTGATGTTGGACAAGGAAGACAACGTAATGGGTTATGTTTGCTTATATTCACATAGAAGTTATATTGTTTTGGATCCTCTAACATGTGGTGCTTGCGCCCTATCTTTTGCTAGCCAAAATTCCGCACTAAGTAGAGATACTACTTGTGCATCCAAAAACCCTTAAACCCAGTTTCATGTCATGAGAGTCCACTATATCTACCTATGGATTGAATAAGATCCTTCAAGTAAGTTGTCATCGGTGCAAAGCAATGAAAATTGCTCCTAAACATTTATGAACTTTTATTGTAAGGGAAAATAAGCTTTGTATGATCTTGTGATGGTGGAGTAATAAAAGCGACAGACTGCATAATAAAGGTCGCTATCCCAAGGGGCAATATAAAGTGACATTCCTTTACATTAAGAGCTTGCACATCCAAAAACAAGAGCGCATGACAACCTCTGCCTCCCTCTGCGAAGGGCCTATCTTTTACTTTATGTATTTACTTTTATGCAAGAGTCAATAGTGTTCTTCTCTATTCCATTTTTATTTTCTCTCTTGGCAAGCATCATGTGGTGGGGATTGATCCAGGCATATATATCCCGTTGAATATAGGTGATCATGAGTTATTATTGTTGACATTATCCCTGAGATAAATAAGTTGGGAGGCAAAACATTAAGCCCCTATTTTCCTATGTGTTTGACTGAAACGATTTGTTCTAAAAATATGCTTTGAGTGTCAGCAATCGTGGAAGACTATATGATAGTTGAGTATGTGGAATTTGCTAAATCAAAGCTCTTACATAGACCCTTCGTGAAAATAAGATGAATTGCAATTGTTTGATGACTGAAAACATAGTTTGTTAGTTTTCAAGAAAGATTATTGTCTATACTTTAACATGTGAATAGCTTGCTACTTGATCATGAGAAGTTTTATGAGATGAGCTACTGTTTATGATATATAATTATGCTAGAAAAAGTGTTTGGAATTATCATGGATCAAACTTATGCACTATGCTAGAATTCACACTTCATAAATTATTTCTTTTATCATTTACCTACTCGAGGACTTGCAGAAATTAAGCTTGGGGATGCTGATACGTCTCCAATGTATCTATAATTTATGAAGTATTCATGCCATATTTATAACAATTCTATATGGTTTTGGTATGATTTGATTAGAACTAACCCGGACTGACGCTTTGTTCAGCAGAACTACCGTGGTGTTGTTTTTTGTGCAGAAATAAAAGTTCTCGGAATTGGACGAAACTTTTTGACGATTTTTTTTGACCAAAAGAGACCCCCGAAGCTTCGTGGAAGGACCAATAGCCTCATGAGGTGCTCACAAGGCACCACGGCGCGGCCTGGGGGGAGGGTCGCGCCGTGGTACCTTGTTGGGCCCTCGTAGCTCCGTTTCGCGTGATTCCAACGCTGAAAAATCCTATAAATAGAGAAACCCCCAGAAATAAACCTAGAACTTCGCCGCCGCCGCCGCAAGCCTCTGTACCGAAGAAATACAATCTGGAGTCCAATTCCGGCACCCTGCCGGAAGGGGGGAATCATCACCGGAGGCCATCTTCATCATCCGGGCGGTCTGCATGACGAGGAGGGAGTAGTTCACCCTCGGGGCTGAGGGTATGTACTAGTAGCTATGTGTTTGATCTCTCTCTCTCTCTCTCTCTCTCGTGTTCTTGATTTGACACGATCTTGATGTACCGCGAGCTTTGTTAATATAGTTGGATCATACGGTGTTTCTTCCCTCTCTATCTTTTTGTGATGAATTGAATCTTTCCCTTTGAGGTTTCGTTATTGTCGGATTGAATATTTCAGATTTGAGAACACTTGATGTATGTCTTGCATGTGGATACCCGTGGTGACAATGGGGTTTTCTATTGAGTCACTTGATGTATGTTTTGGTGATCAACTCGCGGATTCCTGTGACCTTGGGGTGATCTAGGCATAGGGGTTGGTTGCACGTTTTCATTATCTTTTCTCCGATGAGAAACTTTGGGGTGCTCTTTGAAGTTCTTTGTGTGGATTGAATATTATGAATCTGAAGTTGCTTGATGCATATCGAATAATCAACTCACGGATACTTGTGGTGACACTAGAGTATCTAGGTGACATTAGAGTTGGTTGATGCGTATCATATGGTGTTATTTTAGTACGAACTCTAGGGCTATTTGTGACACTTAAAGGGATGGCTCAATAGATTGATCGGAAAGGACAACTTCGAGGTGGTTTCGTACCCTACAATAATTTCATCTGATGTTCTCTGCTAACAGGAACTTTGGAGTGATTCTTTATCGCACGTTGAGGGATTGTTATATGATCCAATTATGTTAGCACTGTTGAGAGATTGTACTAGTGAAAGTACGAACCCTAGGCCTTGTTTTCAAGCATTGCAATACCGTTTGTGCTCACTTTTGTTACTTGCTACCTTGCTGTTTTTATATTTTCAGATTACAAAAACTTATATCTACTATCCATAGTACACTTGTATCACCATCTCTTCGCCAAACTAGTGCACCTATACAAATTACCATTGTATTGGGTGTGTTGGGGACACAAGAGATTTCTTGTATTTGATTGCAGGGTTGTTTGAGAGAGACCATCTTCATCCTACGCCTCCCACGGATTGATAAACCTTAGGTCATCGACTTGAGGGAAATTTGCTACTGTCCTACAAAACTCTGCACTTGGAGGACCAACAATGTCTACAAGAATAAAGTTGCGTAGTAGACATCAGATCTTTTCCCGGTGATCGAGAGGTCTATCAAGCTGTTCAAGTTTCACCAGGCTGCATGACGGAATCAATTCAGGAGGAGATCGGGGGAGGTGAGAAGGTGGGTCAGGCGGGCAAGAAGATAGATGAAGGAGGCGAGGGGAGCCAAAGATAGATGGAGAGGAAAGGGGTGTTGATGAACCAGTAGAGAAGGTAGTGGGGGCCGAGAAGGACATGGGAAGTAGCAGCGGTGGGGGTCAGGCGAGGGAGGAAGATGATACAAATTGTTATTATTATGGTCCCGAGCCGAACCTTTAGGACTGCTTCGAGGGCTTCAATCTGCACGGAGAGGAAGAGGAGTACTTGAGTCTCCCGGGAGAGGTGGAGGAACTGATTAAAGATGCGTGGTGGCTGGGGCTATTATGGGTTCACACGATGAGGCCCTTTAGTCATGCTGCACTTCTTAATGCCCTGAGGAATGCTTGGGCATCTACTCAAGGTGTCACGTTTAACATCAAGGCGCAGAATCTGTTCTTGGTCCAGTGTCATTTCTTGGGTGATTGAAAAAAGGTGATGGATGGAGGTCCTTGGCTGTTTGGAAGAGATCCGGTGGTTATAGTGGAGTATGATGGATTCACAAACGTTGAGGACTATGCTCTAGATAAGATTCCAGTTTGGGCAAGAATTAAGGGCTTACCTGATGGACTGACTAGAAAAAGAGAAATTGGCTGAGAAGGTAGCAAAGAAAGTTGGTGAGCCACCGATTACTGTGATAGTTAATGAAGGGAAAATTAATCTTTCATGTTCATTGAGAGCTAGGGTGTTTGTGGATGTCAATAAACCTTTGGTTAGGTTTGTTCCTATTACTTCGAAAGAGAGGATGAAGTACCTGGTTTTTTATGAGAAGCTTCCAGATTTCTGTTTCTTCTGTGGGTGTATGGGACACGTGGTAGAAGAATCTGGGGATGGAATCCATGATCCGAGCAATTGTGAATGGGGGATTGGTTGCTGTGGAATTTGGAGTCTAGTGGGAGTCGTCCGAGAGGAGGTAGGGGTCGAGGAGATGTGGGGGGAGGAAAGGGTAGAGGTGATGTTGGTGGGAGAGGAAGAGGGAGAGTTAGGGGAGGTGGACGAAGGGGAGATAGGGGAGGTAGGTTTGGTAAATCCAGGGGAATAGAGAGAGGAGCAGGAGTTGATGATAAATTTGATGGCATGGACATGTCTCAGTACAATCAAGGGGAGGATCTGGATAAGCTAAAAAAATCCCGAAAGAGACTAATTTCGATGGACGGTTCTGTAATGTCCATTGCCAGTTGGCTCTTGTTTTGGTTGGCAAGGTCACGGCGACCATTTTACTCCTTGAGAATGGAGAGGGGGCAATGCGCCGGGGGGTGCTGCACCATCTACATCGACCACACCGGGGAAGGCTCCTATTGTCAAGAGGAGATGACATGGTACTGGAGAGGAATCGGAAGACACATATATGATTAATGAGGCAGCCTCCTTCGAGGACTTTGTGCTGGAACTGCCATGAGATTGGCGACCCTGCGATGGTTAGAGAGCCCGGGAGTGTGCGCCGCCGGTGGTTTGCATTATGGAAACACAACTGTCAAAACATAGGGTGAAGGGCCTAACAGCTACGTTGGGTTTTGATGGAGGTTTTGCTGGTGCTAGTAGTTGAAGCAGTGGAGGTCTAGGTATGTTCTGGTGGAATGGGGTGGATTTGCGAGTGAAGAATGTCTTGAAATACCATATTGACATAGTGGTGTCTGTCCCGAGGAAGGAGGACTAGAGGCTAACCTGCTTCTATGGGGAAGCCAACAGAAGTTTGAGGCAACAGACATGGGATATGATGATATGGCTTAGAGGAGAATCCACCCTCCCATGGCTTTGTATAGGGGACTTTAATGAGGTGCTCTAGAGGGAACAACAAATGGGACCTAATGAAATAGATGTAGCACAGATGGTGGGCTTTAGGGAGGCGATGGATTTATGCGGACTGGATGATCTCGGGTATATTGGAGTTGACTCGACTTTTGAGAAACGGGTCAGCGGGGGTGAATATTGACGTGTCTGGCTTGATAGGGCACTTGCTGGAGCACACTTTATTCGTTTGTGTCGCTCATGCACTTGCACTACTAGGAAAGACCTTATAGATATATGCTTAGCAGTAGCGAGGGGTATATGGGCCGCACTGCTGCTAATTAGTAGTAGCGCGGGGTATAGACCCCACGCTACTACTAAGTTGATAGTAGTAGCGCGGGGTATAAACCCCACGCTACTACTAAGTGGTCTCCACCGTACCCATGGGACATGCCATAGTAGGAGCGCGGCGTATAAGCCCACGCTGCTACTAAGTGGTCTCCAACGTTCCCCCCGAGACAAGCCAAAGTAGTAGCGAGGGGTATAAACCCTCCACTGCTACTAAGTATAGGGTTTTTTTAACAGCATTCAAATCCCCATCTCCTCCCTTGAATCCCTCCTCTCTCCCGTCACTCTACCCCCTCTCTCCATAGGCTCTCCCATGGGGCTCCTGCCCATGAGCGCCTCCTCCTCCATGGCGCCGAAAAAGGCCTCCGCCTCGCGCCGCCGATGTCCAGGAGCTCACCGGTCTTCCCCTACATCTCCATGCCACCAGGCCGGAGCACCTCACCACCGGCGACCTGCCCCGCTGCTCCCTCCATCACCATGGATGACCAGGAGCACTCTGCCTTGGCCGCGAAGAGGAGCCCCACACCGCCACCTTGCTCTGCCCTTGATCCGGGCCCTCTCCAGCAACCGCTGCTAGATCTAGTCTGCCGTTGCCCGTTCGCACCTTCGGCGACCCATGCCGTTGCTGGATCGAACCATTGCCGCCATTGGCAGCAAGCACGGGGTCGAGAATTTTTTTTGTTTTTGAAATTAATAGTAGTAGCACGGGGTATAAGACATTTGCTACAGATAATTAGTAGTAGTGCGGGTGGCACACACGCTACTACTAACAGACGTAGTAGTAGCGCGGGGTGGCACCCATGCTACTACTATCCAATTAGCTGTAGCGCGCTAGTAGTAGAGTGGGCACCCGCACTACGACTAGCTGTTTAACCCACGCTACTACTAGGCTTTTGCCTTGTAGTGTTGGTGGCTGCAAAGTCTGATCATAGTCTGATAGTGTTGAAGAATGAAGTTGAACCTGCTAACAGAAGAATTGATGAGGATAAGTCATCCAAATTTGAGGTAATGGGGGAGAGACATCAAGACTTCATACATATGGTCGAGTGGGTGTGGCAGGGTGGAGAAAATTGTGATTCAGTTCTGTCCTTGAGGCAGAAGCTCAATCGGATGGCAAGTTCCCTTGCTCAATGGGGCCAAACCACTTTTGGTCATGTTTGGTTAGAACTGAGAGAGTTACAGAAAAAGCTAGGTTTGCTGAAGTGTGGTCCGAATAGGCAGGGCCCTTCCTATGAAGAGAAGAAAATTGAAGCAAGAAATATAGAATTGAATTACAGGGAGGAAATTATGTGGAGCCAAAGTTCGCGTATCCAGTGGCTAGCTGAGGGGGAGGGCAATACAAAGGTTTTTACCAAAATCCACAAATAGAAGAAGGAAGAACATGATCACGTAGCTATTGAAGCTCTATGGTTCTATAAGTACTGATGAGAGGGAGATGGGGGTGTTGACCACATAATTCTATGAAACTTTGTACAAATCTGCAGGAACGGTGGGTATCGAGGAGGTTTTATCTCATATACCATCTAGGGTGGATGCTCATATGAATGGAATTGTCATTGCTCCATATACTGCTAAGGAATTAAAAGAAGCCCTTTTCGAATGTTTCCCACAAAGGCTCCGGGTCCTGATGGATTTTCGGCGCTGTTTTTTCAAAAGAATTGGGGTGTGTGAAGTGAAGAGGTGACCAAAATGGTTCTACATGTTCTGAATGGGGAAGATTCTATTGATCACCATTTCAAAGTCTATATCTATGGTTCAAGAAATGGAATTGCTATTCTTGATTCAGACAACACACTGATTTGTTTACGAAATGCTCTTCATTTTATAGGATGTCCCATTCGTCAAAAAGCCGTTCCTTGTTTTTAAAGACCAATCATTTATTTATATATGAGATTACGGAAGAAATGGCAAGCTATTTAAGAAATGTGAATTCTCATTGTTTCGATGATTCTCGATGGAAGATCGTGTTATAAATAAAACGTTCATTTTTTTAATCCCCAAGGTATCTAATCCAACCTCCCTTACCCAATTTCGACCAATAAGCTTGTGCAATGTAATCTTTAAGATTATATCAAAAGTTCATGCTAACCGGTTGAAGAGAATTTTGCCAGAGATAATCTCATCTAAGCAGTTGGCGTTTGTTCCTGGGAGGCTAATCAATGATAATATCATAGCAGCTAATGAGTGTTTGCACTTCACAAAGAAATCAAGAAGTAAAAAAGAATCTGTATTGTGCTTTAAAGGTGGAAATGATGAAGCCTTATGATCGCGTCGAGTGGGACTATTTACAGGCAGTCATGTTAAATCTCGGGTTTAATCAAGTTTGGGTGTAAAACTTATGCAATGTGTCTCAACTATGTCTTTCACTTTAATTCTTAATGGTAGCAAACTGAAGGAATTCAAGTCATCAAGAGGTATACGGCAAGGAGATCCTATATCTCCGTACCTCTTTTACTTGTAGCTGAGGGGCTGTCTTGTCTGTTGAAAGCTAGATGTTTAAATGAGAACGTGAAGGGTGTTGTGGTTGCACCAAATTTTCCTAAATTTTGGTCATGAACTAATTATTAACTGATGGCTTGAGAATTTATCACTTGTTATAAAGAGTTTTGACTTGGTTTTCACCGTGTTTTCATTATTTCTTGGTTAAATCTAACGCTAATCCTTCAAGAAAGAAGAAAACTCATTTTTCCATTGTTTGGCAGGAAAATACACTTATAGAAGGAAACCAAGCAATATTATACAAAATCAAGCCATTTGAAACAACTTCCATATTGGAAGATTTTTCACCAGCGGCAACAGAACGCAAGACAACCAATGGTACGAGCGCAAGTGCTCATCTAGCGCTCATACCAGGCGCCGCAGGCCTCCCCTCATCTACAGGAACAACTTTCATAAAAGGGCATTCGGCATCAGAGACCTAGCCACCGCCACTCCATCCAGAACAGAGGGAGAAGAGATCCGGAGAAGGAGAACCATCGGAGATCTTTTCCATTTTGGTTTTTCCATCTCCATTTCATTTGTGCTTGGGAAATAACTCTATTCATTACCGTTGTAAGAGGAATTCCAAGTTGTAAGATCAGGGTGTATAACTCTATTCATACACATCTGGAGATTGAGACTTGTTTAATCATTCATATTATTGTGGATCTTCACGGTATTATCGATATGGTCTTCATTGGATTATTCTCTGAGATGATTGGTTATTCTCCAATGATGTGTGAGTAATTCCTACTATGCGTGGGAAATGTAGGTGATTGGTAAGATCCATTTGTGCCTATTCTATATGTCGTCATTCGTGTTTATATTATTATGATTGTCTAGTAAGTTGTTATTCTGTGGTGACCGCAATGCATGTTGTCCAATTTAAGGGCCCAAGCCACATGATCTAAAGACCTACGCAGGTAACACATATTGTTTAGGGAATCTGTGACCTTCGACGTGACAGGGGGAGATATCTGAGAAACAAAGACAATATGAGATAACAGTGAACCACCGAACATAATGCATGGTTCCGGCTTGACAACCTTAATTGTGGACACGACCACGCTGTGGCAACGTTGAAGTAGGACCATGGAGTGGAATCTAATCCCGTGTGGAGGAATTTCACAACCTTAGGGTGAACCGCCTACCGAACAAGCAATCCGAATATGCTACTTGTGAGCTGCATTGGTAATTCCCTGAAGAGGAAGGGAGATGTAGTACAGTAGAGATAAGTATTTTCCTCAGTTATGAAACCAAGGTTATCAATCCAGTAGGAGAATCACGCAACGCCTCGTTAGCAGTACCTGCCCACAAAACAACAAATCCGTGCACCCAACGCAAACAAGGGGTTGTCAATCCCTCGGCGGTTAATTGCAAGATTAAATTGTATGGTGATAGATAGATAGATAGAACTAAAATATAAAATAAAATAAATAAAGTAAAAGTGCAGCAAAGGTATTTTTAGGATTTTTAATATATGATAGAAGTAGACCCGGGGGCCATAGTTTTCACTAGAGGCTTCTCTCATGAAAATAGCATACAATGGGTAAACAAATTACTGTTGGGCAATTGATAGAAAGGTAAATAATCATGACGATATCCAAGGCAATGATAATGTATATAGGCATCACGTCCGAGACAAGTAGACCGACTCCTGCCTGCATCTACTACTATTACTCCATACATCGACCGCTATCCAGCATGCATCTAGTGTATTGAGTCCATAAAGAACGGAGTAACGCCTTAAGCAAGATGACATGATGTAGACAAAGTAAACTCATGCATGAATAAACCCCATCTTTTTACCCTTAATAGCAATGATACATACGTGTCATGTCCCTTTCTGTCACTGGGATTGAGCACCGCAAGATCGAACCCATTACAAAGCACCTCTCCCATTGCAAGATAAATAAATCTAGTTGGCCAAACCAAATCAATAGATCGGAGAGAAATACGAAGCTATAATAATCATGCATAAAAGAGTTCAGACAAGACTCAAATAATATTCATGCATAAAAGGCCTCCAGATGGGATCTCTTGAGAACAGAAGCTTGCGGCGGCGGAAAAAGTATTTCGTGGACTCCTCTGTTGGTTTCCCGATTTTAGAGAATTTATAGTGGAGGAATTTGGTCAAACGGAGCTGTTTGGGCCCCATGAGCCACCAGGGCGCCTCCCCCCCCCGGGGCGCGCCGTGCTGCCTCATGGGCCACTGCTTCATCTTCTCGTCTCCTCCCGAAGCTTCTAGTGTTTGTTATGTCCAGAAAAAAGTCTCCAAAAAGTTTTGTGGCACTTGGACTTCGTTTGGTACTGATATTTTGGAAAACCAAAAACAGGCAAAAAACAGCAACTGGCACTGGGCAGTAAGTTTATAGGTTAGTCCCAAAAAATGATATATAATTGTTGTAAATGTATATAAAAACATCCAAGATTGATAATATAATAGCATGGAACAATAAAAAATTATAGATACGTTGGAGACGTATCAAGCATCCCCAAGCTTAATTCCTGCTCGTCCTCGAGTAGGTAAATGATAAAAACAGAATTTTTGATGTGGAATGCTACCTTTCATATTCATCATATATTCTTTTCTTTGTAGCATGGATATTTGGACTTGAATGATTCAAAGCAATAGTCTATAGTTTGACATGAAGATATAAATACTCAAGCATACTAACAAGCAACCATGTCTTTCAAAATATCAACGCTAAAGAAAGTTATCCATAGCCCATTATGCTCAATCATTGATCCATTCATGAAACACACTCAATATTAGCTACACACAATGCACAAGTATGACAATAGTGCTCTCTAGTTGGTGCTTTGTAAGAGAAGATGGAGACTCAAAATAAAAATGAAAATTGCATAAAAGTAAATAGATAGGCCCTTCGCAGAGGTAAGCAGAGATTTGCAAATGTGCCAGAGCTCAAAGCTTAAATTAGAGAGATAAAATTATTTTGAGAGGCATGCTTTTCCTGTTAACGAAAACGACCGAGAATTCCCAATATCTTCCATGCTAGACACATCATAGGCGGTTCCCAAACAGAAAATAAAGTTTATTTTCTTTCCACCATTTTTTCACAATCCATGGCTAGTCGTATCCACGGGTGTCCTCCATACCAACACTTTCCAAGAAATTTTGTTGTTATTAATTTTTGATTCATTGTGGGACTGGGCATCCCTATTACCAACCACTCTCTCGTGCAATGACAAGTGAATAAACACTCATTGTGAGAATAACACACCTAGCATGGAAAATAGTGGCCACCCCCTGCCACTTCATGAGCGGTACGGGCACACAAAACGGAAAATTATTTTGAAAATTAGAGTTGGCACATGCAAATTTACTTAGAACGGCATAGAAATACCGCATATAGGTTGGTATGGTGGACTCATTTGGCACAACTTGGGTTTAAGGAGTTTGGATGCACAAGCAGTATTCCCGCTTAGTACAAATGAAGGCTAGCAAATAGATTGAGAAGCAACCAACCAAAAAGCAAAAACGGTCATAAACATGCATTGAACATAACTAACACCGAATAATGCACCATAAGTAGGATATAATTTCTATGCATAACTATTGACTTAATGTGCATGCATAGGGAATCACAAACCTTAACACTAATATTCTTACTAAATCATAATTACTCACTAACATGACTCACATATTATCATCTCCATATCGCAAAACTATTGCAAGGAATCACACTTATCATATCCAATGATCTATATGAAAGTTTTTATTGTATCCCTCTTGAATATTCATCACTTTGGGACCAAATTCATATCTTGTGCAAATTACCATTACTATTATCAACTCTCAAAAAGATATAAGTGAAGCATGAGAGTGCATATATTTCTTCAAAATCTTAATCTTATCAACTCTCAAAATAATATAAGTGAAGCATGAGAGTTCAAATATGTCTTCAAAATATAGCCACCGCCGTGCTCAAAAAGATTTAAGTGAAGCACTAGAGCAACTGCCTAGCTCAAAAAATTTAAGTGAAGCACATAGAGTATTCTAACAAATTATGATGAACGTGTGGCTCTCTCAAATTAGTGTGTCCAGTAAAGATGATTGTCACAAACTAAAAAGCAAACAAAGCAAAGACTCAAATAATACACGACACTCCAAGCAAAACACATATCATGTGACGAATAAAAATATAGCTCCAAGTAAAATTACCGATGGTTGGTAGAAGAAAGAGGGGATGCCTTTCGGGGCATCCCCAAGCTTAGATGCTTGAGTCTTCCTTGATTATTACCTTGGGGTGCCTTGGGCATCCCCAAGCTTAGGCTCTTGCCACTCCTTATTCCTTCATCCATCGTGATCTCACCCAAAACTTGAAAACTTCAATCACACAAAACTCAACAAAACCTTCGTGAGATCCGTTAGTATAACAAAACAAATCACTACTTTAAGTACTGTTGCAAACCCATTCATATTTTATTTTTGCATTATACCTACTGTATTCTAACTTCTCCATAGCATATACCCCCCGATACAAACCATAGTTTCATCAAAACAAGCAAGCAATGCATCAAAAACAGAATCTGTTAAAAACAGAACAGTCTGTAGAGATCTATTTCAAAGCTATATTTCTGTAACTCCAAAAATTCTGAAAAATTAGGACAACGTGGGAAATTCATATAAAAATACTTTGTAAAAATTTCAGATTTTTTAACGCTCCAGTACAGAACTAAAATTCCAGCACTGGACGCAAAACTTTGTGTTTTCCAAACAGCATCAATTATACTATCTTCCAAATCATCCAAAGGCTTTACTTGGCACAAACACTAATTAAAACATAAAAACACAATCATAGCAGTAGAATAAATGTGAAAACACACAATAACATAAACAAAAAGTAAAAATTCATTTTATTCATTGGGTTGCCTCCCAACAAGTGCTATTGTTTTATGCCCCTAGCTAGGCATAATGCATAGTTTCAAGTATTGTCATCTTTCAAGTTGATTCCATAAGTGGCCCTCATAATTGATTCATATGGTGCTTTAATTTTCTTCCTAGGGAAATGTTCCATACCCTACTTTAATGGAAACTGAAATTGTATATTCCCTTCTTTCATGTCAATAACGGCACCTATGGTTCGCAAGAACGGTCTACCAAGTATTATGGGGCAAGAAGAATTGCGTTCAATGTCAAGTACAATAAAATCAATAGGCACATAGTTCCTATTTGAAAGAATAAGAACATCATTAATTCTACCCAAAGGCTTTTTAATAGTGGAATCCGCAAGATGCTAATTAAGAGAACATTCATCTATATTGGTAAACCCTAGCACATCACATAGAGATTTTGGAATTGTGGAAACGCTAGCACCCAAATCACATAAAGCATTGCACTCATAATTTTTAATTTTAACTTTATTGGTGGTTCCCATTCATCATATAATTTTCTAGGAATTGAAATTTCTAGTTCTAGCTTTTCTTCTAACGCTTTCATCATTGCTTCTACGATGTGTTTAGTAAAAGCCTTATTTTGCTCATAAGCGTTGGGTGAATTTACCATGGATTGTAACAAAGAAATGCACTCAATAAAAGAACAACTATCATAATTAAAGTCTTTGTAATCCAAGAGAGTGGGCACATCGCTAGTTAAAGTTTTTACCTCTCCAAACCCACTTTTATCAATTTTTTTATCAAGATTTTCACCCTCCGAATTATGGGGACGCCTTATTGCTAAAGTTGACTCTTCTTCAACCCCCTTTTCATCAAGTTTTATATTGCTAAACAAAGAATCAATAGATAAAACACCAGTCATTTTAATATCCTCATCATTACTATGATAAAAACCGGGAGGAATCGTTTTTTCTAAAAATTCTCGTTTAGCTTTTAGCATGGTGGTTCTTTTCTTACTCTCATCCATGGAGACATATAAAGCTTTAATTGATTCAATAATATCAATTTTGGGTGGCAAAATTTTAGTCTTGAGATTTTCCACATCATGAATAATTCTATCAATGCTCCTAGACATATCATCAAGTTTACTGAATTTTTCCACTATCGTAGTGTTGAAAAGTTTTTGAGCATTAATAAATTCTTTAAAATTACTTTCAAGATCAGACGGCATCCTATTATTATTATTATTAGAATTACCATAGGAATTGCCATAATTATTAGAGGAATTTCCAGGAAACGGCCTAGGATTAAAATTACCTCTATAAGCATTATTATTAAAATTGTTTCGCGAGAAAAAATTCACATCTACGGGATCATTATTTTGCTCAATCAAAGTGGATAAAGGCACATCATTAGGATCAATAGGAGTATTTTTGCTAGCAACCAATTTCATAAATGCATCAACTTTATCGCTCAAAGTACTAATTTCTTCAACAAAATTCACCTTTTTACTAGTAGGAACTCTTTCAATATGCCATTGCGAATAATTAGCCATAATATTATCAAGCAATTTAGTATCTTCTCCCAAAGTAATTTCCATAAAAGTACCACCCGTGGCGGAATCTAATAGATTTCTAGAAACAAAATTTAATCCCACATAATTTTTTTGTATAATCATCCATAAATTTAAACCATGAGTAGGGCAATTTCTTATTATTAATTTCATCCTTTCCCAAGATTGGGCAACATGTTCATGATCAAGTTGCATAAAATTCATAATTTGATTTCTAAGAGAAATAATTTTCGCGGGAGGAAAATACTTGGTAATAAAAGCATCTTTACACCTATCCCAAGAATCGATACTATTTTGTGCTAAAGATGAGAACCAAATTTTTGCACGATCCCGCAATGAGAAGGGAATAATTTTAATTTCACAATATCATTATCAACATCTTTTTTATTTTGCATATCACACAATTCTACGAAAGTGTTAAGATGGGATGCAGCATCTTCATTAGGACTACCAGAAAATTGTTCTTTCATAACAAGATTTAGCAAAGCGACATTAATATCACAAGTCTCCGCACTAGCGGCGGGAGGAGCAATTGGAGTACTAATAAAATCATTATTATTAGTATTGGAAAAATCACACAATTTTGTATTTTCTAGAGACATCGTGGCTACGCAAACAAGATAACAAGCAAGCAAACAAGCAAACAAGAAAGAGGCAAACGGAAAATATTTTTGTATTTTTGAAAAAACTTTTTAGAAGTGGGGGAGATGAAAATGAGAGGCAAAGGCAAATAAAATAAATGCAAGGAGATGAAAGTTTACGCGTAGGTACTTGATAGATGTTGATGATGTCTCCCCGGCAACGGCGCGAGAAATTCTTCCTGCTACTTGTGAGTTGCGTTGGTAATTCCCTGAAGAGGAAGGGAGATGCAGTACAGTAGAGATAAGTATTTCCCTTAGTTATGAAACCAAGGTTATCAATCCAGTAGGAGAATCACGCAACACCTCGTTAGCAGTACCTACACACAAAACAACAAATCCTTGCACCCAACGCAAATAAGGGGTTATCAATCCCTCGGCGGTTAATTGCAAGATTAAATTGTATGGTGATAGATAGATAGATTGAACTAAACTATAAAATAAAATAAATTAATTAAAAGTGCAGCTAGGTATTTTTAGGATTTTTAATATATGATAGAAGTAGACCCGGGGGCCATAGTTTTCACTAGAGGCTTCTCTCATGAAAATAGCATACGGTGGGTAAACAAATTATTGTTGGGTAATTGATAGAAAAGCAAATAATCATGACGATGTCCAAGGCAATGATCATGTATATAGGCATCATGTCCGAGACAAGTAGACCGACTCCTGCCTGCATCTACTACTATTACTCCACACATCGACCGCTATCCAGTATGCATCTAGTGTATTAAGTCCATAAAGAACGGAGTAACGCCTTAAGAAAGAAGACATGATGTAGACAAAGTAAACTCATGCATGAATAAACCCCATCTTTTTACCCTTAATAGCAACGATACATACGTGTCATGTCCCTTTCTGTCACTGGGATTGGGCACCGCAAGATCGAACCCATTACAAAGCACCTCTCCCATTGCAAGATAAATAAATCTAGTTGGCCAAACCAAATCAATAGATCGGAGAGAAATACGAAGCTATAATAATCATGCATAAAAGAGTTCAGACAAGACTCAAATAATATTCATGCATAATCTGATCATAAACTCACAATTCATCGGATACCAACAAACACACCGCAAAAAGTGATTACATCGGATAGAACTCAAAGAACATCGAGGAGAACATTGTATTGAAGATCAAAAACAGAGAAGAAGCCATCTAGCTACTAACTATGGACCCGAAGGTCTATGGTAAACTACTCACGCATCATCGGAAGGGCAACAAGGTTGATGTAGAGCCCCTCCGTGATCGATTCCCCCTCCGGCGGAGTGCCGGAAAAGGCCTCCAGATGGGATCTCTCGAGAACAGAAGCTTGTGGTGGCGAAAAAAGTATTTCGTGGACTACTCTGTTGGTTTCCCAATTTTAAAGAATTTATAGTGGAGGAATTAGGTCAAACGGAGCTGTGTGGGCCCCACGAGCCACCAGGGCGCGCCCCCCTGGGGCGCGCCATGGTGCCTCGTGGGCCACTGCTTCATCTTCTCATCTCCTCCCGAAGCTTCTAGTGTTTGTTATGTCCAGAAAAAAATCTCCAAAAAGTTTTGTGGCATTTGGACTTCGTTTGGTACTGATATTCTGGAAAACCAAAAACAGGCAAAAAACTGCAACTGGCACTGGGCACTAAGTTAATAGGTTAGTCCCAAAAAATGATATATAATTGATGTAAATCTATATAAAAACATCCAAGATTGATAATATAATAGCATGGAACAATAAAAAATTATAGATACGTTGGAGACGTATCAGAATACTAGACTCATGATACAAGGTAACTGGAATTACCGCCGCACTAGCACATTTGATGTAAACCATGATCCGAAGTTTCTCCCCGCCTAATCTCTCTTTTGCAGGAAATCAACTTTATTTTCCTTCTTTTAATTTATGTTCTTTATTTCTAAATTGTTACTATTCACACAACCACAATCAATCCCTTTTACTACTCTGGTTTATTTTGTTCTGAAGGACACTAATAGCTTCTGCAGATTCTCAAACAGTTACTTCATACAAGAACGGTGACAACTTATGTGTGACCTAAACACCGCTCATAAATACTCTCATTCGCTCTTCGTTGGGACGATTACTATTGGGATACTTACACGAAGGTGCTACACTGCCCAGTGTGTCTTCCAGGCCATCAAGCATTTTCTGGCACCGTTGCCGGCGAGCTATGCATAGAGTATTTGTTTCGTAACTGATTTGTAGCTATTATTATTATAGATGCTTTCTGTCAGTGATAGAGGTGCTACTCATTCTATAATAACTTATCTACCAGATTATCTTAAGCGTTTTCTGCAGGAGCTACAATCTCTATTAAAAGAAAAAAATACAAAAAAAATCAAACTACTGAGCTTAACGCTTTGTATGCGGAGATGTCGATTACTCAGAAAGAGGAGAAGTCACTAAGGGAGTACGGTGCTCCATATATGGGCCCAGATCTCCTATAGTCTATCCTATAAATTTTGCTACTGAGTGTTCGATTGATTGTGAACAAATCCATGAAGTGACTAAACATGCTTTTATAGGAGATGAAGAAGAGGACCCTCAAATACATCTTATGTTCTTTGATGCTTTATGGGGGACTTTTAAAATTAAAGATGTGCCTAGAGAATTTATCTTTTTGAAACTCTCCAAATTCTCTCTGAAGGATAAGGCTAAAGAATGGTATAATAGATTGCCATATTGCAGCATAAACAGCTGGAAGAGGTCTGCACAGAAATTTGTGGCTAAATTTTTCCCTTGCTCTAAGATAGCGAAACTCTGAAAAGATCTTACTTCTTTTGCTCAGAAACTCGAAGAACGTATATATGAGACTTGGGGGAGATACTCTAAACTCATGAATCTCAGTCCTAACCATGGTTTTGCTGAATATGTTAACTCCATTTGTTTTATCATGGAATAGACGATGAATCTGAATCTATCCTTGATTTAAGTGCAGGTGGACGCTTTATGTCTTTAACCTTGGAAGAAGAAGAAGCTATGATACAGAAAATTATGGCTGCTAAAGAATAGTGGAATATTGAGGAACCTGTTAAATTCAACGGCAAAATCTACCATGTTGAAGACATAGAGGAATTCAGAAAGGTAACACAAGAAAAAGGTAAACATGTTGAACAAGTCATACATGAAAAGGTAGATCTATTTAGTGTCTATCAACAGGAAGATGTGCTCAGGGAGGCGATGAATAAATTCGAACATCACCAAGAAGGTTTCAATACAGACCTCCGACGATGCATCCAGCAAAATGAAAAGGTTATATCTTACCTCTCCGAAGAACTTGATGGTTTAGGTCACGCCGTGAAAATTTTAGATAGACATTCTCGCACGATCGAAACACAATGCTCACAAATTTCTAAAACACAAGCTTTAATTCTTGCCCAACTTGATGATGATAACCTTGTTTATTTTAATGGAGTTGGTACTCGAAGTGGTAAAATGACGCAGGACCCGAAAGGACCTGAGTGGTACGAAAAAGAACAAGAGTTGAGGAGGAGAGAAAGGGAACGTCAGACTCAAGAAGATGAAGCCCTCCTCAACAACGACAAAGATCAAGAAGAACCAGCTCATCATGATGCATAAGGAAATGAAGAAGAAGGCGAGAATAATAAAGAAGTTGATTCTGACGAAGAGATCATCGATGGTTATAATAACGAAGAAGAAGCTGCCCCAGAACCTGATAGAGCTAAAGAAGTGGCAGTTGAGAAGAGGAGCAAGCCTCCGTGTCCAACAAGAACTGAAGACGGACAAGTGTCACAAATAAAGGTCTGGGTAAGGAGAAAGAAAAAGAGAAAGGTAAAACAAAGAAAACTCTCCCTTACCCAAAGGCACTAAGACCACCTCCAAATAATGATTTATACGCTTATTTCTTGAAAGCTATTAGGAATTTTCAAGTTTTTTTTACATGTTACTGATGTCTTAAAAGTTCCTACTTTTGCTAAATTTATGCGTGATATTATTAACAATAAGAGAAGCATGAATTTAGAAGAACAGGTGGCAATGATAATAAAGTACCCTTTTGAAGATAAGATACCAACAAAGCTTGGAGATCGAGGTATACCAACAATATCTTGCTCTATAGGTAATATCGATATACATAATGCTCTTTGTGATATTGGAGCAGGGGTAAGCGTTATGCCTTTGGCACTCAATAGAAGGTTCAATTTAGGAGAATGTATCTCGACAGCAATAAATTTGCAGATGGATGGCAAGTCTACCAAGAAGCCAAAAGGAGTAGCGGAAGACATGCTCTTGAGATTGGACAGACACGTTATTCCAACTAATTTTATTATACTTGACATGCCCGAAGATGAAAAATTAGCTCTTATCATCGGGAGACCATTTTTGAATACCGCAGGTGCAACACTGGATTGTGCCAAAGGGAAGGTGACTTTCAGAATATACGATGAAGAGATCATGAGATACTTCCCAAAGAAACCCAGGCAGAAAGAAAAATATATACCACCTCCCAAAAAAATCTATACGATAAGCGAAAAGAAACACCGACCACCAGAGGTCTGTGGTTGAGATAAAGGTATGAGGTTGAGTTTAGCAACCTAAAAACAAGCACTAAATGGGAGGCAACCCGTCGTCTCAATAAAATTTGGAAGTTTTGATTTTCATAAAAGCTCTCTTTTTAAGAGTTGGACTAAATTACCCTCTTGCAAGTGTTGGTGAACTTTGTTTTGTAGAGAAAAGTACCAGAGAAGAAGGAAATCAGAGAAAGGAGAAAAAGTGAGAGTAACAGAAGTTGAGATGGCCAGGCGTATGAGTGCAGGGGTCGTCCTAGCGGTCGTACCGAAGGGCCAAAGAAATCCCAAAGGGAAACAGAGCGAACGACGGCCAACGGTACAAGCGTGCAAGCTCGTACCCGGGCTCATACCAAATCATCGCTGGGACTTACAGAAACCTCACCATCATGAGACGGCGTCTGGTACGAGCACATGCGCTCGTACCAGCTCTTGTACCCGGTGGCGACCTGAGGCAACAGAAACTTCAAAACAATGAGACGGCCTCTGGTACGAGCGCGAGCACTCATACTAGGGCTCGTACCGCTTCAGCGCCTCGGTTCACAGAAGCATCAGAGTAAAAGATCGCATGCGGTAACACTACTAGGGAAAACACTAGTAGTAGCGCGTGGTTTTTGCCCCGCGCTACTGCTAGGGCGCTACAGCTAAACTTTAGCAGTAGCGCTGGTGTGACACGCGCTACTACTAAATCAGTTAGCAGTAGAGTCCTTCTATACCAGCGCTACTACTAAGTAGTAGCAGCCTGGGCTTTACCCCGCGCTACTACTATTCATCTGTATTTCATTTGTTTTATTTTATACTGTATTTATACATCGTTATACAAATTTTGATATAGTAGCAATTAAGAGATTGTTATATCATTATGATCATGATGAGTTATTATATCATTGGGTGGAAGAATAACGGATTAGATTCATGTGGATGGATCCCAAGTGACCAAAAGATGGATTAGTAGGATCGTCCTACTAATCCAACTTTTGGTCACTTTGGATCTATCCATATGAATCTAATCCACGTTTCTTCCACCCAATGATATAATAACTCATCATGATCATAATAACTTATCATCATCATCATCATCATATTCATATAAGAACTAGCTCATCATTCTAGCACAATGTAGCACATAACTCATCATCATCATGATAACAACTCATCATCATAGTCATATAAGAACTAGCTCATCATTCTAGCACAATGTGTAGCACATAACTCATCATCATCATCATGATAACAACTCATCATCATCATCATCATCATAGTCATAACCAACACTAGCTAATTGTTCTTAGCACATGACGAGTACGTACTACCTAAGACGTGCTACTCTTTCGAAGGTAAAATAGCATAAAACAGGTAAACCCCTGAATCTCCATTATGGAGAATACAAATCAACATGTCTCCCATTTGTGGGCTGCGCTTGATGTTGCCCCCAAGTAGTTCCCTGCGATCATTCAGAACTTTTCTCCAGTCTTTGATTGTGAGGACATCATCTCTTTGACAAATCATGTATGCACTGCGGTGACACGTAGGCCAACTTGGCCGTAAGCTAATAATGTTCATGTCACCTTTCATATGCATAAGACGAGGCACACAATCCGCCAGGAGTTTCTGTTGAAGAACATCATAATAACATACTTAGCAAAATGTAGTTTAGCTTAAAAAGAATGTATGCAAAAGATGCACTGGTGACATAATAGGAAAAATCTTACCATGATATCTCGATGGATGTTACCGTAGTTCAACACGTGGACTAGTGGCACATATTGATCATAACTTGGAGGAATAAAACGACTCATCTTAAAAGTCTCAACATCATTAATCCATGAAACAAAATGATTTATCTCCTCACAAGTTAGTTCAGACCCGTAAGTGTAGTAGGTTTTGTCTACTATGTTCCGTACATTTCTTGAAGAATGGAAATAAGCTATCAACTATTTTTAAATAAACAATATAAATTACTTAATAAATATGTTTGAGAAACTCACATAGAGGTAGAACTAGAAGCGTATCAACATCGACCCAAATGTCGATATTATCTTCGATGTCATCTTCATGACGAATATCGAAGGTGACATGCATAACCTCCTGAAAATCATACGCCTTGCATAATGCTATCCAATTCGAGCAAGCAAAATGGGAGTAGGTCACCGCATTGTATAGCTTTACGGCAAAAGCGTAACCATGTTGGGTCCTGAGGTGAACTCTCTTTGTCTCCTTATTCTCATGATCTTCGAAATCCAGCTTCTCCAAGACATAACGTCTTGCATGGCAGGGGATGCACTAGTGGAATTGTAAAAAATGGCAATTACATGTTGAAGAAGCAGAAGTCATGCTTAATTACGAAAAAATACTTGTCATCGTTCCGTACCGTACAAACATCGAAGGTCTCATCGAGCTTAATACTGAAGCGTCGACCATCTTCCAGGTGAGGCCTGTCGCACTCAGGGATCCTATCGTCGTCAGACATTTCCTATGTTCATAATTCAAAGATTAAAAATCAATCGACGGCAATTACCAGGAAACTCAACACACAGATCACTATTCAGCACGGGTTGACATTCGGTCCATCGAGTGTTCCTTGCTACACTCTCATCTCACGTGGTGTATATGGTGGGCACTCCCTCTCTGATATTGCGACCGTCGGTGATGGTCGCTCCTCCCTTCGTTCTCGAGTGCATTACACCAAAATGTCTAGCACACGGGAACGAAGGAGAAGCGACCCCCACGACAACAGTCGGGATTCTTCCTCTCTGATATTTTGACAGTATATGGTGGACACTCCCTCATCACAGATATTTCGACCGTCGGTGATGGTCGCTTCCCCTCCTTCTCTCGTGCATTACCAAGGTATATCACGAGAAGAAGGAGAGGAAACGACCCCCACGACAACAGTCGGCATCCTTCCTTCAAGAACAGACTGAAAGTCACTCAAGGAGCATCGATAGACTGAAAGCCAACCCGTTACATATATGGAGCAATGACATAAAAAAGGCCTATGTTCTGCCAGAATGTTGATTAATTCCCGTTCCGGCAAATCACGGGCACTCGATATTTACTAATTTCTAGCACAAGTCATGCCAAAATTCACGAAAAATTTCGGCATGACCTTTGCTAAAATTGGACATATCGAGCGCCTGAAATTTGCCGAAACGGAAATGAATCAACATTCCGGCAAAACATAGGCCACTCGGAGGTGTTCCCGGCAAAATGCTACACATGTCCATATATAGGGACAACCAATACATGTCCAAATATCATCATCGACATGTCCGAGGAGCAGAGACTTTTAGCTCATCAACTCGGCTGTAGAGGAAGCTCTGACGACAATCACTCCACGGAGACACGACACTACAAAGCCTGCATATTCCATCAAGTGAAAATGTTAGATCATCAAATGTCATATAGCATTCTTTGATGACAAAATCATAGTGACATAAAATTAATTACATTGTCCAATACTTTTCTATATTGAAAAAAATAATTACTAAAAATTTCTATACCTAAATTTTTTTACTAAAAAATTTATACCTAAACTTTTTTACTAAAAATTTCTGTTAGTAATTTGATACCTAAAAATTTCTATTACTAAATACCAACATTTTCTATTCTACTCAAAAGACCTACATTTACTAAAAAAAAATGTTCTATTCAAAAGACCTACATTTACTAAAAATTTCTCATATAGCATTCCAATACATTTCTATACCTAAATTTTTTCTATTCTATTCAAAAGACCTACATTTACTAAATCACTACTAGGGAAAAGCTTATAGGTAGAAACTTAGCAGTAGCGAGGGGTATATACCCCACGCTGCTACTAATTAGTAGTAGCGCGGGGTATAAACCCGCGCTACTACTAAGTTGATAGTAGCAGCGCGGGGTAAAAACCCGCGCTGCTACTAAGTGGTAGTCACCGTGCCCCTTGGGACAGACCATAGTAGTAGCGTGGGGTATAAACCCCGCGCTACTACTAAGTTGATAGTAGTAGCGCAGGGTATAAACCCCGCACTGCTACTAAGTGGTCCCCACCATGCCCCCGGGATAGACCATAGTAGTAGCGTGGGGTATAAACCGCGCGCTACTACTAAGTACATGGCTTTTTAACAGCGCTGAAATCCCCATCTCCTCCCCCGAATCCCTCCTCTCTCCCATCCCTCTCCCCCTGTCTCCCTAGGCTGTCCCATGGCGCTCCTGCCCTTGCGTGCCTCCTCGTCCATGGCGACCAAGAAGGCCGCCGCCTCGCGGCGCCGACGTCCAGGAACTCGTCGGTCTTCCCCCGAGCCTGCATGCTACCACACCGGAGCACCTCACCACCGGCGACCGCAACGCTGCTCCCTCCCTATCCTTCCTCTCTCCCTCATTTCTCTTTTTCCCTCTCTCCCTCTAGTTTGACTCACCCTCCCATGTCCATGCCCTTGCAGGTCATCGCCATGGACGACCAGGAGCTCTCTGCCTTGGCCATGAAGAGGAGCCTCACACTGCTGCCTTGCTCACCCTGGATCCGCTCCCTCTCCAGCAGCAGCAACCGGATCTGGTCTGCCGCTGCCCGTCCGCACCTCCGGCAACCCCTGAAGTCGCTGGATCTAACCATCGTCGCCATTGACAGCCCGCATCGGCGACCATATTTTTTGTTGTTGTGAAATTAATAGTAGTAGCGCGGGTCGCAGACATGCGCTACAGATAATTAGTAGTAGCGCGTGTGGCACCCGCGCTACTACTAACAAACGTAGTAGTAGCGCGGGTGCCACCCGCGCTACTACTACCAGTTAGCTGTAGCGCCGTAGTAGTAGCGCGGGCACCCGCGCTACTACTAGCTGTTTATCCCGCGCTACTACTAGGCTTTTCCCTAGTAGTGAATACTTTAAGGTATTTGGTTCAAAAGACGTAGGAGTGAGGAGGAGGAGGGAGGAGTGAGTAGGAGGAGGGAGGAGGGCAGTGGGAGGAGGGAGGGGGGAAGTGGGAGGAGGGAGGAGGGCGGCCGGAGGAGGAGGAAGGAGGGCGTCGGGCGGCAGGAGGAGGGAGGAGAGAGGAGGGCGGCGAGAGGATGAGGTAGGGAGGGAGGCAGATACCTCGAGGGCAACGGCCGCGGCGGGCGACGGCGGCGACAGAGAGAGCGAGCGCGAGAGTGTGAGGGGAGAGTGAGGAAGAGAGGAAACGAGCGCGCGCGGTGTGGATAAGGTGCCCATAGTAGTAGCGCGGGGAGGGAACCCGCGCTGCTACTAAGCTCACTATATGTAGCGCGGGTTGGAATCACACGCTACTGCTAGGCGATGCCTGGCAGCTGGGCCCGTGCATAAACAGTAGTAGCATCGGTAATAAAGATCGCGCTACTACTACGTTGTTAGTAGCAGCGCATGTTACACGCCCCCGCTGCTACTGTTGCCCGCCCCGAGGGATATGGTGGGGCCCACCTAGCAGCGCGTGTTATGCGCCCCAGCTGCGCGTGAAAGTAAGCCCGCGCTGCTGCTATCAGTATACCTGTAGCGTCTGTTTCCACCCTGCGCTGCTGCAATATACCAGTAGCGCCGGCACTCTACCCCTCGCTGCTGCTAAGAGTCTACCTATAGGGTTTTCCCTAGTAGTGTAAGAGCGCGTGCGCTCGTACCATGTGGTCGTACCAGGTGAGAAAACCCTACATCGGCCGATTTATACATGAGACGGCGTGTGGTACGAGAGCGTGCGCTCGTACCGGATCTTGTACGAAGGCAAATCTGATATAATGCGGCCGGCGGTGGAAGGGGAAGGTCTTCTTCTTCCTCCATGCATCCCAAAGATATCTCTCTCTCTCTCTCAAACCCTAACAAAAAGCTTCCAAAACCTCCGATTCTTCGGGGATTTTGTTCGTTTGATCCGTTCATCTTCGTCTTCGGTATGTTTATCCCCCGATCAATGATTCATATTCATTTTTTCTCTGGTTAGTTTGTTCTAGTTTTTGTACTAGATGAGATGCATATAAATTTGATTTTCCATTCGATTTGAACGTTAGGATTGAAAATAATTGGTTAGGTTCGATCCTAGGGAGTGGTTGAACTCGACCCCCACGTTAAACTTATAATTTTTCGGTGTGTTTTTTTTGTAGGCCATGAAGCGAGCAGCGATAGCGGCGGGGAAGAAGGTCACGTCCGGGCGTTTGAAACGCGCATGGGGCGAGGGTGATGGCCTCAAGGCCGCTTTTGACAAGAGGTTCGACGTGCAGAACCGCCGCAAGGTGCAACCCACTAGGTGGAGGTGCGAAGTGTTCTTGCATGAGCAAGGGCTCTTCGACGACTTCGCCTGGTTGGCTACCAATGCTAGCCTTGTTGTGTTCAACACATTCCACTACATGACGTACAAGGACCTCATGCACGAGCTCCTTGCCAGCTTCCAGGACACCCTCAAAAACCCTGACATCGACCCCATTTGCACTTTCACCTTGGGTGGAGTGGCTAGTTCATTCACACTCCAGGAGGTGTGTGATTGCTTTGGGTTTGAGAACGACGGCTTCCTCACCACTACCGGTCAGCCCACGGCCGATGCTTCCCGCACATGGGACATCATCTCCGTCGAGAACAGGCAAAAGTTCAGCAAGGGGAAGTTAGCTAGCATTCAAAGCCCCGTTATCAGCTACTTCATGATTTTTGTTGCAAATACTATCTTTGGTAGGTAGCATATCAGGGGCATGTCTAGTTCGGACATGTGTGTGCTTCATGCAGCACTTCACCCCAGTCGATTCCAAAACTGAACTTTGGAGCTTTGCTTAGTGCTCACTTCTGTAGGCAGTCAAGGCAGCCTTCAGGAGATATTCAGATAGGTGGTTTGGTTAGTCGTATCGCTGAGCGTTTTCATATTGATTTGGAGAGGTTTAGACCGGTTGCTAGAGTTACTATGCTTAATAGGAGGGTCATGATTAACTGCCAATTTATTGGACCTGATCCCCCACATGGAGGGGATCATTCTTATAAGTACCCTCTGCCTGGTATAGAGAGTGCGCTTGTTCGCTTGCCTCTAGTGCAAGCTTTTTCGGTGAAAACTCACAATGTGTGGGTGCTCTCCTTTACTGAGATTAACGAGTATAGGAATGCAACAGGTTTCGGTGGCGATGCCCATGCCGAGCCTGCACCTGAGTGGGATGTCGCAGCAGAGGGCGTCGGCACCAGTCTTGGAGCAGGACCTAAGCACGGTTGGGGTGCTTGGGGAGTAGAGGGCTAGTGGGGTGTGCCACCTCAGCAGCCTTATGGCTACGGTGGTGAGTACATCCCTAGGGACGAGTATCAGCAGCTAGTGCAGCAGGTTGGGGGTATCCGTACCGACCTCCAGATGGCCAACAACAACATTGGGCTGCTTTCATAGAACATGCAGACATTCCTACCCCTTTGGCCACCTGCCGGGCAGCCCAGTGTTGCACCATCGTCCTCCAGTGGCCCAGCACACTTTCATTGGCCTAGTGCCACACCTCGTGGCCACGATGACGAGGACATGGACTAAAGAGAGTTAGGCAAGAGCCTAAGCTTGGGGAAGCTCATTACCCTAGTTATACTTGCATGCATATTTTGTTTTCTTCTTTTTATTTATTTTCTTCTTATGTCATCATGGTTATTTTCAGTTTTGCATAATAAAAATTTCTAGAGAAGATTTTGGTTTTGTTTCTTGGAATTCTCTTCGTTGGTGTTTTTCTTTTTATGAGCCCACAGATTTGGACGTCGCTAGCAAGTTGAAATAAAAAGAACGAAATGGAGAAGTGACTTGAGAAGAGAGCAAGCCAGCGCGAGAAGGTATAATATATTCATACTCACTTTTCTCGCAAGTTAAATTAAGCTAATGCTTTTATTTGGCTGGTTGCCCTTAAGTTTTGTTCCCCTCGGTAGTTGAATATCATTTGGTTATAATTCCCATTTCCGAATCTTGCAAGTGAAACTTTGGTTTTGATTTCAAAAAGAAAAAGTGAAAGAAAAAGTTTTAAAAGAAACTCAGGGGCTTGAATTTTTGAAGAGAACTAGCACTTAAGTAATTCAACTCCGTAGAACTAGATTTGATTGTCTTGATGGTACCTACTGATAGAGTTGTTTAGAGGAATGAATATTTGAGGTGATCGAGGTTATGCCAAAGTTTGTCCGCAATTCAAAACCATGGCGTTTCAGCTTCTCGCTGGTTCTATGTCTCGTTGCTATATGTGTAGTTTCGCACGTAAATGTGACTCCGTCACCGCTCTTGAGCTTGTCTTGAAATTGATCGACTTTCTCTTCGGTGGTGTGTATGTGGTAAATGCGAACACTGATCGCTGAGCTCGAAAGAGACATACTTTTGATCCATAGTGTACAAAATTGAGCCACAGCGGAAACCCAATTGCATCTATCACTTTTTGACATAACCCCGTCACCAAAGATTGAAGTTCCGAAGAATAATGATTGAGTGAAGTTCTTGAGAGCCGTAATCTGGAGGGACTTGTGGGTGTTAATGAAATACTTGAGCACTATGTTTTCCTCTCGTTCAAAACCCCTTGGTTAAATTTGTGTTTGAAAAGTTTCAAATAAAATCCATTCCCTTGGGAGAATAATTTTTTTGCTTGCTCCGCACCTAGTTGACTACGGAAGATTTAACTTGAGAATTATAACTTTTGATATGAAGCTACATGTGGCTAGACAGCGATCTTAAGTGCAATCATTCAAATGCAAGTATTCTCTTAATTAAGATTGCAGGATTTGTGAGAATGGAAATATTATATCTTCACGAGCCGGTAAACTTCTTTCGCTAAATTGTCAAACTCCCTATCATTCCTTTTATTTCTTAGTTGCTCGAGGACGAGCAAAACTTAAGCTTGGGGAGTTGATGGCTCAAGAATTTATCACTTTTTATAAAGAGTTTTGACTTGGTTTTCACCGTGTTTTCATTATTTCTCGGTTAATTCTAACGCTAATCCTTCGAGAAAGAAGAAAACTCATTTTTTTCATTGTTTGGCAGGAAAATGCACTTATGGAAGGAAACTAAACAATATTATACGAAATCAAGCCATTTGAAGCAACTTCCATATTGGAAGATTTTGCACCAGCGGTAATAGAATGCAAGACGGACGCGCTCGTACCAGCGCTTGTACCAGGTGCCGCAGGCCTCCCCTCATCTACATGAAAAAATTTCGTAAAAGGGCATTCGGCATCAGAGAGACCTAGCCGCCGCCACTCCATCCAGGACAGAGGAAGAAGAGATCCAGAGAAGAAGAACCATCGGAGATCTTTTCCGTCTTATTTTTTCCATCTCCATTTCATTCCATCACTTCATCCCCGTTGTAAGAGGAATTCCAAGTTGTAAGATCAGGGTGTATAACTCTATTCATACTCTCCTGGAGATTGAGACTTGTTTAATCATTCATATTATTGTGGATCTTTCATGGTATTATTGATATGGTTTTCATTGTATTATTCTCTAAGATGATTGGTTATTCTCCTATGACGTGTGAGTAATTCCCCCTAGACGTGGGAGATGTAGGTGATTGGTAAGCTCCATTTGTGCCTATTCTATATGTCATCATTCGTGTTTATAGTATTATGATTGTCTAGTAAGTTGTTATTTTGTGGTGAGCACAATGCGTGTTGTCCAATTTAAGGGCCCAGGCAACATGATCTAAAGACTTACACAGGTAACACATATTGTTTAGGGAACCTGTGACTTTCGACGTGACAGGTGGAGATATCTATGAGGAATGAAGACAATATGAGATAACGGTGAACCACAAAACATAATGCACAGTTCCAGTTTGACAACCTTAATTGTGGAGACAACCACGCCGTGGTAACGTCAAAGCAGGTGTCGTGGGTGCAAGCCTGACTGTAGTGTGTAGGGGTATGGATGAGAGGGCAGAGCCTAGCTACGGCGCGGTTGTTACACTTGGATTTACGAGTTTAGGCCCCTCAGCGGTGGAGGTAACAGCCCTACATCTCGGTGCTCTGGAGCTTGATTGCTTGAGTGTATGTGTTACAAAGGTTGCGAACCCTTGGAATGGAGCTGGGGGTGGCTTATATAGTGTCCGCCCGCCCTCCCATGAATGCCGCCATTACCAGGGATTAAAGAGGGGGGTTTAAGGGCACCAGGTAACGGGCGCATTGATTACAATTAATACGAGCGAGCGCACGTCCTGACCGTTGCGTTCCTGGAGCCTCCTGGTCTCCTATGGTCGAGTGACTGTCAGGTACTCTGAGTGAAATAGCCGGTCGAGTGGACTCCTACTTCCCGAGTGGTTCATTGAGCTCCGAGTGAATGTCAGTTCGCAGAACTCTTGGCTGCTGATCCGGCCCTGGGGCCTACTATAAGGCGTGTGGAGTCCTAGGGTAGGGTATGTAGGTCAGGCCTGTTACCCTATCCCTAGTATATGTCCTCGTCATTAGCCCCCGAATCGGTCGAGGTTGAGCGGGTCGAGCCAAGGCGAATTCCCAGGTGAGTTGAGCGCAATGGGAGCGCTCAAGAACTCTTACTGGTCTTTAGACGGCCTTGTCTCCGTGTAGCACCTTGACGGATTCCAGACCATATGACGCCCGAGTGAAGATCTCCATCTGAATGAAATGAGAAGTCTTCATCCGAGTGAAACGAGTAATCTCCATCCGAGTGACGAAACAGATCCGAGCGTTTATGGAATGTCTTCAAAGGCGAGCAATCGGATCGCTGGGATCCGGATATTGCGGGATTTGAAATCGGATAAGAGCGCGTGCGCGAACGGTCGCGGCGCGGTGAGTGGGGAAAGTGGGGCGTTACGCCTTGATTTTCGCCCCACTTTTCGCCACGTATAGCTGCAACTCCGCCAGCGAGATTTGAGGAGATCCGCGGGCCCGCGAATCACTGGCGCGGATTGGGGAGCAGAGCAGGCGGCGATATAAGAAGCCGCCGAGTCGAAGAGGGAGAAAGAGCCAGATCCCCTCCTCCTCATCTCTTCCAATCTCCCAATCTACGCTCCCGCACCGCACTCCGCGCAAAACCATTCTGGCACCGGAGCGCTCCACGGTGATGGCGAAGGACAAGACGGCGAAGCTAGAGCGGGCCAAGAAGGCGGCGAAGGGGAAGAAGGCGTCGAGCTCCCGAGCCGCGCCCCCGCGCGGGTGGATCCAAGGCGACTGGCTTCCGCCGACCACCATGGTCGACGACATCAGCGGGCTCGTCGTGGACGGGCTAATCCACGATGGGACGTGGAGGCTGCCGGAGGAAGGGGAGATCGAGCCTGCGCCACACCCCGGAGAGCGAGTGCTCCTCACCACACATGTGGAGCGAGGTTTCTCCAGGACGAGGACATATACTAGGGATAGGGTTACAGGCCTGACCTACAGACCCTACCCTAGGACTCCACACGCCTTATACTAGGCCCCAGGGCCGGATCAGCAGCCAAGAGTTCTACAAACGGACATTCACTCGGAATTCAATGAACCACTTCGGAAGCAGGAGTCCACTCGACCGGCTATTTCACGCGGAGTACCTGACAGTCACTCGACCAGAGGAGACCAGGAGGCTCTAGGAACGCAACGGTCAGGACGTGCGCTCGCTCGTATTAATTGTAATCAATGCGCCTGTTACCTGGCGCCCTTAAACCCCCTCTTTAATCCCTGGTAATGGCGGCATTCATGGGAGGGCGAGCGGACACTATATAAGCCACCCCCCAGCTCCATTCCAAGGGTTCGCAACCTTTGTAACACATACACTCAAGCAATCAAGCTCCAGAGCAGCGAGACGTAGGGCTGTTACCTCCACCGCTGAGGGGCCTGAACTCGTAAATCCGAGTGTAACAACTGCGCCGTAGCTAGGCTCTACCCTCTCATCCGTACCCATACACACTATTGTCAGGCTTGCACCCATGACAGTTGGCGCCCACCGTGGGGCAGGCATCTAGCGACTTCCGGCGTAGTTGCATTTTTCCCATCTTCACCATGGTTTCCGGCGGCGGACTGACCCTGGGCGGCGAGATCCGTTTCGGCGTCCTCAGCTTCATCGCTGACGATTCGGCGTGGCTCCAAGAAGCCCCACTGGATGTCGAGACGTTACCCATCCGCGGCACATCGCACTTCCGCGCGAGTTCCTTCATCGTTCTCCTTCGACAACCGTCGACTCCGTACCAGTCGGCGTCTTCGCTCTCCACCAGCTGTCATCGCAAGCATTCCGGATGCTCACGGCTTCAGCAGTGGATCAAGCACGTGGTGGCCCTTCAGCTCGCGGTCCCGCAGATCGCGACAATCGAGCCCGATGAACCTGTCTTCGATCTGTTCGCCTCCTTGCATGAGCACTCGGAAAGCCTATCCGAGTGCGAGAGCAACGATCCCGCTACAGAGGTGCTGATGGCCGATTCCCCGCCCAGTCCGCCTGGGTATGGCTGCGGTGGCGCGGAGAACGGTGACCGTCACGACGACGAGTACAACCCCCGACCTCTCACTCGGTAGCAGAGGGAGGAACAGTAGCGCAGAACCAAGCAGACCCTCCAGACGCCCATCATTGGGACGACCCCCGAGGCTCAGGCTTTGGAGGCCGCGCGCCAGGCCAACTTGGCAGAGCGCAGTCGTCTGGAGGCGCTCCAGAAGTCACTCGACCACTACTAGGGAAAAGCCTAGTAGTAGCGCGGGATAAACAGCTAGTAGTAGCACGAGTGCCCGCGCTACTACTACAGCGCTACAGCTAACTGGTAGTAGTAGCGCGGGTGGCACCCGCGCTACTACTACGTCTGTTAGTAGTAGCGCGGGTGCCACACGCGCTACTACTAATTATCTGTAGCGCGTGTCTGGGACCCGCGCTACTACTATTAATTTCAAAACAAAAAAATATGGTCGCCGATGCGGGCTGTCAATGGCGACGACGGTTAGATCCAGCGACTTCAGGGGTTGCCGGAGGCGCGGACGGGCAGCGGCAGACCAGATCCGGTGGCTGCTGCTGGAGAGGGAGCGGATACAGGGTGAGCAAGGCGGCAGTGTGAGGCTCCTCTTCATGGCCAAGGCAGAGAGCTCCTGGTCGTCCATGGCGATGACCTGCAAGGGCATGGACATGGGAGGGTGAGTCAAACCAGAGGGAGAGAGGGAAAAAGAGAAATGAGGGAGAGAGGAAGGATTGGGAGGGAGCAGCGTTGTGGCCGCCGGTGGTGAGGTGCTCCGGTGTGGTAGCATGCAGGCTCGGGGGGAGACCGGCGAGCTCCTGGACGTCGGCGCCGCGAGGTGGCGGCCTTCTTGGTCGCCATGGACGAGGAGCCGCGCAAGGGCAGGAGCGCCATGGGAGAGCCTAGGGAGACAGGGGGAGAGGGATGGGAGAGAGGAGGGATTCGGGGGAGAAGATGGAGATTTCAGCGCTGTTAAAAAACCATGTACTTAGTAGTAGCGCGGGGTTTATACCCCACGCTACTACTATGGTCTATCCCGGGGGCATGGTGGGGACCACTTAGTAGCAGTGCGGGGTTTATACCCCGTGCTACTACTATCAACTTAGTAGTAGCGTGGGGTTTATACCCCACGCTACTACTATGGTCTGTCCCGGGGGGCACGGTGACTACCACTTAGTAGCAGCGCGGGTTTTTTACCCCGTGCTACTACTATCAACTTAGTAGTAGCGCGGGTTTATACCCCGCGCTACTACTAATTAGTAGCAGCGCGGGGTTTATACCCCTCGCTACTGCTAAGTTTCTACCTATATGGTTTTCCCTAGTAGTGGACGATTGCGCTCAGCGGCAACAACAGCCCAGTTCCAGTCGGCGGCAGGGCAGTTGTTCTCAAATGACCAGCAGCAGAATTTCCAGGTATTCCGCACTCCCGTCCAGAATCTGGCGGCGGCCACTCGGATAGCAGATTCCATTGAGCCGTCCCGATCCGAGGCGAGAGAGGGTCTTCGGCAGATCCGGGCCCTGCTCAGGGCGGCTGAAGAGCAAAATTCGGCAGTGTCCCAGTCACGCAACAAGATTCATAGCAGATCCATCAGGGCTGACACCGTTCAGTCGGCCCACAGCCTGGTGTCCCCGAGGAGAAACAGACACTCGCCTCCGTGGTGAAACGACCGAGACCTCCACCGAGACCAGTACTCGGGACAGGGTCGCAGTCGGAATACGCCTCCGCGGCGTCAAGATGATCGACACCGTATGCAGTCGCCCCCTCCGCGGGATGGTTCGGACGCGCGCCGGCCGTACGACGCCAGGCGTCCTTACGGCAATGATAGGAGGGCCAGCCCTCCCCGCCATGGCGACGGTTATCGCCAGAGAGAACCAGTTGACTATCGTGACCCGCAGTTCAACGCAAGATCCATTCTCGCTCAGAACCTAGTCGATAGAGGCAGAGCTCTGAGAGAAAACTTGGACAAAGATCGTCCGAGTGGAAGTGGAGCATTCATCTCCGGGCCCAAGTGTTTCAGCAGAGCAATCAGGGCCGCCGAGATTCCGCCTAACTTCAGATTGGTGGCTGGAGTAAGCAAGTTCACCAGTGAGTCCAAGCCAGAAACTTGGTTAGAGGATTACCGAGTGGCAGTGCAGATTGGAGGAGGAAATGACTATGTGGCTATGAAGCATTTGCCTTTGATGCTGGAAGGTTCCGCCCGCGCCTGGCTCAACCAGCTCACTCCAGCCAGCATATACTGCTGGGAAGATTTGGCCCGAGTGTTCATCAAAACATTCGAGGGCACGTGCAAACGCCCGGCCGGATTGACTGAGCTACATCATTGTGTTCAGAAGCCGAATGAAACATTGAGGGAGTACATTCAGCGGTGGACAACCTTGCATCATGTGGTGGAGAACGTCACGGAGCAGGAGTCAGATATAGGGAGCTCATCCTGAAATTTGGCCGGTCGGGGTCTTTGGCCATGAGCCGAATGATGGAGATTGCCACTCGGTACGCGAACGGTGAAGAAGATGACCGTCTCCGTAACGACAAAGGGAAAACCAGTGAGCCCAACCCTGGAAACAGTAATACCAGTCGGAAGCCGAAGCGCAAGGCTGACGGTTCGGCTCAGGCCGAGGCTGCCGCATTGGCCGGTCAAGCCAAGAACAAGGGGAAGGCTAAGGAAAAGTGGATCCCGAAGAAAAAGAGAGATCAGTCAGGCCAGGATGTCCTAGACTTGCCGTGTCACATCCACACCAGGAAAGATGAAGAGGGCAATCCAATATTGCCTAAGCATACCACTCGACAGTGCAGACTGTTGATACAACAGTTCCGAGAGGGCCAGTCGAGTGAGAAGAGCCCAGAAGATGCTGATGATGGAGACAAAGATGAACCTTTTCCCAGTGTCAACGCAACCCTGATGATCTTTGCAGATGTAGAGAGCAGGAGCCTGTTGAAGGTCATCAACCGAGAAGTGAACATGGCCATGCTGGCGACAACAAAGTTTCTGAACTGGCCGAAGACTCCGATTACCTTTGATCAGTCGGATCACCCAGCTTACATTGCTACCCCTAGGCGGCAGGCGCTGGTGGTCGATCCGGTCGTGGGAGGCGTCTGGTTGCAAAAGGTCCTCATGGACGGTCGAAGCGGACTGAACATACTCTATGCAGACACTCTGAGGGCGATGGGCATCCCGATGTCCCGTCTCAGTGAAAGCAGTATGCAGTTCCACGGAGTGATCCCCGGCAAGAAAGCGAAGTCACTCGGGCAAATCGCCCTGGATGTGGTCTTTGGAGACGACAAGAACTTCAGGAAGGAAAGGCTGACCTTCGAAGTGGTCGACTTCCGCAGCGCCTACCATGCCATCCTTGGTCGGCCGGCTTACGCACGTTTCATAGCCCGCCCGTGTTATGTGTATCTCAAGCTGAAGATGCCCGGCCCCAAAGGTGTGATCACAGTCACTAGCAGTCAGCAGCGCGCAGAGGAGTGTTTGCAGCAAGGGTCCAAGATAGCTGATGAACAGATGGCCATGGTGGAGTTGGAGGAGTACAAGAAGAACGCTGATCCGAGTGATCTGCTGCGCTCCAAGAAGCCACCTGCAGAATCTGTATTTCAGTCGGCCGGTGACACGAAGCCTGTACACATCCACCCGGAAGATCCAAATGCTGCTCCCACCAACATCTCAATGACACTCGACAGCAAATAGGAAGAAGCGCTCATCCAGTTCCTCCGTGAGAACTGGGACATCTTCGCATGGAAACCATCTGACATGCCGGGTGTACCCAGGGAGCTGGCTGAGCACCGTTTGCGAGTCTACCTGAAGGCAAAACCTGTGAAGGAGCATCTTCGTCGCTCTGCTACACAGAAGAGGAATGCCATTGGTGAAGAAGTTGCTCGGCTCCTGGTAGCCGAGTTCATCCGTGAGGTGTACCACTCCGAGTGGCTCGCCAACGTCGTCATGGTCCCTAAGAAGGATAAGTCTCTCTGAATGTGCATCGATTTCAAGCACATCAATCGGGTCTGCCCCAAGGATCATTTCCCGCTCCCTCGCATAGATCAAATCGTAGATTCCACCGCGAGTTGTGAGCGACTGTCTTTTCTCGATGCGTACTCCGGGTACCACCAGATCCGACTGTATGGGCCAGATGAAATAAAAACAGCTTTTATCACCCCATTGGGGTGTTTCTGCTATATCACCATGCCATTCGGCCTTAAAAATGCTGGTGCCACTTTCATGCACATGGTGCAGAAGTGTTTGCAAAAATAGATCAGTCGGAACATCGAGTCATACATGGATGACATAGTGGTCAAGTCCAGAAAAGGTTCCGACCTGCTAGCTGACCTAGCCGAAACTTTCGCAAATCTGCGGAAGTATGATATCAAGCTGAATCCGGCAAAGTGCACTTTCGGAGTTCCTGGGGGCAAGTTACTCGGTTTTCTCGTTTCCGAACGAGGGATAGATGCCAATCCTGAGAAGATCGGGGCGATTGTACGAATGAAACGTCCAGAATGTCTTCATGATGTACAGAAGCTCACGGGTTGCCTCGTAGCTCTGAGCCGATTCATCTCCCATCTCGGTGAGAAGGCACTGCCCCTGTACCGATTGTTGAAGAAATCTGATTTGTTCGAGTGGACTGCTGAAGCACAAGCAGCGTTTGTTGAGCTCAAAGCCCTGCTTTCCACCCAGCCGGTGCTTGCCGCTCCGAACAGCAACGAGTCGTTGCTCTTGTACATTGCGGCCACTGGTCAAGTTGTCAGCACTGTCCTGACAGTCGAGCGAGAAGAACAGGGCAAAACTTACAAAGTTCAGCGCCCAGTTTATTACATTTCCGAAGTCCTGACTCCGTCCAAGCAGAGATATCCACATTATCAGAAGCACGTTTATGGCATCTACCTGACTGTGAAGAAAGTAGCCCATTACTTCCAAGAGCACACCGTGTCAGTCGTCAGCGACGCCCCGCTATCTGAGATCATGAACAATCAGGATGCGACTGGTCGAGTGGCGAAGTGGGCTATCAAGCTCCTGCCCCTGGACATCAAGTTCGAGGCGAAAAAGGCGATCAAGTCCCAAGCACTGGCCGATTTCTTGGCCAAGTGGACAGAACAACAGCAACCAACTCAGAGTCACCCAGAACACTGGACCATGTTCTTTCACGGTTCCAATATGCTGAACGGTTCAGGAGCTGGAGTTGTGTTAGTATCTCCAAAGGGCGATCGACTCAGGTATGTTCTGCAGATTCACTTCGACTCCTCCAACAATGAGGCCGAGTACGAAGCGCTCCTTTACGGTCTACGTATGGCCATTTCACTCGGCGTCCGGCGCCTGATAGTCTATGGGGACTCGGATCTAGTTGTGAACCAAGTGATGAAGGTGTGGGATATCAGAAGCCCTGCTATGATAGGATATTGCAACGCGGTGAGAAAGTTGGAGAAGAAATTTGAGGGTCTGGAGCTGCATCACGTCCCCCGAGCCAAGAATCAGGAGGCAGACGATCTGGCAAAGATCGGGTCCACTCAGAAAGCCATACCCAGCAATGTGTTCCTCGAGCATTTACGTTCTCCGACGGTGAAAGAAGATCCCTTCACGGAGGAGCCCCCGCAAGTGGTCGGTCCGTCCGATCCGACTGAAGTCGAGGTCCCTGCAGTCATTGATTTGGTCATGGAGATCCTAGCGATCACGCCCGAGTGGACAGTGCCTTACATTGCATACCTGCTCAGGCAAGAACTTCTGGAAGACAAAGCTGAGGCCCGCCAGATTGTTCGCAGGTCTAAAGCTTTAACAGTGATGGGCGATCAGTTATACAGAAAGAGCGTCACCGGTGTGACTCAGCGCTGCATCTCTCCGGAGGAAGGTCGATTGATCCTGGAGGAGATTCACTCGGGAACTTGTGGTCACCACGCGTCCTCTCGCACAATCGTGGCTAAAGCTTACCGAGCCGGCTTCTTCTGGCCACGTGCCAATGAAGCTGCGCAGGAGATAGTTCAACATTGCGCCGGGTGCTAGTTCTATGCAAACTTATCTCACAGGCCTGCGTCTGCTCTAAAGACGATTCCACTCGTCTGGCCGTTTGCAGTCTGGGGACTCGACATGGTGGGACCCCTCGGACAGCGGCGAGTGGATTCACCACTTGTTGGTTGCGGTCGACAAGTTCACTAAGTGGATCAAAGCCAAACCCATCAAGAAGTTGGACTCTCGTACAACGATCAAGTTTATGAAGGAGATAGTCTTCAGATATGGCATGCCCCACATCATTATCACTGACAACGGCTCAAACTTCTACTCAGAAGAGTTCAGGGCGTTCTGTGCCGCCCAAGGCACCCGAGTCGACTATGCATCTATGGCGCTCCCGCCGTCGAATGGATAAGTTGAGAGAGCAAACAGGCTGATACTTCAGGGATTAATGCCGCGACTCATGCGCGATTTGGAGCACGCAGCTGGAGCCTGGTTCACCGAGTTGCCATCAGTTCTTTGGGGCTTGAGGACGACCCCCAATCGGTACACCAATCGTACTCCCTTCTTCATGGTGTACGGAGCTGAAGCTGTCTTGCCGAGTGACCTGCTCCACAATTCGCCCCGAGTGGAACTATACTCTGAAGCTGAAGCAGAGCAGGCGCGGCAAGACGCGGTTGATCTCCTGGAAGAGGAGAGAGAGATGGCTCTTATCCGCTCGGCCACTTATCAGCAAGATCTACGATGTTTTCACAGCAGGCACGTCAGAAGTCGGACCTTTCAGGAAGGAGATCTTGAGCTCCGAGTGGATCAGCAGCGACCTCACAAGCTTGCTCCTGCGTGGGAAGGTCCTTTCGTCATTTCAAAGGTTTTGCACAATGGAGCATATCACCTGTACAACCTTCTGAAGCAAGCAAACGAGCCCCGCGCTTGGAATGCAGACTTGCTTCGACGTTTCTATACTTGATGATGAGATGTAATAAAAGTACTCGAGTCATATTTGATGAATAAAAGCATGACTTTTCCAGTTCCGCATTGAGTTCACTCGTACGCATTCTCTGGCTTACAACCCCCAGTGGGTGTACGCCCTTCAACTTAGCTGCAAACCAGTTTTTGCCTAAGTTAAAAAACTACTCCGAGTGAAGAGCATCCCTCTCACTCGGGGGCTTGGCTGCGAACCAGCTTTCGCCCAAGTTAAAAAACACACTCTGAGTGAAGAGCATCCCTCTCACTCGGGGGCTTGGCTATGAACTAGCTTTCGCCCAAGTTAAAAACCTACTCCGAGTGAAAAGCGTCCCTCTCACTCGGAGGCTTGGCTGCGAACCAGCTTTCGCCCAAGTTAAAAAACGACTCCGAGTGAAGAGCATCCCTCTCACTCGGAGGCTTGGCTGCGAACCAGCTTTCGCCCAAGTTAAAAACCTACTCCGAGTGAAGAGCATCCCCCTCACTCGGGGGCTTGGCTGCGAACCAGCGTTCGCCCAAGTTGAAAACCTACTCCAAGTGGAGAGCATCCCTCTCACTCGGGGGCTTGGCTGCGAACCAGCTTTCGCCCAAGTTAAAAACCTACTCCGAGTGAAGAGCGTCCCTCCCACTCGGAGACTTCGCTGCGAACAAGCTTTCGCCCAAGTTAAAACCTACTCCGAGTGGAGAGCATCCCTCTCACTCGGGGGCTTGGCTGCGAACTAGCTTTCGCCCAAGTTAAAAACCTACTCCGAGTGAAGAGTGTCCCTGTCACTCGGAGGCTTGGCTGCGAACCAGCTTTCGCCCAAGTTAAAACACGCCTCCGAGTGAAGAGCGTCCCTCTCACTTGGGGGCTTGGCTGCGAACCAGCTTTCGCCCAAGTTAAAAACCTACTCCGAGTGAAGAGCGTCCCTCTCACTTGGAGGCTTGGCTGCGAACCGGCATTTGCCCAAGTTAAAACACTACTCCAAGTGAAGAGCGTCCCTCTCACTCGAGGTCTTGGCTGCGAACCAGCTTTCGACCAAGTTAAAACACTACTCCGAGTGATGAGTGCCCCTCTCACTCGGAGGCTTAGCTGCGAACTAGCTTTCGCCTAAGTTAAAACTCATTTCAAAGACTCGAAAGACTCGAAGGAAAGCATTCGAATAACTCCAGAAGTTCAAAAGCAAATACGAGTACGCGGGCCCGAAGCCCAAAAGAGTTTAACGAATACAGTTCCACTCGGCATACCGAGGCTAATGGGTAGGACTTAAAGTTTTCTCACGCCCCTGTGGGGCTGGCCGGCTCAACGAAGGAATCCAGGTCGATGCCGTCTGCGATCCGAGTGGCCGCTTCGATGAATGTCTCCACGAAGTCCTCAAACTTGAGTTTCTTCGTGTTGGCAACTTGGAGAGTCTTCAGCTTCTCTTCCTTGGAGTCCTTGCAGTGCACACGGATGAGAGAGAGCGCCACGTCGGCTCCGCAGCGAGCAGCCGATTTCTTCCACGCTTGCACTCGGCTGGGAATCTCGTTGAGGCGAGTCATCATTGCTTCCAGATCGGTGTCAAGGGTGTCTTCTGGCCACAACTCCTTGTCGATCCTTCCGAGTGCACCACGCAGGCGGATGATGTACCCCTGAACATCTTCGATGCGAGATTCAAGCCGCAAGACGCCCAAGGCAGCCTTGTCACCGACGAGTGACCTGGAGGGATCCAGATCCCTCTCGATCCTGTCAGTCTCCAGCTCGAAGTCTCGGCAGTACTCTGTGAACGAGAAAAGAGGAGGATTGAAGATCAGCATACATGAAGTTCGCTCGGAAGCAAATCAAAATAACTCGGATGTTACAAGTTACCTGCAAGCTTGGTGTACATCTCCTCCGCGAACTCTTCAATGTACTTTTCCAGAGCATTCTTCTTTTCAGTAAGTTGGGCGATCTTCTCGCCCAGAGACTTCTTCTCCTGCTCATGAGCATTTGCTTGGGCCTTGAGCTTGCCGTCCCACTCGGCCTTTTGCTTCTTGAGCTCAGCCACTTCCTTCTTCGCCTCTCTGATGGCGGCCTTCAGCGTCTTGTTCTCTCCTTCAAGCTTCTCGAGTGAGGCCAGCTTCTCTTCGGCGGCTTTGGTCTTTTCCTTCGCTACTTTCTGCGCTCCCGCCAGCTCGTTGTCCTTGTTCTCGAGTGCCTGCTTCATAGTTTCTAAAGAGACAGAGGTTCTGAGCCGCACGTGGAGTCAATGGTTTTCACTACGCACATCTGTTCGAGTGAAGTCACTCGGTACAAAGAATGGAAAAAGGCGAAAGAAGAATGCTCAGTAATTGAAGCTTACCTCCCATGGTCTTGAGCTCTGCTTGAGCGTGTGCTGTGTTCCTCCTCTCCACCTCCAAATCTAGTAGGAGCTGGGCCGTCTCCTTCTCCAGTGCCACGTACTGAGTCCCAAGCTTGCAAGTTTTCTGAAATACAAGTGAGAACATATCAGTTAATGTTAAAGAATATTCCGAGTGCCCAGAGACCGACGCTCCTGGAAGGAACAAGCTTGACCAGTATCAGATCCTGAAGTACCCTTTGTCAGGGAGGAACAAACTTGACCAGTATCAGATTCTAAGTTCTAAGACTCCCGCCGACTGCCCGCAGTCGACGGCAGTCTCGGGGACTACACCCAATGGGTGCACTCAGCGTGCCCCCACTGGAACGGTATCCACTCGGAACGGTCAGCCCGATCCGAGTGACGGCCAACCACAAAAAGAAAACAAGAGCAAGTTCTAGGTTCTAAGACTCCCGCCGACTGCCCGCAGTCGACGACAGTCTCGGGGACTACACCCAGTGGGTGCACTCAGCGTGCCCCCACTGGAACGGTATCCACTTGGAACGGTCCGCCCGATCCGAGTGACGGCCAAGCAAAAAAAGAAAAAAAGAGCTCTAAGACTCCCGCCGACTGCCCGCAGTCGACGGCAGTCTCGGGAACTACACCCAGTGGGTGCACTCAGCGTGCCCCCACTGGAATGGTTTCCACTCGGAGCGGTCCGCCCGATCCGAGTGACGGCTAAACAAAAAAACAACAACAACAACAACAGAAACAGGGTCTAAACTCTAAGACTCCCGTCGACTGCCCGCAGTCGACGGCAGTCTCGGGGACTACACCCAGTGGGTGCACTCAGCGTGCCCCCACTGGAACGGTATCCACTCGGAACGGTCCGCCCGATCCGAGTGACGGCCAACCACAAAAAGAAAAAAAACACCCAGTGGGTGTACCGGATATTTTCCGACTGAAATTCCTACTGAAGAAAAATGACTTGGAGATCAACATACAAGGGTACTTACTCGAACGTTCTCCTGGAGGGCAGCACTGGCATTGTATGCCAGCTTGCTACTTGCGCACATCTCCTTGAGTCGTTGGGTCATCAGTTCCACCTGGATCATTGCTTCCTTGCTGGCTCCAGTCTGGTCCTCTGGCACCTTGTACAGACTGAAGATGTTTACGGGAGGAGTTGGAGCCGAGGTCAAAGCAGTCAACGGCGCTGTGACCGGGCCAGCACCAGCCTGAGAGGACCCTTGTGCCAGGGGCACGATCACGCGCTGCGCAGGAGGAACTGGAGGCGCTTGGCTTGGAGGTGCCTTTGGTGTGGTGGTCTGGGAAGCAGTCGGAGCTGCAGTCCCCTTCTCGGCGTCCTTCCGCGGCGGCCCCTCATCGTCGTCGACATGGATGATCTCTGCAAGTGCTGCATTCACTCGACATGATCAGCCTCAGTACGCAATTCAGTCGGATGAGGACGATTCAATCGGTTCATGGATCAAAGTAAAATGGAATTGTTGTTACCTTTCTGAGAAGTGGCAGTGTCTGCCGACTCAGCTTCGATGCGGTCTCCGTCGATCTGAATAGGAGACGTGGTCGAAGGCGCAACCCTGATTCATAAGATTCACTCGGTTAGAAGAGTCCAAAAGTTGACAAAGACAGAAAAGAAAAGCCGATGAAGACACTCACGTTGAGGCGACAGGCACAGTGACCTTGATCCTGGGCAGGGCCTTTCGAGGCTTGGGGGAAGCGACCTTGGGCTGCTTCGCGGTCTTCTCAGTTGGCTCCGGCGTCGATGTCTGAGTGCGCTTCGGAGCCTTAGCACTCGGAACCACCTCCTTCCCCGGGCCAGCACTCGGATCATGAGTTTGCTTGGAGCGGCGTTCAGAGCGCAGCTCCGTAGACTGGGAAGACTCGACCTCGTCGCTCTCTTCCGAGTCGTCGCTTTCCTCCTCGCTGTCCTCCACGTAGCTACCCTCAGCACTGCCATGTTCGCTCCCCACGTCACCGACAAGGTTTTCCCCATTCGGCACAGGCGAGACCATCTTCTGGAACTCCTGTAAGACATGAAGATCAGGGACAGGCAGTTCAGTCAGTTCACTCAGATCATTCAGTTCACTCGGATAATTTGCACATGAGTAATTCACTCGGAAATGCGTGTCATACCTCCAATGGCTGGTTATTGGCGTCGTAGGGTGGGACCCGTCTTGACCCCCGCGGATTGTCGCGCGCGCCGGTGATGCACTTGAGCCACTCTTTCACGGTCTTCTCGTCGATGTCCTCTGGGTGCACTCGAGTCGAGTCGTCGGTACCAGTATACTGCCACATCGGGTGAGCTCGCTCCTGCAGCGGCTGGATTCGCCGACTGAGGAAGACCTCCAGCAAATCCAAACACGTCAACCCGCCCTGGACCAGGCTGACTACCGCAGTTACCAAGATCCCCACGTCGGTCTTCTCCTCCTTGTCCACTGTCAGGGATGGAGGCACATTGACTCTCTCAGATGTATAAGGGGGGAGACCAGTCGACGAGCCAGCACAAGGGACGTCGTTGCAATAAAACCAAGTCGACTGCCAGCCCCTAACCGAGTCGGGAAAAGTCATCGCGGGAAAAGCGCTCCTACCCCGCATCTGAATACCCAAGCCGCCGCACAGCTGGGTCACATGGGTTCTCTCCCCCTCGGGGTTGGCCTTTTTGACCGACTAAGAACGGCACGTGAAGATGTGCTTGAATAACCCCCAGTGCGGCGGACAACCCAGGAAGTTCTCACACAAGGAAATGAATGCGGCAAGGTACACTATGGCATTCGGAGGCAGGTGGTGAAGCTGGGCATCGAAAAAGTTCAAAAAACCGCGAAAAAAGGGGTGGGGTAGCATGGAGTGTCGTGGGTGCAAGCCTGACAGTAGTGTGTAGTGGTAGGGATGAGAGGGCAGAGCCTAACTACGGCGCGGTTGTTACACTCGGATTTACGAGTTCAGGCCCCTCAGCGGTGGAGGTAACAACCCTATGTCTCGGTGCTCTGGAGCTTGATTGCTTGAGTGTATGTGTTACAAAGGTTGCGAACCCTTGGAATGGAGCTAGGGGTGGATTATATAGTGTCCGTCCGCCCTCCCATGAATGCCACCATTACCAGGGATTAAAGAGGGGGTTTAAGGGCGCCAGGTAACGGGCGCATTGATTACAATTAATACGAGCGAGCGCACGTCCCGACCGTTGCGTTCCTGGAGCCTCCTGGTCTCCTCTGGTCGAGTGACTGTCAGGTACTTCGAGTGAAATAGCCGGTCGAGTGGACTCCTGCTTCCCGAGTGGTTCATTGAACTCCGAGTGAATGTCAGTTTGCAGAACTCTTGGCTGCTGATCCGACCCTGGGGCCTAGTATAAGGCGTGTGGAGTCCTAGGGTAGTGTCTATAGGTCAGGCCTGTTACTCTATTCCTAGTCTATGTCCTCGTCAGCAGGACCATAGAGTGGAATGTAATCCCACGTGGAGGAATTTCACAACCTTAGGGTGAACTGCCTACTGAACAAGCAATCCGAATGCTAGAATCATGATACAAGGTAACTGGAATTACCGTCGCACTGGTACATTTGATGTAAACCATGATCCGAAGTTTCTCCGCGCCTAATCTCTCTTTTGCAGGAAATCAACTTTATTTTCCGTCTTTTAATTTATGTTCTTTATTACTAAGTTGTTACTATTCATGCAGCCACAATCAATCTCTTTTACTACTCTAGTTTATTTCGTTCCAAAGGACACTAAGAGCTTCTGCAGATTCTCAAATAGTTACTTCATATGAGAACGGTGACAACTCGTGTGTGACTGAAACACCGCGCATAAATACTCTCCTCCGCTCTTTGTTGGGACGCTTACTATTGGGATACTTACACGAAGATGCTACACTGCCCTGTGTGTCTTGCAGGCGATCATTAACATATGTAATAACATATAATTTTTGTTGGATTTTTTGAGACCTTATTAAGACACATGTAGTTCAAATTGGAATTACTTCCAATAAATGGCCATATATTCGTTCAAACTATAAATAATACCAGAGCATTTTAGAAAAAAAATCCAAACTTTACGAGAACCTAGATAGTGTAGTTACGTTCTTTAAAAAAATCATGGCTTTTCAGATAAATACTTATTGTATATATTTCATAAGGTGCAACGATACCATCACTTAGGGATGATTTAAAAAATAAAAAATACATGTTGTAGTTAAAATCTTGATTTAAAATGATAGAATATTTATTGTGCTTGGGCCATGCCCCGGACGGCATGCCCCGAAGGCGGCATGTCGGGCCATTGGGTCGTGCCTGGGCCTCCCCTTGGCATGTCAGAACAGCACAGTAAGTTTTCCCAGCCGTGCTGACCCGATTTGATGTGGCCAGAAGCATGATGCGCTCAGGCCGGGCTGGCCCGGCACGGCTCAAGTCCCCGCTTTATTCTCAGTGGCAAGTTACATACTTGGTTCAATGCAGTCTTTTTTTTTTTGGAACACAGTATAGACGCAAGCGCTCGTAGATACGCGCATACACTCACCCCTATGAACGCACACACGCACACCCTATCTCTATGAGCACCTCCGAGAGACTAAGCCGGCATATCATCTTGAGATTTACGAAGTCACCGTAGGCGCCTCGTCGTCGACAGGAACGTCTCCTCCCACTGAAAGCGCATCGCCAGAAATCCTGAAATAAATTCAGGAATAATGCGAGCACCAGGACTTGAACCCTGGTGGGCTGGGGATACCACTGTCCCTCTAACCATCCAACCACAGAATGTACCCTATTCTCGGGTGATTAGAAGCGCTCTTTGGTGTTCATGAAAGAACGTGGCACTTCACCGTCAAAAAAGAAAAGAAAAGAAAAAAACACTCCCTTCGTTCCAAACTATCAACTGTTCATAGAGAAGGTGTATTAATTTTTCAAAAAGTCAGACTTCTCTACCTTTGACCAAGTGTTCATAGAGAAAAATATCAACATCTACAATACCAAATCATTATCATTAGATTCATCGTGAAATATATTTTCACATTTCATTTATGTGTGGACACGACTAGCCAGCAACCGTTGGCTAGCTAGCAGTCCAGGGCACATGCCTAAATAAGGCAGTGGACCCTCCCTTTGTTGCCAGCTGGCGCCCAAAAGAGGAAAAAACGATACGATCACACACATGGCCAGATTACCTCATCCCCCGTCGCAACTAACCTGCCGCAATCCTCGTTTAAGAAAACCCTGCCGCAATCCAGTGTGAACCCCACGCCACATAAACTCCACAGCCTTTCATCCCTTCCCATCCAGTTCAGCCGCCCGCACCTCCTCCACCCCTCCCTCCATTCTCCTCCATCTTCAGCCATGGATCTCAGTCTCAGATACATGGAGCTCTGAGGATCCATCCACCCGCCCCATCAGCACTTGAATGTCAGTTTCCAACCCCCCTCCCTGTACAACCTCCCTTGCACCACCTCTCTGGACAGCTTGGCGGATGTTATGCATGCAACTCCCCCTTGTATTAGGTTGGTTTTTTGGTCTGATTTGTCTAGAACAAAACAAAAGTAAAGGCAACTTGTTGCAGTTATTTTGGGCAAGTTCAGTAAACCCAACTCTGACTTGCTAGGGTAGAAAAAACCTTGTGTTCCTTTTAACAGAAAACATGCAAAAAATAGTTTTTTGAATATTGTGGACATTGAAACACAAAGTTACAGGTTTGTTGTTTGGAAAACATAGAAATAATTTGCCTAAACAAACCTCATGTAAGGGAGGGGGGAAAGGATTGTGCGTCAGGTAAATCACACATGCAGAATAGGCGAGTCACAGTTTGCCTAAAACAGCAAGCAAGTCACATACTAAACACTAGCAAGTCAGAGCCAAATGTCAAGCAAGTCCTACTACTCATCACTAGTTGCAATGCACTATGTAATGCACTCTGACTTGCTAGGGATAGACAAAAAACCTTGTGTTCCTTCAGAAAAAAATGTGGACATTGAAAAAGACAAGTTATAGGTTTGTTGTTTGGAAAAACTTAGAAATAATTTGCCTAAACAAACTTCAATTAAGGGGGTGTGGGAGGGGGTTGTGTGTCATGTAAATCACACATTCAGAAACAGGCATGTCACGGTTTTCCTATATAGCAGGCAAGTCACATGCTTAACACTAGCAAGTCAAATTAAAATGTCAAGCAAGTCCTACTCAACACTTGATGCAATCCACTGTGTATTGCACTCTGACTTGCTAGGGTAGACAAAAAAAACATTGTGTTCATTTGGAAAAAAAATGTGGACAATGAAACACACAAGTTATAAGGTTGGTTTGTTTGGAAAACTTAGAAATAATTTGCCTAAACAAACTTCAAGGGTGGGGGAGAGGGGGTTGTGTGTCAGGTAAATCACACATCCAGAAACATGCAAGGTCACAGTTTTCTAAAAAACAATAGGCAAGTCACATACTTAACACTAGCAAGTCACATTCAAATGTCAAGCAAGTCCTACTCAAAATGTCAAACAAACCATGTGGGTGTTTGAAAAGGGGAAAAGAATAAGAGCTTACCTGCAGCTAGTGTTGAGTATGTGACTAGCTTGACATTTGAATGTGACTGGCTGGTGTTGAGTATGTGACTTGCTTGACATTTGAATGTTACTTGCTAGTGTTGAGTATGTTACTTGCTTGACATTTGAATGTGACTTGCATGTTCTGCATGTGTGATCACCGGATACACAACCCCCCTACCCCCTAGGTCTATGCCTAACAATTGTATGTGACCTAACATTTGTGTTTAACTTGCTTGTTATGTGTGTCAATTGCCTGGTCTAGTAGTGTGGACTTGCCTAACCCCTGATTTTAAGTCTAAGTTGATGTTTAAACGACAACCATTGGGTAAGTCAAAAAGACAAAACAAGCAACTACTTATCAATTGTTATGCAAGTTTTGTGAAAAAGGGGGGAACCACACTAGTGCCAAGCTCAAAAAATAGTAGAGCTGGCAACTCGTACTGCACATCTGGCAACTCACGCCAGCAGATCTGGCAACTCGTAGCCTCTGCCTTGCAACTTCCCACCCGCATCCCTCTCAAACATCACCAAGATAATGTCAACTTCGAAGCAGAGCAATGGTTTGCCGCACCCAAAAAATTAGTCGATCGCCATCGACTCGCCCCTGCCTATCGTCCTTGGGATCAACAGCTACGCAGACCCAAAAAGGCTCAAGTTGTTCTTGCAGTGTACGCAAATTTTGTGAGTTAAAATCTATTTTTGCAGCCAGCTTATTAGTTGTTTCCAAAAAGGAGAAGGGGAAATCAAAAGCAAGTCTTCCTGTAATGTAGGCAATTTGCATATAAGTTTTAGGCAACTCCCTGTTTTGCTGAACAAAAAAACTAATAGCCACCTACTGGGGATGCATAAAAACATAGGTTGGAAAGCTCTGGGGGTTGTGCGAAGTTTACCTGGAAGTTGCTGGTGAAACTTTTTTGCTTGCGAATAAAGGGGGGGGGGGCAGAAAGCAAGTCCTGTTGTGATGTAGGCAATTTGCATATAAGTTTCAGGCAACTCACTTTATTTGCTGGAACCAAAAAAAGCTAACAGCCAACTACTGGGGAGGCAGAAAAAAAACTAGTTGGAAAGTTATTGGGGATTTGTGAAGTTTACCTCGAAGTGGTTGGCAAAGCTTCTTGCTTGCAAAGAGGGAAAATAAACAGCAAGTCCTGCTGGGATGTAGGCAAAATGCAAGTAAGTTTCAAGCAAGTGGGTTGATAGCATTTCGTGTCTGAACCACCTTCAGTTTCCTCTCGCTTCTCTTCACTGCAATAAGCAAAGCATCCAACTGTGTGAGAATATTAACCGGGCTCTTGGACAGACATAGCATGTACTTTGAAATAGTTATTTTTGTGAATACACTTTGAATTAGTTAAGGGAGACTTACAGACAAGCCAAACCCAACTGGATCCCAACAATGACAATGCCGAGCGAATGAACTCCTCCCTGAAATTAAATAAGGAGCCAAAATCCTTCTCGATCTGCTGCAGCACACCTGCCCCGGGTGAGCCACCGCCTTCCGGCCGCATCGATTCCCAGAAATGATGGTTCCAGACCCACACACCACAAGATATAGATTTAGAATTGCAGCAATCAAATACAGCAGCATCCCCTTGTCTCATCTCCCTGCAACAGTCAATGAAGCTGGTGCTACCAGAAGATGAAATCTTAGTGTGCGCAAATAGGAAGCTGAAACTACCTCGGTCGCATCGTTGCTCTCGGGCAGCGCGTTGCCGTTGTTGTAGGCCTCCTTGATGAGGTCCTCGAGGGTGTGGCCGTACAGCTGGCTAATGGCGAGCTGCTTCTTGAGCCCGTCCACGTAGTCCTGCTGGTGCTTACCCTAGTGCAACTCCACCGCCTTCCTGCTCATGTACGGCTCCAGGGCGTCCTGCAACCACGTGAAGCTTAAGCTGAAGGTGGCATCTTCTAATGGCAGTATAAACAAGCAGAATTAGGTTCAGAAAACAAAAACAGAATAAACATAACGGCTGGCAAATAGCAGTATTATATTCAGGCTTAGCTAATGACAACACCATGTCACTAAGTGCCAGCAAAAAATGCTTATTAGTGTCACCATCAATATTGTATTCTCAGGCAGTTTGTTCCGAAGTACCCATTTCTAAGCAGTTTCAGGCTTATCAACATTACACATTATATTATTAGGTGACAGCTAAAAATGAGGGAAAGTAGTGGCTGAACCCAGCTCGGTGCACCCACGCAAGAAAATATAACAAAACATTTCAAAAAATTCTGAAACTTTGTGGGAATGGTCATCAACAAATGTTATGGGTGCTTGGAAAGTTTGGTGGTAAAATAACATTTGTGGAGCTCTGTACGAAAAAGACAAAATTACAAAATCAGATCAAACAGTGCACTTACATTTTGACTAATTTTCAGTGATTTTGTCTTTTTTGTACAGAGCTCCTCGAATGTTATTTGACCAAACTTTACAAGTGCCCATAACATTTGTTGATGATCATTCCCGCTAAGTTTCAGAATTTTTTGAAATGTTTTGCTATGTTTTCTTGCGTGGATGCACCGTGGGTGCACCAAGCTGTGGTGTAGAAAAATGACTCTCAAGAGTCATCATCACTATTGTATTCTCAAGCGAAATGTTCTTAATCACACATTTCTAAGCAGTCAAAATCAGTCTCTGTAATTAATTAGTTGAGCATCTTTAGCATCGTAACAAAGCACTATGCTAGTCGTAACAACTGTAAATTTACAAATGCAAAACAAACATGAGCAACACTCCAGAAGTTCTCACCACTATGCCAATGACACTGGTGACACCGTACTGTAACATCCCCAGATCTTAACCCTGTCATTAAGCTAATTAAATTGCCATGTCATCATGATCATCCTAAATAAATTGCATCTAGGAAATAATCAAAGTCAAATTCAAATTTAAAATGCAAGTCAAATATTTACATCTTCAAACATGCAAACAAAATAGTTCATAATATTGCAAAAATTCCCAAAACAATTATAAAATAGGAGACAGCATTATTTGAATTATTAAAATGCCCCTAACCTATTTAAAACAGTACCCAAATCAGCTCAATTAAGTCATTTCCAATTAATTCAAATTCAACTCATATCATTTGAGTCTCAAACTTTTTGTGGCCTTACTAAGTAATGCATAGTATTTGATTTGGCCAACTCCACATTTTACAAAAAGTATTAGGTGCCAAAAGTAATACAAAACAGTAAGCAAAAGGGAAAATAGAAAAGAAATAAAATAGAAAAAGGAAAAATCCTACTGTGCTAGTGGCCCAAGTGCTACAGTACCCACGGCCCAGCCCACGCTTGTCACCTTCAACCTCCTACTCATCCCCCTCGCGCGCTGTCGTCCGTGCGCGCGCTCCTGCAGCCAGCCCCCCCCCCCCCTCGCCACGCTCGGCACCGCGCCCCTGCCGTCGCCGTGGAGGGATAAGGGCAGCGCCCTGCTTCCCCTGGCCCACTCCTGGCCTCACTCTCTCCCTCTCTCCCTCTCTCCCTCTCTGCTACTCCTTCCCGAGTGCATCCGTCGCTGCCGCTCGCCATTACCGCGGCCACCGGCCTCCCCTCGCTCCTCCGCCATGTCCAACGGGACCACCGTGGACTGCTGCATCCTCCACGGACGACCATTCGACTGGAACCGCGCCGAGTCACCGCCATCGAGCCGCTCCCCACCGCCACGGCCGCCGTCGATCCGCTCCGAACACCGCCGGTCCGGCACCTTCCCGGCTTCCCCAAGCCTCTCCTCGACCTCGCTGTGAGCTTCGCCTACCTCCCCGCCTTTTCCCGAGCTCGGATTCGAGCTCGAGCACGCTCGCCGCCACACCCGTAGCTCCGGTGCCGCCGCGCTTGTTCCTGCCATGGCCTGGGCTCGCGCCCGTCGATGCCGAGCACGGCATCGTGCTACTGGCCCTCCCAGGAGGCCAGCGAGCCCCTTAGCCAGCGCGCTAGCGCCTCGCAGGCTCGCGCCCGTGCACTGCCGAACTCCGGCCGCCGCTTGATCCGTCGCCGCCATCGCTAGGGCCCTCCCCGGCACCAACCAGTACCACCATCGGACGAGGCTCACTCCCCGCGTTCGAGCGCGCCATCGCACGCCTCAAATGGCCCTCTGTGGGAGAAACCCGACGCGCTCCGCCGTCGTTTTGGTCGCCGGAGTGCTGCCGCCGGCGCGCCGCCGCCTTAACTCCGGCGGGACCCACTTGTCAGCATAATTAGCCACTAATGAACCCCTTTGGGTCACTGACATGTGGCCCCAACTACTGTAGCGATTAGGTTAATTAAATTAAACCTGAAATTAACCTTGTCACTGACCTCTGGGCCCCACCTAGCTAATTAGGTTAATTAGATTAATTAAACTCATGTTAAATGTCTGAGTCAATGACATGTGGACCCCACTAGTCAGGTTGACTAGTCAACCGCTGACTGTTGACTGCTGACTCAGCAGTCAACAAGGCCCACTTGTCAGCCTCTGCTGAGTGGGCAGTTGACCCAATCAACTGGCCCCACTGTCAGCCACTGTGTGCACTTCTGTGTACACTCCACTGGGTGCACATAGCATTTTTGCTAATTAATTTCGAAATTAAATAAATTCTAGAAAATTTAGAAAATCAATAAAACTTTGAAAATTCATATAAAATAAACCGTAACTCGGATGAAAATAATTTATATATGAAAAATGATCAGAAAAATATGACGAATCCGAATATGTGATCAAAATGCTTGACCATCACTCCTAACTAGATGAACATGAAACCTTCCCCTCCGGATCAATATAACGATAAGCACCTGGAGCTGGGAAAATATTTCCGGATATTTTCCCGCTCCGTTTAAAATACCTAGCACTGCATTAGGATACCCCTAGCATAACCTACCGGCATGTCGGGCATCTGTGTGCTTTATATTTACTGTTTCTTCCCCCTCTTTCCTCTCCGGTAGACCCCGAGTCCGCTGCCACTGCCCCTATGATCGACTACGTCACCGACGACCCTTCTTCCTTCCCAGCAGAGCCTCCATGCAAGCAAACCCCCTTGATCATTCCTATATCGCCTACTCTTTCTCCCTCATGCTAGCATTAGAATTTGCTACTGTATTTGATTGCTCTCATTCTGATGCATAGCCTGATTTTGTAACCTGTTGTTGATAATTCAACTGTTGTCCTATATGCTTAGTATAGGTTGGTTAGTGGTCCATCAGTGACCCCTCACCCTTGTCCTTGTTGCCCCACTTTGTTACCGGTGCTCCGATCAATGTGATCGATGTTCAGAGACCGACACAGCACCGCACACCCCCTTAGTTGTACGACTCTGCAGAGCTACTATCGAGTGCCGAGGGTGATACCTCGTACCTCACTCCTGATGATATCTCTGTAGCGTAGCTAGTCGGTTGTGGGTTACCGAGGGTGACTCCTCTTTCACCACCTCCGAAGAAGCCTCTGTCGTGCAACCCCTCAAGTGTGAACCCATCGAGGGTGATTCCTCCGAGGTCACCTTGACGGTTACATCGAGTAGGAATCCAACGAGGGTGATTCCTCGGATTCCACCTTGATGTTATGGACACACGGTTACCCTAATTTTACTTCAGTTCCCGGTTGAAGTCGGGTCGACCCCGAGGGGTACTCGCGAGAGATGTGAAGTCGGGTTGACCGTGAGGGTACCCGCGAGTTAATTACGTGGCACGGCCGGGCAGGTAGATCGCCCCAGGAGAGGGTTGGGCCTGGCCCTTGCCGTAAGTCCACGAGACGGGGCGACGGTGTCACATGATCGTGGATCTCTGCTCGTTTCCACGAGCTTCCAATACACTAACGGATTTGAGTATTTGATCTGAGTTGGTCACTGGACTATACACACTACCACCACGCGGGATAATGGTTTAATGGGGCCCTCGGCGCCGTATGTATCAGCCGAAAGCTCTGTCAGATGTCCAGCTCAGCATTGTGGGCCTGTCGGGCCAGTGCCATCCAGGATGAGGTGGTGCTCGTCCCGGCTCGTCGCATAACGATCCGGAGTGCAAAGGGCGATGGGCCCAAGACCCCTGAGCGCTTAGGATGTAGACCGGCGGGGACCTCTCTGCGGAGCCTAGGTAGGACTACGTCGTGTCGATCAGCTGAGGCCGAGCATGACCAGGAAAAGTGTGTCCGGCCAGAGTTAATCGAGTGTGTTGGGTAAAAGTAGTACACCCCTGCAGGGAAGTTATCTATTTGAATAGCCGTGTCCACGGTAACAGGACGCTCAGTGTTGTATCCCGATCTACTACAATTTAAACTGCATACTTGTGTACTTAATAAAATATTAGCTCCGGGATCGCTTTCTCGCAGGGAGTCGAGGAAGGATCTCTGGGCTTTACTATTACATGCTTGTTACTTTATATTATACTACTAATCTGCACTATTCTAATGTTGCAAGACGCTGAAGATGCTAGTCTTCGATAGGCTAGGCCTTCCCCTCTATTCTGGCATTTCTGCAGTATAGTCCACAGATACAGCTCTTCCCTTTGATACCGATGCATAAATATAATAGATCTGATATAAGTCTTGTGAGTACTTTGGATGAGTACTCACGGTTGCTTTGCTACCTCTTCTTTCCCATACCCGATTGCTGCAACCAGATGATGGAGCCCCGGTGCCAGCAGATCCCGCCGACAACTGCTGCCACACCGTTGGAGCCTACCACTACGTGGAGACCGATGACCAGGAGTAGTTTAGGAGGCTCCCAGGCAGCAGGCTTGCGCCTTTTCGATCAGATGTTGTTGTTTTGCTCAGCCTTCTTAAGGCACTCTTGTCTAATTATGTCTGTTCCAGACATTGTTGCTTTCGCTGACGCTTGTGTAACTCGAGTTTATGTATTCGAACCCTCGAGGCCGCTGTCTTGTAATATAAAGCTTGTATTATTTTATATTTTGTGTGTACATATCGTACAACCCACACACAAGCTCGTGGATGACCGTGCTCAGCCCGGGGCAGAGGCCGCCCCAGGTGACGATGGCCGCGTTCAGCTCATCGGGCTGGAAGTACACCCTCTGCCGTGGCCCGTGCCGGAAGTGGGTGCCTCTCGCACTGTTCTTACGAACAACAATCTGCAACCGATCCACAAAGTCAGCCTCAGCATATTACCTTGCATTCTGTTCGCCCAAAAGTATATAACACAGAAAAATTCTCACCTTTTGCGTGACGGTGTCATCCGTGTTGACGAAATACTGCTAGACCAGGCAAGTCCACACTACTAGACCAAAACAATAATGCTATGTGATAATCCTTAGTAAAATTAATGTGATTCTGGCGGCATTATTCAGCAAGCACTGATGTGCTTCTACTTGTACACATATCTTGTACTAGCATTAGAACCGTTGGGGTTCTAACTGTATAAACCATCCAAGCAGGATTTTCTGATTATTGAACTGATGTGTTCCTGTACAAGTTTCAGTGTTGCTGATATGGATACCATAATCAACAGAAATGTTTAAAACTAGGCAGACAGACATATCAGGCAACCAACTAACAAAATCATTAGGTTGATATGAATACAATAATCAACAGAAATGTTTAAACATCCAAGCAGACAGCGTTTCAGTATGTTACTTGCTAGTTCAGACATATCAGGCAACCAACTAACAAAATCATTAGTTAAGCTTTGGGCAGATATACAAAAACATTAGGCAAGCTGTGGGCAGATATGTAACTAGGCTAGTTCATATCTCCATGAGTGCATTGGTGTGCAACAAAATTTCTGGGTTCTGAGTAATTAAAATTTCCATTCAAGTTTTTGTAGCACCTCGATGATATGGCACAATTGACGAACATTTGAGGCAACTACAAATCAATAGTAAGGCAAGTTTTTGTACAACAAAAAAAGACACTCTCTGTGGGAAAGGATTTGGCAACTACTCATACCGCAAACTCTGCCAACGCACCACATCTCTGAGCAACTCGCGCTCACGCCCGCGGCAACTCAAAACACGTGCTTTGGCAAATCCAAAACTGGTTCAGAACTCCTCATCCTGTGGACGAAGAGCAGGAGGGGAATCTACAGTGAGGTACTGCGCCTCATCCACCTGACCCCTGCAGGCAAGGCTGTGGACGGAGAGTTTGAGGCAAGGCTGCGAGAGGATCCTCCCTGTAATGTGTGGTCAGGGAGTTGAACCGTAGGGGGTCTTCAAGGGGCGCGCGAGCAGGGGGGCCGTTGCTGGTTGGAATCTGCGGGGGGCGGCCAGAGCAGACCTTCTTTTGTTGTCGTCGTTGGACGAGAAGGGCCTGAATCCGACAGGAATCGAAGGTCCCAGCCGCGGGATGCATCGACCCGACGACGGATCGACGCGGCGGGGCACAGGACGACGTCGGGAGGGAGAAGCAGGGCGCAGGGCCGCGTCGCCGCCAGTCAAGGGAAGGGGAGCGCGTGCGCTCGCGCAGGATGCTTCACTGCCGGTCGGGGTGTGGGGTTCGTCGGGGGAGAAGAAGGCTGGGGAACGAGGAGCTCCGGCGCAGAATTTGACTCGGTGGCCAGCGCGAGGGCCAGGTCGATGGAGGCGGGGCGCGGAGGAAGGTGTGCACCGGGGGAGGGAGAAGGTGAGTTCCTGAGAGCATCTCCGACGGATGCGCTAGATAAGCCGCGCGCTGAAAAAAATGTCAATTTGGCGCGCGAGAGGCCGCGTCGCGTATTCCAGCAGGCGCGCGAAAAAAATGGACGCGCGCGGCAGTTTTGGCGCGCGTCGCCCAACGCGCTGGTTAAAAGCCGCGCGCGGGCGCCCGCCAACCACCACTCTTTCCTTCCCGCTGCGCCTTCTTCCTCGCCTCCTCCGGCGCCCCGCCGCCGCCGCGCCTTCTCCCCCACCTCTTCCAGCGCCCCGCCGCCGCTGCGCCTTCTCCCTCGCCTCTTCCGGCGCCCCGCCATGCCGCCGCGCCCTCGGAGCAGCTCGGGTTACCGCGGCGTCCGCCTCCGCCTCTCCGGCATGTATTACGCGGAGATCCGCTCCGGCGATACACGCCTCGGGCTCGGCACGTTCGAGACCGCCCACGAGGCCGCCCGCGCGTACGACGCGGCGGCGTGGCGCCTCGGGCGGCCTCGGTCGCAGATGAACTTCACCGACGTGCGGACGCGCGAGCAGGCGCATGATCTCGCGCCTCCCCCATGACTAATCAGCGACGAGGATCGCCGCCTCCAGCAAAGGCGGGAGCGCCGCCTCCTCATCGCCGAGGCGGACGAGCACGCCATGGCGGGGTGGCGCGAGCGCTTCCCGCAGGATGTCGCCGCCGAGAACGAGTTCTGGGCGCAGAGGAGGGCGGAGCGTGCCGTGCGTCGGGCAGACAAGCGTGCGCGGAAGGAACAGGCGGAAGCCCAGATCAAGCTGGGACCTGCGTCGACCTGGGACGATGAAGATCCTCGATGGCTCGACGCGTTTACGTTGTCGGACTACACCACCGAGGAGGACGAGGAGTAGTTTTTACCATCGTTTTATCTATTTTTATTTAGCATCGTATGAACTGGCTTCTGGTTTGGAGACTATGCTATGATATTTGAACTATGTGTTGTTTCATATTTTTTCATATGTGTTGTTTAAAAAAATATTCCAAGCGCAGGCTGGTCGTGTCCGCTAGATTTTACCGCGCCTGTTGAAGCGCCATAGCGGCGCGCTAAATTTTGCAGCGCCTGGTATAGCAACAACCCTCCTGCGCGCGCTAAAACGCTATTTCGGCGATGCAAAAAAAAAATTAGCGCGCCGCGCTACCGCGCGCCTGTTGGAGATGCTCTGAGGGGTGAGAGAGAGGAGTGGTCGTGGAGCACGGCCGCACGGGGCAGGGAAACGAGGTGGGCGGATTCGTTTGTTTCGGCCCGACCGACCAACACCTGGAGACCGCGATTTCTATCGGACGGCGCGGAAGGGTGTGTGCTCGGGAGCTTCTGCACTTTTTAGAATTTAGGTTCATTTATTTATTATTGTAGATAGATGTTGATATATTTTGCTATAAACTTGATTAAATATAGAAACGTTTGACTTTTGGAAAAAACTAATACACCTTATCTGTACCTATCTTTACGTAATAATAAAGCACGCATCGCTTATGCCCGCGTACCCGTCGTGGTGTTGTTGAAAAAAAGTCCCTGCCTTTTTTGATAATTGAACCCGCGGTCCCTATTTAAGTGGATCTGAGAAAACGTTTCATTTTTGCAGAAAAGCCCCTGTATTTTAGTGTATTCAACAGCGGTCCGTCCCTTCTTCTCAAGCGACGCTTCCAAAAAATCCCCTTTCGTCTCCCCACCGATGCCTGTCCCCATCCGCCGTCTCCCTCCTGCCCCGCGGCGACGCTGGCAGCCGGCGGCGACACCGGATGCCGGCGAAGACGGATGGCAAGGATCCGGAGTTATCCCCCTCTCGCACCCGATGGCGGCCTCCCCACAGGCGCTCCAACGCGACCTCCCCCTCGTGGCGGCGATGGGTAGATCCGCGTGTCGGCGGCGGTGCGTCGGCCGATTGGCGCAGGCACCGGTTCTAGGACGAGTTGGGGCCGCGGACCTCTAACTCACAATCCTGGCGGCGCCGAACCCATGGATGCGACTGCGGTACGGACATCCATGAAAGCATGCCCTATCCTCTCTCTGCTTCGACCCCTCTCTTTGATTGACCAAGTAGGAAAACAATTAGCCACCAGTAATCATGAGCACATCATGTTGACACCAAACCTCCCCTGATTTCTGTAGGAGCAGCTTCAGCGATGTCAACTTGGGCAGTGACTGATACTATTCCCACACCCAATCCAACAAAGAGCCTTCCAAGAATCAGAATGCAAGGACCACCAGCAGCTCACATAACCAGTGAACCAAGTGTGAACATCATGTAAGCAAGAAGAGTAGACTTTCATACAACCGTAGGCATGGCTTCAAGTAATGCCATGCTAACAATGGTCTCCTGAAGAAGAAACAAACTTATTATCTATGGGACGAACACCATCTGTTAATGACCGGTAAGATTGTTCAGATTGAACCTGCAAGAATAGATTGTCTTTGATAGCAGGAAATTCGTCCCAAATATACAGAAGGGCTCATGATATGACACGTGACAGTAGTTATGCATGAAAATTATACTGTTATTTGACTTATTTCGGTAAAGTATCACAAGTTCCTAGGTGTGCAGCAGGATGTCCTCCCAGAAGCAGTGGAGAACAAAATCCTTCATAGCTTCTTGGATGAAGGAGGTTTTATTACACGGGGCATGTTGTTGTTTTTTAGCCCTGAATGTTTTTTTTTATTTCTGAACTCTTCTGCTATTTTCTTCATTCCAGATTTCAACTTTTCAATGTTTGTTGTCCTTACAAGATTTCGGAGAGCATGTACCACCGGATGGACGAAGCTGATGCTGCCATTGACGGACTGCCACCTTCATAGGAAAATCAACGAGCATGCTGCTGCTGCTTAATTACTTCTGCTCCTAGCTAGCTAAAATTAGTACAGATACATGTACAGGTATACTAGCATCTATTGCGTCAAGTTAAAAGTCACAAGAGATTTTGAATTTTTTTGCTTGCACATTATTAGGTATTTTGATATATTTGGAAAGGCATATGTTTGAGAAACTACTTTTCTTGCTATCATGGCTGCAAGCTGAATGTAAGCAACTAGCAATAGATCGAAATTGTCGAGAGCAGCTGCATTGTTTGGTGTATGGAGGCCGGAGCTATACTTTAGTTCTGTTCATATATGAATTTACAAGTTACAACCATGAAGGTTGAACAACATCAGTTTTTTTATTGGAACGATTGAGCAACATCAATCAGTTGTACTTACTTTAAGTTCTGACCCTGAGCATAACCTGATAGAAATGAGCAAAAACTTTTGTTTTGATGTATGCAGGTCACAGTCTCTTTATTAGCGGGTCATTTTTCAGTACATGAACTTGCTGCACTATCATGTAAAAGGATTCGCATTGATGCTAATCATGGTTCAATGGAACTGCAATCGAGAAAGACCATTGTGTATCGTGATCACGGTGTCTGGCTAGCTGGACAAGGGTGTTTTGTCGTCACTGGTTGACATCACCGATTTCCCTGTCATGTCAATTACCATGGTACATCTGGTGAGCATATGAGACTGAAAATACTTGGTTCACACTGAACTCTTCTTTTTTGTTAGGACAGGGGTCTTAGTTTGTTTGGAATCGGATAAAACCATCTGACTCATGGTTGTTCTTTGGCATCATAGTTCAAGATATTACTCTTTTTGGATTTTGTAAAGGTTGCGGATAATACGCTGACGAGAGCTGATGTTTCCATCAGTTAGACGCTGCATTTTCTTGACCTCTTACCATGGTACATCTGGTGAGAATATGAGACTGAAAACACTGGGTTCATGCTCAGGAAATAAACTACTTACTGATTAATTCGCTCATGTTATTCACGTGAAATAGCAGCAGTTTCCTTATCCAACTTCATTTAAATTTTTAGGCAGGGGAAGGTTCAATACCAAGATTTATGATTTGGGACATAAGTGTGATGACATACAAGTGAGTATGTTGTTCTGACTTTATGATGTGAGTGTTTTGCACAAATATTCCACAAAACTTAAAAGTGATGTAATAAGCTCTTTTGGATAGATGCACTGGAAATATATGAGCACTTTTGGGGGGGCGGCGTTTTGGCTCCCGGGTGAACAGTAACCGCAAAAAAAGTAGAAAATGTTTTCAAAAAATTCTGAAAAAAATTGTAGATGATCGTGTTGGTGTCGCAAGCATGCTTGACAATTTTCATGCGAAACGGAGCAGCGGTGTTTCGTCGGTGAAAAAAACAAATTTTGGTTGTCATTTTGTGGTGACATTTTGTCTTCGATTTGTTTTTTTTTGCGCAGGCCAAAATGCTTAACCTTTTTGCCTCAAAATTTACATGTAGCATTTGTATGTGACAAAGATCACCAAAAAAATTTGTCCCAATTTTTTTGACATTTCAAAATTCATTTTTCATAGGCAGGAGCACGTGCTCCTGGGAGCCGAATTGCATTTCCGCACTTTTGGCCCAAAATAACATGGCTGCACTAAATTTTTGGCCATTTGGCCTCATGATTTCAATAATAATTGTTCTACCATGAAAATTTTCTTCCGCTAGCATTCCAACTGTACTGTGCGGTGTAGCTATATACTTTTAAATCGTTTGATATTAGGAGTTTCCTCCCATGCTATACATCCAGTGAGAAAACAATCCATGGTGTATTTAGAACCTTGCTATACACACGACACTTTTCCAACCATATATGCGTGGGACAAAGCGTATGACCCCGCTGGATTAAGCATCTTGGAAGATTGTGTGAGAACTGTCGGCTGCACAGTAGTTCCGGTGTATTTATCCTCTTTGCATGTCTGGGAGTTAGCAAGACGACGTTACTTAAATGATTGATGCTTACTTAAATGATTGATGCTGACAATGTGTCACCCTCGTATATATTGCTGTTCCATGCCAGAAACTAAAAAAATAGCACTTCTATTTTGCCGCTCCCGGTGGATGCTAAATAAATTATTTTGGAAGTCTCACATAGGTTAATTGATTCCGGACATGTTAAATGATTTCTGGCAAGACTTCCATATGATCTTTCATGTTCTTTTTTGAGGGACATACATTGGGATAGTGCATGCACCAAGTGTAGATGGGACAGGGGTGTTACTCACTATCATCATAAATCCGAAGAATTACAAGTGTAGGGGGCTTGTGAGGCGGCGTGCTAGAGTAAGATGATGAAGTGCATCTTTGCCTTGGGATTGATTACGTTCATCATGAATAGGTGGACAATGTGACCACATCGACAATGTTGAGCTGGTGACAGAAATGAGAAGTGGCAACACGAATGGATCGCTAGGGGAGTGGAATGTTTTTATTTCTCCCGTTGCAACGCACGGGCATGTTTCCTAGTAATAATAAAGCAAATAGTGCTTCTGTCGGTATATCATTAAAATTGCCCCTAAAGTTGCAAAATATTACCCACCGATGTCACCTATAAGTGACAAAAAAACGTTTTGCATGAAATCCCTCGTCTGGGCCGGCCCACGCAGTAGGGACCTCCTATACTGCGCTCTGTGCGCGGGAAAATACGCAGCACGCCTGTTTGGGCCGGCCCATGTGTGGGCGGCCTGTTTTTTAATTTTTGTTTTTCTTTTCCTTTTTGTTTTTTCTACTTTAAATAATTTGGGACTTCAAAACTCGGGGAGCTGCATGCAAGGGTCAGGGAGCCGAATGAGATAGAGAGGGACCTGCATGTGACGGGCACAAGACAGGGCGAAGCTTCAAGTTGGCTGCCACCGGCACAGCATGACACTAAGATAAATGTCAATGGCGGGCAGGCCAGGAGTGGAAACCGTGGAGCAGCAGCAGCGGTTTGCAGGCACAAGCAGGGTCTGTTTCTCGGTGCCTCAGCAATCGTGTACGATGGCCTTGTTGACCCGGCGACCTTGGAGGCACAAGCGTGCAACGAAGCCTTATCACTAGCGACAGATCTCCAAGTTCAGTCCATCTGCATTGCTACTGATTGTGCAGAGGTGGTGAACAATATTCAAGTCTTTGCTCCATGCCGTTATGCAGCCATCCTCCGAGATATCAATCACCGTAGGGAAGCATTTCTTAATCTGGAGTTTATTCATGAAAAGAGGGTACACAAGGGAGAAGCTCATTCTCTTGCAAAGGCAGCTTCTTCTTTATCTCTTGGGCGCCATGTGTGGTTTCTGTTTTGCCCAATATTATCTGTATTCCTATGAACTTTGATGTCTAATAAAGGTTTACAGTTCTCAAAAAAAAAAAGTGCGACTTCAAAAAACTTCTGACTTTTAAAAAAACTGAGAATTTTGAAATAAAATGTTCAATAAAACATAAAATGTTTGTGAACTCAAAAAATGCTCGGAATTTTTCTAAAAATGTTCACATAATAAAAAGCCCATGATTTTGAAAAACAAATGTTCGTCAAATCAAAAAGCCCATGATTTTGAAAAAAAGTCTGTGTATTAAAAATTGTTAATAAAATTGAACAAAATGTTTGCTAATTTAAAAATGTGCATTTAAAAAATTTCCTAAAAAATTAAAAATAGTTCATGAATTACAAAAGAGTTTCTTGATTCGTAAAATGTTTGCTGATTCAAAAAAGGTTCGTGAATTTCAAAAAAAAAATCACCAATTTCGAAAAAATGTTTGTATAATCTAGAATTGTTCGCCGATTCAAAAGAAAATGTTCCCAAATTTGTAAAAATATTCACAAATGATCGAAGGTATGTAGTTAAACAGTAATGTTTCTGAGTCTTTGTGACTATATACGCGCGTGAATTTTGAAGAATTAACTGCCGGGGTAGATCGGAATATTATAGTATGTTTTTTAAAAAACGTTTCTTAAAATTCAGAATAATTCTTTGAATTACCAAGTTTTTTGACAACCACAATATTTTTTTCGAAAATGTGAACATTGCTTCAATTTGTGAATAAATTTAAAAATGGTACATTTTCTTGCATTTGTGAACAATTTTTCAAAATCATGCGATGAGATGTGAATAAAATGTGGTCATAGCTATTGGATATTATGATTTACTTTTTCTCCCGTTGCAACGCACGGGCCCTTTTGCTTATTTTAAAACGAAGGTAGTATATGCTTAATAATAAACGTGTACGAATAACTTGCACACGGATTACCTTATACTCTAGCACACGTACAAGACGTAGACGTATGTACAATGCAGCAGACACACACAAGCGCAGAGTAATTAACCAGCGCACTGTCCTGTACACATACATGCGTACTCTCTCCGTCTGGTGAAAAGTGTACATATAGAAATTTTAGGACAGATTATGAAGTGAAGTAAACAATGCATTGGAAAGGTGCAAGCCACCATCTCCCTCCTCTTTAATTACTCAACCCCCAATGAGCTAAGTGCATGTAGAAATTAAGGAGACCATGTGTAGAATATTATTGATCTTGATTACCGTGTGATGAGAGAGAAGTATTTTTTCCTACTTTAAAGTGCATTGGGAAGATAGATATACACTCTTTTGTGGACAAATTTTAAAGCCAAACGTACACTCTTCACCGGACGAAGGGAGTACGTCGTACGCGTGACACATAGACGTACCCACGCTAGATAGCAATGTGACGTGCGTACGTGTACATATACACGTATGTTATACATAACGTATGTTATACGTATGTAATAGATGTACTCCTAGATTAATATAGGGCTTATGTCAGTGTCCTGTACCGGCCACCTTGCATGATCCATCGTTTATGTCTGGGGCCGCCGACTGTCCCCTCCTTTGCTGCTGCTATTCTCGCCGTTGCTGCTGCTGCCGCCGTTGGAGTTTGTGTGTCCGCCGCCGGCCTCGATGCGGCGGAGGTCGTCGACGAGTCGGTCGTAGTGGCGCCTGACGTCGTCGGCCGTCCTGCCTCCACCGACGGCGGCGGCGACGCGGTCCCAGCGGCCGGGCGTGTCGCGGTCGTGCGTTGCCAGCGCGCGCTCGAACCTCTCGTTATCGCTCTCGCTCCACGCCGCCATGATCGATCGATCGGTCAGCTTGAGCTAAGCTAGCTAGATGGTTATTTCTTAATTTGTCTCTGGGTGTGTCCTTGCAAACGAAGTGCTCTCTCTATTTATACTAGCTAAGTAGGTAGCTCGGTCTTAGGAAATTAATTAACTAAACCTTATGCAATGCAAAAGGCAATGGACGCCACAATGATAATCTAGTTGCAAATTGCAGGAATTTGAATCGGGAAGTGGCGTGCCGATTCAAAACTACTGGACGGCGTTTTATTCCCATCCCATCGAGGAGGATGGATGTGCCGTACATTATGTCTAGGCGTGCACCGCATACACAAAATCAAAAGGCTTCAGTATACTAATAAAAGTTAAAGCCACAAGACATTCTGAGCAAACCAATAGTTTTCCCACTAGAACAAATGCTGAATGGCCCCTATACATTGCCAAGAATGCCTCTCTGCTTTTGTCTACAGAGGATCGATAGATTCTAATAATACTCCAAATTTGTAGTAGTGAACATTAACAAGATAAGCTTAGCCAACCATGTCCAAATTTGGTGGCATGCATGGCCCATCACATTTCCATTCCCATCCATCCATCAGTTGCAAAAATAGTAGCAACTATTATATATACTGGCTGGGTCAATTAGCATTGTCAAAGCTGCCTTTGTGCCCAACATGGATGCATCTAAAGGCCACGGCATAATTAGAGATGAAACGACAGGTAACTCTGCCTTTAGGCTCCATAACTTATTCCGAGGACCATCCAAATATATTATATCAAGTTATTGCGCTGACGCACCCTGCACCTGGGAGAGAATGGAATAAACGCAACAGTGAACGAGCAATTTGAAGAGCTGTTTCTTAATCTATTCCCTGTTGTTTTCATCTTGAAATGGATGGATGATTTTGCACAAGTGCTGTGTAGAGTCAGCTGATTTTATCTTATTCCTGGTCGTCTACTCGTCTTGAAACGAAATATATATGTCAACATGCATATTAGGTTTGAGAATCTTGCCGACCATATATTCATGCCCTACGTAAGCGTACTGATTAACCGTGGTCATGTATAATTGCATAATGCAAAGTAATGCAGGGTGACCAAAGCTCAGTTCACAGAACCTGATGCGTGATAAATATATATTTGATGCGCGACAATGAAGACAATTCCCTACGATTTCAGCTATCCCAAGTTAGGCTATGTTGTAGAAATAGGGACTACGATCTACATACGTATTAGTACTGATGAGATAGGTTAGCTGGGCACCCTTTTTGATGTCCACAAGAACATTTACGAGGACCACGGAAGAGAGTTGTCGAAAGAAGATAATCATAAACAGCACGCCAAGCAAACAGCGAGAGCCATTCGTGAAATTCCCGACACAAGACATTACGTTCAACCTAATTTCCAGTGTCATAGCATCGCCAGCGACGACTCGACTCGGTCACACGACAAGCAAAAATGGATTGCAATAATAGAATCCGAATAATGGTGCACCCAGAAAGGGGACAGTCTGGTTGTTGAGATGTACTCGCTCCGTCTTATAATATAAGACGTCAAAAAACGGGACGGAGTAGTAGTAGACAGTAGAATGACACATGGTGCTCTTTCTGGAGCTGTCCGCTTTGCTTGCTGGCAGGTGAAGACGGAGGCGATCGTATCTCGTAGTTCCACGAGCTCTCCGCTACAGGTTTCGGTGCTTTGAGATGCGATGCAGATTTTCAGAGCCTATGCAGTATGCACCCGGCCCGCGCTATCCTGGCTGTTGAATCCTGCCGCTGTACCTCGAGGTGCCCACCCCATAAACCAGTTAATGGGAATCCATTACCGTGTCAGATGGATGTTACGGTCGTGGGTGTCGCAGGGGTACACCTCCAGCCTAGGCTCTGCGCAAGTTTGTTTTCTACCGTCACCAAAAATACCGACGCGCACCCGTGACTACGACTCACAATGCTCCCAACAGACCACTGTGCTCACTCTGATCGAACTTGCATCCGGCGACAGCTGAATCGACGCGAGCCTAGGCTCTGCACACGTTTGGCCGTTTCCGCTCACACAGTATGGGGGAGGCATGTCCGTGATGCGCGCAGTGACTCATTGGTGATTTTTTTTAACACAGTACAAATGAAAGCGCTTATACACTCATCCCTAATAACGCACACACACATACCCTATACCCTACCCCTATGAGCACATTCGAGAGACTGAGCCGGCATATTATCTTGAGATTTATGACGCATACACTCACCCCTAATAACGCACACACGCATACCCTACCCATATGAGCACCTTCGAGAGACTGAGCCGGCATATTATCTTGAGATTTACGAAGTCACCGTAGGCGTCTCGTCGTCGACGGGAACGTCTTCTCCCACTGAAAGCGTATTGCCGGAAATACTTAAATAAATTTAGAAATAATGTGAGCACCAGGACTTGAACCCTGATGGGCTAGTGAAACCACTGTCTCTCTAACCATCCAACCACAGCTTGGTTCGCGACTCGTTGGTGATCTTCTGTGGTCATTTGTACACCGTATTTGTATTTTTCCCATAGAAAATCCCACACCGTATAAAGCTGCATGTGAAACAAGACGTATCGGGGACAACTTTTTTTCAACACCCGGACAGGGTAATATGCCTAGTCTCCCATGTCGCCAATGTCAGACGTGTCACGTGTTTGTTTCCTATCAGGAAAAAAAGACTTTGTTGTGCGTTTGCGGTCCATGTATTGCTATTATTCTACAGTTAAATCTATTCTATTTTGAGCCATGCGTACGTGTACTTAAAACAAAATGAGAGAGCAACGAGTTACTAAAGCACGCGCCGGCTTTGAGCCATGCATTCATGCCGTTGTAGAGCGCGCCGCTGCACATTGACGACGGCTCAGGGCGGACGCGACCTCTCACTGCCTCCGCCATTGAAGCGGCGCGCCGGCCGACGGCGCCGCTTGCTACACGCCCAGCTAAACGCGCCTTCTCGCCGCATTCAAACGCCTCCATTAAACCCGCGAGGAAGCCGAGAAACCTACTCCGGCCACACGTCCGTTCACGAGCGGGCCGGCATTAAACACAACATCGGGCAAGCTCCTCCCGTCCGCACGCTATTTAAAGGAGGCCAGACGCTGGGCAAGAATTGCACCACTCCGCCGCTCCCCATCTCCTCCTTCCACCATTTTCTCCACCCTTTCGATGGCATCTGACAAGCAGGAAGAGCAGTTCTCCGGCATAAAAGCCGGCTGGGTGGCCAACCGAGCCGGCCGGATACGAGCGAGCTAGCTCGCTGCTCCACCACCCTCGCCAAGCCCGACGGCGCAAGTTGCCGCCCCAAGCCGGCGCGTGCTTTAGTAACTCGCTGCTCCAGGCCAGCTCGCGGAGGAGTGGCGAGTTACGCCAGGCCGGCATGAGGGGAGGGGGGGACGCCGTCGCTCCGTACCGCACCTCCTGCGCCTGCGACCGCGCCATCCGCCGTCAACACGCGCGTAGCCGCGCGCTGCCGGCAGCGGAAGAAGCCGGCTGCGCAGACATCGAAGAGGTGGCGGCCAGCACGTCCGCGCCGGCTGCCATCATCGAGGAGAAGTAAAACACGGGAGGCCGCCGAAGGCCACCGCCGAGGTGACGCCGGCATACACAGCCGGTGTCTTGCCCCTCTCGCCGGCCACCGTCGTCACCTTACCCAAAAACCAACTTTGGTCCGTGCAGCGTAGGGACCCTTCCCCTCCGGCCGAAGCATCAGGCGGCGGTTACACTCCGATGAGCAGTGGGGAAGCGAGCCGCCCTTTGCGCTGAAGCATATAGCTCCGAGGCTCACGGCTGCTGGACATGGGGACGACACTGGAGATCCGCCGCGACCGGCAGTAGACTAGTCGAGGGTATCCATGTCGTCGGAATGGATATCTGCCGGCGCTGGCCATAGACTAGTTTTATCTTAGTCCGGTATCTTTTTAGTTGAAAATATGTCCAAAATGTAACCGTTTTCGTCCGGTTTGTATGAAATCCGTCATGTTTATATGAAATCCGGCAGTGTTTGCATGAATTTCATCCGGTTGATTCATGAAGTGTTTGAATTGTATGCGGGCAGCACTGGATGGCGGCCTGCCACATCCGTGTCCGCGGACTGGTCCCCCCTTGTTCGCGGACGGATGCGGGAGGAAATTTGCGGGTCGCCGTTGGAGATGCCCTTAGTACACTCCTGGAACCCTCCCTATGTGCACGGCATACCACTTCTTCGTCATTGATCTATATCCTTGGCACAGATGAATCGTAATCAGGCGAATTCATCGATAATAGGCAACATAATATACTTAAGCAACACCAAGAGAAAAAGTTAGCAAATAGAAGCAACATATAGTAAACATAATTAACGAAGTTCATCGTACCAAAACTAACTAACTAGAGCGCTACGCAAGTTCAGGAGGACCGTTTACATCACAAATTTTTGTTGTACAGAAATTTAATGTTTCGGCCTACACAAAGTTTACATCACAACGGACATCGTCATTGTCAATCACTTCTTCTTCTATGTCTCCTTCAGCATCCCTAGCTTTGTGAAAGGCGTCATGTCCTGACGATGTAGCTGTATGCGAGTTTTGACGTCACACTAGTAGAAAACAGGGCATCAGTCCCGGTTCCAGAGGGCCTTTAGTCCCGGTTCTGCAACCGGGACTGAACAATCGGGACTAAAGGCCCCCACTTTTAGTCCCGGTTGGGTTACGAACCGGGACTAAAGGAGCTCCACGTGGCCGCTGTGGGCGCCTAGGCAGGAGGACCTCTAGTCCCGGTTGGTAACACCAACCGGGACTAGAAGGCAGCCACGCGTCAGCAACTGCCTGGCGCTGGGGTTTTTTTTTTGTTTTTTTTTTGAAAGGAGGGGTTTAGGGGTTTCATACTGTGTTTCCCCTTTTCTTTTTGTGTTTACCATTCAATTCCTTTACATTTAGGGTTTTCATTTTTATTTTATGCTTTTCATTCAACTCGACGCTAGCTACTACATATATATAGCAATGAAGGAACCATTACACAACATCGTCATGATCAATATATAGAGAGAAGTGACCTCTCTTTCTCCGTGCTTGGTCGAACAACAAGTTTTCGTATATCTATTCGACGCTACTACATATAGTACACGTTCATGCATATATACAATATAACATCTCTTACGATCCCTAATATCTAATTACCAAAATCGCATTGCCAATCCCGATGGTATTCTCCGTCTGTAGGTATGACATGGTCAACAATGAATCCCGCCAATTCCCCTTGAATTGCTCGTACGCGATCAGTTGGTAGGAGTTCGTCCCGCTTTCGCCGGATCTAATTTAAAGAAGGGGGTCAATATATATATATATATATATATATATATATATATATATATGAATGAATGAAACTCAACACAATTGATGGTAATAAAATAAAAATGTGAATATTGTTTACGTACTTCAAATTGTTCTAAAGATCTGCCCCGCTCAGAGATCTTGTGGCGAATGTACTCGCAAACGTAGTATCCACATAAATTATTCCCGGGTTCCTGCCACAAGAACTTTACGAAAATAGAGTTCAATCAAAATGATAATCAAGCATGATAATGGTATTGAAATTAGAATCAATGAGAGATGCACGGAACTAGCTAGTAGTACTTACTTTGGGGTGTGAAAATCGCAGCTCCTTTTTCCATTCACCCCTAACCTGGTTGGTGAACTTTTTCCAAACCCTGCCCAGCAAAGAAAATGATTACTTGATATCAGGAAATGAACGAAAGTTGCCGATATGGTGCGATAATGATTGAACTTACTTCTGGAGCATTTGACTCATGTCCGCCCACTCCTTAGGCTCTTTACGTCTCGAGTCCAAGACAACTACTAGTCCCGCGTCAAGCTGAATGGCTAGCAGAATAAAGTGGAACCTGCGCACGCATAACTCATCAATTACACTTCACCTCGAGTAAGCGAAACAGAATGTCCACAAGATAGTAACAATCACTGGAAGTTGTAAGGAAATAGTATTTCCCTTTTGTTTTGTTGTCCAAGTAACGTCTGTAGCAAGTAATTCTCTATATCATCGGGGTTTTTTGTACCATATATTCATTTACGGTATTTGGGTTAATGAACCCAGTGTCATTGATTTTTCCTCTGCATTCGCGGATCTTCAATCTGCATAATATAGTATGAGGATAATTATACATGCAATGAACGAGCTGAGCTAGAGACTTAATTACAGAAAAAAATACTTACAGACAATAGCAACTGACGATAGTTTTGTCGAGGGCGTCTTGATTGTATAACTGAAATAATTCTTCAAATTCAATGTACAACGCCTCGACTCCATTGAAGTAGTGCTCATCTTTAATTCCCACGCAGATACTGTCGGTCCCTTCCTTGCAGGCTTTCAAGTACCAGTTATGCAATGTTCGCATCATCGTTGATAGACGCGGGAGCTGCTCAGGTCTGACGAGAGGCTTCCCGTGCTCGTATCTAAAGGCTACCTCAGCCATTTCAAACTGTACCTCATCGCCTAAGTAATCACGAAGAGTGTAACCAGGATGAGCGGCCGCTACCCCCGGATCATTAGCGATATCGGGAAACCTCTTGAGCGGGGGGCACGATTGTTTTTCCTGTTCGCCGAGCTGGGGAATTGTTTTCCCACTTCTTGCAGCACTGCTAGTACTTCCCGACCTTTTCGCTTCATGAAATGTCTTTACAATACAGCGGTCATAGTGTGAGAGCGGCGGAGGAGGTGGTGGTCGCTGAAGGGCATCCAGACAGCGCTTCGCTTTTACCGAATCTATTTTCTTCTTTGGATCTGGACGTTTCGGTGCAAGCTGGCGTTTCACATCGGCAGCCACCACTACAAGAAATCTGTTAATACATGACGGATTCAATCTGTCACAGACCAACGCAAAACCGTCGTGGAGATACATCGGTGACAGATTTCAAATCCGTCATGTATATCGCGTCATAATTTGATTATCGTCCACTCCATGACGGACTATATAAACCGTCATGGATCTATGACGGATTTTGACCGTCATAGTCACCTAACTGATAACGGCGTTAAACACGCCAGCCACGTCATCATCTGACATGGCCACCAACATGGATCTGGCGTGGCAGCCCATGTTTTAATCGGCCCAAGTAGAATTTTAGCCCATGAATTTAATTCCGGCCCATATGATAATCAGTCCAATCAGATGTTGGCCCACTAGTTTTAGTTCTGGCCCAAGTTTTCAATGACCTAGTTGGAGTTTTGTAGGTTCAGACGGGTTATTAGCCCAGTAATTATAGTCAATAAATGCCCATTAATTTCGGTCTATTAGCATTTTGAGCACCTACAGTACGCTCCTAAAAGGTTTTTTGGTCATATAACCATTTAAATACAGAAACCACCCTAAAAAGATTACAAAAACATATATTACAACCAAAACCAAAGGCAAAAAACCACAATAAAAATAAATTACAAAGTTCCTAAATCCCCTCCGGACAGATTGACAGCGGCATCTTCCCGTGTCAGCCAGTGCTCGCCGGAGGTCCTCCCCACCGCATCAACCCTGGTGGCCGGCACGACTCCGGCGTTCTCGGAGGACGGCGCTTCGCCCCATCTTAGCTCGCGTCCTATGCCCCTGGCACATGGATGCCCGACAGTGGAGAGAGATCTTGAGCATGTCGACGCCGTACGAATTGCCATGGAGACCTCAACCGCGCACGGGGGAGCAACACAGCCGGCCACATAGGGCTCCGTCGTGGCTTAACGGGAAGCCATCCCGCGGGTGGCGTAGTCCCAGGTCGGGACTCAACGGGAGGTCATCCCGCTGGCGATGTAGCCCCCGGTTGGGACTCAACGGGAGGCCATCCCGCTGGCGCGCCGGCCGCCGTTGCTCCGGAAGTGGAGGCCGTCGCACCTTTTGGCATTTGGTGGCAGCACCCGCCATGGCGCAGCTTCCGGGCGACCGGTCGACGGAGATGACTAGGCGGCCCACCGCGGCACAAGAAAAAAAGTTCGACGGCATCTTGCGTGGTGGGGCTGCGTTTCGGTCAGGGGATGGAGGAAGGAAGGTGCTGGGAGAAGGAAGATGGGGCAGAGGAGTAGGCGATGGAGAAATGTCGAGATGCTCGTGGAAGTTCAGCCGGCGGCTCCTCTTGGGGTGGGGAAGAAAGAGTGAGGATAAGGAACCAGTGTACCACCGTTGGATTAGAAAAGATCCGACGGCTATGACTGGCGATCCGCGTGAGCGTGGAGTTAACCAATCAGAAGACACCATTTTCCTCATGTAGGAAACCCTAATGGGCTTTGCCAGCACCGAGCAAGACAGCCCAGATTTTAACGTATTCTTCTTTTCTATTGCAAATAACTAAGTAAGGCACTCTTGTGAAGTATAATTTGTAAAAAAAAATATCTTATATACCCTAGCACACTTTTTACATCTAATATACTACATATATTTGAATTTTTAGAGGTTTAATAATTATGGAAGTGATTTCATATTTTCTATAGTGTAAATGAATTGTGGGTTCTTACTGAGAGGAAATTTAGTTTTAACTAAATCTATCTCAAATCAGATCTATTTAAAAAATATTTAATGAGATTTCCTTTTATCTTGAAAATAGATTACCTTATATCTTGTGATTACCTTACAGCTTCTTTGGCTCCCTTCATTTCAATTCATTTGTTGAAATTAAATGAATGAAACGTCTGTCAAGATTTCATTTGGTTGATTCTGGATTATAATTCCAAATTTCACTTTGGCAGCCATTTTGATATGCATTCACTAACAGACAAAAAAATTAGCATGAATACATATCAGGGTAACTCCAACGCAATGACCCAAATCGTATCTGTTTTTGCCTGCATTTTATCTGTCCGGGTCGGCCGAGCGGACGGTCATGACCGCTTTTTGGTTTGGGTCGGCCTGTGCGCCCAACGCGAGCGACCCATTTCGAGCGGACATGGACTTTTCCTTTGGAGAAAAATCAACAAGAGCTACCAGTAGGGGGCTTCTGCGATCGCCGATCGGGATGTGCGTCGGCGGCGAGGAGCTCCTGCGCGGGGACGAGCGCATGCTGCCTCTGCGCCGGCAGGGACGAGTGCCTGCGCGCGACGGGCACTAGCAGGGACGAGCGCAGGGATGAGCGTCTGCTGCCTCCGCACCAGCAGGGACGAGTGCCTGCACGTCGCGCCGACAGGAATGGGCGCCGGCGGGGATGAGCCATGCAGGAGAAGCAGCTGCTGCAGTTGCCGGCGTTGCCGGTCTCGCCGTAGCGGTGGTCTCCGCGCGCTGCCGCTCTCCGCCGCGCCGCAGCCGTGGTCTTTGTGTTGGAGTTGCTCTCAAATCTCTGTTTTTCACGTGTACAACAATATTGTGCATTAACTCAACCGTATTGTTTACTCTGTTGATAGGTTTGAAATGGCTTATCACGCTTACCGCGCGATTAACTCAACTATATTGATCCACATTACAGTTAGGGATAATTCAATCTTGACATAATGAACCACAAAACATTTTTATTAAAGTTGGAAAGCACTACATATAGTATTTATTATAACTCTAGTATATTTGAAAGTGCTATTTAGTTTTTTTATCTTAAATATGTTTTATATAACTCGAGGCAAACTTTGAAGTTATAAAAAAATTACAGGCACCTTAATGTTTTTCAATTTTTTATAAATTTGATGTGGTATTAAATGAATTTCTAGCTATATCTATTAAGTTACCAGCCCAAGCTCACATTGAACATATTTTTTTAAATGTCACGAACAGATGTTAGAACATATGAACATTCTTTAAATGTCACGCACATTTTTGAATGATGCAACACATTGTTTTGAATTTCATAAATATTTTCCTTACATTTTATAAAAAAACTATTAAAAGTGGCATGCGCATTGTGTTAGAACGTGTGAACATTTTCTTAAAATGTTATGACATTTTTTAATTACATGAATATTCTTTAAATTATAGAAACCCTTCTAAAAATTGCCATGATTAATTTGTGAAATGCATGAACATATGTCAAATGTCACAAACATTTTTTCAATGTTATCAACATTTTTAAAAGGTATGCGAACAATTTTGTTAAATCGCATTAACATTTTTGAATGTGCGGTGAAGGTTTCTAAAAATGTGAAGAAACTAATTCTTGAAGTATATGTGTTTAGAATATTTTGAAGTATGTGTGTTTAGAATATTTTTAAGTATAAGCAAAAATAAAAAAAGGAACAAAAACGACGTCCCTACGTATGCGTGATCGAGAGGTACAGAATTTTAACCGGTCGCCCTCACTACAAAGTGTGATTGGGAAAATTGGAAATTTTACACACGAAATTCGAGTGTACATCGATTAGTTTTTTTTATAGTTTTAAACACTTTTATTATGATGTTTTTTTAAAATTATTTATGAATTTTAGTTAAGTGAATAAATATTTGTTACTCACTGGTGGCCTGGCCACACAGTTAATGATGTCGACAGTGTGGCACACATGTTTGAAACATATTTTTGAAACGCGTGAACGTTTTTATAAAGGTCAAGTATATTATTTTGAATGGTACAAAATAGTTTTTGAATTTGTACCTTTTTTACATTGTATAATATTTTAAAAAAATGTCACATTGTTTTTGAAACGCGAAACATTTTTGAAATATCATGAACATTGTTTTTGAATACTATCAACATTTCTTCAAAGTTGCGCGGACATTATTTTCTCACTACGTTAACAATTTTTTAGTGCACGGTGAACATTTTTCTAAATTAAGTAAATGTTTTTAAAAGTTATTTTAATAATACTTCAAAATATACACAAAATAAAAAAAGCAGAAAGAAAAAAAGAACGGAAACTAGCATGCCTACGTGTGTAGTGTGTGCCTGTCCTATTTAAGTAGCGCTATTTTTTCTTAAATTTTATACTGTAGGTAAAGTACTAAAACTGAAAAGGCCCATGTACAGTCAGCACTCGGTTTGTAAGCTGGTGGTTAGTAGCTTGCCGTTTGCGCAAGAGGACTCAGCTTTCGAGTCCCCATTCGAATTGCTCTCTTTTTTAATTAAATCCACCGTTATGTGTACGAGTAAGCACCAGCGGTCATGAACATATGGGTTTGTCATATGCATATAGGACGTAAACAGCAACAAATCCGGGATGGTTCGACGCGTGAAAGAAAAACAAGGCCTTAGGTGCTATATATAATCCCATCTATACGCGTCGTAGACTAGTAGAAAGTTGCTAGTTCGGGATACCCAAAGTCAACGGTTCAATTTTTAGCGGCTATAATTCTTCTTTTAATTTGTATATATTATGACTCCATCCGACTGACATGTGGGCGAAATAAAGACCACGCATCACACATCAGCAAGAGCCATCCATGACGGTCCGAATGAAAAAGGCTAGGCCTAGTTGGTCGATTCATGACGGTATTCATGACGATTTCTGCATGTCCGTCATAAGGGCGTCATCGTTGTGAGGCTCATTCTCATCTTACCGATCCATGACGGTTTTCATGACGAACCGGAAGAAACCGTCATTCATAGTGACGGTTTCTGAGAACGTCACCAGAAATCCGTCATGTATTAACAGGTTTCTTGTAGTGCACGATCTTGTTGGTTTCCTCCTCAGTCATGTCGTATGGTAACTTGGGAGGAGCCTTCTTGACGCTTGGACCTGCTCTGGATTTCTTCGTTGTTGTACTGCTAACCGCCGGAGCGGCGGCGTGTCTCTTCCGTTGTTGCTGAGGCGGCGAAGGAGGCGGAGTCAGCTGACGCGGCGGAGGAGGCGGAGTCCGCTGAGGCGGCGGAGACAGCTGAGGCGGCGGAGGATTCTGCTGAGGGGCCTCCTCCGGCGGAGTCCGCTGAGGCGGCGGAGACAGCTGAGGCGGCGGAGTGTACTGACGCGGCGGAGACGACTGAGGCAGCGGAGATAGAGCTAGACTGTGAAGAGTCTGCTGAGGGGCCTCCTCCGGCTGAGTCTGCTGACGCAGCGTCCATTGTGGAAGCACGATGTTTTCCTTTCTCCATAGAATGGTAGTCCTTACGGCATCTACCAGATGAGTCTCCCCTTCACCTGTAGGGTACTCAAGCTCCAGCCCCTCGAATCCGTTGGTAACTTCATCCACTCCGACAATAGCAAAGCCATCTGGAATCGGATTGCAATGGAAAGTTGCATCAGGTCTAGGAGGTAAGACATAGCCGACCGCCACCTTCAAGGTTAGGTTGATGCATTTTGCCATTAGCTCACAATGTTCCCTCTCCGTGATATAATCACCGGGGTAGCGAGGAGCCGTGATATCAGGCCGAACGAGCTCCGTGGAAGCCACGCTGCTTTTCCGCTGAGATGGTAGTGTTGCTTCGTGGGCAGTATCGAATGAAGGATCTTCGTGCTGCTGAGATGGTGGGTCGGTAGCTCGCTGACTGGTAAGTGCCTCTAGTTTCTTCTCCTGCAACGCTAATCTTTGTTCTACATTCTGCATCCGGTCTGCTTCCTCTTTCTTCTTTCTCCCTCGGCTTCTATAACTAGTGCTGTTGGGAAACCCATGCACCCACGGAACGGAGCCTGCTGTGCCTCGTGTTCGTCCTGGGTGTTCAGGATTCCCGAGGGCGCGTGACAGCACGTCCTTCTCTCTGTCGGGATGGAACCTCCCTTCCTGCACGTCCTTGATTGCTTCCTGAATCTTTGTGACGGGTGTTTCAAGTTGTTCTTTTGTGTAAACACACTTCCCTGTTTCTCAGTCCAAAGTTCCCGCATGCCCGAAGAACCAAGTCCTTGCCCGTTCGGGCCAGCTCGATGTCGCTGGTTGGATCCCTTTAGCAAGCAGGTCGTTCTCAGCTTTGTCCCACGTAGGCCGGGCAACCTTGTAGCCACCTGACCCCGTAACATGGTGATACTGCTTCTTTGCAGCATTTAGCTTATTTTTCTGTGACCTGTTCTTAGCTTTCTCCGATTTCTTGTACGCCACAAATGCGGGCCAGTGATCTTTTATCTTCGCATATTGACCGGTGAATTCTGGAGTCTCGTCTTTCTCGACAAACTGTTCGTTCAATCTTTTCTTCCAGTTCTTGAATTGTTCTGCCATCTTCTTAAGAGCCCATTTTTTGACTTTTCGCTGTATAACTGGGTTATTTGGATCCTCCTCTGGCGGTAGGCTGAAATTTATCATGAGCGAGTTCCAAAGCTGATCTTTGCATCTATCGTCCACATAAGAAACTCCATCGTCCTTCTTCTTATTCCATTCTTGGATGCTGATCGGGACGCTGTCCCTAACAACTCCGCACTGATGTATAAATCGGTCTTGGGTCCGCTTGGGAACAGTCGGTTTGCCATCTGGATCGACCTCTTCGATCGTGAACCTTTCATTCTCGCCCAACCTTTTCTTCGGGCCTCGTGTCCTTATAGAAGTTTGGCTCGATCCGGAGGGCTAAAAGAAGAAAGAAGTGTTAATATATGTACATACAAAACAATTAGTGCATCTAGTCAGCAGAGGCTTAATTAATATATATATACCTCGCCGGACTTTGCAACAGTTAAGGCTCTAACACTGGCGGAGCCATCATCTTCTCTTCCCTCACCATCGGAGTTGTTGAGAAACTGTGAGGGGCTATCATCACCTCCGTCGCGGGGTTATATCCCCCAACATCTCTTCTTTTTCTAAGTCTCTGTCGTGTTCCATAGTTTCTGCAAATATTACAACATGGCAATATACAACCATGAGAGATGGATTAGTGGCAAACATAGACCTAATCACAACAAGGAATCATATGCATATGAGCAATGGATTAGTGGATTATCGGGGTTATGTTTTAACGACCCCCTCCCCCTCATGTCGAAGTTATACCGAAATTATCGGGGTTATGTTTTAACACGACCCCCCCCCCTCTTGTCGAAGTCAATGAACAACATGTAAATTTGTAAGTGATTGCTAAACTTTTATGCTTCATTTATATGAAGATCAATTATCCAATATAACTATGTTCGCGATATGAGGCATTATCTAGAATCATATCTGATGAGTCGTCCTATCTTTCGGGAGAGGATACTTTGCGGACCGCCTCTCTCATGCCTGTCCAACGTGCAAATCAGGTTTTCATATGCCTCGAAATCAAAGTTATCGGGGTTATGTTCTAACGACCCCCCCCTCTCATGTCGAAGTTACGACGATATTTGTACAAGATGAATACAAGATTTATACACAAGATGAATACAAAATGAATACAAGATTTATACACAAGATGAATACAAAATGAATACAAGATGAATACAAGATTTATACACAAGATGAATACACAACTCAACAAATGAACCAACCATCATCCTATGAACAAAACTCAACATACGACAAATGGACACCTTTTGTCGAACAGCGGAGGGACGATCAGGGACCAACTCCATGGAGATGCAACACCACAACCTGTAATTCCACCGAGTGAAAAAAAATTAGGCAAACCCAAGTATGCCACTGGATAGAATGGAAGATTTTAGTTGAAATGGACCTATAAAGATCATGGCAAACGGATGCACGGAACTCAAATGGTGATCAAAGCAATATGCAATGCAAATCTGTCCATTATAGCTAGATACCAATTTGAAAGCAAGATTTGAACATGCTACAGAATTTCTACATGGCAACAAATGGCATGACATGAATGTACATGTAACACATGGCAAAACATGCTTACTGAACTAATTCAAATGACCCCTAGATCAATGGCAATCATCATGACAAGTTGACAAGTATTAACAGATTTTCAGACTTAGTGATATTTGCATGGCATGGCAGAAATGAATAGATAGCAAGTTTACAAGCTTGTAGCACTCACTATAGGTCCTAACATGGCATGAACTAAAATCTACGAGCAAGATGACATCAAAATGCTCCTACTTCATGTTCAAAGATTGCCCAAAAGATGCTTGCATTAAAACATACAAAAAAGAAAAAATGAACTCTAATGCAAAAAAATGTGTTCTTCAATTTGTTTTAGTAACCACTCATCATATCTCAATTTTGGAGCACATCTCACATAGCTATTTAACAACATCTCATATTGAAAAAAAAGCTAATGAATCTATTTTAGAAACTAAGTTGGAATTTATATTTATCCTAGTTTCTTTGATTTACAAAGGAACCATATTTTCTATAATTCTTGTGCACCCACAAAAATTATCCTAGCAACTAGGCAGTACCCACAACCCATTTCACCAAAAACTTTGAGTTCCACAGTTCAAAATTTTCAAATTCCATCCAGTTCAAATTTGGTCCAGATTCAAACTCCATGACCAAAACCTATTTTTAATGCTCCAAAAATTCTAAAACTTTGCCAGACCCTCTTATATGGTTCAACACCTCACCACAAAAATTCCCAAGAATTCCTAAAATCCCTAGGACCCTCTGGCATTTCATCATACATGTGGTGTGCACACTGTTCACCCTGTCGAAAAATTCAGAAATGCAGAAGATTCAGAGAGAGAGGGAGACGGCGCCGTGCGCGGGCGGTGTCGGGGTCGGCGTCGGCCAGCAGCGCGGGGGGGGGGGTGGAATAGGAGGAAGAGGAGGGGATCGGGGCGGCGCTCACAGCGAGGAGGCGTCGGGGCAGGGCTCGACGACGGCGACGGCGATGTTTAGGGCGCGGTGAGGGCGTCGGCGACGGGGGGGGGGGGGGGGGCTCGGAGGCGATGGCGATCTCCGACGCAGCAGCCTCGCGGCGTCGTGTTGTGGTTCGGCGTCGGGGGAGAGAATGGGAGAAATTTTTTGAAGTGCTGCTTATATACCCACCCCTTTAGTCCCGGTTGGTGGCTCCAACCGGGACTAAAGGCCCCCCTTTAGTCCCGGTCTGAGCCACCAACCGGGACTAAAGGTGAAGCGCGAAACCCAACCCTTTAGTCCCGGTTGGTGGCTCGGACCGGGACTAAAGTGGGGCCTTTAGTCCCGGTTGGAGCCACCAACCGGGACTAAAGGGTGGCACAGCCGTGGGGTGGTGAAAGTTTAGTCCCACCTCGCCAAGCGAGAGGAGATCGCACCGGTTTATATACGCGGCTGCGATCTCTCTCCCAAGCTCCTCTCTAAAGCAGGCAGTTAATTGCCTAACCCCTGCCCTGTTGGGCCTACTAGCCCCGCGGGCCTGCATCCTGGCCCATATATAGTTGGGTTTCTAGTCGTATGTAGACTGTGGTGTCTGCTAGTAGGCGGGTATTTTTTTATTTTTTATGTTATTTTTTTGCATATGTTATGTTTTTTTATTTTTTATGTTATTTTTTGTATATGTTATGTCAATTTTAATATTCCTTCATAACCACTATAAAATATATGGCACATGTTATGTTTTTTTATTTTTTATGTTATGGCAATTTTAATTTTTTGCATATGTTATGTTTTTTTATTTTTTATGTTATTTTTTGCATATGTTATGTCAATTTTAATATTCTTTCATAACCACTGTAAAATATATGGCACATGTTATGTCTTTTTATTTTTTTTGTTATGGCAATTTTAATTTTTTGCATATGTTATGTCTTTTTATTTTTTATGTTATGGCAATTTTAATTTTTTGCATATGTTATGTTTTTTTATTTTTTATGTTATTTTTATGTTATTTTTTGCATATGTTATGTCAATTTTATTTTATATTTTTATGTTATTTTTTGCATATGTTATGTCGATTTTATAGAGAGGAGCGCGGGCTTGAGGTAAAGTCGGAGGTATGTACCTCATTTTTATATAATTTGAAGTTAATATTATTTTGATCATAACTAGAGTTTTATAAAAGCTTTTTAGTTGATTCTTTTTGCTATTGAAGAATATTATCAGGTGGTGGTTTGTCAATATGTTTTTGAAAATATTGAGCAACCAACCGGTGCTCAGAAGACATTCATATTTTGTTTGGACATAATTGCATTGATTAACTCCTCTGTATAATTAAAATACTAAAAGGTTATGAATAATTGAAATTTCATAACTTAATAAATAATTATTATAAAATCATGTTTCAAATGCCAAAATGCCCTAGCTAGCTCTTACAAAGATTCCCTCCGGTTTGTCCGAAGTGGCACTTTCCAGCTATAAGTCCGGAAACTCACACTAGAGAGAAAGTGATGGTGGTGAAGCCAGTCACATCCCAGAGTGGGATCTTGGGGTATAAAACTATTTCTTCGCGTGTGTCCCTTGCTTATTGCGCCGTAACCATGGCTAATCTTCATCATTTAACAGGATGCTTGGGTCAGTCTTCACTCTAAAGGGAGAAATTTCATGAAACTTTTCATAATCTTCTGACATGTCTGTCTTGTCCTCCACTCCCACGATGTTTCTTTTCCCTGAAAGAACTATGTGGCGCTTTGGCTCATCGTATGATGTATTCGCTTCCTTATCTTTTCTTTTTCTCAGTTTGGTAGACATGTCCTTCACATAGAAAACCTGCGCCACATCATTGGCTAGGACGAATGGTTCCACTATTGTCATTCCGTACTGCGGGTCTACCTGTACCCCGCCTCCTGACAGATTGACCCATTTGCACCGAAACAAAGGGACCTTAAAATTACGTCCATAGTCAAGTTCCCATATGTCCTCTATGTAACCATAATATGTGTCCTTTGCCCTATTGGTGTCTGCTACATCAAAGCGGACACCACTGTTTTGGTTGGTGCTCTTTTTATCTTGGGCGATCGTGTAAAATGTATTCCCATTTGTCTCGTACCCTTGGAAAGTCAATACAGTCAAAGATGGTGTCCTGGCCAACAAGTACAACTCATCTCCAACAGTGGTGTTACCCATGAGATGTGTTTGCAACCAACCGCCGAAAGTCCCCATGTGTTCACGTGTAATCCAGTCGTCAGACTGCTCCGGGTGTTTGGAGCATAGAATATTCTTGTGTTCATTGATATACGGGGCCACCAAGGTAGAATTCTGTAGAACTGTGTAGTGTGCTTGCGCCCAAGAATGCCCGTCCCTACATATTATTGAGTTCGGTCCTAGCGGGCCTTTTCCACCCAGTCTCCCCTCATGCCGCGATTCAGGAACACCAATTGGCTTAAGGTCAGGAATAAAGTCAACACAAAACTCAATGACCTCCTCTATTTGATGGCCCGTGGAGATGCTTCCTTCTGGCCTAGCACGGTTACGAACATATATCTTTAAGACTCCCATGAACCTCTCAAAGGGGAACATATTGTGTAGAAATACAGGACCCAGAATTGCAATCTCGTCGACTAGGTGAACTAGGACGTGCGTCATAATATTGAAGAAGGATGGTGGGAACACCAACTCAAAACTGACAAGACATTGGGCCAAATCATTCTGTAACCTTGGTAGGATTTCTGGATCGATTACCTTCTGAGAAATTGCATTGAGGAATGCACATAGCATCACAATGGCTAATCGAACATTTTCTGGTAGAAGCCCCCTCAATGCAACCGGAAGCAGTTGCGTCATAATCACGTGGCAGTCATGAGACTTTAGGTTCTGGAAATTTTTCTCTGCCATATTTATTATTCCCTTTATATTCGACGAGAAGCCAGACGGAACCTTGATACTGAGCAGGCATTCAAAAAAGATTTCCTTCTCTGCTTTGGTAAGAGCGTAGCTGGCAGGACCTTCATACTGCTTTGGATGCAGCCCGTCTTTTTCCTTCATACGTTGCTGGTCCTCCCGTGCCTCCGGTGTATCTTTGGTCTTCCCATACACGCCCAAGAAGCCTAGCAGGTTCACGCAAAGATTCTTCGTCACGTGCATCACGTCGATTGCAGAGCGGACCTCTAGGTCTTTCCAATAGGGTAGGTCCCAAAATATAGATTTCTTCTTCCACATGGGTGCGTGTCCGTCAGCGTCATTCGGAACAGATTGTCCGCCAAGACCCTTTCCAAAGATTACTTGTAAATCCTTGACCATATCAAGTATATCATCACCAGTACGGAGGACAGGTTTCTTCCGGTGATCTGCCTCACCTTTGAAATGCTTGCCTTTCTTTCTTAAGGCATGCTTGGTTGGAAGAAATCGACGATGTCCCAGGTACACATTCTTCTTACATTTATCCAAATATATACTTTCGGTCTCATCTAAACAGTGCGTGCATGCATGGTATCCCTTGTTTGTCTGTCCTGAAAGGTTACTAAGAGCAGGATAATCATTGATGGTTACAAACAGCAATGCTCGTAGGTCAAATTCCTGCTGTTTGTGCTCATCCCACACACGTACACCTTTTATGTCCCACAGCTGTAAAAGTTCTTCAACTAATGGCCTTAAGTACACATCAATATCGTTGCCGGGTTGCTTAGGGCCTTGGATGAGCACTGGCATCATAATGAACTTCCGCTTCATGCACAACCAAGGAGGAAGGTTATAGATACATAGAGTCACAGGCCAGGTGCTATGATTGCTGCTCTGTTCCCCAAAAGGATTAATGCCATCTGCACTTAAACCAAACCATAAGTTCCTTGCGTCACCTGCAAAGTCCGGCCACTTTCTCTCGATTTTTCTCCACTGCGACCCATCAGCGGGTACTCTCAACTTCCCGTCTTTCTTACGGTCTTCTTTGTGCCATCGCAACAACTTGGCATGCTCTTTGTTTCTGAACAGACATTTCAACCATGGTATTATAGGAGCATACCACATCACCTTGGCAGGAACCCTCTTCCTGGGGCACTCGCCCTCAACATCACCAGGGTCATCTCGTCTGATCTTATACTGCAATGCACCGCATACCGGGCATGCATTCAAATTCTCGTACTCCTCACCGCGGTAGAGGATGCAGTCATTAGGGCATGCATGTATCTTCTGCACCTCTAATCCTAGAGGGCAGAGAACCTTCTTTGCTTCGTACGTACTGTCAGGCAATTCGTTATCCTTTGGAAGCTTCTTCTTCATTATTTTCAGTAGCTTCCAAATCCCTTGTCAGATACACCATTCTCTGCCTTCCATTGCAGCAATTCCAGTGCGGTACCGAGCTTTGTGTTGCCATCTTCGCAATTTGGGTACAACCATTTTTTGTGATCCTCTAACATGCGATCGAACTTCAACTTCTCCCTTTCACTTTCGCATCCTCTCTGTGTATCAACAATGACCCGGCGAAGATCATCATCGGGCACATATGGTGCCTCTTAATCTTCAGCTTCCCCCGTTGCAGTATCACCGTATTCAGGGAACATAGGATAGTTGTTATCATCCTCTTCTTCTTCGTTGTCTTCCATCATAACCCCTCTTTCTCCGTGCTTGGTCCAAACATTATAGTGTGGCATGAAACCCTTCTTAAGCAGGTGGAAGTGAAGGGTTTTCGAGTCAGAGTAATCCTTCGTATTCTCACAGACAGTACATGGACAATACATAAAACCATTCTGCTTGTTTGCCTCAGCCACATTGAGAAAATTATGCAGGCCCGTAATGTAGTCGGAGGTGCGTCGGTCACTGTACATCCATTGCCGGTTCATCTGCGTGCATTATATCATTAAGTATATCAAAAACCATTACAGAACATCATGAATAGAGAAATGACCAAATTAATACAAGTTCATCATCACATTAAAACCAAAGTACAGTAGTGATCAAATGTTATTACTAAAAAAATAAATACATAAAGTTCATACATAGTTCTCATAGAACAACATACAGCTCTCTAGAGCATCTAATTAAAACATACATTGAAACTAACATACAACTATGTAAAACATTTAAATGCAACAACAAATGCGATCAAAATCGCAACTAAGGTAACAATTGATCCAACAACATAATGATACCAAGCCTCATTATCAATGGCATATTTTCTAATCTTTCTAATCTTCAAGCGCATTGCATCCATCTGGATCTTGTGTAGATCGACGACATCGGCAACATGCAACTCCAATTTCATCTTCTCTTCTTCAACTCTTTTCAATTTTTCTTTCAAATAATTGTTTTCTTTTTCAGCTAAATTTAACCTCTCGACAAGAGGGTCGGTTGGAATTTCCGGTTCACATACCTCCTAGATAAAGACATCTATGTCAAGTTGGTCGGCATAATTGTCATTAACACTAAATGAAACAAATAGTTATAAAATATAATATACCACATCCGAATCATAGACCGGACGAGAGCCGACGGGGGCGGATACCAAAACCATGGCACTATATAATAATAAACAATAATACAAGTAAGAAAATTATACAAGTAGCTATATAAATCATACAAGTAAGAATTTTTTCTTTAAAAAAAAGATAAGAGCAAGAGGCTCACCACGTTGGTGCCGGCGACGAGATTGGCGCGGGCGATCGACGACAGTGAGGACGGGGACGGGGACGGGACGGCACCCTACACATGTGCAAACTAAGAAGTTAATTTGAGCTCAAATTGTGCATCTAAATCAAATAAACTCACACATACACTCCTCCACTAAAACCCACAAACCACACTACTTCTAGAGCATTTGAAATGAGCTAAACTAGCAGTGAGAGATGAAAGGATGAAGTTGCTAACCTTTTTAGAACACTTGGATAGTTGGTGCACCGCCAAACCTAGACAAATCTTGGGGAAAATGGAGCTTGGAGGTCGAGCTTGGAGGAAGAACAGAGGATAAAGCTTAAGTGTGGCTCCGGCATTTCATCGAACACCTCATGTGCATATATAGGCAAAAAACAGAGTAGCGCACACCTCCACCCTTCCACGGCCAAAAAACAGAGGAGATGGGGGGGAGGGGGCGTGGATATATATAGGCAAAACTTTAGTCCCGGTTTGTGTCTAAAACCGGGACTAATGGCCTACCCTTTAGTCCCAGTTCAGACACCAACCGAGACTAAAGGGCAGCAACCCCTTTAGTCCCGGTTGGTGGATGGAACCGGGACTAAAGGTCCCAGCCGAACCGGGGCTGATGCCTGCTGAGGCCCGGCTGGCGTCCTAGCCTCTTGAACCGGGACTGATGCGCCCATTAGTCCCGGTTCGTAACACGACCGAGACTAATGCTCTGATCTGGCCAGGACCAAAGCCCTGTTTTCTACTAGTGTCATCCCGCGTTTGTGGGCCGCCGTTGAACATCCCATTCTCTTCGACGACATCTTTGATGATGTTCGTCGCAATGTCCTGCTGGATGCAATAGAAGTCATTTTGTGAGTTTTTCATCCGGTTTGGCTCCTAAGGCTGCAGCCCATTGGCGGATATGGCCATCGGATGTAGATGGCATGTGAAGTCTTTGCTGATCCCTTCTGAACTCATGGGGGGGCATGGGTTGGGGGGCCAAACATAATTCCTTTTGGAAGATTTTTGGTGGATAAATAGGCCTAATACTAAGGTATATACAAAAAATTTCTTATGAGCTGGGGGGGGGGGGGGCATGGCCCAGGTTGCCCCCCACCAAGCTCTGCCACTGGTCCAATCCATATAAGAAACTACGGCACTTTAGTTTCGTATATAAGAAAAATGCAACTGACTGTAGGAACCAAATTGTAGGAACAAACTCTCACCTAGTACCAAAAATGCAACTGACTGTAGGATTCAAAATCATTACAAGAGACGAATCACAAGAGCGAAAATTTACACCACAACACCAACAAAATTTGGTACCAACAGAGCTTACACTTATATATCATGGAAACAAAAGCAAATCACCTCAGGCCATCTTCATCTTATAGGTACGTACGTGCAGAACCATACTCCACCTTGTCTTCTTCTCGGTTTTATAGCAGCCCATGCTCATCAAATAGAGGCCACGCCATTGATTTAAGCATCTTATCAAATTGTTGCAGAGGATTAGCTATCTATAGCACATACAGAACCATACTATTAATCAACCCATAAAAGTACGCCGTTGCCGTACAGTAACTTCAATAACAGATCCAAAGCTAACCCGGAACCACTAGTAGAAAACAGGGCATTGGTTTTTGCCAGATCAGAGCAACAGTCCCGGTCTACTTACGAACCGGGACTAATGCGTGCATCAGTCCCGGTTCGAGCGGCCAGGACGCCGGCCGGGCCTCGGCAGGCACCAGTCCCGGTTCGGCTGGGACCTTTAGTCCCGGTTCCAGCCACCAACCGGGACTAAAGGCCCTCGCACCTGGCGCAACCCCTTTAGTCCCGGTTGGTGTCTGGAACCGGGACTAAAGGTCAGTCTTCAGTCCCGGTTCTAGACACCAACCGGGACTAAAAAGATGCCTATATATATGCTCGCCCCTGCGCGCTCACTCCTCTGTTTTTTGGCCGGCCGGCGTGTGGGAGGTGTGTGCTACTCTGTTCTCACCTCCTATGCACATGAGGTGTGTGATGAAATGCCCGAGCCACACTTAAGCTTTCTCCTCTCTAAGCTCGACCTCCAAGCTACATTTTCCCCAAGATTTGTCTAGGTTTGGCGGTGCACCAACTATCCAAGTGTTCTAAAAGGTTAGCAACTTCATCCTTTCATCTCTCACTGCTAGTTTAGCTCATTTCAAATGGTCTAGAAGTAGAGTGGTTTGTGGGTTTTAGTGGAGGTGTGTATGTGGGAGTTCTTTTGATTTAGATGCACAATTTGAGCTCAAATTAACTTCTTAGAGTTTGCACATCTGTAGGGTGTCGTCCCGTCCCCGTCCCCGTCCTCACTGCCATCGATCGCCCGCGCCGATCTCGTCGCCGGCACCACCGTGGTGAGCCTCTTGTTCTTATCTTCTTTTTAAAAAGAAAAAATTCTTACTTGTATGATTTAGATAGCTACTTGTATAATTTTCTTACTTGTATTATTGATTGTTATTATATAGCTAGTGCCATGGTTTTGGTATCCGCCCGCATCGGCTCTCGTCCGGTCTATGATTTGGATGTGGTATATTATCTTTTATAACTATTTGTTTCATTTAGTGTTTATGACAATTATGCCGACCAACGTGACATAGATGTTTTTATCTTGGAGGTATGTGAACCGGAAATTCCAACCGACCCTCTTGTCGAGAGGTTAAATTTAGTTGAAAAAGGAAACAATTATTTAAAAGAAAAATTGAAAAGAATTGAAGAAGAGAAGATGAAATTGGAGTTGCATGTTTCCAATGTCGTCGATCTACACAAGATCCAGATGGATGCAATGTGCTTGAAGATTAGAAAGATTAGAAAATATGCCATTGATAATGAGGCTTGGTATCATTATGTTGTTGGATCAATTGTTACCTTAGTTGCGATTTTGATCACATTTGTTGTTGCATTTAAATGTTTTACATAGTTGTATGTTAGTTTGAATGTATGTTTTAATTAGATGCTCTAGAGAGCTGTATGTTGTTCTATGAGAACTATGTATGAACTTTATGTATTTATTTTTTCAGTAATAACATTTGATCACTACTGTAGTTTGGTTTTAATGTGATGATGAACTTGTATTAATTTGGTCATTTCTCTATTCATGATGTTTTGTAATGGTTTTTGATACACTTAATTATATAATGCACGCAGATGAACCGGCAATGGATGTACGGTGACCGACGCACATCCGAGTACATTACGGGCCTGCATAATTTTCTCGAAGTGGCTGAGGCAAACAAGCAGAATGGTTTTATGTATTGTCCATGTACTGTCTATGGGAATACGAAGGATTACTCTTCCTCAAAAACCCTTCACTTCCACATGCTTGAGAAGAGTTTCATGCCACACTATAATGTTTGGACCAAGCACGGAGAAAGAGGGGTTATGATAGAAGACAACGAAGAAGAAGAGGATGATGACAACTATCCTATGTTCCCTGAATACGGTGATACTGCAACGGGGGAAGCTGAAGATCAAGAGGCACCATATGTGCCCGATGATGATCTTCGCCGGGTCATTGTTGATGCACAGAGAGGATGCAAAAGTGAAAGGGAGAAGTTGAAGTTCGATCGCATGTTAGAGGATCACAAAAAAGGGTTGTACCCAAATTGCGAAGATGGCAACACAAAGCTCGGTACCGCACTAGAATTGCTGCAATGGAAGGCAGAGAATGGTGTATCTGACAAGGGATTTGGGAAGCTACTGAAACTAGTGGAGAAGAAGCTTCCAAAGGATAACGAATTGCCTGACAGTACGTACGAACCAAAGAAGGTTCTCTGCCCTCTAGGATTAGAGGTGCAGAAGATACATGCATGCCCTAATGACTGCATCCTCTACCGCGGTGAGGAGTACGAGAATTTGAATGCATGCCCGGTATGCGGTGCATTGCGGTATAAGATCAAACGAGATGACCCTGGTCATGTTGAGGGCGAGCGCCCCAGGAAGAGGGTTCCTACCAAGGTGATGTGGTATGCTCCTATAATACCACGGTTGGAACGTCTGTTCAGAAACAAAGAGCATGCCAAGTTGTTGCGATGGCACAAAGAAGACCGTAAGAAAGACGGGAAGTTGAGAGTACCCGCTGATGGGTCGCAGTGGAGAAAAATCGAGAGAAAGTGGCCGGACTTTGCAGGTGACGCAAGGAACTTATGGTTTGGTTTAAGTGCAGATGGCATTAATCCTTTTGGGGAGCAGAGCAGCAATCATAGCACCTGGCCCATGACTCTATGTATCTATAACCTTCCTCCTTGGTTGTGCATGAAGCGGAAGTTCATTATGATGCCAGTGCTCATCAAAGGCCCTAAGCAACCCGGCAACGACATTGATCTGTACCTAAGGCCATTAGTTGAAGAACTTTTACAGCTGTGGGACATAAAAGGTGTACGTGTGTGGGATGAGCACAAACAGCAGGAATTTGACCTACGAGCGTTGCTGTTTGTAACCATCAATGATTGGCCTGCTCTTAGTAACCTTTCAGGACAGACAAACAAGGGATACAACGCATGCACGCACTGTTTAAATGAGACCGAAAGTATATATATTTGGACAAATGCAAGAAGAATGTGTACCTGGGACATCGTCGATTTCTTCCGAGCAAGCATGCCTTAAGAAAGAAAGGCAAGCATTTCAAAGGTGAGGAAGATCACCGGAAGAAGCCTGTCCTCCGTACTGGTGATGATATACTTGATATGGTCAAGGATTTACAAGTAATCTTTGGAAAGGGTCCTGGCGGACAATCTGTTCCGAATGACGCTGACGGACACGCAGCCATGTGGAAGAAGAAATCTATATTTTGGGACCTACCCTATTGGAAAGACCTAGAGGTCCGCTCTGCAATCGACGTGATGCACGTGACGAAGAATCTTTGCGTGAACCTGCTAGGCTTCTTGGGCGTGTTTGGGAAGACCAAAGATACACCGGAGGCACGGGAGGACCAGCAACGTATGAACGAAAAAGACGGCATGCATCCAAAGCAGTATCAAGGTCCTGCCAGCTACGCTCTTACCAAAGCAGAGAAGGAAATCTTTTTTGAATGCCTGCTCAGTATCAAGGTCCTGTCTGGCTTCTCGTTGAATATAAAGGGAATAATAAATATGGCAGGGAAAAAATTCCAGAACCTAAAGTGTCATGACTGCCACGTGATTATGACGCAACTGCTTCCGGTTGCATTGAGGGGGCTTCTACCAGAAAATGTTCGATTAGCCATTGTGAAGCTATGTGCATTCCTCAATGCAATTTCTCAGAAGGTAATCGATCCAGAAATCCTACCAAGGTTACATAATGATTTGGTCCAATGTCTTGTCAGTTTCGAGTTGGTGTTCCCACCATCCTTCTTCAATATTATGACGCACGTCCTAGTTCACCTAGTCGACGAGATTGCAATTCTGGGTCCTGTATTTCTACACAATATGTTCCCCTTTGAGAGGTTCATGGGAGTCTTAAAGAAATATGTTCGTAACCGTGCTAGGCCAGAAGGAAGCATCTCCACGGGCCATCAAACAGAGGAGGTCATTGAGTTTTGTGTTGACTTTATTCCTGACCTTAAGCCGATTGGTGTTCCTGAATCGCGGCATGAGGGGAGACTGGGTGGAAAAGGCATGCTAGGACCGAACTCAATAATATGTAGGGACGGGCATTCTTGGGCGCAAGCACACTACACAGTTCTACAGAATTCTACCTTGGTGGCCCCGTATATCAATGAACACAAGAGTATTCTACGCTCCAAACACTCGGAGCAGTCTGACGACTGGATTACACGTGAACACATGGGGACTTTCGGCGGTTGGTTGCAAACACATCTCATGGGTAACACCACTGTTGGAGATGAGCTGTACTTGTTGGCTAGGACACCATCTTTGACTGTATTGACTTTCAAAGGGTACGAGATAAATGAGAATACTTTTTACACAATCGCCCAAGATAAAAAGAGCACCAACCAAAACAGTGGTGTCCGCTTTGATGCAGCAAACACCAATAGGGCAAAGGACACATATTATGGTTATATAGAGGACATATGGGAACTTGACTATGGATGTGATTTTAAGGTCCCATTGTTTCGGTGCAAATGGGTCAATCTGTCAGGAGGCGGGGTACAGGTAGACCTGCAGTACGGAATGACAACAGTGGATCTCAACAATCTTGGGTACACAGACGAACCATTTGTCCTAGCCAATGATGTGGCACAGATTTTCTATGTGAAGGACATGTCTACCAAACCAAGAAAAAGAAAAGATAAGGAAGCGAATACATCATACGATGAGCCAAAGCGCCACATAGTTCTTTCAGGGAAAAGAAACATCGTGGGAGTGGAGGACAAGACAGACATGTCAGAAGATTATGAAAAGTTTCATGAAATTTCTCCCTTCAGAGTGAAGACTGACCCAAGCAGCCTGTTAAATGATGAAGATTATCCATGGTTACGGCGCAATAAGCAAGGGACACACGCGAAGAAAAAGTTTTGTACCCCAAGATCCCACTCTGGGATGTGACCGGCTTCACCGTCAACACTTTCTTCTCTAGTGAGTTTCCGGACTTATCTGGAAAGTGCCACTTTGGACAAACTGGAGGGAATCTTTGTAATAGTTAGGGTATATATGTGTTTTGGCATTTGAAACGCGAAGGAACGCTATTTTTCATGCATTTATGGATTTTTTTGAGCTAAATGACCCTGAAATTGAAAAGCACTACAAATTAACTCTGAAAAGGTTGAAACTTGGCATGGTATCATCATTTCACCCACATAGCATGTGCTAAAAAGTTGAGAGGGTTACGGCAAAAACTGGATGCACTTCGTGTACAAACTGGACAATCTCTTTCGAAGTATCAGGCTTTCGGACGAAAACTCATCTTTTACAAAGGCATTTTATTTTTATAAACTTATTTTAACTCCAGACTTTTTGTGCTTTCAATATGCACCATTCAAAGCTACGTCATGAATTTTCAACCCTTTCTGACTTCATTTGCTATTTTTCATGCATTTATTATTTTTTTTTGCTAAATGACCCTGAAATTGAAAAGCACTACAAATGAACTCTGAAAAGGTTGAAACTTGGCATGGTATCATCATTTCACCCACATAGCATGTGCTAAAAAGTTGAGAGGGTTACGACAAAAACTGGATGCACTTCGTGTACAAACTGGACAATCTCTTTCGAAGTATCAGGGTTTCGGACGAAAACTCATCTGTTACAAAGGCATTTCATTTTTTAAACTTATTTTAACTACAGACTTTTTGTGCATTCAACATGCACCATTCAAAGCCACATCATCAATTTTCAACCCTTTCTGACTTCATTCGCTATTTTTCATGCATTTAATGATTTTTTTGAGCTATAAAACTAAAAGAGCTAAACAGAATCTGTTTTTGATTAAAACACCTATTTAAAATAACCTAAAAATTACCAAATTGAACATACTGATAAAACACACTAATATTAAATAGCAGGAAAAAGAATCACTCAAAAATCTATTTTTAAAATAAAGTTATTCACAAACTAGTGATTCACACAAATTTCAAAGAATTCAAATTAAAACTATTCAAATTTGAAAACTACTGGCACTAACAGAAAGTTTATAATTTTTGTGACCTAAACCAAAAAGATTCACTAAAAAACTCTAAATATTTGGCTTTAAGTAGAAACAAAAGAAAAAAAATAAAGCAAAAAACAAAAAAAACTGGAAAAGACCTTTAGTACCGTTTGGAGCCACCAACCGGGACTAAAAAATTTACATAACATATGCAAAAAATAAACAAATGCCCGCCTACCAGGCCACCATGGCCTGCATACGACTAGAAACCCAACTATATATGGGCCAGGATGCAGGCCCGCAGGGCAAGTAGGCCCACGAGGGCAGAAAGGAACGTTAGGCATGTACTGCCTGCTTTAGAGAGGAGCTCGGGACGGATATCGCAGCGGGGCTTATAAATAGGTGCGAGTGCCTCTCGCTTGGCGAGGTGGGACTAAACTTCCACCATGCCAGGACCAACCCTTTAGTCCCAGTTGGTGGCGCCAACCGGGACTAAAGGCCCCCCTTTAGTCCCGGTGCGAGCCACCTACCGGGACTAAAGGCCGGCCTTTAGTCCCGGTTGGTGGCTCGCACCGGGACTAAAGGGGGGCCTTCAGTCCCGGTTGGAGCCACCAACCGGGACTAAAGGGTTGGGTATATAAGCAGCACTTCAAAATTTTTCTCCCATTCTCTCCCCCGACGCCGAACCACAGCACGACGCCGCCAGGCTGCTACGCCGGAGATCGCCGTCGCCTCCGAGCCGCCCCCCTCGCCGACGCCCTCGCCGCGCCCTAAACATCGCCGTCGCCGTTGCCGAACCCTGCCCCGACGCCGCCGTCGCCGAGCCCTGCCCTGACGCCGTCGCCGACGCCTCCTCGCTGTGAGCGCCGCCCCGATCCCCTCCTCCTCCTCCTATTCCCCCCCCCCCCGCGCTGCTGGCCGACCCCGATGCCGATGCCGACCCCGACGCCGCCCGCGCACGGCGTCGTCTCCCTCTCTCTGAATCTTCTGCATTTCTGAATTTTTCGACAGGGTGAACAGTGTGCACACCACATGTATGATGAAATGCCAGAGGGTCCTAGGGATTTTAGGAATTCTTGGGAATTTTTGTGGTGAGGTGTTGAAGCATATAAGAGGGTCTGGCAAAGTTTCAGAATTTTTCGAGCAATTAAAAATAGGTTTTGGTCATGGAGTTTGAATCTGGACCAAATTTGAACTGGATGGAATTTGAAAATTTTGAACTGTGGAACTCAAAGTTTTTGGTGAAATGGGTTGTGGGTACTGCCTAGTTGCTAGGATAGTTTTTGTGGGTGCAGAAGAATTATAGAAAATATGGTTCCTTTGTAAATCAAAGAAACTAGGATAAATATAAATTCCAACTTAGTTTCTAAAATAGATTCATTAGCTTTTTTTTTTCAATTTCAGATGTTGTTAAATAGCTATGTGAGATGTGCTCCAAAATTGAGATATGATGAGTGGTGACTAAAACAAATTGAAGAACATTTTTTTTGCATTAGAGTTCATTTTGTCTTTTTTGTATGTTTTAATGCAAGCATCTTTTGGGCAATCTTTGAACATGAAGTAGGAGCATTTTGATGTCATCTTGCTGGTACATTTTACTTCATGCCATGTTAGGACCTGTAGTGAGTGCTACAAGCTTGTAAAATTGCTATCTATTCATTTCTGCCATGGCATGCAAATATCACTAAATCTGAAAATCTGTTAATACTTGTCAACTTGTCATGATGATTGCCATTGATCTAGGGGTCATTTGAATTAGTTCAGTAAGCATGTTTTGCCATGTGTTAAATGTACATTCATGTCATGCCATTTGTTGCCATGTAGAAATTCTGTAGCATGTTCAAATCTTGCTTTCAAATTGGTATCTAGCTATAATGGACAGATTTGCATTGCATATTGCTTTGATCACCATTTGAGTTCCGTGCATCCGTTTGCCATGATCTTTATAGGTCCATTTCAACTAAAATCTTCCATTCTATCCAGTGGCATACTAGGGTTTGCCTAATTTTTTTTCACTCGGTGGAATTACAGGTTGTGGTGTTGCATCTCCGTGGAGTTGGTCCCTGATCGTCCCTCCGCTGTTCGACAAAAGGTGTCCATTTGTCGTATGTTGAGTTTTGTTCATAGGATGATGGTTGGTTCAGTTGTTGAGTTGTGTATTCATCTTGTGTATAAATCTTGTATTCATCTTGTATTCATTTTGTATTGATCTTGTGTATAAATCTTGTATTCATCTTGTACAAATATCGATGTAACTTCGACATGAGAGGGGGGGGGGTCGTTAGAACATAACCCCGATAACTTTGATTTTGAGGCATATGAAAACCTGATTTGCACGTCGGACAGGCATGAGAGAGGCGGTCCGCAAAGTATCCTCTCCCGAAAGATAGGACGACTCATCAAATATGATTCTAGATAATGTCCAATGCCTCATATCGCGAACATAGTTATATTGGATAATTGATCTTCATATAAATGAAGCATAAAAGTTTAGCAATCACTTACAAATTTTCATGTTGTTCATTGACTTCGACATGAGGGGGGGGGGGGTTGTTAAAACATAACCTCGATAATTTTGGTATAACTTCGACATGAGGGGGGAGGGGGTCGTTAAAACATAACCCCGATAATCCACTAATCCATTGCTCATATGCATATGATTCCTTGTTGTGATTAGGTCTATGTTTGCCACTAATCCATCTCTCATGGTTGTATATTGCCATGTTGTAATATTTGCAGAAACTATGGAACACGACAGAGACTTAGAAAAAGAAAAGATGTTGGGGGATATAATCCGCGACGGAGGTGATGATAGCCCCTCACAGTTTCTCAACAACTCCGATGGTGAGGGAATAGAAGATGACGGCTCCGCCAGTGTTGGAGCCTTAACTGTTGCAAAGTCCAGCGAGGTATATATATTAATTAAGCCTCTGCTGACTAGATGCATTAATTGTTTTGTATGTACATATATTAACACTTCTTTCTTCTTTTAGCCCTCCGGATCGAGCCAAACTTCTATATGGAGACGAGGCCCGAAGAAAAGGTTGGCCGACAATGAAAGGTTCACGATCGAAGAAGTCGATCCAGATGGCAAACCGACTGTTCCCAAGCGGACCCAAGACCGATTTATACATCAGTGCGGAGTTGTTGATAGGGACAGCGTCCCGATCAGCATCCAAGAATGGAATAAGAAGAAGGACGATGGAGTTTCTTATGTCGACGATAGATGCAAAGATTAGCTTTGGAACTCGCTCATGATAAATTTCAGCCTACCGCCAGAGGAGGATCCAAATAACCCAATTATACAGCGAAAAGTCAAAAAATGGGCTCTTAAGAAGATGGCAGAACAATTCAAGAACTGGAAGAAAAGATTGAACGAACAGTTTGTCGAGAAAGACGAGACTCCAGAATTCACCGGTCAATATGCGAAGATAAAAGATCACTGGCCCGCATTTGAGGCGTACAAGAAATCAGAGAAAGCTAAGAACAGGTCACAGACAAATAAGCTAAATGCTGCAAAGAAGCAGTATCCCCATGTTACGGGGTCAGGTGGCTACAAGGTTGCCCGGCCTACGTGGGACAAAGCTGAGAATGACCTGCTTGCTAAAGGGATCGAACCAGCGACATCGACCTGGCCCGAACGGGCAAGGACTTGGTTCTTCAGGCATGGGGGAACTTTGGACCCAGAAACAGGGAAGTGTGTTTACACGAAAGAACAACTTGAAACACTCATCACAAAGATTCAGGAAGCAATCAAGGACGTGCAGGAAGGGAGGTTCCATCCCGACAGAGAGAAGGACGTGCTGTCACGCGCCCTCGGGAATCCTGAACACCCTGGACAAACACGAGGCACATCAGGCTCCGTTCCGTGGGTGCATGGGTTTCCCGACAGCACTGGTTATAGAAGCTGAGGGAGAAAGAAGAAAGAGGAAGCAGATCGGATGCAGAATGTAGAACAAAGATTAGCGTTGCAGGAGAAGAAACTAGAGGCACTTACCAGTCAGCGAGCTACCGACCCACCATCTCAGCACCACGAAGATCCTTCATTCGATACTGCCCACGAAGCTACCCCTCCATCTCAGCGGAAAAGCAGTGTGGCATCCACGGAGCTCGTTCGGCCTGATATCACGGCTCCTCGCTACCCCGTGGATTATATCACGGAGAGGGAACATTGTGAGCTAATGGCGAAATGCATCAACCTAACCTTGAAGGTGGCGGTCGGCTATGCCTTACCTCCTAGACCTGATGCAACTTTCCATTGCAATCCGATTCCAGATGGCTTTGCTATTGTCGGGGTGGATGAAGTTACCAACGGATTCGAGGGGCTGGAGCTTGAGTACCCTACAGGTGAAGGGGAGACTCATCTGGTAGATGCCGTAAGGACTACCATTCTATGGAGAAAGGAAAACATCGTGCTTCCACAATGGACGCCGCGTCAGCAGACTCAGCCGGAGGAGGCCCCTCAGCAGACTCCTCACAGTCCAGCTCTATCTCCGCTGCCTCAGTCGTCTCCGCCGCGTCAGCACACTCCGCCGCCTCAGCTGTCTCCGCCGCCTCAGCGGACTCCGCCGGAGGAGGCCCCTCAGCAGAATCCTCCGCCGCCTCAGCTGTCTCCGCCGCGTCAGCGGACTCCGCCTACTCCGGCGCGTCAGCTGACTCCGCCTCCTCCGCCGCCTCAGCAACGGCAGAAGAGACCCGCCGCCGCTCCGGTGGCTAGCAGTACAACAACGAAGAAATCCAGAGCAGGTCCAAGCGTCAAGAAGGCTCCTCCCAAGTTACCATACGACATGACTGAGGAGGAAACCAAAGAGTTCGTGGCTGTCGATGTGAAACACCAGCTTGCACCAAAACATCCAGATCCAAAGGAGAAAATAGATTCGGTAAAAGAGAAGCGCTGTCTGGATGCCCTTCAGCGACCACCACCTCCTCCGCCGCTCGCACACTATGACCGCTGTATTGTAAAGACATTTCATGAATCAAAAAGGTTGGGAAGTACTAGCAGTGCTGCAAGAAGTGGGAAAACAATTCCCCAGCTCGGCGAACAGGAAAAACAATCGTGCCGCCCGCTCAAGGTGTTTCCCGATATCGCCAATGATCCGGGGGTAGCGGCCGCTCATCCTGGTTACACTCTTTGTGATTACTGAGGCGATGAGGTACAGTTTGAAATGGCTGAGGTCGTAGCCTTTAGATATGAGCAAGGGAAGCCTCTCGTCAGACCTGAGCAGCTCCCGCGTCTATCAACGATGATGCGAACATTGCATAACTGGTACTTGAAAGCCTGCAAGGAAGGGACCGACAGTATCTGCGTTGGAATTAAAGATGAGCACTACTTCAATGGAGTCGAGGCGTTGTACATTTGATTTGAAGAATTATTTCAGTTATACAATCAAGACGCCCTCGACAAAACTATCGTCAGTTGCTATTGTCTGTAAGTATTTTTTTCTGTAATTAAGTCTCTAGCTCAGCTCGTTCATTGCATGTATAATTATCCTCACACTATATTATGCAGATTGAAGATCCGCGAATGCAGAGGAAAAATCTATGACATTGGGTTCATTAACCCAAATACCGTAAATGAGTATACGGTACAAAAAAACCTCGATGATACAGAGAATTACTTTCTAAAGGCGTTACTTGGACAACAAAACAAAAGAGAAATACTATTTCCTTACAACTTCGAGTGAGTGTTACTGTCTTGTGCACATTCTGTTTCGCTTACTCGAGGTTAAGTGTAATTGACTAGTTATGCGTGCGCAGGTTCCACTTTATTCTGCTAGCCATTCGGCTTGACGCGGGACTAGTAGTTGTCTTGGACTCGAGACGTAAAGAGCCTAAGGAGTGGGCGGACATGAGTCAAATGCTCCAGAAGTAAGTTCAATCATTATCGCACCATATCGGCAACTTTCGTTCATTTCCTGATATCAAGTAATCATTTTCTTTGCCGGGCAGGGTTTGGAAAAAGTTCACCAACCAGGTTAGGGGCGAATGGAAAAAGAAGCTGCGATTTCACCACCCTAAAGTAAGTACTACTAGCTAGCTAGTTCCGCGCATCTCTCATTGATTCTAGTTTCAATACCATTATCATGCTTGATTATCATTTTGATTGAACTCTATTCTCGTAAAGTTCTTGTGGCAGGAACCCGGGAATAATTTATGTGTATACTACGTTTGCGAGTACATTCGCCACAGCATCTCTGAGCGGGGCAGATGTTTAGAACAATTTGAAGTATGTAAACAATATTCACATTTTTATTTTATTACCATCAATTGTGTTGAGTTTCATTCATATATATATATATATATATATATATATATATATATATATATATATATATATATTGACCCCCTTCTTTAAATTAGATCTCGCGGATGCGGGACGAACTCCTACCAACTGATCGCATACGAGCAATTCAAGAGGAATTGGCAGGATTCTTTGTTGACCATGTCATACCTACAGACGGAGAATACCATCGGGATTGGCAATGCGATTTTGGTAATTAGATATTAGGGATCGTAAGAGATGTTATATTGTATATATGCATGAACGTGTACTATATGTAGTAGCGTCGAATAGATATACGAAAACTTGTTGTTCGACCAAGCACGGAGAAAGAGAGGTCACTTCTCTCTATATATTGATCATGACGATGTTGTGTAATGGTTCCTTCATTGCTATATGTAGTAGCTAGCGTCGACTTGAATGAAAAGCCCCGATGATACAATATGAAAACCCTAAATGTAAAGGAATTGAATGGTAAACACAAAAAGAAAAGGGGAAACACAATATGAAACCCCTAAACCCTCCAAAACCCCTAAACCCCTCCTTTAAAAAAAACAAAAACCCCAGCGCCTGGCAGGTGCTGACGCGTGGCTGCCTTCTAGTCCCGGTTGGTGTTACCAACCGGGACTAAAGGTCCTCCAGCCCCAGCGCACGAGCGCAGCCACGTGGAGGGCCTTTAGTCCCGGTTTGTGACCCAACCGGGACTAAAGGGGGAGGCCTTTAGTCCCGATTGCGCTGTCCCGGTTGGAAAACCGGGACTAGAGGCCCTTCCCAACCGGGACTAAAGGCCCGTTTTCTACTAGTGAACAATTTGTCGCAGACCATGTCTTGCTGTGTGCATAGTACTTGTGCGAATAGAAACGCTTCCAGAAATAAAAGAGAACTTGTGCATTGCAGAACGGAATACTCCCTCCATTTCCTTATACAAGGCCACTATCAAAAGCACATTTTGCATCTATACAAGGCCACCAACACTAATCGAGGCACAAATTAATGATGTTTTCTGATACTAGCAACTTGTTTAGTACTTGCATGCATGTAGTCATAATGACATGCTACTTCCTTCACATTCCTTGCATGCATGTGGCGTATTAATGATCCCGGTTAACGAAAAGAAAAGTTTTCTTACAAAGCATTCATTAAATTTTACCTTGGTAGCTGTAATTTGAGTTTGTGGCCTTATATAAGGGAAAGGAGGGAGTATGACGTGAACGCGCTTGCATGAACGCCACTCTAAAAGAAGGAAGATGGAATAAGCTCTGTCTATTCCAAAACGCCCGCAGGCAATACAAATACATCGGTGAAGATCCCTACATGCAGGGACAAGGGAGAGAGAGTGGCGTGAGACTAGTTCTCACGGTTACAACTGACACCACACGTACATGTACATACACGAGACATGTTACAACACGTTACAACTCAACACCCCCCCTCAGGCCGAACGTTGCTAGGAAGAACGTTCAGACTGGCTCGAAAATCACAAAACACCGATGAAGGTATGCCCTTGGTGAAGATGTCCGTGAATTGCGAGGTAGTAGGAACATGTAGAACCTTGGCCTCACCGAGGGCCATGCGATCCCGAACAAAGTGAAGATCAATCTCCACATGCTTCGTCCGTTGGTGCTGCACCGGATTAGACGAGAGATACATCGCACTGACGTTATCGCAATACACAACAGTGGCTCGACGTGGGGGGCGATGCAACTCAGTGAGAAGTTGCCGTAGCCAGCAAGACTCCGCGACGTAGTTGGCCACGGCACGGTACTCCGCCTCCGCACTGGAACGAGAAACCGTCTGCTGTCGCTTGGACGACCAAGAGATCAAGTTGGCACCAAGGAACACACAAAAACCGGAGGTAGATTTGCGAGTGTCGGGACACCCGGCCCAATCAGCATCGCTATAGGATATAAAGTCAGGTTGCGAGGAGCGGTAGAGCTGCAACCCATAGTGAGTGGTGCCACGGAGATAGCGCAAGACCCGTTTGATCAACTGGAAGTGCGACTCAAGAGGGGCATGCATGAATAGGCAAATCTGCTGGACGACATATGTAAGATCTGGCCGGGTTTGAGTGAGGTACTGGAGCGCCCCGGCGATGCTGCGATATTTAGAGGGATCAGGAAATGGTTTACCATCGGCGCAAGATAGTTTGGGACGAGTGTCGATGGGCGTACTGACAGGATGGCAGTTGAACATGTTTGCACGGTCCAGAACCTCTAGCGCGTACTGCTCCTGAGACAAGAAAAGCCCGGCGGTGTTACCATGCACATTGATGCCTAGGAAGTGGTGAATGTCTCCAAGGTCACTCATAGAGAACTCGCGGGTGAGCGACAAAACTATCGAAGTGAGAAGGGTGGTGGTGCTGGCAGTTAATATGATGTCATTGACGTACACGAGTAAATATGCCATGGAGGACCCGCGACGAAGGATGAAGAGGGTGGTGTCACACTTGGAGGAGACAAACCCGAGCGTATGGAGAAAGCTCGTGAAGCACAGGAACCAGGTCCGGGGAGCCTGCTTGAGACCATACAAGGATTTGTTGAGACGGCAGACGTGTGCGGTGTGAGTAGAATCAACGAAGTGGGAGGGCTGCTGGCAATAGACTGTTTCGGCGAGATCACCATGGAGGAATGCATTTTTTACGTCCATTTGCTGGATCGACCAGCCGTTCACCACGGCGAGGCTGAGAACGACTCGAATCGTAGCGGGTTTGACGACGGGGCTGAAGGTCTCCCCGTAATCAACACCAGCCTGCTGCGTGAAGCCGCGGACCACCCACCGCGCCTTGTAGCGAGCCAAGGAACTATCGGGGTGAAGCTTGTGCCGAAAGATCCACTTGCCCGTCACCACGTCAACACCTGCACGGCAAGGCACCAGAGACCAAGTGTCATTTCGTATAAGCGCATTAAACTTGTCAAGCATCACGGCATGCCAATGGGGGTCTTTAAGTGCTGAGCGATACGAAGAAGGAATGGGCGAAGGTGTGGTGGTGACAGATAAATCAAAGGCTGACTTAGGCATGGCAAACCCCCTTTTTCCTCGGGTGATCATTTGATGTGGTTTCTGGCGAGGGGGAATTGGCACGGCGCGTGCTGGCAGTGGTTGGCACGAGGGAAGCAGCAACGTACGTGGCGTAACGGGAGAGGCAGGAGGCGATTCGGGAGCAGGCGGAGATCCTGAGGTTGATCCGATCGGGCTCGAGCCAATGGGAGACTGGACGGGTGGCGATCCCGAAGGTGCGGCCCCGCGTTGCATGAACGGACATGCATGGGTGGGGTTCTCCGCGGCGCGTGCGCTGGTGGAGGGATCTGCATGGGTGGCGGGCCCCGCTTCACGCACGCGGACGGGCGCGCATGCATGGGAGGTGGGAGCCGCGAGGCGCCGCTGGGGCGTGGATGGCGCGGGCGAGCGCGTGGGAAGCTGGCCAGGTACGGCGCGCGGCGCGGAGTGATTTGCTGGCACAGATTGGGAGGTGGGAGACTGCCGGTACGAGGTGGGAAAGACCAGGGGGATCGCGGCCGCAGGTGCGACAGTTCGGGGCGGATTTTCGGCGGCCACCGGATCCTCTGCATAGGGAAAACAAGTTTCATCGAAAACAACATGGCGTGAAATTATGACTTTCCGTGACGAGAGGTCGAAGCACCGATACCCCTTCTGCTCACGGGGGTAGCCGATGAAAATGCAACGCGTGGAGCGTGGCGAGAGCTTGTGCGCGGCAGTGGCAGAGAGGTTAGGGAAGCATAGACAGCCAAAAGTCCGGAGGTGGTCGTAGGTGGGGTTGACGCCCATAGAGGAGAAAATGTGGCGTGAAATGGTGGATGTCGCGTGACGGTCGGATGTTGAGGAGGCTTGTGGCAGTGTGGAGAGCTTCCACCCAAAAGGGCGGAGGGAGGTGTGCTTGAAACAAGAGTGTGCGCACTACATCATTGGTTGTACGAATGTGTCGTTCGGCCTTGCCGTTTTGCGGTGAGGTGTGGGGGCATGTGAGACGGAAGGAGATCCCGTTGGTCGAGAAGAAGTCACGGAGAGTGGTGCTGAGAAACTCACCGCCATTGTCACACTGCAAACATTGCACCACAACATGAAATTGAGTAGAAACAAAGGAAAAGAAACGCTGCAATGTGGCACATGTATCGGATTTGCCACGAATTAAGAGGGAAAGTCCAGGAGTAATGCGTGTAGTCATCTAAAATAATAAGGTAGTATTTATATCCCGAGAAACTAATGATCGGAGAGGTCCACAAGTCGCAATGTAAAAGTTGAAATGGGGCGGTGGTGTATGGGGTGGAGGTGGGGAAGGGGAGTCGTGTGTTTTTGCCCAATTGGCAAGCAGTACATAGTGGCGACTTCGGAACTTTATTACAATCCGAGGGAACATCAAAGGGAAAATAAAGTAATGAAGAAGCGCCGGGATGCCCGAGCCTTTTATGCCAAAGATCCGAAGAAGAAACGGTAAAGGCCACCGGAGGAGTGTCACCGCGGCCACCGGAGAAGCGGTAGAGGTCGCCGGAACTATTGCACCTCAGAAGGACCGCCTTGGTTCGAAGATCCTTCACGGAAAAGCCAAGAGGGTCAAACTCCATGGAACATAAATTTTCACGAGTAAATTGGCGAACGGAGATAAGATTTTGAACAATATTCGGTGACAATAAGATATGAGTGAGATAGAAAGGGCGTGGAGGGAGGCGAGTGTTACCAATGGCGACGACAGGAAGACGAGCCCCATTACCGACTACGGTGTGACGAGAATTATGTGCTAATAAGGGATGAGACCCGAGCAAAGTACCTGGATCCCCGGTGACATGGGATGACGCGCCCGTGTCCATTATCCAGTCGTCATGGGGTGGAAAGGCGGAGCCGTGGCTGGGTGCGGACTGGTACATGGCCGCCGCGTCCCATGAGTACGGCGTGGCGTTGTATGGAGCCAGGGGCGGCATGGCTGGCGCAGAAGGGTAGACCACCGGGTACGCTTGATGTGGTGCGCCAGGCCGAGGGCCGAGAATACCAGCCGAGTTGGGGGCGTTCCAGGGGGCACGGGGCAGAGGGAAAGGCATGCCCAGCGGGGCAAAGTACCCCAGCCACGGCTGGGCACCACGTCCGCCAGACGAAGGCTCACCGCGACCACGGCCTCGGCCGCGCCCGCGCCCGCCGCGGCCACCGTTGCGGTTGCCTTGACCGCCGCCACCTGGTGTGCCGCGCCCGCCACCACCTTGCCTGCCGCGATCACCACGGTCGCCGCCACGCCTGTGTCCGCGGTCGGCGGTGCGCTCGTCGTCGGAGCGGACAGCGAGCACTTGCGCGCCTTCAGCTCGAGCGCGTTTGTCCAGGGCCATCTCGGCTAGCACGAGCCGGGAACGAGCCTGGGCGAAGGACGGCAGGGGGACGGTGGACTGAATAATGGCTGCCTAGAGCTCAAATTTCTTGCCGAGGCCGTCCAACATCTGCAGAGTTAGTGTCCTGTCGCTGACTGGCTCCCGGACGTCGGCGAGAGCAGCGGCTATACCTTGCAACCGACGGCAGTAGTCGTTGATGCTTTGGTCGCCGCGAACCACCGCCCGGAACTCCTGGCCCAGATGCATGGCGAGCTCGGTCTGGTTGGCGAGGAAGTACTCATGCAGCCTCGTCCAGATTGTGTAAGCGGTGGAGCCGGCGGGCGCGACGATGTCCAGAAGGTCACCGTCCATGGTGGAGAAGAACCACAGGACGACCGTGTTGTCGTCGTCACCCCACGACGGGTCGGAGAGCCTGCGGTCGGCGCCGGCTTGCACATGGGACTCCGCGTAGTACCGGGCGAAGATCAAGTTGAGGTAGTTGCGCCACCTAGTGAAGTTGGCACCGTCGAGGGAGATCTTGAAGTCGACGATGTGGGAGATGCTTGCGGGAAGGCCGCCGGCAGGGGCAGTGGTGAGAGGAACCGCGAGGGGAATCGTTTAGAGAGGGTTGGCCGGGTTGACGTCGAGTGGAAGGCCGCCGGAGGAGGGAAGATCCGGAGTCGGGGCCGCGCGGGGGCGCTCAGCAGTGGCAGCACCAGCCGCGGCAACGGCAGCTAACTTCTTGGCCGAAGGGGAGCGGCCGTCGTTGGCGTCGCCGGAGTCAGCGAGCGGAGGGGAGCGTGGGCTGGTCGACATGAGGAGGAACCCTAAAGCTCGGTTTACCAAGAAGGAATATGGAATAAGCTCTGTCTATTCCAAAACGCCCGCAGGCAATACAAATACATCGGTGAAGATCCCTACATGCAGGGATAAGGGAGAGAGTGGCGTGAGACTAGTTCTCACGGTTAGAATTGACACCATACGTACATGTACATACACGAGACATGTTTGTCGTGGTGTTTTCGCGGGGGATGCCGCATCACGGCAGATGCCATGGGATGGCTTGAGGAGGTGAGGGCAAGGCTACAGTGGAGATCCGGGACGGGTTTGGGAAACTGTACACGATGGTTTACTCAGGTTCGGGGCCTTCCGTGGGAGGTAATACCCCTACTCCTGCATGTCTGATGTATACGTGAAGTATATGGGAGTACATGGTCGCTCCTGGAGCTGTTTGGAGGAGGAAGAATGAGGCGCTGGGCTCTCCACTTCTCCTGTGAGAGTGTGTGAGAATGAGAGTGAGTGAGCCCGTGGAGTGAAGCTCCTCCCTGGTGCACCTTATAAAGGAGAGCCCAGGGGACAAGGGGTGGCCCGCATGGCCAACTATACACTATTCGAGGTGACACATGACGTATGAACAGTGTCTGCTGTTCATCTACAGTGCTCCACTGTAGAGCCTGGCTGTCTCGTCCGCAGGGACGTTGTGATTGACTTCGTGTGGCAGGCCAGCTGGCTCCAGGTGGCCAGCCGGACGAGTTACAGGGTGGCCAGCCGGACGGATTGTAGGCTTGCCAGCCAGACGGGTTGCAGGGTTGCTAGCCGGCCGTCTTCCGGGCTCAAGCCGGCCGTCTTCCGGGCTCAAGCCAGCCGGCCGTGTTCCGGGCTCAATCTATCCGGCCGTCTTCCGGGCTCAAGCCAGCCGGCCGTGTTCCGGGCTCCAGCCAGCCGGCCGTCTTCCGGGCTCAAGCCAGCCGGCCGTGTTCCGGGTTCTAGCCAACCAGGGGCCGCTCCCCTGGCAAAGTTTTGAAATGGTGACTTGTACTCTTGAGCCTACGCGGGGGTCATCCCCCCAACAGTAGCCTTCGAGCCTCCGGGCGACTCGAAGAGTCGGGCGGAGGGTGTTCGCTGGTGTTGAAGCAGAGATTGTCGATGACAGCCGGCCGCGGGTCGCTTCCAGTGGGGGCGCGCCAGCGCACCCACTGGGTGTAGCCTCCGAGCCTCCGGGCGAATCGAAGAGTCGGGCGGAGGGTCCTTGCAGCTTGTTGAAGCAGATGGGCGCGGAGCGCCGCCGGGCGCGGAGCGGAGTCTGCCGGCAGGTGGGCGCGAGGCGCCGCCGTGCGCGGAGCGGAGTCCGCCCGCTGGTCGGCGCGAGGCGCCCCCGGGCGCGGAGCGGAGTCCGCCGGCAGGTGGGCGCGAAGCTTTGCTGTCTCTCCAGTGGGGGCGCGCCAGCGCACCCACTGGGTGTAGCCTCTGAGCCTCCGGGCGACTCGAAGAGTCGAGCGGAGGGTCCTTGCTGTCGATGGAGCAGACGGTGGCGTCGAGGATTGTGACGCCCCGAGACCGATGCTCCAGATTCCTTCCATTTATTTCCGTCGTTGTCGTGTGATTCGTTTGCTTGTTGCACTTCGTCATGTCATCGTGTGCATTTCATCCGTATGTTTTAGTTAAACTTGCATCCGTTCGTAGTTGCCAGCTTCTCCCCGTCCCTTCTGTTGTCCGTTTCGAGACCCGACACACTCGCACGCGCCCGCGGCACCTCCGAAATATTATTTTATAAGTGAGATAAAGATGTTCTCGGAATGGGTTGGAAGTTGGCGTGCGGTCTTATTATATTGTAGGTAGACCGCCTGCCAAATTTCGTCTCATTTGGAGGTCGTTTGATTCCCCAATGGTTATAACTATAGCGGCACTATAGCCGGTTCAATCGTCGAACGTATTCTTGTGCCGGGCCGCCCAAACTTCCCTCTCATCTCAGTCTAGCCCATCTACACAGCCCACCAAACCCACCTAATCTACCCCTCCGACCGGAGACGTCGGATCGCGATCGGAGGGCTCCGAAACCCCTCAAAAACCCCCTCCTATTGCCTACCTACTATAAATAGCAGATAAATCCCTTCCTAATCTGGACAAACCTAGTCTAACCCTAGCCTCACCCCTCCACGCAGCCACCAGCGCCGCCATTTCCCTCGTTCTCCGCGCCGGCCAAACCCAGCCCCGCCACTTGGCGCCACCGCCAGCGCCCCTCCAGCCATCCAGAGAGCGCCACGTCGCCCACTCAGCCTCCACCTCGCCGCGGCCCGCCAGGACCCAGATCGGGCCCTGGGAAGCCCATCCACCGCCGCCTCCGTGGCCCCTCGCGCCCGAGCTCCAGATCGGGAGGAGCCCGATCTCCCGAGCGCAGCCACGAGCTCCCCGTCGCCCGACCACCGCGCCGCCAGAACCTCGCCCGAAACCGCCCCCGCCAGGCCAGACTTCCCCCTCGTGCCCCTCTCCTTCTTTCTTCCCTTCTCCTTCCCCATCTCATCTCTCTCCGTCTCTGTTCCAGGAACGAACAGGAAGCACACCATGGATGGCCGCCCCAAGCTCCGCCGGCAGCAGCGCCGCCCCGAGCTCCGTCCACCGCCGCCCTTGCCCGGATCCCGCAGCCCATGCCCGGATCTGCCCATTCCCGGCCTCCCCGACGCCTGCCGGAGTCCCATGCCTCCCTACCGTCGCCGTTGACTTCCGCTGTCTCCGTTCTGTACGAGAGATGAGGCTGTCCCCGACCTGCACCGCCCCGTCCAATTCCGTCCCGGATCCGAGCCATCCCCCGAACCAAACAGATCTGCTGCACCTCCTCGTCCAACTTCGTCCCGAGGGTAAAACGACAGTCCTCAGATTTTTTCAGCATCATGTATGCATTTTGTGATGATGGTATCTTTGTGCATGTTTGTCGGATGGAGATGAACTTTATATGTAAAATGGTCTACTCTTCGTGCTCTACATGATGGTTGCTATTGCATGCATATTAGGAGTCATCTACATGTCATTATCTCTGTTGCAAAAGTGCATCCTAATGTTACTGCTGGAAACTGTTAATATTTGTCACTTTGTCATTTTTGTGTGATTTAATGCAAATGTCATATGAGCATCTTGTCAACATGACTTTGGAGCATTTTCATGTCTTCTTGCTGCTAGTATTTATTTCATGCCATGATATGCCTTGATGTGAGTGCCATGAGCTTGTAAACATACCTAGTTAATGTTGCTGTCCTGAGTAAAAGCTGTCTGTGATAAAACTTGCCAACTTTGCTTGATGGTTGCCACTAATGTGTAGATCATATGCATATGATTCCTTCATGTGATTTGGTCTATGCAATGTGTACTTTGATGCCATGCCCTTGGTTGCTATATAATCTTGCTGTTGCTTGTCTATTTGTTGCTCTCAAGTTGCCATCATGATATAACTGTCAGCCTGTTGAAAGAATGTTCCATTTTGTAATAATCATAGTAATTAATCTGTGCATCCTATGAAGTTTTGCCAATGGAGTGATTTGAAGTATGTCATGTCTACTTTAAGTGCATATCAAGTTTGTGCTCATCATGTGCCTGTAGCTTGCTGTTTTGGTGTTGGCAATATGCTATGTTGCTGTTTTGGGCAGATTGTTAGTATAATTTGTGTTGATTGTAATTGTTGAACCGTTGCTCCGTTTTGATCATGTCCTATATGGAACTTGCTTAGATTTGTGTGTAGTTTCATATTGTCATGTTGCATCCCTAGTTTGAGTGCTTGTGGTTGATGTTTGCATGCATTTTGCATTATTGCCAGGTTAAACTTGTTTAGCTCATATCTTCTAGCCCGTAGCTCCGAATTAAATGATCTACATATGTAACTTGATTAGAAAAACGTGTAGATCATCATGGTGCATGTTAACTTGCTGTTTAACCACTTTAACATTGTGTTTAATTCAGATCAGTACCAATTTCGAAATTTGCATATTGGGATTTTCCGGAATTGTTATTTGTATTTCCGGCCTCATTTAAACTTGCCTAGTTGTATGTATTGCTTATGCTTCATTTCTTGCCATGTTTAACAACATTTAATCTTGTCATGCATCATATTTGGTTGTGCATCATGCCATGTTTATGCTGGTGTGTTTACCATGTTGTTTGCTTCTTTCCAGTTGTGCTTCTTCTCGATAGTTCCGGTTTCGTTGCGATTGTGAGGATTCGTTCGACTACGTTGGTTCGTCTTCTTCATGGACTTGTTCTTCTCCCGAGTGGGATTTCAGGCAAGATGATCATGACCTTGGATACCTTTACTATCTTTGCTTGCTAGTTCTCTCGAGGCTATCGCTATGTCGCGCTTCCTACCACATCCATGTCAGCCTCTCATATGCCACGATACAGCCTCTAACCACCCTTACCCAGCAAACCGTTGTTTGGCTATGTTACCGCTTTGCTCAGCCCCTCTTATAGCGTTGCTAGTTGCAGGTGCAGTGCAGGTTGTTCCATGTTGGGACATGGATATGTTGGGATATCACAATATCTCTTATTTAATTAATGCATCTATATACTTGGTTGTGTGTGGAAGGCTCGGCCTTTTGCCTAGTGTTTTGTTCCACTCATGCCGCCCTAGTTTTCGTAATACCGGTGTTATGATCCTTGATTAGCGTTCCTAACATGCTCAGGGGAATGGGACCCTCTTGGCAGTTCGTTTTGAATAAAACTCTTCCAGCAAGGCCCAACTTTGGTTTTACCATTTGCCTAATAACAACTAAAACTTGCATAGGGAGTAATTAACCCGAGGATTCTTAATCAACAACCCGGGCCAGTGCTCCTCATGAGTGTTGGTCCAAACTAGGGCGATGTCCGGCGCCCCCTGGGAAACTGGGGTCTCAGCTAACCCGACGTCTAGCTCATCCGGTGTGCCCTGAGAACGAGATACGTGCGGCTCCTATCAGGATTGTCGGCACCCCGGGAGGTCTTGCTGGTTTTGTTTTACCATTGTCGAAATGTTTTGTGCACCGGGATTCTGAGGATACTTCGGGCTATCTCGAGGTTGAGGTATTTCCACCGCAGCTTGTGTTGGTTTGTGATGGACCAGGTTGGAACACCCCTGCAGGGTTAAATCTTACGCGAAGCCGTGCCCGCGGTTATGTGGCGACTTGGATATTTATAACCTCCGGTTGTAGAGAACTTGACCCTAATTCTAATTAAAATACACCAACCGCGTGCGTAACCGTGACTGTCTCTTTTCGATGAAGTTCGGGAAGAGAACACGGTGGGGTTATGTTTGACTCGTAAGTAGGTGTTCAGGATCACTTCTTGATCATTATTAGTTTGCGACCGTTATGCGTAGTTACTCTTCTTATTCTTGTACTCGTAAGTTAGCCACCATACAATGCTTAGTGCTTGCTGCAACCTCACCACCTTACCCTTCCCTACCCATTAAGCTTTGATAGTCTTGCTACCCATGGTTATGGGATTGCTGAGTCCTCGTGGCTCACAGTTTACTACAACAACAGATGCAGGTACAGGTAATGCGATGATCTGACGCGAGAGCGATGCGCGTTTGCTTTTGGAGTTCTTCTTCTTCGTCGATCTTGGGATAGGTTCCGGGTCGGCAGCCTGGGCTAGCAGGGTGGATGTCGTTCGTGTTTCTCGTTTGTGTTTCATCCGTAGTCGGATTCTGCTCTTCTGTATGGTGTTTGCCATGTATTGATGTATTCCTGTGATGACTATATGTAATGGAATGTATCCCCATCTATTATGTACATGGTACGATGTAATGATATCCACCTTGCAAGCGTCTTTGATATGCGCTTCTATCCCTGGTGGGGCCTCCGAGTCCCTCGAGGATAGGATCGCATATTGGGCGTGACAAGGATGCCGGCGGCAGCCGGCGAGGTGTTTTCCCAGCGGGGCGCGTCGGCACACCCACTGGGTGTAGCCTCCGAGCCTCCGGGCAAGGAGGGGGGGTTCCCCATGGAAATGATCGTGCAAAAGACAAAGTTAGCCAGCGCAGATATATCAAATGTTTGGCTTTGGCGGCGCAAGTTTTATGCAGAGGGTGCCGACTCGGTTTCGTCCGAGCCCCCTTCAGTCTTTTTCATGTCCCCTCCGCTCTTTGGCTTTTTCTCTTGCTAGTCGGACAGCCGGGAGCCGGTCTGTAGCTGAGGCGAAGAGTGGGCCGCGGAGTAGAGTGTACAGTATTCGGACTCTGGGAGCAGATTCGACCGAGCAGATACTCATAAAGGAAACGACCGGGTCGCCCAAGCCGTTTTCTCCCCCGGACGTTTTTCGCGTGGGGTGACCTCCAGCTTGTGCTCTCGCTAGCCGGACAGCCGGGAGCCGGTCTGTAGCTGAGACGAAGAGTGGGCCTTCGGGACCGTGCACACTACTAAACCGTCTGCAGGGAAGAACGTATCGGGCCAAACGGCCAGCCCCCGGGCTGAGACCAGCAGGCGCCGGGAGAAACAGCAAAGTATCTGGAGAAATGCAGCGACAGACCCCGAGGGTCGCTCGGGGTTATCCGTCTGTGTGCACGGTGCAAAGATATGCGGATGGGGAGCTCACATTGGTTTTTGACGCGGACGGGGCGAAGGTGACCTCAGGCAGGCGGTCCGAGCCTCCGGGCGGTCGAGGGGCGCCCCAGCCGGTCGGGTCCGACCGGCCGGGCGTCGAGGCGGACGGGCGGCCGGGCCGGCTCCCCGGCCGGCTTGCTGCAGCCGGCCGGGCGTCGAAGCGGGCGCAGCCGGCATCGAGGCGGACGGGCGGCCTGGCCGGCTCCCTAGCCGGCTTGCTGCAGCCGGCCAGGCGCAGCCGGCCGGGCGACGAAGCGGGCGCAGCTGGCGGGCCCTTCTTTTTCTATCCGGCAACATTTTTTTTAGCCGGCTTGGCCCGAGCAGCCGGCCCGTTCTTTTTATATTCTAGCCCAAGGAGCCGGCAGGAGCAGGACACGGCGGCGGCCGGCTGGCGCGCCCAGCCGGACGGGCGGGACGCGGCGAACGCGGCGCGACAGCGGCCGACTAGGCCCCAACGCGGGCGGAGCCGGCGTGGGAGAGCAGCAGGCGGGGCAGCAGAGCCAATTCGCGGGTGGGACGCGGCAGCGGGCGACGAGGCGCACAGACGTCGGCTGGCGCGGGAGGCCAGCGGGCAGAACAGCCGGGGGCCGAAGCGGCGCTGGCAGAGCGGCAGCCTACAGCAGCGCGGGTGGAGCGGCCCCGGCGTGCGGGGAGGCCCGGTGGGGCGGAGCCGGAGCGTGCGGACGCGGGCGGAGGCGGCCTGTTGGGGCGGAGCCGTCCGGGGCGGAGCGCGCGGAGGCGGCGACGGAGGAGCAGCGGCGCGGGTCGCGGCTGGCCGAAGGCCCACAAGGACGAGCGCGGACGGGCGTGGGGGCGAGGTGCTGGCCGGCAGGCACGTGGGGGGGCGACGCGGCAGTGGCAGGCGCGGGCGCGCAGAGCGATGGAGCAGGCGGCCCGCGGCAACGCAAGCGCGCGGAGGGACGGCGGCAGCCCGCAAGCTCGTGGCCTGGAAGACGCTCGGAGGAGCAGGGGGACGAGCGCGGACGGGGCCGAACCCGGCGCTGCGGGCGGAGACGGCGGGAGGCGAGCCGGCGGGCGGCAAGCCGGGCGCGGGGCGGGCGGCGCCGGCCTGTGCGGGAGCGGAGGTGAGGCGTGCGTCGCGACGCGGCTGGGCCGAGGGAGCGCAGCACGGGAGCGACGCCGGGTGGCCGCCGGCGCAGCCGAGCGCGGGGAACGCCTGGGCGGTGTAGCCGAGCGGCCGGCCCGTGGGCGGCACGCAGCTGGAGGAGGGCCAGGCGCAGCCTGGCGCGGGTACGACGCGGGCCGGAGGTGGTCGGGCGCGGACGGGCGCTGCGTGGTTGGTGGAGCAGCGACGCACGCACGGGCTCGGAGGAGGAGGCTGCGCGCGCGCAGGCGCGGGGATGCGGCGGAGACCGAGCGGCGCGCGGCGTGCAGCGCGCGGGCGCAGCACAGCTGGAGCAGCGAGCAGGCGCGGCGAGATGGGACGGCGGCCGCAGCCGCCACTCGAACGCGGTGCCGGCGCGGGCGCGGCGGCGAGGACCAGCGCGCGCGCGGGGAGCGCAACGACGGCCGGTCATGGCCGCACGCGGTGAAGAGCTGCCTGCGTGCACATGAGCCGGGCTAGCTAGCTAAGCTAGCATACACGCAGCCGGATCGATTGGCTTTGCTAGCTAGCTAGCTAGGTACGAGTGCGTGCGCGCACAAGGACGGAGACGGCCAGCAAACCCGCGCGCGGAGGTGTGGCCGAGACGAGGCCAGAGCCGACGACCAGGGAGACGGCCGATGGCAGAGCAGCGTGCGCGAGGGCGACGAGGCCGGGCACGGGCGGAGCAACGCAGGCCGCGACGGGCGGCTGGCGTCGCGGTGGAGGCGATGAAAAGGGTCCCGCCCGGACCGCGATTCCAGCAGCAGCTAGCCCCACGGTGGGCGCCAACTGTTGTTGTGTTTTCGCGGGTGGTGCCGCATCACGGCAGATGCCATGGGATGGCTTGAGGAGGTGAGGGCAAGGCTACAGTGGAGATCCGGGACGGGTTTGGGCAACTGTACACGATGGTTTACCCAGGTTCGGGGCCCTCCGTGGGAGGTAACACCCCTACTCCTGCATGTCTGATACATACGTGGAGTATATGGTAGTACATGGTCGCCCCTGGAGCTGTTTGGAGGAGGAAGAAGGAGGCGCTGGGCTCTCCACTTCTCCTGTGAGAGTGTGCGAGAATGAGAGTGAGAGGGAACGAGAGTGAGTGAGCCCGTGGAGTGAAGCTCCTCCCTGGTGCACCTTATAAAGGAGAGCCCAGGGGACAAGGGGTGGCCCGCATGGCCAACTATACACTATTCGAGGTGACACATGACAAATGAACAGTGTCTGCTGTTCATCTACAGTGCTCCACTGTAGAGCATGGCCGTCTCGTCCGCGCAGTCCGACGGGATGTTGTGGTTGACTTCGTGTGGCAGGCCAGCTGGCTCTAGGTGGCCAGCCAGACGAGTTGCAGGGTGGCCAGCCGGACGGGTTGCAGGGTTGCCAGCCGGACGGGTTGCATGGTTGCCAGCCGGCCGTCTTCCGGACTCAAGCCGGCCGTCTTCCGGGCTCAAGCCAGCCGGCCGTGTTCCGGGCTCAAGCCAGCCGGCCGTCTTCCGGGCTCAAGCCAGCCGCGCGTCTTCCGGGCTCAAGCCAGCCGGCCGTGTTCCGGGCTCAAGCGAGCCGGCCGTCTTCTGGGCTCAAGCCAGCCGGCCGTGTTCCGGGCTCCAGCCAGCCGGCCGTCTTCCGGGCTCAAGCCATCCGGCCGTCTTCTGGGCTCCAGCCAGCCAGGGGCCGCTCCCCTGGCAATGTTTCGAAATGGTGACTTTTCCTCTTGAGCCTACCCGGGGTTCATCCCCCCAACAATGTTACAACACGTTACAACTCAACACTAAAACATAACACACATAGTACATCATCTCCCAGCAAGGCAGAAAGGGCAAGAGGATCAAAGGGGGGCGAGGGTGCATACCTTGTAGCTGGCGACGGCGTTGTCCAAGGCATACACCAGCGCCGAGTCGTCCCACATAGCTCGCCGCCCTTCCCCGTCTCCTCTCTCGCCAAGTTCTCATGGCTTCCTCCTCCGACCTGCTACGCCTTCCCACCAACAAAGAGGACGAAAAACGAAACGCTCCTCCGTTCCAGTAATACCCGCCGCCGCCACAAGTCGAGCTAGAGGTGTGCACACATGAAAGAAGAAGAAATCAGGTGGTTGAGGAGCTCACCAAGATCCGGGAAAATGAAACACCAGACGGATTCGATATCACCTTCTCTTCTCACTTGGCATCGGCGGCGACCAGGGAATACCGGAATAGGCGAGCTGCTGCTTGCTGCCGGCATCCTCATCCATCTATGTGCACCGCACGACGACGGGGATTGGCGTTGGAGACGGCATCACAGACGGTTCGAAGCCGAGGATGACGGTGAAGGCACCGTGGACTGCTCCGCAGTTAGAGGGGTGTTTACTCTACCGTGCCGCCCTCTTCTAGCCACCTCGTATAGTTCTATGTGGCGCCGCCCAGTCGACCCCCCTCCCTCGCCTCCACCCCCTTTCCCGTCCCAGCAACAGGCACGGCGGCGATGTGGATTTGGTGGAGAAAGAGGCGGCGGCGGAGAAGCAGGGGATCGGGCTGGAGGAGAGGAAACGAGAGAAAGAGAGGGCGCGTGGGTTTCAAGACTTCCTGGGGAAGGGAAAGGAAAGAAGAATCTCTCCATCGCTAAAACTTGGGGAGGTGTTATCCGCGGGAGAGGTGATCCAACGAGCAGGCTCATGCGAGGCCCAGCAACATGGCACGGCCCACGTGCAGAGACAAACATGCAACAACGCCCAATCAGCAACTCGAGAGAAAGAGGCCAACAGACTGCAGCGCCCAATCGACAACTCGAGAGAAAACATTGTTCGTCCGTTGGCATCTATCGAATCCGACGTGGACACAACAAGCGTTCGCCCTTTGCCTGACGCTTATTGTGTTTGATTATGGCGCATGTCATGGAATTTGCATAAATGAACCCATGGCATAACATAATTTATATTTTGTTATTTACGGCTTATGCCATGGAATTCGTATGAAAGAACCCATGACGTAGCATAATTTGTATTTCCTTTGCTTTATGGCTTATGCCATGGAACTCATATGAGAACCCATGACATAACATAGTTTGTATTTCCGGTGTTTTATGGCTTATGCCATGGAATTCGTATAAAAGAACCCATGACATAGCACAATTTGCATTTCATTTATTTTAAGGATCTCTCCATGGAATTCATATGCGAGAACCCATGTCATGCCTTAGTTTGTGTTTTAGTTATTTTATGCCTCGTGTCATGGAATTCTTGAGAAAGAACCCATGCACATAGCGTACTTTATGAATATTTTAGAATTTTGTTACTCATGTCATTGAATTCACATGAAAGAACCCATGCTTAGAGCATACATAATTTTAACATTTTATATGTTCCCCCAAACACGGCATGTCCACCTGGAAAATATATATGCACATCCTTGATTCGAACCAAATCGCTGAAACTAAGGACATGTCCATAGGAAGAATATGTGCATCGTTGATTTGAACCATATGGCCGAAATGAAGGGCAAGATCACATGAAAGTCTCCTTGATCTGAACCTAAGGGCATGATTTCATGAAGTATATATTCCTTGATCTGAATCAAAAGGCCAAACCTAAGGGCATGATTTCAAGAAGTAAATATTTCTTGATCCGAACCAAAAGGCCGAACCAAAGGGCATGATTTCATGAAGTATATATTCCTTGATTCGAACCAAAAGGCTGAACCTAATGGCATGATTTCATGAAGTATATATTCCTTGATCCGAACCAAAAGGCCGAACCTAAGGGCATGATTTCGTGAAGTATATATTCCTTGATCCGAACCAAAAGGCCGAACCTAAGGGCATGATTTCATGAATTATATATTCCTTGATCCGAACCAAAAGTCTGAATCTAAGGGCATGATTTCATGCGTAAGAGAGAAGGCTCCTTGATCAGAACCAAAATGGCCGAAACTAAGGGCATGATATCATGTATAAGAAGAGGGATCCTTGATCCGAACCGAATGGCCGAAACTAAGGGCAGACAAGATACAAGTAACTGAGGAGAACAACTAACAAATTAGCACACTGTTACTTGTGAGCTGCGTTGGGATTTCCTCGAAGAGGAGAGGATGAAGCAGTACAGTAGAGATAAGTATTTCCATCAGTTAAGAACCAATGTTATCAATCCAGTAGGAGAACCACACAGAACCTCGTTAGCAGCACCTACACACACAAAAGCAAATACTTGCACCCAACACAAAACAAGGGGTTGTCAATCCCATGGCGGTTAATTGCAAGGATCAAATCTCGTACTGATAGATAGATAAAGTAAAACTCAAAAATAAAATAACGGTAAATAAATTGCATCAGAGTATTTTTGGATTTTATATATGACGAAAGATAGACCCGGTGGCCATAGTTTTCACTAGAGGCTTCGCTCTTGAAGATAGCATACGGTGGATAAACAAATTACTGTTGGGCAATTGATCGAAAAGTGCATAGTTATCACTATATTTAAGGCAATGATGATGTATATAGGCATCACGTCCGAGACAAGTAGACCGACTCCTGCCTACATCTACTACTATTACTTCACTCATCGACCGCTATCCAGCATGCATCTAGGGTATTAAGTTTACGAAAAATAGAGTAACGCCTTAACAAAGATGACATGATGTAGACAAAGTAAATCCAATCAATATGAATAAACCCCATCGTTTTACCCTTACTGGCAGCGATACAATACGTGTCCTGTCCCTTTCTGTCATTGGGATTGAGCAACGCAAGACCGAACCCATCGCAAAACACATCTCCCATTGCAAGATAAATCAATCTAGTTGGCCAAACCAAACCGATAGATCGGAGAGAAATACAAAGCTATAACAAGCATCCATATAAGAATTCAGAAAAGACTCAAATAATATTCATGAATAATCTGATCATAAACCCACAATTCATGGGATCCCAACAAACACACCGCAAAAATGATTACATCGAATAGATCTCCAAGAAGATCGAGGAGAACATTGTATTGAAGATCAAAGAGAGAGAAGAAGCCATCTAGCTACTGGCTATGGACCCGTAGGTCTGTGGTAAACTACTCACACATCATCGGAAGGGCAGCAAGGATGATGTAGAAGCCCTCCGTGATTGACTCCCCCTCCGGCGGAGTACCGGAGAAGGCCTCCTGATGGGATCTCGAAGGAACAGAAACTTGCCGCGGCGGAAAAAGTGTTTTAGGTGGCTCTCTATTGGTTTGGGAATATTTGATAATTTATAGCGCTGGAATTAGGTCAAGAGGTGCCACGAGGGGCCCACAAGCCTGGTGCCTCCTCCGGTCTTCTCCCAAAGCTTCCAGTGTTTCTTGTGGTCCAGAAAAAATTAATCCGAAGTTTTTTCTTCGTTTGGACTCCCTTTGGTACTGTTTCCCTAAAAATCCAAATACATGCAGAAAACAACAAATGGCACTGAGCACTGGGTTAATAGGTTAGTCCCAAAAATGATATATAATTGCATATAATTGCATAATAAACATCCAAGATTGATACTATAATAGCATGGAACAATAAAAAATTATAGATATGTTGGAGACGTATCAGTATCTCCATTCTTAATTCCTGCTCGTCCTCGAGTAGGTAAATGATAAAAACAAAATTTTTGATGTGGAATGCTACCTATCATATTCATCATGTAATCTCTTTTGTGGCATGAATATTAAGATCCAAATGATTCAAAGCAATAGTCTATAATTTGATATAAAGACATCAATACTCAGGCATTTCAACAAACAATCATGCCTTTCAAAAAAAATGCTAAAGAAAATTATCCCTACAAAATCATATAGTCCTGTCATGCTCCGTCTTCTTAACACAAAATATTTATCATGAATAACCCCGGTTTTAGCCAAGCAATTGGTTCATACTTTTTAATGCGCTTCAGCATTTTCAACCCTCACGCAATACATAAGCGCAAGCCATGGACATAGCACTATGGGTGGAATAGAATATGTTAATAGAGATTAATAAGGGGAAGTCAAAAAAGGAAGATAGTCTCACACCGACGAGGCTAATCAACGGGTTATGGAGATGCCCATCAATTGATGGCAATGCAAGGAGTAGGGATTGCCATGTAACAGATGCACTAAGAGCTATAAGTGTATGAAAGCTCAACAATGAAAACTAAGTGGGTGTGCATCCAACTTGCTTGCTCATGAAGACCTCGGGCATTTGAGGAAGCCCATCATCGGAATATACAAACCAAGTTCTATAATGAGAAATTCCCACTAGTATATGAAAATGAAAGCATAGGATTCTCTCTATATGAAAAATATGGTGCTACTCTGAAGCACAAGTATGGAAAAAGTATAGTAACTTTGCCCCTTCTCTCTTTTTCTCTCATTTTTTTTGTTGGGCTATTTTTGGCCTCTTTTTTTATTTTATTTTATTTTTCGTCCGAAGTCTCATCCCGACTTGTGGGGGAATCATAGTCTACATCATCCTTTCCTCACTGGGACAATGCTCTAATAATGATGATCATCACACTTTTATCTACTTACAACTCAAGATTACAACTCGATAATAGAACAAAATATGACTCTATATGAATGCCTCCGGCAGTGTACCAGGATGTGCAATGATACTAGCATAACGTGTATAAAAAAATTATGAACGGTGACTGAGCCACAAATACTATGTCGGCTATATGATCATGCAAAGCAATATGACAATCATAATGTGTGTCATATAAACGGAACGGTGGAAGTTGCATGGCAATATCACTACACCACGACACTCAAAGCAGCGTCAAACAATCTGTCGGCAGAAAAGAGTTGTCGCCTATAGTCCTGTCGGGAAAGGTCTTTCCCGACAGATAAATCTATGCCGACAGATAGCTTGACGGGGTTGGGGAGGTCTATGGCAACAGACATTTCTATACCGATAGACTATGCTATGCCGACAGATCATCTGACGGTGTGCTATGCCGACACATAATGTGACGTCCCTTGCTACGCCGACAGTTTGTCTGTCAATGTGCTATGCCGACACATAGTGGGATGCCAAATACTTGTGCCGACACTTCTGCTGCCAAGGTTCTACATTTCAGCACAAAATGTATATGGACCATATTTCGAATGAAATTTCATTCATAATATTCAATTCATGTTCAGTACACAATACATATACAAACAATTGCACTCTTCTATTCATCACAAGATACCATCGACCAATACATTTATTCAACATATATTGAAGATTCACTAGTTTTCTTCACTCAAGTTAGCTACAATCATTAAGTAAATACATAGGTTGACATACAAAACGTGTCCTGCTGCAAAGTATGAGGGCTAAGCTCTAAGAGACCAATTGTTCGATTACTTGACTACTACAAAATATTATGAAAGAGACCAATTCTTCAATCACCAAGCTAGCATCAATATCCATATGAACAAAATGGACTTCCTGCTTTCTGCCATATGTCCCTGCAAAATAATTTATATGTTTGAGCAATCGTAGAAATGAGAATTTGTTCAAACTTGCGAGTTGCCCTTGATCCCAAAGATCTAAAACAAGATCTAAAAAATAGAAGATGTACTGCAAACAGTTCGGTCACATAACATATCTTATATTAGAACATCAACCAAAGTCAGGCTAGCGATCTACTGCAAACAGTTTGGTCACATAACATATCTTATATCAGAACATCAACCAAAGTCAGGCTAGCTCCTAGCATATCACATGGCTTACTACAAAAATTATGCACTCATTGTTAAGCAATCAGATTTGTTCTTACTGTAACTTCAGAGATTTGCAGAAGAAGACCATAGAAAAGAAGGAAGCACATGGAAGAGAAGGGATGGCTGATGGACAAATACAGTGATGAGAATAGATTACAACAAGGGGTGAATAAAAAGCGACAACAGAAGAGGGATGCAATCAAGCACCATCAGAAGCAAAACAAGAAATACATTGACAAACTAGCTTTTCTATGACAATTCTTGGGGTATAAATTTGAGCATACATAGTGTGTTTACATACATTTGATATTGAATTTTCTCTGTAAAGTGGATGATAAATTTTACTCTTATTATTGCACATCCTGTGATGCTGAAGCCGTTCTTCACAACATGAATAAAATAGAAATTACATTGACCTAGTGCCAATATTGCACATAGATGACTATAGGGAAAAGCTAATTAAAAACTGAGTGCAAGATTAGCTCACCTATGTTTCCCGAGGATCAGCTCACCTATGTTTCCCGAGGAGCGCCACGCATTCTTCTCAGAACTCTCGATCGTCGAGCGACGAGATTAGACCGGCGATCGACTGCGTGAGGTCAGGAACGTATTCGAGAATCTGGAACTGACATAAACAACACGTTACTACAATGCTTATTGTCAGTTCAGATAGCGAAAGGAAGAATAGTTGGCCAGATAATGCACGCATTTTGTAAGGCCATGCCCAGCTGGCGGTCGCAAGGTGCAGCAAACAAAAGCTCTAATTGTGTCATGGTGATAGTGCCTAGCAACAATTTAGTAAACATACTAGGAAGCTGTAGGTTTGCATCCAGTAACTATGATACAGAGCTCATTACAAAGATGAACCGGAATGACATTTACAATTTCTTTCAGGGATGAATGCTATACATCCGTATGAATAGAAAGTTTAGTTAGCTGACACTGCAAGCCGACCAAAGTTCCAACCGTGTACTGGTGATGATACCTACTAGCAACAGTAGCCCAGGAGATACTAGGAAGCTATACAATGTGATTTTATTTTACGGAGCTCATTATCAAGATGAACCAGACTGGTGTTTATGCTTATTTTCACGGAAATGGAAGTGAATTCGCAATAAAGTTAGGAACATGACGTGTTTGGAAAAATTCTTAAACCTACAAGGCCTGCTTAGTACTATTCTTTTACGTGGAAATTTTGCAGCGCTAAAGTATTATAGTACTGTAGCAGTGTGGCTGAATAATATCAATGGTACATGTTGGAGAACGAGAGCTTATGGTGTTGTATATTTTCCAACCCATGTAACATGAATATTAATGCTTACTAAGATTCCTTGTTTCTATTAAAAACTGTAACCATAATATCAGTTTGCTCCTGAAAGAATACGAGGTTGGTTTGCACTGTTATTTGCACAGATTAAGACAGTTTGCACCCTAGTCTATCTACTGGCAGTATAGCATTAGCTCTCATCCAACTAACAATAATATTTCTTCAGTTAAAAAATTATGACAGGATGAAAGTAAATGAGAAATGAAAGTCTTCACAGATATGTTAGTTAGCAGAAAACATGCAACACATACCTTCTTTTTGTGACAACTGAGAAAGTATCCTCCATGATCTGCTTTCAAGTGATGCAATGCAAGCTTAAGTGCCTTCCTGCTTCCTCACAACATATTTATCTGGTTTAGATCTCTGCCATTATTGTACTATAGCTAAAGCAAGTCAAGGATAACTAGAGAAAAACACTTGATAAAAACCCATGTTGAATATCCACGCCCAGACAATCAATAGAAAATGAAAGTATGCACAAAAGGAGAGCTGGATATATTCCATGGTAAGTAAATGGCAATATCAACAGAAACAAATGTCAGGTTATCCCCCTCAATCACAGAATTTCCTTCGTCATCCATGAAGCCTCCTTTTAACTTGTAACCGAAGCTTTGCCAGTCCATACTCATGAGCACATTGAAGGATGACTGAAATGGCGCAAGGGTATGAAGTCTTGAAAATGCAAAACCTGCAATAGGCCATTCACCATCCATCAGAAGATGAGCTCTGCTCAGTTGAATCACAATATCACCATAAACTAAGTGTAAATTGGAGGTCAGATATGTTGTGATTAGACAACTAAAACTTGCCATTTCTCCCTTTTTATCCTTAATGTAATTTAACAAACTAAGAATCTGACATGATTGAACACGAGAATCCAGCTTACTTTGCGAAATCCCTTCTTCTGCTGCAAATAACACATATAATTCAACATGATGCTTAAGTGACAATGGTGGAAAAGAAGATGCATACCAAGAATGAGTTGAAAGACAGGGCAGCAGCAAAATAAAATGCAAACGCCCCTTACTTTCTACTAGATCTTTTGGCAGTCACACATGCAAAGTTAAGCATCAAAACTTATACGTTTTGCACATAGCCATCACCCATACACAAGTAAAATCATAAATTTATGCATCACATATGTGAAACTCTATCGATTAGGCATCTACAACCTGCAATTTATTCATCTTATCCTTACTGAATAACTCAAACTCAAACAAACCAAAATGAACTTGTTCGAACTAGCAAGGTATCATGGGCAATCATATTTTTGGACAAAAAGGAAAAATAGAAGAGGAAGCTTACCTGCAGCAGCCAGATCTGAAAATGGGGCAGTACACGGGGGTGGGGGAGGCGTCGCCGGTGGTGGAAGAAGGACAGCAGGGAGGCTCCTTGGATTCGTACAGTAGGACAGCTCCTTGGAGGCAGACCATGGGGTGGCCCCTCAGACTGGACAGCACCTTCGGCGGAGAGAAAGGGGACGGCGAATCGACAGATCGCGGACGGCTGGAGTGGCACCTCGAGTTGTCGATGATAGGGAGGTGTCGCTGGTTGGACGGAGGTTTCGGGAGGGGCCAACGGCAGTGGGAGTGGCGGCGGCGTGGGGAAATCGGCGTGCAGGATTGGGGGCGGCTCAAGGCAGGTCAGGGCCGGAGGCCGTGTGGCACGAGGCAGGTCGGGTTTGCGGCGGCGGTGGTGCGAGGCAAGTCGGTGTCGGAGGGCGCGGCGGCGCGAGGTAAGTTGGGGCAGAGGCCGCAGCCGCACGACCAAATCGACCTCGGGGGCAGCGGCGGCAGCGGCATGCGGCTTAGGTTTAGGTAGGGGTGTGTGGCATGAGAGATAAATGAGACGGGGAATTGGGGGCACGGGCAGACCTAAGCGAAAATTTTGGAGTCTCGCGTGCAGTTTGCTGCTCATTATTTTGAGGAATGTGCCGCGCGACACAAAATTAGTGGGCCAGCTACAAACTACGCTGACACTTTTCCTGCCGCAAAGAACCGCCGACACACAGTCTAATGGCAAATCAATCTATGCCGACACATTTTGTGTCCGCAAACGTGCTTGCTTTACCGACAGATAGACTGTCGAAAGTCTAGAACAACCTTGACAATTTATGTGTCGGCATTGCTGTGGACAGACAACGTGTCGCTAATATACACTTCTACCGACAGATGCATGTCGTCTTTGTGGTGTCGTGGTGTAGAGTATATCTCGGAATGGCTATGGAAATGCCATAATAGGTAGGTATGGTGGCTGTTTTGAGGAAGATATAAGGAGGTTTATGTGTGATAGAGTGTATCATATCACGGGGTTTGGATGCACCGGCGAAGTTTGCAACAACTCTCGAGGTGAGAAAGGGCAATGCACGGTACCGGAGAGGCTAGCAAATTGCGGAAAGGTGAGAGTGCGTATAATCCATGGACTCACATTAGTCATAAAGAACTCACATACTTATTGCAAAAGTCTATTAGCCCTCGAAGCAAAGTACTACTACGCATGCTCCTAGGGGGGAGGTTGGTAGGAGTTAAACATCGCACGCCCCCGACCGCCACACAAAGGAAAGACAATCAATAATAAATCATGCTCCAACTTCCTAGCATAACGATAGACCATACGTGCATGCTTCGGGAATCACAAACATTAAAATCAATATTCTTACTAAACCACAATCATTCACTAGTACCTCACACATATCACCGCCTTAATATCGCAAAACTATTGCAAAGAATCAAACTTATCATATTCAGTGATCTATATGAAAGTTTTTATTATATCCTTCTTGGATACCTATCATATTAGGACCAATTTCATAACCCGTGCAAATTGCCATTACTATTTATTAGACTCTCAAAAAGATATAAGTGAAGCATGAGAGTGCAACTATTTCTTTAAAATATAACCACCGCCGTGCTCAAAAAGATATAAGTGAAGCACTAGAGCAACTGCCTAGCTCAAAAGATATAAGTGAAGCACATAGAGTATTCTAACAAATCACGAATAAATGCGTGTCTCTCTAAAAAGGTGTGTCCAGCAAGGGATATTTGTGGCAAACTAAAAAGCAAACAAGCAAAAGACCACTATAATACACGACGCTCCAAGCAAAACTCATATCATGTGATGAATAAAAATATAGCTCCAAGTAATTTACCGATGGTTGGTAGACCAACGAGGGGATGCCACTCGGGGGCATCCCCAAGCTTAGATACTTGGGTCTCTTTGGATATTACCTTGGGGTGCCTCGGGAATCCCCAAGCTTAGGCTCTTGCCACTCCTTATTTCTTCATCCATCGTGATCTCACTCAAAACTTGAAAACTTCAGCACACAAAACTCAACAAAAACCTTCGTGAGATCCGTTAGTATAACAAACAAATCACAACTTTAGGTACTGTTATGAACACATTCATATTTTATTATTGCATAATACCTACTGTATTCTAACTTCTCCATGACTTATACCCCCCGATATAATCCATAGATTCATCAAAACAAGCAAACTATGCAACGAAAACAGAATCTGTCTAAAACATAATAGTCTGTAGCAATCTAAATAATGACCATACTTCTGAACCTCCAAAAATTGTGAAAAATGAGGACAACGCGTGGAAAATTTGTATATCAATCACGTGTAAAAAAATTCAGTGCAAAAACACGTCCCAGTGTTTTTTAGATTTTTCTGGACTGAGCGTAAATGTTTCTGTTTTTTCACAGAATCTAAGCAACTATTATCCCGCATCATCCCAAAGGCTTTACTTGTCACAACACTAATTTAAACATAAAAACACAATCATAACAGTAGAATAATTGTGTGGAAACTCAAATAACAGAAAATATAACTATTGGGTTGTCTCCCAACGAGCTCTTTCTTTATAGCCATTAAGATAGGCTTGAGATTTTATTGATGCTCACATGAAAGATAATAATTGAAACACAAAGAGATCATCATCAAACATGTGACAAAGACATTTAAGTCTAACATACTTCCTATGCATAGGCATTTTATAAGCAAACAAATTATCAAGGCAAGCAAAATCTAGCATATTCAACGAAGAAAAATAAAACATTGACGATCTCCACATAACGAGAGGTAATTTAGTAACATGAAAATTTCTACAACCATATTTTCCTCTCTCATAATAATCACATGTAGGATCATATTCAAAATCAACAATATAGCTATCATGTAAAATATTCTCTTCATGATCCACATGCATAAAAGCCTTATAATCTTCCAAAATAGTGGGATTAACATCAACTAAAGTTGTGACCTCTCCAAACCCACTTTTATCAAAAAATTCACAAGATTGATAATTCTCCAAAGTAGTGGGATCATTATTACCTAAAGTTGACACTCTTCCAAACCCACTTTCAATATTATTGCGGCCACTATTATAAATATCATATTTATAATGAGGCTTAAATAAATATTCAAGATCATAAGAAGCATCACCCCAATCATGATCATTACAATAAGTAGTGGATATAACAAAATCATCATCCCCAAGCTTGTAGTTTTGCATATCATTAACACAATTGACATTCATAGAATTTATAATAACACCATTGCAATCATGTTTTTCATTCAAGGAGCCATCATGAACCACTTTATAAATTTCTTCTTTCAAAACTTCATCACAATTTTCAGATTCATGATTTTCAAGCCAAACTTCATAGAGATAATCAAGTACACTAAACTCAGTAGCAAATGGTTCATCATAATTGGATCTTTTGAAAAGATTAGCAAGTGGATGAGGATCCATCTTTATTTTTCTTTTTTCTTTTCTGTTCTTTTGAGTGTTGACATGAAGACAATAAAAGCAAGCAAACAAGCAAACAGGAAAAGCAAACAAAAATATTTTTGTGTTTTTTTTGTAAAACGATTTTAGAAGTGGGGGAGATGAAAACGAGAGGCAAATGGCAAATAAAGTATATGCAAGTTGATGATAGTTTGCGTGTACGTACTTGATAGGTTTTGGTGATGTCTCCCCGGCAACGACGCCAGAAATTCTTCCTGCTACTTGTGAGCTGCGTTGGGATTTCCTCGAAGAGGAGAGGGTGAAGCAGTACAGTAGAGATAAGTATTTCCCTTAGTTAAGAACCAAGGTTATCAATCCAGTAGGAGAACCACACAGAACCTCGTTAGCAGCACCTACACACACAAAAGCAAATACTTGCACCCAACGCAAAACAAGGGTTGTCAATCCCTTGGCGGTTACTTGCAAGGATCAAATCTCATAGTGATAGATAGATAAAGTAAAACACAAAATAAAATAACGGTAAATAAATTGCAGAAAAGTATTTTTGGATTTTATATATGGTGAAAGATAGACCCGAGGGCCATAGTTTTCACTAGAGGCTTCTCTCTTGAAGATAGCATACGGTGGGTAAACAAATTACTGTTGGGAAATTGATAGAAAAGCGCATAGTTATGACGATATTTAAGGCAATGATCATGTATATAGGCATCACGTCCGAGACAAGTAGACCGACTCCTGCCTGCATCTACTACTATTACTCCACCCATCGACCACTATCCAGCATGCATCTAGGGTATTAAGTTCATGAAAAACAAAGTAAGGCCTTAAGCAAGATGACATGATGTAGACAAAGTAAATCCAATCAATATGAATAAACCCCATCGTTTTACCCTTAATGGCAGTCATACAATACGTGTCATGTCCCTTTCTGTCACTGGGATTGAGCAACGCAGGACCGAACCCATCACAAAGCACCTCTCCCATTGCCAGATAAATCAATCTAGTTGGCCAAACCAAACAGATAGATTGGAGAGAAATACAAAGCTATAACAATCATGCATATAAGAATTCAGAAAAGACGCAAATAATAATCATGAATAATCTGATCATAAACCCACAATTCATCGGATCCCAACAAACACACCGCAAAAAGGATTACATCGAATATTTCTCCAGGAAGATCGAGGAGAACATTGTATTGAAGATCAAAGAGAGAGAAGAAGCCATCTAGCTACTGGCTATGGACATGTAGGTCTGTGGTAAACTACTCACGCATCATCGGAAGGGCAGCAAGGATGATGTAGAAGCCCTCCGTGGTTGACTCCCCCTCCGGCGGAGTACCAGAGAAGGCCTCCAGATGGGATCTCGAAGGAACAGAAACTTGCGGCGGCGGAAAAAGTGTTTCGGGTGGCTCTCTGTTGGTTCGGGAATATTTGAGAATTTATAGCGCTGGAATTAGGTCAAGAGGTGCCACGAGGGGCCCACAAGCCTGGGGGCGCGCCTCCCGAGCTTGTCGCTCCCTTGTGCCTCCTCCGGTCTTCTCCCGAAGCTTCTAGTGTTTCTTCTGGTCCAGAAAAAATTAATCCGAAGTTTTTTCTTCGTTTGGACTCCGTTTGGTATCGTTTCCCTAAAAAGCCAAGAACATGCAGAAAACAGCAAATGGCACTGGGCACTGGGTTAATAGGTTAGTCCCAAAAAAATGATATATAATTGCATAATAAACATCCAAGATTGATACTATAATAGCATGGAACAATCAAAAATTATAGATACGTTGGAGACGTATCACACACAAAACATGCAAAATGAAGTGTTGAAGTCCTCGTCCACTAAAACGCATGCTGATCTAGGCAGAGGCAACAACAATGCCACAGAGTGGAAGAGGGCAAACTCAGGAGGAAGATGCCTTCGTCAGCTTAAAAAAGGGTAGACATCGTCGCTGCACCATTCGTCCGTTGCCGAAGAGGGCTTCCTGCCCCCTCGCCCTGGCACGAAGGGTGTTGTTTCTTCGGATGACAGAGAGCACTTAAAGCATGAAAGGCAGCTGAACGCTGGATCACCGAGGAAGAAGGGACCCCGAGCACGACCACCATTGCTAGCCAAGCCACTTCACGAGCAGCGCCGCCACCATCCACGAATCATCCCCACGATGGCTCATTTAAGAGACCTAGGCTCCAGGAACGGCGCCTCCAAGGAGGTAATGACACCAACATGCCGCCTCCTCCCCATCCGGAATACCGGGAGGTTTTCATCTAGAACCAAAGGTGGAGGGGCACACTCACGATGGTGCCTCGAAGGAGGGGAGCAACACTCGTGAACGGCGCCACCACTGGCATCGACTTCGCCGAGCGAGGCTTTCGCCTGGGTACGAGCCACCAACCATCGCGCGATGAAGGGGATCAAAGCTCCTAGATCCGGATCAAAGCATCGACAAGAACGACGCTAGTTCCACGGACGACCTCCACGCGTGCCACCTCGCTGCCCTCACGGCTGAGCCAGCAGCTTAGCACCCGTGCGATGGCACCCTTCTTGAAATGGTTGAACTTCCTCACCAGTAGAGCGAGGACTTTGCCAAAACACTCGGGGTCGTCATAATCACAACTGACATTTTCATCTTCAGAAGCAAAATCGAATTTGCACTTCAAAGCATGACTCTTCTTGTAACTTGAGTCATACAGTTCTCATTTTTCTTCAATTTCTAGTTCATATATAGGTGTTTAGCCTTTCAAGAACGTCAGTAACATTCATGGTCTTATAGTCCCATGCATTTTGGATCATGAGGACCAGGGTATCAAATGAATCATCGCGGGACCTAAGCAGCTTCTTCACCACATCATGATTTTTTTTACATCCGTTGCACCGAGTAGATGCAGTTGAATTGTTCTTCTGTCATACACTCATAGAGAATATCTCTTGAGCTTGAGCATCAATATTGATATTTCTTCGGTCCTCAGGCGTGAGCATAGCGGGATTTTCAATCTCAAAATCCTCAGATACAATTCTCCATTGCCCAGAATTGACACATTTGAGATGGCGCCGCATTCGATGCTTCCAGTATGGATATCCCTTTCCATTGAAGATGGCCTTGTGCGTAGATCCTCGCTAGTTACTTGTGGTCGACATACTATAACTCCAGGCGGTAAAACCAAATAACACAGAGACAAGGGATCACCTTACTCTGATACCATTGTAGGATCAGATATCCACAAGGGGGTGAATGAGAGATTCTATAATTTCGTCAAAAAAGTAAGTTCTTCGAAGAAAAACAGAGTAAATACTACTATGACAGAAACTGAATATAAGTAAAACTAAAAAGCAAAAAATGACTTAGACGAATAACATGCTGAAATGTCTGAGACAAGGATAGCAGCATGCTGGACAGAAGTACAACTACATAGAAGTAGATGTAAACTCACCAGGCATACAAGCAAAACTACCTTATAAGTACAGCGAGAGAGAAAATGAAAGCAAGCATATTGCATGCAGCGGAAATTTAAAGATCTCAGCAATGTCTTCGAATCAATCACCGAGGAATTAGACAGGGGAGAAGTTCTTCAAAAACTCAGGCAGATTACAGAAGTAAATGAGTATGAACAAATAGAACCCGGTTGCTCAACGAAGACCGGGATTTGTTCACCCAGTTCAAGTTTCTGGCACAACTCTACATCTAGTTGGAGGGGTTGAGATGAAACTCGGAAGACTATGTCTTCACCCTATTCTCCTTTAGCTAAGATCGCTTCGACCTCACCCAATCAGTCATGGTAGATCTTCGAGGTGATCTCCGGACCTTCACAGACTTGTTCTTTGGCTGTCCACAATGACTAGTGGATGCTCTGAACAGACACCTAACGATCTAGTGCATGCGCTGTCCACAAGAGTAATAGGTTAAGTTAAGCTTCAATTCAAGTTCTTCAGTGATGCTCAATCACTTAATAGAGTTTAGGCTCTGGGGTTTTTCCTCTCTTAGGATTCCCACAATCTCTTCGGGAGGATGGGTTGCTCTGACAGTCACTCGTCAATTCATTCGGAGCAGTCACCCGCAACTGGTTGGGGTAGGGTGGCTATTTATAGCTGGGAGCAATCCCAAGGGCTGATATGACCCTTGGAGGCACTGGCCAACCAACGTACACGCGACATGTGGCAAAACGGTCAGATTTCAAACACACCCAACGGACTAACTTGCGGAACAAGTCATCCAACTCTACTGCGAGGACTTTAACCTTTGGCGTCCTGAAGAATTTCATCTCTGACATCGAAGAGAAACGAATCGCATCAAAGAGATTTCAATGTCTTCACTCGAAGAAATAGGTTTGGATTGAGCACACATCGAAGACCTAAATCTCAACTTTCACTTAGACCTCCCTTAATAGTTTGATTTGCCCTATAACTCAATAAGAAGAAAATGAAACTAGAAAACAAAAGTTTTCACCAGGGCTTTATTTTCCTTACAACAGTCAATTGTTCCTCGAACGGGCATTCTGAAGATATTCATCTTCACCACAATTTTAGGGGTCATTACTCTCTTGCTAAACCAAATCCTCAGGGACTTTCACATGTGTATACTCATGAGTACATTAGTCCCTAACTGTTTTGTCATTAATCATCCAAAATCCTCTAGGGGCACTAGATGCACTTACGCAATACGCCATCTTCTCCGGTGAAGGAGCCATCAATTGCAAAGGTCGATCGCATGGTGAGTTAGCAATAATCTCTCTCTAAGATCGAAGACAGTGTATTTTGAAAACTCATAAGCATACTTTGTAGTTAGTGGATGATGCATAACTTGTGTTGATGTCTTATGTTGTCACGTAATAATAAATTTGATTTACTTTAGTGAAATTTTTAGCATGTCTTACCTTCGATTCCTAGGAAAGTTATTCCACGAGAACAGTTACAAAGGTATATTTTTTGCCTATGTCGTTAATGAATGTAGGCATTGATGTGTGCAATGTTGATCTACCATATATGCATGCATGTGATTATATGGAGCCTATGTAGCGATGATATTTATACTTATTTCATTTGTGATATGCAAATATATGTATATGCATGTGTATGGTGTAGTGCAACAGGGGGATTGGTAGAAGTGCAGCAAGCTAGGTAGCCAGGCCCCAAACAAATATCACTGACCGGCCTCAGATGGACGGTTGGTCAGTGATGTACTGCTTATACGGGCACTCGAGATAATCACCACTGACCGGTTGGCCCGTCACTATTATAGTATATCACTGACCGGTCACCTAGCCCGTTTGTGATGATACTATCATCACCGACCCGGAACCACTAACGGGCCGGAGGCGCATCAGTGATGACAGGATTTGGCCGGTCAGTCATGTTCGGCTCGGTAGTAGTGTTAAAGGAAGTGGAACAACAATTGTGTGCACATGGAACAACTTGGAAATATAGATGGAACAATTCACATGTCCTATGGGTACTTGTGGAAGAATACAATAGATTGAACAAAAGTCAAAGTAAGCCGAACAAGATTTTTTTTGCACAAATAAAAATTATGACTTGTGGGACAATATAGAAATGTAGATGGAAACCATTCACAATTGGCAGTGGAACAAAATTTTAAAGCAAGTGGAACAACAATTCTGTCCTCGTGGAACAAATCAAGCCTTGAAGAACAATAGGGAATACAGATTGAGCAATTCACAAGTGCTAGGGGGACAAAAGTTTTGAGTAAGTTGAACAAACATTTTGTGTTTTTGAAACAAATAATTACTTATGAGGAATACGTAAATATTGATGGAACAATCTGCATGGCAGTGGAATAAAAGTTCAAAGCAAGTGGAAAAAATTGTGTGCTCATAGAATAAATTATGTACCACGGAAATACATATGAGACAATTCATAATTGCTAGCAAAACAAATATTGAAAGCAAAAGGAACAATAATTGTGTGATGTGCAACAAAATCACGAATTGCAAAATAATATGGAAAATACATATGCAACAATTCAAAAAAATTAATGGAACACAAGTTTAAAGTTAGTGGAACAACAATTTGTTGCTCATGAAAAAATCACGAGTACTGCAGAACAACACTAAAATAGAGATGGAACAGTTCACAATTGCTAGTCGAGCAAGATCCAAAGTAAGTGGAATGATAATTTTCTTTATGTGGAACAAATCATGACTTCCAATATACAAAAAATGCAGATGGAACAATTTAGAGTGGCCGATGGAACAAAAGTTATGGTTGATGGACCAAAAGTTTTGGGATCATAAAATTAGAGACCATCACTACTAGAACTAAAAAACAAAAAAAAATACTAGTGGAAGAAAACTAAAGGGATCATAAAATTTTAAAATCTCTAGAGAGACGTTAGAAAAAATAAAAGTAGGAAAACAAATACACAACAATTATGCAAAGAAGATAGAACAATAATGATTTCATGAGCACACCAATCACACCACCTGCTATCAAGGTTGATTCCTTTGATATTAGCCCTGCTTTGCTTAACTTGGTTATGAAAGATCAATTTTCTGGCTCATTTTGTGAAGATGATGCTTCTCATTTACACAAATTTGTAGCATTTTGTGACATGCAAAAATATAAAGATAGAGAAGCTGATTATGTGAAACTTAAATTGTTTCCTTTTTCATCAAGAGCTAGAGCTAAAGAATGGTTGGAATCTTAACCTAAAGGTCTCATATATTCATGGAATAAGTGTAAGGAACTTATTACTAGAAAGTATCATCCTCCTCCTAAGATAATACTATTTAGAAACACTCTCATAAATTATAAGCAAAATGACAATGAACATTTAGCTCAATCATGGGAAATAATGAAAACTATGCTTAGAAATTGTCCCAAGTCATGGAATAGATGATTGGCTACTGCTTCAATTTTTTTATGCTAGACATAATTTTATGTCTAGGAATTTGTTAGACTCAGCTGCAGATGGAACTTTTATGAACATGACTCAAGCAAATGCAAAGAGTCTTTTGGACAACAGGATGACAAACTATGCCATGTGGCATATTGAGAGGGCGCCAACAACAAGGAAGGTAAACTCTGTAGCCTAAATGAGAAGATTGATATGCTTATGTCTATGTTGTCCATGAAAAGTAATGCTTCTAGTTCCAATGGTGTTTATATTGGTGATAGGGTTGAGCATAATAAATATAGTATTGATGTTAATTTTATTTCTAGAAACAATTTTAACAACAATGCTTATAGAAACAATTATCCTAGGCCTTATCCTTCAAATAATTCTTATGGAAGTAATCAAACATCCACTGGTCTAGAGGTCTTGGTTAAAGAATTTATCACTTCTCAAAAACAATTGAACAGAACTTTTGTAGAAAATTTTGATAGATTGGGAGATTTATTTCATCAGGTGGAAACAATTGCTAATGATGTAGAAGCTTTAAAGTTGAAGTTTCCTCTACCTAAATATGGTAGTGAAGAGTCTCTTATAATGATACAAGCTACTATAGATAAAAATAATGAGACTCTATGCATGCTACAAGCTAGATGGGCTAGAGAGAGAAAAGCCCAAAAAATCTGATTTTTTTGAGAAAAGTGGGTTTGAAGATGTTAAAACTTTAGGTACTGTTGATCCCACTAGTTTGCAGGGTGTTGAATTTGATTATGATGATTGCAAGCTCTCTGATGTTATTAAAGTCTTGCAAAATATGGCTAGAGGACCTATCTCATTAGAGCAAAGAAATCAATTCACTAGACACATTGTTGAAGTTGTGTTACATGTTAGGGAGGAAAAATATAATAGAGAAGCTATGATCCCTAGAAATTTGGAAGATGGTTGGGAACCATCTATAAAGATTTGTATCAACAACTTCACTTTTGATGCTCTATGTGATTTAGGTGCAAGTGTGTCCACTATTCCTAAGAAATTATATGATGCACTTGGATTGAAACCTCTCACTGAATGTCAGTTGAATGTGCACTGAGCTGACAACACCATAAAGAAGCCTGTAGGAAAAATTGAGGATAGTCTTGTGTTTGCTAATATGAATTATGTCCATGTGGATTTTTTTGTCATGGATATGGAACCTAATCCTCTATGTCCAATTATATTGGGGAGACCTTTTCTGAGAACTGTAGGAGTTGTTATTGATATGAAAGAAGGAACTATTAAATTCCAGTTCCTTATGAGAAAATGCATATAACACTTTCCAAGAAAGAGGAATAAAAACAGTTACAAAATTATATTGGGAATTGATATCTCTATAGGAAGCGGAGAGGATAAAACTTGAAAATCCTCCAAAACATCAATGCCTAGCTTAAAGGCATTAAAGAAAGTGCTTGCGGGAGGCGCCCCATCGTTATGTTTTGTTTTGGTTTGAATGAACTAGAACTTGCTATATTACTATAGCAAAGTTGTTTTATTGTTTTATTTTAATATAGTGCCAAATTTTATTATTAGCTTGAATGTTTAGACTATGTGGGTAGTGTTGTTCTGTTTCTGTAGTTTTGTTGTTCTTCCAGAAATTCACAGGAATTCCTGGAGCGTGATAAAATCCTAAACTTTTTACTGAATAGAACTTCGTATGTCTAGTATTTATGCTAAAGTTCTAGGAATTTTTTGAGTACGAAAAATATGGTCTTTAATTACATATTTCCATGCTGATCTGTTTTGACAAATTCTAGTGCAACTTGTGTATTTGCTGTAGAATTGCATAATTTTTGGTTTCTCCTTGATCAAGAGAGCCTATAATTGTGTTCCATACTGTAGATAATGTTATATCGTTTTTCTATAATTTATTTATAGAAAGTAGAGCTATTTATGATTATTTATGGACTAACCCGGACTCATAGTTTCGTTTAAGTTGTGTTTGGCTAAATGTTTATTTCATTCGGGCTGCCATCACTATCAAAGTCAGCCGGGAGTGTTTGAGGTCCAATCTTGGGGATGACCAAGGCCTCCACAACTTAATTCTATGAATACCCAAAGGGCAAAGCTTGGGGATGCCCAAGCATCCCCACTCTTCAACAACACTTGGTTGTATGTTTCCTTTGAACCCTTTTATCCATGCAATGCTTTCTGTGCATTACTTTGGACAATTCTTTTATTTTTGCTTTTGAATAAATTGTAATCATCACCTCTGGTAATTTGATCTATATTAGAGAGAGAGAGCTGCTTGGCTTGATTATTTACTCTATGTGCTTCACTTAAATCTGCTAGAGTAATAGAAGTGACATAGAAACTGTTTTAACTTTTCGTGCTTCGCTTATATTTTGTTGGAAAGTTAGAAACTTGGTTGACACATGATTTCATTTTTATATCTTGGGAATATTGTTACTGGCTTAGTTCTGAACTTTAAGACTTACATGCTTGGGATAGTCGATCATAACTTGACAAGAACATCAAACTAGAGCATGTTTTAATAGTAGTGGATACTTGGCATTGATTTCGAGACATTCTTAGCACTATTAATTTGCATATTGAAGTAGCTCCTACTATTTAGAGATGAGATAGTGCATTCATGTTCAAGAGAGTGATTCCCTTTCTTTCGCATAATTAAAAAATTGTAAACTCTAGTGATAGCTGAAATTGCATAGTGTTGTTAGAATGCAACCATCATAGACTAGCGACATTAATATGGCCGAGGCAGTGTGATGGTTTTTAACCTGCCAACCCTCCTCCATGGGATACTTGGCTTGCTATACTATAATATGATACCATGACACTCTTGTTTAGTTGATGAGTTCTTTATGATTAATGGAAGTTGTAGAGGTCTGTGCTTCTAGATAAAACTTATTTCTAGCCTCTTCGGTACCGAACATTGCCCACTCTCACATTGAAACATGGAGCATACTCCTCTGGTACATCCAACTCCGTGGGATGAATTATTCTTGTCCTCCTACACATAAGCCATGCATCTCCTCAAAATAGCCACATACCTACCTATTATGGCATTTCCATAGCCATTCTCAGTAAATTGCCACTACAGTAGGAATGCCTACTAGTGGCGGACGCCAAAAGCCCAGTAGTGTGGTGGGCGAGGCTCTCAGGGGCGCCCGCCACTGGTCTCCTGCCACTTGTAACATGGCATCAGTGGCGGGCGCGCTGACTGTCACTGATCATATAACTACCTGTGGCGGGCAGTCATTTGCGCCCGCCGGTGATATCTTATGCCAGGCAAAAAGAAAAAAAGCCGCCATGGCGGCATTTTTGGCTGCCGTGGCAACTTTCCTCAGTTTAGCAGTAATATTAGTATCGTAAAGTCATAAATAGCACACTTTAAATACGCACTTTAGTTTAACAACTCTCTAATATATAATACTTACCCATGACAATATAATAAGTGCATACAACATATATGTTCAAAGTGCAAGTACGATACAAGTACACGTACGACATCGGGATCCACACGAAAATAGCTATGGTGACTGGGGGACATCGTAACACAGATAGATTTTGTTGCCCTCCTCTAATTCGTGAAGAAATAGTAAGAACGTCTTCCCAAGTTGCATCCCTAAATCTGTGGCAATCTGCATCCAACTTGGACCACTGAAATATGTTCTGTTTGCCTCATTGGTGACACTAAGGGTCAAGGGTATACCATTTTTTAACAAGGCCATGTCAAATTGAGCTATGCCCTCCACATCAATGGGCAGGTTTGCCACACGCATGAACTCGGCCCTTCCCCAACACGGGATGCACCGAGCATAATTAAAAGAAAACAACATTTAGAAAATTGTGGGTGCAACTTTATATACGTTACCAACTGATAAACCACTAGACTATTAGAATCAAAAACATACTACGCACTCCATAAAGTCCTCCTGAAGATCAACGCAGATTTCATTGCAAGTAAGGTGAACCTTGTGGCATGCACCTAGCGTGCTGTCACCACACCATTAGCATGCTTGGTTCGTTGCCTACATTCATGTTCAGAAATTAAATAGAAATCACATAGTTGATTGCATGATGTTATGGAATAGTTCAATGAGTACAAGTATAAAATAAGCTTTAAAAATTATGAATCGACGAAAAAAAAGGGCATGACTTTTGCTAAAAAATGATAACATTGAGCGCCAGAAATGTTGCGAACTGGAAATTAATCAACGTTTTGCCATAATTTCGGCACTCATTTTGAAGCCCTGCATAGTTTGAGCACTCCAAATAAAAACTGATCACTCCGTATGGATAAGAGACCAATAGAATAAAAAGCTACCAATTAATTACATATATGAAACATCAACTAATATGTATATAAAGTTCATGACTATAAACATGTCGATCTATATACATTTTCATCTAGAATCTATAAACATGTGGATCTAATATACATGTTCATGACTACAAACATGAACATTAAAGAGTATGGATGGACGAAAAAATTGGGCATGACTCCTGCTAAAAATTGAAAATATGAACTGCCCGAAATGTGGCGAAACGGAAATTCATCAACGTTTCACCATAATTTTGGCCCTCATTTTGAAGCCCTGCATAGTTTGAGCACTCCAAATAAAAAATGATCACTCTGTATGGATATGTGGCGCCCCGCCTGAATACCACTGTAGTCAGACGGTCGCCGCACACACCATTCAAGGAAATCACTCTGGCATGCGCTTTTACAAGAAGTATGATGAACGCAGGCATTTCTATTAATGGATAAATAAGTGTTACATGATATTTTACAAGGGTGATGGCAGCGGAACAACTCTATCTAAGGCAGCATGGTCTTGGTGCGGCTCCAAACCACAGGGATGTGACTGGGTTACTCTTCTAGCCTGTGAACACTCTGGCTCCTCGCTAGTGGTCGTCGGATCCTAAGGTGAACCAGGCCACATTGAAGGCCGCTGAGTACTTTTGAATGTACTCACAAGCAAACCAAATAACATATACACCAAGCAATGCAATCCATGGCATCCAAGCATGCACTTGTTACCTTAACAGTATTAACTACCATGTTATGGCAGGATTATCTATCAAGATTAATCATCTAGCAGCATTAATCACCATGACATAGTAGGATTATCTGTTGGAGTAAATACAGTAAAGTAAAGCATATCAAGTAAATAATCCATACTCCGAGTATTCTCACGATGCAAATCCGATCCAAACTTTGCAGTCATCCGACCGCTCATCTCATAGCCATCGCATGGCTAGCATTCATATCCCTGACAACATCTGATGTCCAAGCATCTGTACTGCAAGTCTGACAAACCTTACCTTACTCTGGTTCATTCTTGGTAACAACATTATGTAGTTTGTTCCTCCAGACTCGACCCAAACGAAATAGTGTGACCTAGTAGGAACTGTGTCCCATGACCGAGGACGCGGATATTCGAATAGATTTACACTCGGTAGAGGTTGCGCACTTTACCCACACCATGGAGCTCCCGGCCTCGTACTTTAGTACATATTCCCATTCAGGTGGACCGGTGCTACTCCAGCAAAACTTGTCTTTCGCCCGGCACTCTTATGGCCCCACCGACAATCATACCCCTTCCGGGTCACATCCTGGGTGGCCCCTGTGTCACTCCTAACACCTGCCACCGTCGTGGCCAAACAAAACTGTCCCAAACGGGGACCTGTGCACATAAAACTAAACTGGGCTCACAGGATTATCGCCGCCTACCGGGCCAGGGAAGCACGCACGCATAATCCCCCCTCTTTGGTGGTACCAATAAGAGGCAAGACAATAGACCAAGTTAGGGCCTCCCCATAAAGGCAAATGTGGCTGCACTGATGAGCTCGGTTCGGTGGCACTATGACTCGATCCAGCCGACGGAGGAGGTTGTCATTATTAAGTCACATTCCTTTATTACAATAACAATAATGATGCATGATGAAAAACATAACAACCTATCTCCATACAGTATCACATACGAGTCACTAGTGCGATGTTATGATGATTACTAGCAAGTAATGTAAACAATAATACAAACTATTAGGAGTTTAATTATTTCTAGCACGAACATATTCATTAATTAAACACGCAAGAATAACATAGAGCAATGCTTTAGGGCATATATCAGATGGTCGGCTTGCCTGGGGGTCGATAGATTCACCGGAGAGAAGTGCGATCACCTCGCGGAAAGATTTGCAGGAGAAGATTCCCTCTCGGAGGGTCTGAATATAGGGCAGGGGCAAAATGGTCGTTTTTAGAGTGTGTCAACATTATGAAAGTGACCTCATCGGAACGGGCTCGACGAACAGAGAAGGTGGGCTTTGGAATCACCTGAATCGGAGTCACGGTTTCGGAGAAATGACCGTTCGTTCGTTAAGCGATAAAACAGACAAAAACTATCCATTTTAGCCCTTAACGGGTAAACGTCCGCAAACTAGAGGTTTCGGTCGGCGGCTGAGAATTGAAAGCGCACTTTCCAGAAAATATGCTTCCGCTGCGGGGAAGCGTATTCTGCCCCGAAGCCGTGACCGAAGATGTTTTCGTTTGCGGAAAACGTATTCCGAAGAATACGCTTCCACTTAATCCGAGCTTGCGGGCTGGGCCACCTCTTCGGTCGCCGACAGGTGGGTCCCGCTCCACCTCGTCTCTCTCCTCCCGAACTCCTCCTTCTACCTCCCGACGTACAGGGTAGGGGAGGCCCAGCCGAGCGGGCGCCGGCGTGCTCCGGTGACCTAGGCCACTCCCGGCGGAGCTCCAGCCACCGGAGTGATCCCCGCAATGCGGCGCATCCTGTGACCTCATCCTCGGCCGCCGGTGAGCTCCAGGGCAATGGCAGCATGGCCCGCGGGAGACAGCAGTGCGCGGCGGCTCCGGCGGGTGGGTGGGGTTCCGGTGGGCTAGGCAGCTGGGCGAGGGTACATGTGAGGTCGCCGGTGAGCACTGCATCCAGCAGGCACCTCCACGGGCACCAGGAAGGGTAGGTGCATGGTTGTGGTGGTGGCCGTGGGCGATAGCCGCAGCTAAATTGCGGCGCTTCGGCGAGGTATTCGGCCGGGCGCGGTTGTGGGGGTGATCTAGAGGGAGAGGGGAGAAGGTTGGGGTGCTCGGGGATGCCCAGGGAGGGATCGGCCGTGGCTCTTTATAGCCGGCCGAGGCGCACGGCCGCCGTGGCGTTCCTATCGTCGCACTGGAGCGTCAGGATGACGTGGCTGGATGGTTGCGGCGTTGGGTGACTTCACGGGGAGTGGAGAGTCCTCCGGAGCGCTCGAGAGAGCTCGGAGGAGAAGATGACAGGAGAGAAAACGACGATGGTCACGGGTACACAGTGCGGCAGAGCTCATCGTGGCGCGAGGAGGAAGAACGAGAAGGGGGTAGGTGCTGGAGAGGGGGTATGTGGGTGCTGCGAATACGATGGACATGGCCGTACGGGCGAACGCTGGCCGGAGGTGACCAAACTGGGCTGGCAGAGTGCAGAGCGCTATTTTTGCGCGCTCACCTGCGTGGTCACCAAGGGCACCGCATGTCCAGGGCACCGGATGGTCCTGGAAACTTGTCAAACAGATGCACCAGAGGTAAGTGAGTTGACCTGTGAGAGTTTGGTTAGATATGGGGGACAAGAATTGACTGATTTGAGCTCACAATGGTTCTGACATGAAACTTGGATGGACTTTTCTGGAGAAATGGCTAGAGGGATGGAGCTGAATCTTTGTCATAATAAAATCTCGTTGGAAGGAGTAGATGCTTGCAAAATTTGATGTCATTTGGACCTGGTTTGCATATACTTCCTTTGTAATGCAAAATTTTGTCCAGAAACTAGATTTTGATGCTGTGATCAAATATCTAGATGGAATGAGCTCAATTTTTGTGTAGGATGATGATTTGGAAGTATGGAGGCACTGGTAAAATTGCATACCATTTGGGTATACCAAAGTGGTACTTCCTTCACAGTGCCTCTCTCTGGACTGAAGCTAGATGGAATTTTTGGGACAAAATGGCTAGATAAAATGATATGAATTTTTGCATGCTCACATCATATAGGGAATGTGAGGTCTTGGATTAATTTCAAGAACTATGGAGCAATATAAAATATAGTTGCTTCACAATCTCAAAATAGATCCAGAAACTAGAATTGGATGATGTACTCAAAATTTGAACTATGGAACTTGGGTTCTTGATAGAAATGATGAAGATATGGATAGGAGAAGCTCCACAAATTATTTGGGATTTTTCCTGGCTACCAAAATGGTAGTTCCTTTGGAAAGTGCCCAAAGTGCAATGTTGGCTTTAAATAGGAAAATGCAATTTCCCTTATTTAATCATGGCCAATATTTTTATGGGAGCTCAATGTGATCACAAGGAATATCTCCACAAGTTTTCATGAACTTTGGAGATGGATAGGTATTTTCCTGGATTTAATTCCTTTAAACAACAGAAAAAGGAATTAATTTTAAATGAAAAATATTGCAAATGACTAGGCAATATTTTTACATATACAGGGTTTACAGAGATAGGATGATCACTGGGAGAAGTTTGGGAGGCAACAAATCAAAGGAAATTGGGGTTCCTTTGTAACTGCAAGAATTAGTGTTTCCCTTGTAATAACTCAGAAGGTAGGGTTTCGGCGGCAAAATCCTGAGAACATATCTTCGGTGACAAGGTTGGACTAGAGAGAATCCCTAGATGGATAGGAAAGGCAAGGCTAAATGACCATCTTTATATACCCAAGAGCGAGAGAAAATCCGATAACATCGAAAAAAAGACGGGAGTCCAATCCCGCGAAGGAAAAAAAAACAAAGAGCAAAAACCAGGGTGTCACAAACCTACCCCCCTTAAGAAATACTCGTCATCGAGATTTCTGGGCTTACCTCCCGGCGAAGGGGAACTTACCCGTGTGCGACTTGGATCCATCAGCTATCTTGTCTTCGTTGGTTCACTAGCCTTTTAACTACCTCTTCTGATGGCTCAGGTGTTGTCTTCTCAAACGGCTGCATTGAATCCTTCTCTTTCCTGTCAGGCAAACCTTCTATCCTGGTAGTTTGTAGCCTGAGGTTGGTTGGTAGTGAGTAGTGTCAACAGGGTAGCTCATTTTCAAGGCTTGGAGCTAGTTGCTTCAGATTTTGTGTTGATACTCCGTATACTGACTGCCAAGAGCGAGACATCCTTTCTCTAATGCTTGGCATTGCATGTGTACATCCATTATTTTCCCGAGCAACTATGGATAGCTGCCCCTGTGTTTTTCTCGGGATAAATCCTCGGCCTGGCTGTGGGTTCCGTACTGATGTTTCCTTCGGTCTTATGCATTCCGGCTTTGTCCTTAGGTGGTCCACAATCCAAGGAACAACATGAACAAACTATTACCGCCGTATCACCAGCTGAAATGTCAGGAATGATCACAAAGTAATCATAGACAGTAATCTCCTACTCCAATGACACCGTGGCATCTACGAACCGTCAATGCCGACGTGTATGTGCTTTTAGCTATTCTATCTGAATATCTTGTTTCCATGTGAATTTAGTTGGTCAAACTCTATCGCTTGTTGAGGTGGCTATGCCTCATACCTCCTCGGTAGTCCCTGTTAAAACCTCTGAGCTAATCATGGTGTGGCTATCATTCAATGCATTCTTCGGAGCATAACCTCTGATATTGGTTGATGGCCCATATTCATGATGAGTGCGGCAAGCTCACTTGTAACCGCAAGTAATGCATTGTTGTGGCTGCATATGCAAGAGTCTGACAAGGATTGGTAATATCACCTTGTCCGTGAAACTTTACTTTTATTGACCGTCACGGAGGTTGTGTATCCGAAACTTCTTTGTTCTTGAGGGTTCCTTTTTGCGGACCCGTCATGACCGGCCAACACGGCTCCTTGACCGTATTATAACTTACTCTTGCATATCTCGTAGGGATTGCTGCATTCATATTCTCCTTTGAATTATGGGGCTAATGTTTCTCTGAACATAGTCATTCCCCTGTACGAGTGGCTCGCATGAACTGATGAACTGGACTGCATGCTCACAACATATGCATAGGTAGGATAAATCCTTTCGTAATCAACTGAGCTCTAAGGCGGACGTGTGTCCAGACTAGTTCGGGCTTCGGACAAGATTGTCGTGGGCACGATGGCGTGCCGAAGAAGGCTGAATACCTTATGCTTGAAGCTTCTGCCAAGGTAGCTTGCCGAAGAAGGCTGGGTATCATACCCAAGAAGCTTTTTCTCATGTTGCTTACTGATGGAGGTCGAGTGCCTTATGCCGGAAGCTTTCCGCTGCGGCGGGCTGAGGGAGATGGGAGTGTCGTACCTCAGAAGATTTTCCCCCTAGCTAGTGGAGTGGCGAGGAAGAATGGGTGTCTTAAATCGTAAGCTCTTTCGCCAGCTTGCTGAGGGCAGCTGGGTTTCTTCTACCAGACGCCTTGCACTGTGATACGCAGTCGGACCTGTGGCCAATTCTGGCTTTCTTCCGAAGTATCCGGAATTTACCCATAGCAGAGTCAAGACCTGGTATAGACCATACCTTGTCTGAGGCTATCCTGTTGGTCATGCACACAGCTAGTCCTTCTGCTGGTCTACTCATTGTTACTGTAAAGGTTGCACAACTGATGCCGGTTTTATGTTGACAATTAATTCGGATATCCGATGTTGCCGGTAATAGACAGTTGGTGGATAATTCCATTCGGTTTAGCTGAACTTCCAGGTATTTGAAATTCTCATTGATTCCGGATAGCCGTGGACTTACCCCAGTATTCTGCGTAAGACTTGTTCCCTTTGCCCAGAAAAAATCTTGTATATGCACCAAGGAATTCCAAAATATGCTTTGAAATTTGTACCAACATACCAGAATTTTGTTGTTGCTCTCGGCACATTCACCCTCTTGGAATATGTCTTCTGTGGGTAAAAAATGATTCTTGAGTCCATTGAGACAGACTCAAGGTTCACCCTACTGACTGAAATAATCCTTGTGTCGAGGACGGAATAATTTGTCCCTTTTGGTGTTCATTACTGATAGATCATCTGACTATTCCTTAGGTATGATTTGTTCTGAGGCAAACTCTCTCAGGTATATTCTGGCCTTGTCTGTTGCACGCCGAGTCTACTTCTGACCCATTCTTTATTCTTGACAGATCTGGTGATAATGTTCTGGATATTGGGCAGTTGGCTTAGCTTGACTCTTACTGAATTTGGATTATTGGGTATTATCCAAGCTGTATGCTGGTCTTCTTAGCGGTACTAGTGGATGGACCCAGTCGGAGCAAGAGGACAGAATCGAGAAAAGAAGCAAGAACCACAAAAACCAAAAAGCAAATAAAGCTCAAATTTTGCAGACCTCATACACGTGGCCAAAGATCCACTAGTATAACTAGCCTAGCGCACTCGATGCACCTCTAAGGATTTAGAAGCAAAACCACGCAATGCTCCTGGTAGCAACTGGTGTCAAGTTCCCACTGCTTCCTTAGGGAACATCAAACTCGACACATGACCATAGCCAAAATGGCTTAGTCAACGATCTTCAGGTTGTCTGGGGAAAGATGGAATTTATAGGCGTTTCCCAAAGGAAACTGGATTTAAGGAGAGAAATGCCATGGTTAGGAAGCAAGGTAGGGATACCTGCTTTACCTAGGGGTTCAGGGCTCACGGGTCGTTGCCTGGTGCGGACTTTTCCCACCGGAGGCAAAGGCCACGAGAGTTGGGGTCTGATGGAGCCAAAAACCTAAGGGGTTGCCTTATGATCAATAGTAGCCGTGCCTGTTTGGCAAAGATGGCTGAAATCCATCTCGGGTTCCTACTGAGCACAAGACAATGAAGTCCAGCTAGGGTAACCTACAGTCAGCCTGGCGGCTCTGATACCATCCATTGTGGCACCCCGCCTGAATACCACTGTAGTCAGACGGTCGCTACACACACGAGCCCAGGAAATCACTCTGGCATGCGCTTTTACAACAAGTATCATGAACACAGGCATTTCTATTAATGGATAAATAAGTCTTACATGATATTTTACAAGGGTGATGGCAGCGGAACAACTCTATCTAAGGCAGCATGGTCTTGGTGTGGCTCCAAACCACAGGGATCTGACTGGGTTACTCTTCTAGCCTGCGAACACTCCGGCTCCTCGCTAGTGGTCGTCAGATCCTTAGGTGAACCTGGCCACATTGAAAGCCGCTGAGTACTTTTGAATGTACTCGCAAGCAAACCAAATAACCTATACACCAAGCAATGCAATCCATGGCATCCAAGCATGCACTTGTTATCTTAACAGTATTAACTATCATGTTATGGCAAGATTATCTAGCAAGATTAATCATCTAGCAGCATTAATCATCATGTCATAGTAGGCTTATCTGTTGGAGTAAATACAGTAAAGTAAAGCATATCAAGTAAATAATCCATACTCCGAATCTTCTCATGATCCAAATCCGATCCAAACTTTGCAGTCGTTCGACCGCTCATCTCATAGCCATCGCATGGCTAGCATTCATATCCCTAGCATCATCTGATGTCCATGCATCTATACTGCAAGTCTGACAAACCTTACCTTACTCTGGTTCATTCTTGGTAACAACATTATGTAGTTTGTTCCTCCAGACTCGACACAGACCAAATAGTGTGACCTAGTACGAACTGTGTCCCATGACCGAGGACGCGGCTATTTGAATAGATTTACACTCTGTAGAGGTTGCGGACTTTACCCACACCATGGAGCTCCCGGCCTCGTACTTTAGTACATATTCCCATTTGGGTGGACCGGTGCTGCTTCAGCAAAACTTGTCTTTTGCCCGGCACTCTTATGGCCCCACCGACAATCATACCCCTTCCGGGTCACGTCCTGGGTGGCCCCTGTGTCACTCCTGACACCTGCCACCGTCATGGCCAAACAAAACTGTCCCAAACGGGGACCTATACACATAAAACTAAACTGGGCTCACAGGATTATCGCCGACTACCAGGCCAGGGTAGCACGCACACATAATCCCCCCTCTTTGGTGGTACCGATAAGAGGCAAGACAATAGACCAAGTTAGGGCCTCCCCATAAAGGCAAATGTGGCTGCACTGATGAGCTCGGTTCGGTGGCACTATGACTCGATCCAGTCGACGAAGGAGGTTGTCATTATTAAGTCACATTCCTTTATTACAATAACAATAATGATGCATGATGAAAACATAACAACCTATCTCCATACAGTATCACATACGAGTCACTAGTGCGATGTTATGATGATTACTAGCAAGTAATGTAAACAATAATACAAATATCAGGAGTTTAATTATTTCTAGCACGAACATATTCATTAATTAAACACGCAAGAATAACACAAAACAATGCTTTAGGGCATATATCAGATGGTCGGCTTGCCTGGGGGTCGATAGATTCACCAGAGAGAAGTGCGATCACCTCGCGGAAAGATTTGCCGGAGAAGATTCCCTCTCGGAGGGGCTGAATATAGGGCAGGGGCAAAATGGTCATTTTAAGAATGTGTCAACATTATGAAAGTGACCTCATCGGAACGGGCTCGACGAATAGAGAAGGTGGGATTTGGAATCACCTGAATCGGAGTTACGGTTGCGGAGAAATGACCGTTCGTTCGTTAAGCGATAAAACAGACAAAAACTGTCCATTTTAGCCCTTGACGGGTGAATGTCCGCAAACTAGAGGTTTCGGCCGGCGGCTGAGAATTGAAAGCGCACTTTCCAGAAAAATACGCTTCCATTGCGGGGAAGCATATTCTGCCCCGTAGCCGTGACCGCAGATGTTTTCGTTTGTGGAAACGTATTCCGAAGAATACGCTTCCACTTAATCCGAGCTGGCACCCACGGCCACCACCTCTTCGGTCGTTGACAGGTGGGTCCTGCTCCATCTCCTCTCTCTCCTCCCGACCTCCTCCTTCTACCTCTCGACGAACAGGGCAGGGGAGGCCCAGTCGAGCGGGCGCCGGCGCGCTCCGGCGAGCTAGGCCACTCCCGGCAGAGCACCGGCCACCGGAGTGATCACCGAGATGCGACGCATCCCGTGACCTCATCCTCAGCCAACGGTGAGCTCCTGGGCAACGGCAGTGTGGCCCGTGGCGGACAGCTGTGATTGGCGGCTCCGGCGGGTGGGTGGGGTTCCGGTGGGCTAGGCAGCTGGGCGAGGGTACAGGCGAGGTCGCCAGTGAGCACCGCATCCAGCAGGCACCTCCACGGGCACCAGGGAGGGCTAGGTGCGTGGCTGTGGTGGTGGCCGTGAGTGGCAGCCGTGGCTAAATTGCGGCGCTTCGGCGAGGGATTAGGCCGGGCGCGGTTGCGGGGGTGATCCAGAGGGAGAGGGGAGAATGTTGAGGTGCTCGGGGATGCCCGGGGAGGGCTCGGCTGTGACTATTTATAGCTGGCCGAGGTGCACGGCCGCCGTGGCGTTCCTATCGTCGCACTAGAGCGTCGGGGCGACGTGGCTGGACGGTTGCGGCATTGGGTGACTTCACGGGGAGTGGAGAGGCCTCGGGAGCACTCGAGAGAGCTCGGGGGAGAAGATGACAAGAGAGAAACGACGATGGTCATGGGTACACAGTGCGGCGGAGCTCGCCGTGGTGCGAGGAGGAAGAACGAGAAGGGGGAAGGTGCTAGAGAGGGGGTACGTGGGTGCTGCGGAGACGATGGACATGGCCGAACGGGCGAAGGCTGGCCGGAGGGGACCAAACGGGGCTGGCAGAGTGCAGAGTGCCATTTTGGTGCGCTCTTCTGCGTGGTCACCAAGGGTACCGCGTGTCCAGGTTACCGGATGGTCCTGGAAACTTGTCAAACAGATGCACCAGAGGTCAGTGAGCTGACCTGTGAGAGTTTGGTTAGATATGGGGGACAAGAATTGACTGATTTGAGCTCACAATGGTTCTGACATGAAACTTGGATGGACTTTTGTGGAGAAATGGCTAGAGGGATGGAGCTGGATCTTTGTCATAATGAAATGTGGTAGGAAGGAGTTGGTGCTTGCAAAATTTGAGGTCATTTGGACCTGGCTTGCATATACTTCCATTGTAATGCAAAATTTGGTCCAGAAACTAGATTTTGATGCTGTGATCAAATAGCTGGATGGAATGAGCTGAATTTTTGTGTAGGATGATGATTTGGAAGTAAGGCACTGGTAAAATTTCATACCATTTGGGTATACCAAAGTGGCACTTTCTTCACAGTGCCTCTCTCTGGATTGAAGCTAGATGGAATTTTTGGGAGAGAAAATGGCTAGATAAAATGATATGAATTTTTGCATGCTCACATTGTATAGGGAATGTGAGGTCCTGGATTAATTTCAAGAACTATGGAGCAATCTAAAATATAGTTGCTTCACAATCTCAAAAGAGATCCAGAAACTAGAATTGGATTATGTACTCAAAATTTGAACTATGGAACTTGGGTTCTTGATAGAAATGGTGAAGATATGGATAGGAGAAGCTCCACAAATTATTTGGGATTTTTCCTGGCTACCAAAATGGTAGTTCCTTTGGAAAGTGCCCAAAGTGCAATATTGGCTTTAAATAGGAAAATGCAATTTCCCTTATTTAATCATGGCCAATATTTTTATGGGAGCTCAATATGATCACAAGGAATATCTCCACAAGTTTTCATGAACTTTGGAGATGGATAGGTATTTTCCTGGATTTAATTCCTTTAAACAGCAGAAAAAGGAACTAATTTTAAATGAAAAATATTGCAAATGACTTGGCAATATTTTTACATATACAGGGTTTACAGAGATAGGATGATCACTGGGAAAAGTTTTGGAGCTAACAGATCAAAGGAAATTGGGGTTCCTTTGTAACTGCAAGAATTAGGGTATCCCTTCCGATAACTCAGAAGGTAGGGTTTCGGCGGCAAAATCTTGAGAACATATCTTGGGTGGCAAGGTTGGACAGGAGAGAATCCCTAGATGGATAGGAAAGGCAAGGCTAAATGACCACCTTTATATACCCAAGAGCGAGAGAAAATCCGATAACATCGAAAAAAAGACGGGAGTCCAAACCCGTGAAGGAAAAAAAACAAAGAGCGAAAACCAGGGTGTCACAGGATAAGAGATCAACAGAATAAAAGACTAACAATTAATTACATATATGAAACATCAACTAACTTGTATAAAAATTTCATGACTACAAACATGTCGATCTATATACATTTTCGTCTAGAATCTATAAACATGTGGATCTAGTATACATGTTCATGACTATAAAAATGAAAATATGAAGTGTCCAAAATGTGGTGAAATGGAAATTAATCAACGTTTCGCCATAATTTCGGCACTCATTTTGAAGCCCTGCATAGTTTGTGCACTTCAAATAAAAAATGATGACTCCGTATGGATAAGAGACCAATAGAATAAAAGACTACCAATTAATTACATATATGAAACATCAACTAATATGTATATAAAGTTCATGACTATAGACATGTCGATCTATATACATTTTCATATAGAATCTATAAACATGTGAATCTAGAATACGTCGATCTACATGTTCATCGATATACGTCGATCTATATACATTTTCATCTATAATCTATAAACATGTGAATCTAGAATACGTCGATATACATGTGAATCTATAAACATGTCGATCTAAAACACTTCGAATAAAAAATGAGCTCTCTGTATTCATCGATATACGTGTTCATCTACAATATACATGTTCACCTACAATTTATAAATATGTGAATCTAATATACATGTAATCTAATATGTGAATATAACATAAATGTTTAACTAGAATTTATAAATATGAGAATCTAACATGTGAATCTAATACATGTTCTTCATTGGACCCATGTAGGGTGTGCTAAAAATTTGAGATCGTTATGGCAAAAACTTGATGCAGCTCGCATACAAACCGGACATTCTACCACGAAGTGTCAGGGTTTCGAACGGAAACCGCCGCCTTCCACGCACAAGTCCATTTTTTTAAAGCATTTCAACTTCAGACTTTTTCTATGATTAATACACACAATCCAAAGCCCCATGCTCAAATTTGGCCACTTTTCTAGTTTGTGTGCTATTTTCGAGGCATTAACTGATTTTTCAGCCACTTAAAAGGGCAGAACGCCCTTCGGTATGAAATAGCATGCAAACAAGCTCCAAAAGGGTTGAAACTTGGCATGGTGTCTTCATTGGACCCATGTAGGGTGTGCTAAAAATTTGAGACTATTCTAGGTTCAGTAAATATGATTTTTTGACGATTTTTCAAACTTGAGATATGTGTGGCGGGTGGCTAATACAACCCACCACTGCAAACTTTTGGAAAAAAATCACGCAGGTTGCCGAAATATTTCTGTGGTGGGCATATTTTCCGCCCGTCACTGTTGCGAGACAAATCAGTGGTGGGTCTTCGTTTCTACCCGCTGCTGCTAGATTTTATCAAGCGGGCAAATTTGGAAGAGTTTATGAGTGGCGGGTCTTGAATTTTGCCCGCCACTGCTGCGAAAAGTTCAGTGGCAGGCCTTCATTTTTACCCGCCAATGCTATTTTTCCAAAAAAGCAGTGGCGGGTGCCTGAGTGCGCCCGCCACTAATTTGAGCCCACCTACAAGCCTTTTCCCAGAAGTGTGCCATGCACTATCATCATTTATGTTCCATGAATAGGGATGAGTTGTCACTGTGACATGCTTTGGATGATCATTATTAGCTAGCATTGTGTTTTTTCATGGCTATGTCATTTGTTCATCATATACTTGTTATGCTAGATCATTGCACATCCTTGTACATTGCCAGAAGCATCATATGGAGTTTCTTTTCATGTTCATAGCAAGAGCTATGTTAGCATTTTTATGAAGTTGAGAAAAGTGTACTGATCATCATTGTAAGGTGTGCTTCTACCTTGAGTGAGAGAAAAAAGATGCAAAATGGAGGTGACAAAAAACTATGTGCCACGGAGGCACCAAAAAGTGAGAGAGAGAAGGAGCAACACCATTTTCCCTTTTAGAGTACACATGTGTAGTGCTTCAAAGTAGCATCAAGAGTTGAAAGTAGAAAATTTTATAAAGTGCTTCAAAGTATCATTATGCATTAATTGGAAACAAAATAAGTGCTTCAAAGTAGCACAACTTCATGCATTTCATAGTTGAGCATTCATGAGTTTCATTGTTTCATATACTGGTGGGGACCTCACATTATAGAACTTGGCTTGTATTATTCCAATGATGAGCCTCTTGAAATGAGCTCTAGGTCTTCATGAGCAAGCAAATTGGATTCACCACCAGTAGTCCATAGGAGAGATTTCACATATACATAGCTCTATGTGCATCCTAGCTGCATGGCAATCCTTTCTCCTTGCATTAATATCGATTATAAGGTCTTCCTCTTGGCCTAATGATTAGCCGCATTGATGCAAGACTTTCTTTGTTTTTGACTTCTTTTAACCCCCAACATTATGTTCTCCTACCAATGATTAGGGCGTGGGACCTAGACTTGCGCTCATATTCTTTATAAGTTGTTGATTTGTTGAAATAGCACAAACATGCAACAAGTGATTGTATTCGGTCTTGTATTGAGGGTTAGACAAGAAGTAATTGTCCTCTAAACACTCTATGCTTTGAAGTTATCATTGTGTTCCCACTAAATCTTGACATTCTTTCTAAACCTTTGGCAATGGTGATTTTGACTTGATGCTTTTTATTATCAAAGAACATGTGGGAGCTACCTTTTGGATGCATTGAGATAGTTAACATTGTTACATATATACCATTGTCCGACATCTTTACTATTGATTTAGACTCACCAAAGGTGTTTGCATCAGAAGATCAAGTTCATCATAGGTAGCATTCACATTCAAAAATTATCTTTGTTATCATCTTCATGCTTGGGGACGATCATGGATTAAGCTTGGGGATGCTGATACGTCTCCAACGTATCTATAATTTTTGTATGTTTCATGCCTATTATCCTTCAATTATGCAATGTTTTTAATGCTTTTTCAGGAACTAACCTATTAATTCTGTCCTCATTGCCAGTTCCTCTTTTCTACTATTTTTTTATTTTATAAAAATAAAATATCATCGGTCCCCAAAAAATCACGAAAAAATTCAGAGGGAGTGAGGAGCCCAGAAGAAGGCCAGCAGCCAGGGGAGAAGGCCAGGTGGGCCCCACAGCCCATAGGTGCCCCTGTAGGTGCCTACAGGCTAAGGGCGGCTAGGGGGTGCCTATGCACCCCTGGTGCCCCCCTCTGGCCTGTATACTTTATATACCCCCTGACCTCTGTCATATTTATTGACAATTTTTTCTCCACCACAACTTCGCGTTCTAAGGTGATCTTCGTTTTCAGCCCTGATCTGGTACTTTGCCCAAGGGGGAATTCATCTCCATCTTTACCAACGTCGATACTTGTGCTTCAAGTTGAGTTGTGATTAGTCCACCCCCTGGACTATAGGTTCATGGCAGTAGCCAAGATGTAATCTCTCCACTTTGTAGATCAATACAATAGCCATATGTGTTGCCTTTCATGATTATGGTTAATCTGATGTAAACCCTAGCAGTGATGTTGATCATGTGATGAATTATTTCTTTATGTGCAGATTAAATGGATGCCCTAAATGCCCTATGTTTGATTTAAATATGCATAATTTTCTCCGGTTGCATGTCTACTCTTGGCCAATTTAGATGGTGGTGTGGAGCACCCTAGGGTCAACACCATGGTTTTGGCTCCATTGTGAAGGGACACATACATCACATATACCAAGGTGAATCTTCTCCTTTTCGCGTGTTTACTTATTCCCTTCGAGGATGGTATACTACTTGACCCTCCCTTGTGCATATATAGATTTGAGCAAAGCTTCATGCATGATGAGGAGGAGTGAAGCACAAGAGTACGCCTACACCATCTGTGAGGGAAGCATGGAAGCGGAGACAAAAGCGCATGACGGAAAAGGAAGAAAGGCTATGGAAGCTTAAGCAGCCTGATGTCCAACCACCAACCTGGACTGTCCGGCCTGAGCCTAGATGACCGGCCACCAATTCGGACATCCGGCTTGACAACAGGAGCTCCCTCAATGAAGCCGGACGTCCGGCCAGCTACCCGGCTAGAGTGTGCCCTGCGGACGCAATCTTAGTCTGAGCGCCGGCTACAGCCACCAGACATCCAGCTTGCCACCCGAGCGGTCCGGCCTGAGCCCGGACATTCGCCTTCCAACCCGAACGTCTCGCATGTCTACGTGCAGATCTGGCCAAGAGCCACATTTCCCCCACTCCCACCTACCCTATTTGGTACCTAGACTATAAATACCCCTTCCCCTCATCCTTTCTAGGGTTAGCAAAGCATATTAGATAAAACTTGAGAGAGCTTTGCTCATCTATCCTCTCCTCTTGGAGCCCAAGGCCTCCTTGAAGGAGAAGACTCCATTGGAGTACCCAAGACATCCATTGGAGAAGAATCCTCATGGATTACCAAGGCCTCCATCTCTCCTAGAGATTTGGGAAAGATCTATCTACCTCTCAAGACCCATCCCTCTCAAGATCCAAGCAACAACAATTATACAGATTTTTATACACCAGCTATGATATAACAACTCATCATCATCAAAATGATATAACAACTCATCATCGTCGTAGTGATATAACAACTCATCATCATCGTAGTGATATAACAACTCATCATCATCAAAATGATATAACAACTCATCATCATCATAGTGATATAACAACTCATCATCATCATCATAGTGATATAATAATGTCTCATCATCATCATCATAAGTTAACCACTACTAGCTAATTGTTATCATTCAAGGTAAATAACACTACTAGGGAAAAGCCTAGTAGTAGCACGGGTTAAACAGCTAGTAGTAGCGCGGGTGCCCGCGCTACTACTAGGGTGCTACAGCTAATTGGTAGTAGTAGCGCGGGTGCCACCCGCGCTACTACTAATTATCTGTAGCGAGTGTCTTATACCCCGCGCTACTACTATTAATTTCAAAAACAAAAACAAAAATTCTCGATCCCGTTCATGTTGTCAATGGCAGCAATGGTTCGATCCAGCGACGGTTGGGGTCGCCGGAGGCGCAGACGGGCAGCGGCAGACCAGATCCGGTGGCGGCTGCTGGAGAGGTCCCGGATCCATGCTAGAGCAAGGTGGCGGCATGGGGTTCCTCTTCGTAACCAAGGCAGAGAGCTCCTGGTCGTCCATGGCGATGACCTGGACGGGCATGGGCATGGGAGGGTAAGTCAAACCAGAGGGAGATAGAAAAAGAAAAATGAGGGAGTGAGAGGAAGAAGATGGAGGGAGTAGCGGGGATGGTCACCGGTGGTGAGGTGCTCCGGCGTGGTGGCATGGAGACGCGGGGGAAGACCGGTGAGCTCCTAGACGCCGGCGGCGCGAGGTGGCGGCCTCTTTCGGTGCCATGGAGGAGGAGGGGCGCATGGGCAAGAGGTCCTTGTGGGAGCGTATGGAGAGAGAGGGGGAAGAGTGGCGAAAGAGAGGAAGGATTTTGGGGATTTCAGGGCTGTTAAAAACCCTATACTTAGTAGCAGCGCGAGGTTTATACCCCTCGCTACTACTATGGCCTGTCCCGGTGGGCATGGTGGAGACCACTTTGTAGCAGCGTGGGTTTGTAGCCCGCGCTACTACTATCAACTTAGTAGTAGCGCGGGGTTTATAACCCTCGCTACTACTATGGCCTGTCCCGAGGGGCACGGTGGAGACCACTTAGTAGCAGCGTGGGTTTATAGCCCGCGGTACTACTATCAACTTAGTAGTAGCGCGGGTTTTATACCCCTCGCTACTACTAATTAGCAGCAGCGCGGCCCATATACCCCTCGCTACAGCTAAGCATCTATCTATAAGGTATTTCCTAGTAGTGTAACTTCCGAGCATATGACACGTACTAGGAACTACTCCTCTCTCTTTGGTGAAATAGAATAAAACAAAATGACCCCTCCATCTCCATGATGGAGCACAGAGATCCACCGGTCTCCAATTTGTGGCATGCGCTCATTCACTATTTGCCTCCATCCTTCGATTTTGAGGCATCCATTTGTTTGACGTTCAGTCGAGTATGTATATTTGAAACTGGCCCATGGCCGTACTCAAACAATTGTCATCTCACCTACGACATCCATCAGCGAAGGCACAACGACATTTCGGAGCTTCGTTTGAAGAACATAATAGAAACATTGTTAGCAATGTAGTTTACTTAAGAAGAATGTATGAAAAAGATGGACTAGTGACACAATAGTAAAAAATCTTACCATGATATTTCTATGAATGTTAGCATCGCTCAACTTGTGGACTAGTTGCACGTATCCTGTATAATTTTGGCTAGCTCCATAAATGCTCTTAAAAGTCAAAACATCATTAACAAAGGAGACAAGAGAATTCTTCTCCTCCCAAGTTAGCTCTGAGCCAGTAGTGTAATAGGTCTCGTCTACTATCTTCCGTATATCTCTCGAAGAAAGGAAATAAGCTGTCAATTATAAATAAACAAGTTAAGTAGGGGTGAATAACAACTATTTTTAAATAAGCAATATAGATTATTTAAATAATTTGTTTAACAAACTCACACGGAGGTAGAATTGGAATCATGTCCAGATCCACCCAAATGTCTTTATCATGTTGAGGACCGGTGACTGGATCATATTGAGGAATGCCAATACCGAAGGTTATTCTCATACCCTCCTCAAATCCGTAAGCCTTGCTTAATCCTCCCCAATTTGCACAACCAAAATGTGTGTGACCTACTTCATTTAAGGCCTTAATCTCAAAAATGAAACCATGTTTCGTCTTAAGGTAAGCTTTTTTTGTATCCACCTCTACCCAGTCATCGAAAGAGAGCTTCTCTAGGACATAACGTCTTGCATAGCAGGGGATGCACTAGTTGACTTATAAAAAACAGAAATTACACGTTAAAGCAAAAATCTTAAGCCATGCTTAATTAAGAAGAAATTCGTGCCGCTGATGTTACATACCATAAAATATTCAAAGGCCTCCTTAAGCATGAGGGAGAAGCACCTATCGTTTTCCAAGTGAGGATTGTCACACATACCCCTGTCATCGGTACAGTCATCGCACTCGGGGATCCTATCATCGTCATCCATTTGTTGTGTTCATTATTGAAAGATTAAAAGTCAACACACAGATCACTATTCAGCATGGCATGACATTCGGTCTATCGAGTCTCCCTTGAGCAACTCTCATCTCTCAAGTGGTGGTATATATGGTGCACACTCCCTCACTGATATTTCAACCGTCGGTGATGGTCGCTACTCCTCCTTTCCCTACTGCATTACCACAAGGTCTAGCACAAGGAAAAGAAGGAGAAGCGACCCCCACGACAACAGTCGGGATCCTTCCTCCAAGAACATCAATCTATCACACATGACCTTTGCTAAAGTAGAACATATCGAGCGCCTGAAATTTGCTGGAACGGAAATGAATCAACATTCTGGCAAAACATCGGCCACTCGGAGGTGTTCCCTGCAAAACATAGGCCATCTGGGTCATATATGTACCATATCGAGCTCATTTTAATTATTTAGGAAGGATTCATTTACCAAAAATTACATAGATTTCCAAAACTAAATTCCAAACTCCTTCCTTCGTCTTCAAAGATCATTTTCTGAAACTCTTCAAAGCTATTACCAATTCACATCTAGGACAAAAAAGTCTGTTCTATAACTTATTATTTTTTGATATGTGACATATGAAAGAATATTGTCCATTGCATTCATATAAATTTGCACATTTATCTTAAATTCTTGGATACTTCTACTAGCAATCATTTGAGATCATAAGCAGCAAACACAACTAGGGATAAAGGGGCGGCGGCGGGAGGAGGGTGGAGGAGGAGGGAGGAGGCTTACCAAGGCCGAGGACGGCGAGGACGGTGGCAATGCGGCGACGGCGGGAGGAGGAGCGGCCACGACAGTGAGTGAGGGAGAGAGAGTGAGGACAGGGAGAGTGAGGAACAGGCAGTAGGGAGAGGATAAGGGTGGCTTAGAAGTAGCGTGGGGCATGGGGCCCATTATCTGTAGCACAGGATGCAAATCCCACGCTGCTGCTTGGCGGGGCCTGGGAGCTGGGCAACAGTAGCAGCGCGTGTTATAAAGACCGCGCTACTGCTATCCAGTTAGTTGTAGCACAGGTTTTATACCACACCCTGCTACTATGGCCAGCCTGGGGGGCACGGTGGGGACCAATTAGGAGTAGCGCGGGTATGGTGAACCCGCGCTACTGCTAAGGTTCACCTGCAGCGCTTGGTTTTATCCCGCGCTACTGCTAATTAGCAGTAGCGCGGCCCACTTACCCTGCTCCACTGTTAAGTGTCTGCCTATAGGGTTTTTCCTAGTAGTGTCCAATCGTGAAGATCGGGCCACCAATAGGGTTTGCCCTACATTAGATGGGTAACCAGTAGTGGGAAAGATGTGCATTAGCTGGGTTTAATCTTGCAAGTAAACTACTGCAGTTACAGTAAGTGGAAAATGCTTGCAGTGTATTACCGCCACTAAGGATAAATGTTTATATGAGGCCTCTAACGAAATCATGCAAACAACAGCAAGTCATCCTGCTTAAGGCAATTCTCTGTATTTACACTTAAAGTTTGATAGGTGTAGGGAGGGTCTCGGGCTTCAAATGGATTATTAGCTATAGATGCAGGGAGGTGATACGTCTCCGTCGTATCTACTTTTCCAAACACTTTTGCTCTTGTTTTGGACTCTAATTTGCACGATTTGAATGAAACTAACCCGGACTGACGCTGTTTTCAGCAGAACTACCATGGTGTTGTTTTTATGCAGAAATAAAAGTTCTCGGAATTGGACGAAACTTTTTGGAGATTTTTTATGCAATATATAAAAAATACTAGAGCGAAGATCCACAAGAGGGGACCCACTAGTGGCCCACACGCCACATGAGCGCGGCCACCCCCCTAGGCGCGCCCATGTAGCTTGTGGAGCCCACGTAGCTCCACCGACCCTAATTCCAACGCTATAAATTCAGTTTCCCCGAGAAATAAATAGGAGAAGAATTTTCATCGCGTTTTACGATACGGAGCCGCCGCCACCTCCTGTTCTTCATCGGGAGGCCAGCTCTGGAGTCCGTTCGGGGCTCCGGAGAGGGGCATTCGACGCCGTCGTCATCATCAACCATCCTCCATCACAAATTTCATGATGCTCACCACCGTGAGTGAGTAGTTTCTTCGTAGGCTTGCTGGACGGTGATGGGTTGGATGAGATTTATCATGTAATTGAGTTAGTTTTGTTAGGGCTTGATCCCTAGTATCCACTATGTTATGAGATTGATGTTGCTATGACTTTGCTATGCTTAATGCTTGTCACTAGGGCCCGAGTTCCATGATTTCAGATCTGAACCCTTTATGTTTTCATGAATATATTTGAGTTCTTGATTCGATCTTGAAAGTTATATGCACCTATTACGTGTTATGATCCGCATACCCCAAGGTGACAATAATTGGGATTCTTTCCGGTGATTACCGTAGTTTGAGGATTTCATGTATTCCCTATGTGTTAATGCTTTGTTCCGGTTCTCTATTAAAAGGAGGCCTTAATATCCCTTAGTTTCCTTATGGACCCCGCTGCCACGGGAGGGTAGGACAAAAGATGGCATGCAAGTTCTTATCATAAGCACGTATGACTATATACGGAATACATGCCTACATTACATTGATGAACTGGAGCTAGTTCTGTGTCGCTCTAAGTTGTGACTGTTACATGATGAATATCATCCGACATAATTATCCATCACTGATCCAATGCCTACGCTTTTCGCATATTGATCTTGCTAAGTTACTACTACTGTTGCTGCTGCTATTACGATCACTATAAAACTACTACTGTTACTGTTACCGTTACTATTGCTACTATGTCACTACTATCAAACTATCATACTACTGTGCTACTGATCACTCTGCTGCAGATATTTAGTTCTCCAGGTGTGGTTGAATTGACAACTCAACTGCTAATACTTGCAAATATTCTTTGGCTCCCCTTGTGTTGAATCAATAAATTTGGGTTGAATACTCTACCCTCGAAAACTATTGCGATCCCCTATACTTGTGGCTTATCAGGAGGGTCTCGGTCTATAGAATTATGGACGTACTGCCTATATAACATCAACACATCACATATAATCTAGCATAAGCACGAGATATTTCATTTTGCACTAATCCAAGCCTTCAAGGGCCTCATGGCTAGGCGGCGTGCGCTCGTCTTTGATAGGTGCTAGGAGGGAAGCCCCTCATGACCAGGCGGCGTGCGCTCGTCTTGGATGTAGAACCATCTGTCCTACCATTGCTTTATGGTGTCGGGGAGCTTCATCTTGAAGTAGTTGGCTCCCATATGACCAGGATATCGGCTCCTCCATAGATCGACGAGCGACCATCTTTCTTCACTGGCTGTGGCTTCACTATGAAGATCCGCTTCCAAAGCCCCCAGCGAGGATGGGTGCCCAAAATGCACTCCGACAGCGTGATGAAATACATGATGTGCAATATGCCGTTGGGGATGAGATGGTGGAGATGCACACCATAGAAGAAAAGGAGCCCTCGCACAAAGTTGTGCAAGGGCAGGGATAGAACCCGCGTGACAGAAGCGACATGGACCACGCGCTTGTCCCCATGTGGGGCGGGCACCATCTCGTTGTCTGGCGCCCTCCAGTTGTTCAGATCCCATGCCAGGATCAGGCCCACATGGGCATACTTCTTCAGCAACTTGTCGCCCACCGGCGATGGTAGCCAATACCTTTTCTTCCAGTCACCTGGAAGTCTGATCCTTTCCATGGTTATGAAAATGAAACTGTTGTTCCACATCTCACTAAATTGAATGATATTGACACCCTATTTGCTCATGAGGAAAAAATTTGCTACTACTATATCCTTAAGTTTTTTCCTTTCTCATTGACGGGTGATGCTAAGAAATGGTTTAATACTCTTGCTCCTGGTTGTGTGCGTAGTCCCTAGGATATGATATATTACTTCTCTAAAAAATATTTTCCTGCTCATAAGAAACAAGCTGCCTTACAGGAAATATTTAACTTTGTGCGAATTGAAGAAGAGAATCTCCCTCAAGCTTGGGGGAGGCTTCTCCAGTTACTTAATGCTTTGCCTGATCATCCTCTTAAGAAAAATGAAATACTTGATATCTTTTATAATGGACTAACCGATGCTTCTAGGGATTACCTAGATAGTTGTGTTGGTTGTGTTTTCAGGGAAAGAACTGTTGAACAAGCTGAAGAACTATTGAATAATATATTGAGAAATGATAATGATTGGACACTTCCTAAACCACCACCTAAACCAACTCCGAAGAAGAGGGGTATTCTATTTCTCAGTCCTGAAGATATGCAAGAGGCAAAGAAATCTATGAAAGAAAAAGGTATTAAAGCTGAAGATGTTAAGAATTTACTGTCTTTATGGACTTAATACACTAGATGCATGCTGGATAGCGGTCGATGTGTGGAGTAATAGTAGTAGATGCAGGCAGGAGTAGGTCTACTTATCTTGCACGTGATGCCTATATACATGATCATTGCCTTGGATATCGTCATGATTATTTGCTTTTCTATCAATTGCCCAACAGTAATTTGTCTACCCACCGTATGCTATTTTCTTGAGAGAAGCCTCTAGTGAAAACTATGGCCCCCGGGTCTATCAAAATCATATTACTAAAACCATAAAAATATTGCTGCCATTTTCTTTTATTTATTTTATTTTGTATTTTTGTTTCAATCTATCTGTCTATCACTTGCAATTTAATCTTGCAATTGACCGCCGAGGGATTGACAACCCCTCGTTTGCGTTGGGTGCAAGGATTTGTTGTTTGTGTGCAGGTACTGCTAACGAGGTGTTGCCTCGTTCTCCTACTGGATTGACAACCTTGGTTTCATAACTGAGGGAAATACTTACCTCTGTTGTGCTACATCATCCCTTCCTCTTCAGGGATAATACCAACGCAAGCTACAAGTAGCAGGAAGAATTTTTGGCGCCGTTGCCGGGGAGACATCATCAACATCTATCAAGTACCTTTGCATAAACTCTTATCTCCTTGCATCTACTTTATTTGCCTCTCATTTTCATCTCCCCCACTTCTAAAACATTTTTACAAAAATACAAAAATATTTTCCGTTTGCCTTTTTCTCGTTTGCTTTTTGCTTGCTTTATCATTATGGCTAGTTCTTCGCTCGTCACTATTACCCCTGAAAATGAAGTACTTAATTTTAAACAAAGGGGAGGAGAGAATTTAAAAGATGCTTGGTATAGGATTTGTGATGCTCATAACAGATCAACACGAAAGCAATCCTCTACCATCCTTCTTCGCAATTTTTATGTGGGCATTACCACTTGGTATCGATTTGTGCTTGATACTATTACTGGAGGGAATTTCTTGATGTGTCCCTCTACTGATGCTTTTAATGCTATGGGAAATTTAGTGGGATCACCACCTATTACTATTAATGAAACAACTTTGACCTTGGAACATGTTATGCAAAGGTTAGATGCTATTGAAAACAAAATGCCTACCATTGAGCATATTGAAAATTTAGATAAAAAGATTCATAACCATGTTACTCAATTTGGATCAAAAGTAGGTATTACTCTTAAGATGCTAAAAGAGAAAGAACCAATAATTAATGAAAGAGTGGAACAAAGTCCCGCTAGGATCGATAAGTTGGAGGAAATTATTAATAAATTAGGTTCCGCTTTTTCTTTCGCTAAAACTATTGAAAAACTTACTCCTAGCAAGAATTGCAAGTTTATGTATGTCCCTAAAACCAATGGTGCTACTTCTAGTAAGGGAAATGAGGATCTTAAAATGATTAGCGTGCACCCCGATTTCATTGGTATAATTAAGGAATCTATTCACAAAAGTAAAATTCTTGATTTTGTGCCTAGAAGTCTGATGGTGAGAAACACCTATGTTAAATCTATTATAAAAAATGGATGTTTGATTGAGGAGTCGGAAACCAAAGATGACAATACTTGAAATTATGCATTATGCCTAGCTAGGGGCATAAAACAATAGCGCTTGTTGGGAGGCAACCCAATGAATAAAATAATTTTTTTTGTTATTGTGTGTTTTCACAATTATGCTACTGGTATGATTGTGTTTCTGTGTTTTTAATTAGTGTTTGTGCCAAGTAATACCGTTGGGATGATTTGGAAGATAGTATAATTGATGCTGTTTGGAAAACATAAAGTTTTGCGTCCAGTGCCCGAATTTTGTTTCTGTACTGGAGCGTCAAAAAAATCTGGAATTCTTACACAGTATTGGTATATGAATTTCCCACTTTTTCCTCATTTTTCAGAATGTTTGGAGTTACAGAAGTATGGCTTATAAATAGATTGCTACAGACTGTTCTGTTTTTGACAGATTCTGTTTTTGATGCACTACTTGCTTGTTTTATGAATCTATGGATTGTATCGGGGGGTATAAGCCATGGTGAAGTTAGAGTACAGTAGGTATAATGCAAAAATAAAATATGAATGGGTTTGCAACAGTACTTAAAGTAGTGATTTATTTTGTTATACTACACTAGTAGAAAACAGGGCATTAGTCCCGGTTCCTAAGGGCCTTTAGTCCCGGTTCTGCAACCGGGACTAAGCAATCGGGACTAAAGGCCCCCACTTTTAGTCCCGGTTGTGTTACGAACCGGGACTAAAGGAGCTCCACGTGGCCGCTGTGGGGCGCCCAGGCAGGAGGACCTTTAGTCCCGGTTGGTAACACCGATCGGGACTAAAAGGCAGCCACACGTCAGCACCTGCCAAGCGCTGGGGTTTTTTTGGTAAATGAGGGGTTTAGGGTTTTGGAGGGTTTAGGGGTTTCCTATTGTGTTTCCCCCTTTTCGTTTTGTGTTTACCATTAAATTGTTTTACATTTAGGGTTTTCGTTTTTATTTTACGTTTTCCATTCAACTCGACGCTAGCTACTACATATAGCAATGAAGGAACCATTACACAAATCGTCATGAATATAGAGACAACTGACCTCTCTTTCTCCGTGCTTGGTCGAACAACAAGTTTTCGTATATCTATTCGACGCTACTACGTATAGTACACGTTCATGCATATATACAATGTAACATCTCTTACGATCCCTAATATCTAATTACCAACATTCACTACCAATTCTCGATGGTATTCTCCGGTTTTAGCTATGATCTCTTGAAGGAAGAATCCCGCCAATTCCTCTTGAATTGCTCGTATGCGAGCCTTTGGTAGGAGTTCGTTCTGCTTCCGTTCGATCTAATTTAAAGAAGGGGGTCAACATATATATGAATGAAACTCAACACAACTGATGGTAATAAAATAAATTTTTGAATATTGTTTACGTACTTCAAGTTTTTCAAAAAATCTGCCCGTCTCAGCGGTCGTCTGGCGAATGCACTCGCAAATGTAGTATCCACATAAGTTAATCCCGGATCCGTGCCTCGAGCACTTTACGAGAATAAAGTTCAATCAAAATAATAATCAAGCATGATAGTGGTATTGAAACTAGAATCAAAGAGATGCGCGGACCTAGCTAGTACTACTTACACTGAGTTGTTCAAATCGCAACTCCTCTCTCCATTCACCCCTAACCTGCTTGGTGAACTCTTTCCAAACCCTGCCTGGCAAAGAAAATGTATAAAGGAGTTATTAATTACTTGATATCAGGAAATGAACGATAGTTGCCGATATAGTGCGATAATGATTGAAATTACCTCTGGAGAATTTTTTTCAGGTCCGCCCACATCTCAGGGTCTTTACGTAACGAGTCCATGACAAGTACTTTTCCTGCGTCAAACTAAATGACTAGCAGAATAAAGTGGAACCTGCGCACGCATAGCTCATCAATTACACTTAACATCGAGTAAGCGAAACAGAATGATGTGTACAAGACAGTATAACACTCACTGGAAGTTGTAAGGAAATAGTATTTCCCTTTTGGTTTGTTGTTTAATTAACGCCCTTAGCAAGTTCTTCTCTGTATCCTTGGCATTCCATTTTACCGTAAATTCATAAATAGTATTTGGGTTAATGAACCCAATGTTATAGATTTGTCCTCTTTTGCATTCGAGGATCTTCTTTCTGCATAATATATATAGTGAGGATAATTATACATGCAATGAACGAGCAGAGCTAGAGACTTAATTACAGAAATGATACTTACAAACAATAGCAACTGACGATAGATTTGTCGATGGCGTCTTGATTGTATAACTTAAATAATTCTTCAAATTCAATGAACATCTCCTCCTCTCCATTGAAGTAATCCTCATCTTTAATTCCCGCAATGACATATTTGCTCCCTTGCTTTGAGGCTTCCAAGTACCAGTCATGCAATCTTCGCATCATCGTTGGTAGATGGGGGAGCTCCTCAGGTCTGACGAGAGGCTTCCCGTGCTCGAATTTAAAGGCTAACTCAGCCATTTTGAACTGTACCTCATTGCTTAAGTAATCACCAAGAATGAAACCAGGTTCAGCGGCCGCTACCCCCGGATCATTAGCGATATCGGTAAACACCTTGAGCGGGGGGCACGATTGGTTTTTCTGTTCACCGAGCTAGGGAATTGTTTTCCCCCTTGCACTACTGCTACTTCCCGACTGCTGCTGTGGATCTCTATATGACTTTACAATAGAGCGGTCATAGTTTGATAGCAGCGGAGGTGGCGGTGGTTTTGTAAGGTTTTCCAGCAAGCGCCTCGCTTTTACTGGATCTATTTTCTCCGTTGGATCTGGACGGGTCGGTGCAAGCTGGCGTTTCACGTCGGCAGCCACGATCTCCTTGGTTTCCTCCTCAGTCATGTCGTATGGTAACTTGGCAAGAGCCTTCTTGACGCTACCTTCTCTGGATTTCTTCATTGTTGTACTACTAGCCGCCGGAGCGGCCGCGGATCTCTTCCGCCGGTGCTGAGGCGGCGGAGGAGGCGGAGTCAGCTGACGCGGCGGATTCTGCTGAGGGGCCTCCTCCGGCGGAGTCCACTGACGCGGCGGAGACAGGTGAGGCGACGGAGTGTGCTGACGCGGCGGAGACGGCTGAGGCAGCGGAGATAGAGCTGGACTGTGAGGAGTCTGCTGAGGGGCCTCCTCCGGCTGAGTCTGCTGACGCGGCGTCCAGTATGGAAGCACGATGTGTTCCTTTCTCCATAGAATGGTAGTCCTTATGGCATCTCCCAGATGAGTCTCCCCTTCACCTGTAGGGTACTCAAGCTACTGCTGCTCAAATCCGTTGGTAACTTCATCCATCCCGACAACAGCATAGCCATCTGGAATCGGAGAGGAATGGTAAGCTCCATCAGGTACACGAGGTAAGGCATAGCCGACCGCCACCTTCAAGGTTATGTTCATGCAATTCGCATGTAGATCACAATGTTCCCTCTCTGTGATATCATCCACAGGGTAGGTAGGAGCCGTGATATCAGGCCGAACGAGCTCCATGGAAGCCACGCTGCTTTTCCGCTGAGACGGTGGGGTAGCTTTGTGGGCAGTATTGAATGAAGGATCTTCGTGCCACTGAGATGATGGGCCGGTAGCTCGCTGGCTGGTAAGTGCCTCTATTTGCTTCTGCTACAACGCTACAATTTCTTCTACCTTCTGCAGCCGGTCTGCATCCTGTTTCTTCTTTCTCCCTCGGCTTCTGTAAGTGTCACTGCTGTCAGGAAACCCAACCTTCCACGGAACGGAGCCTGATGTGCCTCGTGTTCGTCCAGGGTGTTCAGGATTCCCGAGGGCGCGTGTCAGCTCGTCCTTCTCTCTGTCGGGATGGAACTTCCCCTCCTGCACGTCCTTCATTGCAGCTTGAATGGTTTTGACGGGTTTTGCAAGTTGAGCTTTCGTATAAACACACTTCCCTATTTCTAGGTTCAAAGTTCCCCCATGCCCGAAGAACCAAGTCCTTGCCCGTTCGGTACAGTCCAATGTCTCTGGATGGATCCCTTTATCAAGCAGGTCGTTCTCAACTTTCTCCCACTTAGGCCGGGCAGCCTTGTAGCCACCTGACCCCGTAACGTGGTGATATTCCTTCTTTGCAGCATTTTGCTTATTTATATTTGACCTTTTCTTACCTGCCTCTGATGTCTTGTACTCCACAAATGCGGGCCAGTGATCTTTTAACTTCTCATCTGCTCCGGTGAATGTTGGAGTCTTCCCTTTCTGGACATACTTTTCGTGCAATCTTTTCTTCCCGTTGTTGAATTGTTGGGCCATCTTCTTAAGAGCCCACGCCTTGACTTTTTGCTCCACCTCTAGCGGTAGGGTGAAATTTGTCATGAGCGTATTCCAAAGCTCATCTTTCGATCTATCGTCGACATAAGAAACTCCATCCGCCTTTCGCTTATTCCATTCTTGAATGCTGATCGGGATGCTGTCCCTAACAACAACTCCGCACTGACTTATAAATCGGTCTGCGGTCCGCTTGGGAGCAGTCGGTTTGCCATCTGCAGCGAGTTCTTCGATCGTGAAATTCTCGCCCAACCTTTTCTTCGGGCCTCGTCTCTTTATATAAGTTTGGCTCGATCCGGAGGGCTAAAAGAAGAAAGAAGTGTTAATATAAGTACATACAAATCAATTAATGCATCTAGTCAGCAGAGGCTTAATTAATATACCTCGCCGGACTTTGCAACAGTTAAGGCTCCAACACCGCCGGAGCCATCATCTTCTCCCTCCATTCGGTCACCGGAGCCGTCATCTTCTCTTCCCTCACCATCGGAGTCGTCATTGAGAAACTGTGAGGTGATATCATCATCTCCGTCGAGGATTATTTCCCCCAACATCTCTTCTTATTCTAAGTCTCTGTCGTGTTCCGTAGTTTCTGCAAAGACTTGCAAGTTATTTCAATGCTATAAACAAATTATTAAAACAAAATCACATTTCCATGTCTATTTGCATCTTGATTAAAAAAATCACATTATTAAAACAAATTCACATAATATCACTAATACATCTCGAATAATCCAGTTAATGCAATAATATTATCATATAATATCACTAATACATCTCGAATAATCCAGTTAATGCAACAATAATATCACAAAACATCTCGCGCAATCAAACTGGACGTCGAGTCCCGGTTCCTGAGCCGCGGGCTGTGAACACCCAAAGAGAAGGAACCATCACAGGACCATAGCTCGGGTGAGATCCCTGAAGAAACTGCCAGGTATTGGAGAAGCTGTCGTCCAACGCAACCATGTAGCGACGGACGTGCTCGTCCTCCTCCCTGACACGGCGACGTACCACCCTCTCGGGGGCCGGCTCCCTCTGCACCGATAGAGCCCATGCGACCGCCACCAAAGTGTTGGAAATATGCCCTAGAGGCAATAATAAATTGGTTATTATTATATTTCCTTGTTCATGATAATCGTTTATTATCCATGCTATAATTGTATTGATTGGAAACTCAAATACATGTGTGGGTACATAGACAACACTGTGTCCCTAGTAAGCCTCTAGTTGACTAGCTCGTTGATCAAAGATGGTTAAGGTTTCCTAGCCATTGACATGAGATGTCATTTGATAACGGGATCACATCATTAGGAGAATGATGTGATGGACAAGACCCAAACTGTAAACGTAGCATTTGATCGTGTCAGTTTATTGCTATTGTTTTCTGCATGTCAAGTATCTGTTCCTTTGACCATGAGATCATGCAACTCACTAACACCGGAGGAATACCTTGTGTGTATCAAACGTCGCAACGTAACTGGGTGACTATAAAGGTGCTCTACAGGTATCTCCGAGGGTGTCTGTTGGGTTGGCATGGATCAAGACTGGGATTTGTTACTCCGTGTGACGGAGAGGTATCTCAGGGCCCACTCGGTAATACAACATCACATTAAGCCTTGCAAGCAATGTGACTAAAGTGTTAGCCACGAGATCTTGTATTACGGAACGAGTAAAGAGACTTGCCGGTAACGAGATTGAACTAGGTATAGTGATACCGACGATCGAATCTCGGGCAAGTAACATACCGAAGAACAAAGGGAACAGCATACGGGATTAACTGAATCCTTGACATAGAGGTTCGACCGATAAAGATCTTCGTAGAATATGTAGGAGCCAATATGGGGATCCAGGTCCCGCTATTGGTTATTGGCCGTAGAGGTGTCTCGGTCATGTCTACATAGTTCTCGAACCCGCAGGGTCTACACACTTAACGTTTGGTGACGATTAGTATAATTGAGTTATTATGTTGGTGACCGAAAGTTGTTCGGAGTCCCGGATAAGATCCCGGACATGACGAGGATCTCCGGAAGAGTCCGGAGGTAAAGATTGATATATGTGATAATAGTGTTTCGATCTCCGGAAGAGTTCCGAAGTTCACCGGAAGGGGTTCCGGATGTTTACCGAAGTGTTCGGGTGCAGCAACACTTTATATGAGCCAAAGGGATAAAGCCCACAAGGTATTGGAAAGTGCAAAAGTAGTTTTGCTGCCGCGTAAGCGGTACTACCGCTTGGTGAAGCGGTACTACCGCCGGAGCGGTACTACCGCTTGTGTGAAGCGGTACTACCGCCCAAGCGGTACTACCGCTTGTGTGAAGCGGTACTACCGCTTGTGCGCGGCTGTGCACGATTCGGCAGGGTCCGAATTGGACTCTTTTCCTGCGGGCCAAACCGACCTTGTGCGGGCAAAACCGACCCAGAGGAGGCTTTTACTCCAAGTTTAGACCCCAAGGCTCAACATATAAATGGAGGGGCAGGGCTAGCACACGGGACACATCAGGATTTCCCAAGCCGTGTGCCGGCAACCCTAGCCCTCTAGTTCCTCCGTCATAATCTCCGTAGTGCTTGGCGAAGCCCTGCAGAGATTGTTCCTCACCACCATCACCACGCCGTCGTGCTGCTGGAACTCAACCACTACTTCACCATCGCTCGCTGGATCGAGGAGGTGAAGGCGTCATCAAGCCGTACGTGTGTTGAACGCGGAGGTGCCGTCCGTTCGGCACTAGATCGGAAGGATCGTGATTGGATCGCGGGACGCTCGGCGATTTGGATCGCGAAGACGTTCGACTACATCAACCGCGTTTATTAACGCTTCCGCTTAGCGATCTACAAGGGTATGTAGATTCACTCTCCCTCTCGTAGATGCTCATCACCATGGATAGATCTTGCGTGTGCGTAGGAAAATTTTTGTTTCCCATGCAACGTTCCCCAACAGTGGCATCATGAGCTAGGTCTATGCGTAGATGAGATCTCGAGTAGAACACAAACGAGTTGTGGGCGTGGGTGTATACATATTGCTTGCCGTTACTAGTTGATACTTGATTCAGCGGCATTGTGAGATGAAGCGGCCCGGACCGACATTACGCGTACGCTTACGCGAGACTGGTTTTACCGCTGCGTGCACTTGTTGCATAAAGGTGACTGGCGGGTGTCTGTCTCTCTCACTTTAGTTGAATCGGTTCAATGAAGAGGGTTCTTTTAGAAGATCAAAAAGCAATCACTACACCACGTTGTGGTTTTGCGTAGGTAAGAACGGTTCTTGCAAACCCGTAGCAGCCACGTAAAATTTGCAACAACAATTAGAGGACGTCTAACTTGTTTTTGCAGGGTATGTTGTGATGTGATATGGCCAATTACATGATGAGATATATGTGATGTATGAGATGATCATGTATTGTATAGAATATCACGACTTGCATGTCGATGAGTACGGCAACTGGCAGGAGCCATAGAGTTGTCTTTAATTATTGTATGACCTGCGTGTCAATCATTAAGCGCTATGTAATGCTTTACTTTATCGCTAAATGTTAGCTATAGTCGTGGAAGCAACAGTCGGCGCGACAACCTCATGGCGACACGTTGATGGAGATCAAGATGATGGAGATCATGGTGTCATGCCGGTGACGATGGAGATCATGCCGGTGCTTTGGAGATGGAGATCAAAAGCACAAGTTCATGGCCATATCATGTCACTTATGATTTGCATGTGATGTTAATCCTTTTATGCATCTTATTTTGCTTAGGACGACGGTAGCATTATAAGGTGATCCCTCACTTAAATTTCAAGATAAATTGTGTTCTCCCCAAGTGTGCACCGTTGCGAAAGTTCGTCGTTTCGAGACACGCCGTGATGATCGGGTGTGATAGACTCTACGTTCGCATACAACGGGTGTAAGCCATGTTACACGTGCGGAACACTCGGGTTAAACTTGACGAGCCTAGCATGTACAGACATGGCCTCGGAACACAAGAGACCGAAAGGTCGAACATGAGTCATATAGTAGATATGATCAACATGAAGATGTTCACCATTGAAACCACCTCAACTCACGTGATGATCGGACTTGAGTTGGTGGATTTGGATCATGTTACACTCGAATGACCGGAGGGATGTCAATTTGAGTGGGAGTTTTTAAGTAATATGATTAACTAAACTCATTATCTAGAACAATAGTCTAAGTTGTCTTTGCAATATTTATGTTGTAGATCATGGCTCGCGCAGTAGCACCCCTGAATTTTAATGCGTTCCTAGAGAAAGCTAAGTTGAAAGATGATGGAAGTAACTTTGTGGACTGGGCCCGTAATCTAAGGATTATCCTTACGGCTTCCCAGAAGGCTTATGTCCTTGATGCACCGCTTGGTGATCCACCCGCTCCAGTTGAGTCTCTAGACGTTGTGAACGCCTGGCAGGCTCGTTCTGATGATTACTCAATAGTTCAATGTGCAATGTTGTATGGCTTAGAACCGGGACTTCAAAGACGTTTTGAACGTCATGGAGCATATGAGATGTTCCAGGAGTTGAAGTTTATCTTTCAGAAGAATGCCCGGATCGAGAGATATGAGATCTCCGATAAGTTCTATGCTTGCAAGATGGAGGAGAACGGGTCTATCAGTGATCACGTGCTCAGAATGTCTGGGTACTCCACCCGTCTGGCTGAGTTAGGGATGCCCCTTCCGCCAGAGGCTATCACTGACAGAGTTCTTCAATCATTGCCGCCTAGCTACAAGAGCTTCGTGTTGAACTATAACATGCACGGGATGAACAAGTCAGTCGCCGAGCTGTTTGCGATGCTGAAAGTCGCTGAGTCTGAAATTCAGAAGGAGCATCAAGTGTTGATGGTCAATAAAACCACTAGTTTCAAGAAAAATGGCAAGGGTAAGAAGGGTAACTCTAAGAAGAGTGGCAAAGCAGTTGCTCCTCTCGTGAAGAAACCCAAGGCTGGACCCAAACCAGAAACTGAGTGTTTTCATTGCAAGGGAACTGGACACTGGAAGCGGAACTGCCCCAAGTATTTGGCTGACAAGAAGGCGGCCAACAACAAACAAGGTATATATGATATACATGTTATTGATGTGTACCTTACCAACTCTCGTTGTAGTGCCTGGGTATTTGATACCGGTGCGGTTGCTCATATTTGCAACTCAAAACAGGAACTGCGGAATAGACGGAGGCTGGCAAAGGACGAAGTGACGATGCGCGTGGGAAATAGTTCCAAGGTTGATGTGATCGCCGTCGGCACGCTCGCTCTTCGATTACCGTCGGGATTAGTGATGAACCTAAATAAGTGTTATTTGGTGCCTGCGTTAAGCATGAACATTATATCTGGATCTTGTTTATTGCGAGACGGTTACTCATTTAAATCAGAGAATAATGGTTGTTCTATTTATATGAGTAATATCTTTTATGGTCATGCACCCAATGTGAGGGGTTTATTCTTGTTGAATCTCGATAGTAATGATACACATGTTCATAACATTGATGCCAAAAGATGTAGAATTGATAATGATAATACCACTTTCTTGTGGCACTGCCGTTTAGGTCATATTGGCGTAAAACGCATGAGGAAGCTCCATGCTGATGGACTTTTGGAGTCACTTGATTTTGAATCACTTGACACATGTGAGCCATGCCGCATGGGCAAGATGACTAAAACGCCGTTCTCTGGAACAATGGAACGGGCAAGTGACTTATTGGAAATCATACATACTGATGTGTGCGGTCCGATGAGTATTGAGGCGCGCGGTGGTTATCGTTACTTTCTCACCTTCACTGATGACTTAAGTAGATATGGGTATATTTACTTAATGAAACACAAGTCTGAAACATTTGAAAAGTTCAAACAATTTCAGAGTGAAGTTGAGAATCATCGTAACAAGAAGATTAAATTCCTACGATCTGATCGAGGAGGAGAATATCTGAGTTATGAGTTTGGCAGTCACTTAAGACAGTGTGGAATTGTTTCACAATTAACACCGCCTGGAACACCACAGCGTAATGGTGTGTCCGAACGTCGTAATCGAACCTTATTGGATATGGTGCGATCTATGATGTCTCTTGCCAATTTGCCACTATCGTTTTGGGGTTATGCATTAGAGACAGCTGCATTCACTTTAAATAGGGCACCATCGAAATCCGTTGAGACGACGCCATATGAACTTTGGTTTGGCAAGAAGCCAAAGCTGTCGTTTCTTAAAGTTTGGGGATGTGATGCTTATGTCAAAAAGCTTCAGCCTGAAAAGCTGGAACCCAAAGCGGAGAAATGCGTCTTCATAGGATACCCAAAAGAGACAGTTGGGTATACCTTCTACCTCAGATCCGAAGACAAAGTGTTTGTCGCTAAAAACGGAACATTTCTTGAGAAAGAGTTTCTCTCGAAAGAATTGAGTGGGAGGAAGATAGAACTTGATGAGGTTGTTGAACCTTTACTTCAACCTGAGAGTAGCGCAGCACAGAAAGTTGTTTCTGTGGAGCCTACATTAGCTGAAGAGGAAGTTAATGATGATGATCATGAAGCTTTGGATCAAGTTGCTATCGAACCTCGTAGGTCGACAAGGACGCGTACTGCTCCTGAGTGGTACGGCAACCCTGTCTTAGAGGTCATGTTGTTAGACAACGATGAACCTACGAGCTATGGAGAAGCGATGATGGGCCCGGATTCCGAGAAGTGGTTAGAGGCCATGAAATCCGAGATGGGATCCATGTATGAAAACAAAGTATGGACTTTGGAAGTATTACCTGAAGGGCGTAAGGCCATTCAGAACAAATGGATCTTTAAGAGGAAGACGGACGCGGACGGTAATGTCACCGTCTATAAAGCTCGACTTGTGGCAAAGGGTTTTTCACAAGTTCAAGGAGTTGACTACGATGAGACCTTCTCACCCGTAGCGATGCTTAAGTCCGTCAGAATCATGTTAGCAATAGCTGCCTTTTTCGATTATGAAATTTGGCAGATGGATGTCAAAACAGCGTTCCTTAACGGTTTCCTTAAGGAAGAGTTGTATATGATGCAACCAGAAGGTTTTGTCGATCCAGAGAATGCTGACAAAGTTTGCAAACTCCAGCGATCCATTTATGGACTGGTGCAAGCATCTCGGAGTTGGAATCTTCGTTTTGATGAGGTGATCAAAGCGTTCGAGTTTATACAAGTTTACGGAGAAGCTTGTATTTACAAGAAAGTGAGTGGGAGCTCTATAGCGTTTCTAATATTATATGTGGATGACATATTGCTGATTGGAAACAATATAGAAATGCTGGAAAGCGTAAAGGAATATTTGAACAAGGGTTTTTCAATGAAGGACCTAGGAGAAGCTGCTTTCATATTAAGCATAAAGATCTATAGAGATAGATCAAGACGCTTAATAGGACTTTCACAAAGCACATACCTTGATAAGATTTTGAAGAAGTTCAAAATGGATCAGTCCAAGAAGGGGTTCTTGCCTGTTTTACAAGGTGTGAAGTTGAGTAAGACTCAATGCCCAGTGACTGCAGAAGATAGAGAAAAGATGAGTGTCATCCCCTATGCTTCAGCCATAGGCTCTATCATGTATGCAATGCTGTGCACAAGACCCGATGTCAGCCTTGCCATAAGTATGGTCGGAAGGTTTCAAAGTGATCCAGGAATGGAACACTGGACGGCGGTCAAGAATATCCTGAAGTACCTGAAAAGGACTAAGGATATGTTTCTCGTTTATGGAGGTGATCAAGAGCTCGTCGTAAAGGGTTACGTCGATGCAAGCTTTGACACTGATCCGGATGACTCTAAGTCTCAAACCGGATACGTGTTTATTCTTAATGGGGGTACGGTTAGCTGGTGCAGTTCCAAGCAAAGCGTGGTAGCTGATTCTACATGCAAAGCGGAGTACATCGCAGCCTCGGAGGCGGCGAAGGAAGGTGTCTGGATGAAGGAGTTCATGACAGATCTTGGAGTAGTGCCTAGTGCACTTAACCCAATGACTCTGTTTTGTGATAATACTGGTGCCATTGCTCTAGCCAAGGAACCAAGATTTCACAAGAGGACCAGACACATAAAGCGACGTTTCAATTCCATCCGCGATTACATCAAGGAGGACGACATAAATATTTGCAAAGTACACACGGATCTAAATGTTGCAGATCCGTTGACTAAACCTCTTCCAAGGGCTAAACATGAACAACACCAGAACTGCATGGGTGTTCGATTCATTACAATGTAAATCACATAGTGATGTGAACTAGATTATTGACTCTAGTGCAAGTGGGAGACTGTTGGAAATATGCCCTAGAGGCAATAATAAATTGGTTATTATTATATTTCCTTGTTCATGATAATCGTTTATTATCCATGCTATAATTGTATTGATTGGAAACTCAAATACATGTGTGGGTACATAGACAACACTGTGTCCCTAGTAAGCCTCTAGTTGACTAGCTCGTTGATCAAAGATGGTTAAGGTTTCCTAGCCATTGACATGAGATGTCATTTGATAACGGGATCACATCATTAGGAGAATGATGTGATGGACAAGACCCAAACTGTAAACGTAGCATTTGATCGTGTCAGTTTATTGCTATTGTTTTCTGCATGTCAAGTATCTGTTCCTTTGACCATGAGATCATGCAACTCACTAACACCGGAGGAATACCTTGTGTGTATCAAACGTCGCAACGTAACTGGGTGACTATAAAGGTGCTCTACAGGTATCTCCGAGGGTGTCTGTTGGGTTGGCATGGATCAAGACTGGGATTTGTTACTCCGTGTGACGGAGAGGTATCTCAGGGCCCACTCGGTAATACAACATCACATTAAGCCTTGCAAGCAATGTGACTAAAGTGTTAGCCACGAGATCTTGTATTACGGAACGAGTAAAGAGACTTGCCGGTAACGAGATTGAACTAGGTATAGTGATACCGACGATCGAATCTCGGGCAAGTAACATACCGAAGAACAAAGGGAACAGCATACGGGATTAACTGAATCCTTGACATAGAGGTTCGACCGATAAAGATCTTCGTAGAATATGTAGGAGCCAATATGGGCATCCAGGTCCCGCTATTGGTTATTGGCCGTAGAGGTGTCTCGGTCATGTCTACATAGTTCTCGAACCCGCAGGGTCTACACACTTAACGTTTGGTGACGATTAGTATAATTGAGTTATTATGTTGGTGACCGAAAGTTGTTCGGAGTCCCGGATAAGATCCCGGACATGACGAGGATCTCCGGAAGAGTCCGGAGGTAAAGATTGATATATGTGATAATAGTGTTTCGATCTCCGGAAGAGTTCCGAAGTTCACCGGAAGGGGTTCCGGATGTTTACCGAAGTGTTCGGGTGCAGCAACACTTTATATGAGCCAAAGGGATAAAGCCCACAAGGTATTGGAAAGTGCAAAAGTAGTTTTGCTGCCGCGTAAGCGGTACTACCGCTTGGTGAAGCGGTACTACCGCCGGAGCGGTACTACCGCTTGTGTGAAGCGGTACTACCGCCCAAGCGGTACTACCGCTTGTGTGAAGCGGTACTACCGCTTGTGCGCGGCTGTGCACGATTCGGCAGGGTCCGAATTGGACTCTTTTCCTGCGGGCCAAACCGACCTTGTGCGGGCAAAACCGACCCGGAGGAGGCTTTTACTCCAAGTTTAGACCCCAAGGCTCAACATATAAATGGAGGGGCAGGGCTAGCACACGGGACACATCAGGATTTCCCAAGCCGTGTGCCGGCAACCCTAGCCCTCTAGTTCCTCCGTCATAATCTCCGTAGTGCTTGGCGAAGCCCTGCAGAGATTGTTCCTCACCACCATCACCACGCCGTCGTGCTGCTGGAACTCAACCACTACTTCACCATCGCTCGCTGGATCGAGGAGGTGAAGGCGTCATCAAGCCGTACGTGTGTTGAACGCGGAGGTGCCGTCCGTTCGGCACTAGATCGGAAGGATCGTGATTGGATCGCGGGACGCTCGGCGATTTGGATCGCGAAGACGTTCGACTACATCAACCGCGTTTATTAACGCTTCCGCTTAGCGATCTACAAGGGTATGTAGATTCACTCTCCCTCTCGTAGATGCTCATCACCATGGATAGATCTTGCGTGTGCGTAGGAAAATTTTTGTTTCCCATGCAACGTTCCCCAACACAAAGAAGCTCCGGTCGACGATGAGACCCCAATTCCTCACCAAGCTGTGCTCCCCGGAAGGTAGCACCTCCCAGTGCTAGCCCGGCGTAGCCCAGTCCCGGACATGGCGCCTCTCAAACTGGTTGTCGCCGCCGAGTCGACGACGAGGATGCGGGCCGGGCATCGTCGCCGAGAACAAATTCCTATGAAAACAAATCAGGTCTATTTCTCGTTCATTGTGAGACGTTGCTCTGGCTCGCCTTTATTTCATTGTTTGCATCAGATTTCTTTAATTTTTCTTTTTTTCTCTCACCAGATGTCTATATTTTTTATACACCTATCAAATACACGATTCACATTTTTTATAATATATGTTTTAATACCGTAGAGGAGGCTGATAGTCGAGCTCACCCCTAGATGACCGTAGAGGAGGTAGTGGATGGCAACGGCAACATGACCGACGGTGCTCCTAGAGGTGAATAGATCGATCCCTGCACATCAAAAGCACCAGCACAACCAACATAAGCATTCATGGAAAATTTAAACAGAAACAAAGATGAACAAGTATAAAGAAAGGATGCATCAATCTTCTTCATATAATTGGTTTACCTGTAGATCTTAAGGACAAGCATTTGAACAAAGGAAACACTCGTAAAAACAAAGATATACAGAATCTACATTTTAGTTTTAATATGTTATAGAGTGCAAAATTATCAACAAGACAGAATTTCTAACACTCCTCAAAATTATCAACAGAACAGAATTTCTAACACCTCAAAATTATCAGCAAAAATGAGCATATACTATTTTTTAACACTCTAGATCCATCCAAATGAGCTGACTAATTTCTAACTAATTTCTAACAAAAATTGAACAATACATCCATCCATCCATCCCATCCATCCATGAATCCATCCAACAAAAAATGAGCTGACTAATTTCTATCGATCAATACAACAGAATATCCATGCATACATCCATCGATCAATACATCCATCCATGAATCCATCCATGAATCCAACCAACAGAATATCCATGCATACATCCATCGATCAATACATCCATCCATCCATCCATTTGGGGAAGAGGGGGAGGAGGGGGAAAGGGTGCTCACCGTGAGGGCAGATAGGGCAGAGGGGGCGGCGGTGCGGGCTCGGGCGGCGCGTGGAGGAGTTCTCCTGGCGGCGGCGGTCGGACAGCCTGACGCGGGCTCGGGCGGCGCGTGGATAAGCACCGGCGCGGGCTCGGGCAGCGCGTGGAGGAGTTCTCCTGGCAGCGGCGGTCGGGCAGCCTGACGGCATCGCAAGAGTGCGCGAGTTCTCCTGGCGGCGGCGGTGAAAATGGAGGAAGATTGGGGGAGGGAGTATTTAACCGCGAGGCCTCTAGTCCCAGTTGGAGCTACCAACCGGGACGAAAGGGTGTTTAGTCCCGGTTGGTGGCTTCAACCGGGACTAACAGTAGGCTTTTAGTCCCGGTTGGGGCCACCAACCGGGACTCAATCTATTTTTGGCCGCAACCGAAAGGGCGCGAAAGGCTAGGCCTTTAGTCCCGGTTTGAGCCACCAACCGGGACTAAATCTGTTTTTCCTATTTTTGGTTTTAGACCTTTTTAGGATATGTTAGTTTTAGTTTTCTTTTAAACAGATTCAAAAACAGTAGCATACATGCCTAGTTTTGATTTAATTCTTTTTGCTATTAAAATTTTTAACAAAAAATACTTTATGAAAATTTTAGTTGCATAAATTTTATATAATTTTAAGTTAATATTATTGAGATCATAACTAGAGTTTTATAAAAGATTTTTAGTTGATTCTTTTTGCTATTGAAGAATATTATAGTTTTGTTTTAGTTGATCATAACTAGAATTTTATATAACTTTATTTGATGATATAGATTTTCATCAGATAGTGACAAATAGTTCTATCAAGTTATTTTTCATAGGTACCATTGCCACAACATTTCGCACTGAAGGGCCAGCATCAGGTTTGTCAATATGTTTTTGAAAATATGACACAAGGTGATCAATGCTGTAAAAATCTTTCTTCCGGAATCTAAAGCCCTTTGAGTATAACCCAACATACTCATGATGTCGGTTTGTACTCCTGATGTACTCATGGTGAGGGTGTGTATGGCCTATGCCTGTCAACCTCAAGCGACTTATCTGGAATGCTCAGAAGCATTCATATTTTGTTTGGACATAATTGCATTGATTAACTCCTCTGTATAATCAAAATACTAAAAGTATAGGAATAATTGAAATTTCATAACTTAATAAATAATTATTCTAAAATCATGTTTCAAATGCCAAAATGCCCTAGCTAGCTCTTACAAAGATTCCCTCCGGTTTGTCCGAAGTGGCACTTTCCAGTTAAAACTTTTCTTCGTGTGTGTCCCTTGCTTATTGCGCCGTAACCATGGATAATCTTCATCATTTAACAGGATGCTTGGGTCAGTCTTCACTGTGAAGGGTGGAATTTCATGAAACTTTTCATAATCTTCTGACATGTCTGTCTTGTCCTCCACTCCCACGATGTTTCTTTTCCCTGCAAGAACTATGTGGCGCTTTGGCTCATCGTATGATGTATTCGCTTCCTTATCTTTTCTTTTCTCGGTTTGGTAGACATGTCCTTCACATAGAAAACCAGCGCCACATCATTGCCTAGGACGAATGGTTCGTCTGTGTACCCAAGATTGTTGTGATCCACTGTTGTCATTCCGTACTGCGGGTATACCTGTACCCCGCCTCCTGTCAGATTGACCCATTTGACCCGAAACAAAGGGACCTTAAAATCACGTCCATAGTCAAGTTCCTATATCTCCTCTATGTAACCATAATATGTGTCCTTGGCCCTATTGGTGTTTGCTGCATCAAATCGGACACCACTGTTTTGGTTGGTGTTCTTTTTATCTTGGGCGATCGTGTAAAATGTATTCCCATTTATCTCGTACCCTTGAAAAGTCAATACAGTCGAAGATGGTGTCCTGGCCAACAAGTACAGCTCATCTCCAACAGTGTTGTTACTCATGAGATGTGTTTGCAACCAACCGCCGAAAGTCGACATGTGTGCACATGTAATCTAGTCATCAGACTGCCCCGAGTGTTGGGAGCGTGCAATTTCTTGTGTTCATTGATATACAGGGCCACCAAGGTAGAATTTTGTAGAACTGTGTAGTGTGCTTGCGCCCAAGAATGCCCGTCCCTACATATTATTGCTTTTGGTGCTAGCGTGCCTTTTCCACTTAGTCTCCCCTCATGCCGCGATTGAGGAACACCAATCGGCTTAAGGTCAGGAATAAAGTCAACACAAAACTCAATAACCTCCTCTGTTTCGTGGCCCTTGGAGATGCTTCCTTCTGGCCTGGCACGGTTATGAACATATTTCTTTAAGACTCCCATGAACCTCTCAAAGGGGAACATATTGTGTAGAAATACAGGACCCAGAATGGCAATCTCGTCGACTAGGTGAACTAGGACATGCATCATAATATTGAAGAAGGATGGTGGGAACAACAACTCGAAACTGACAAGACATTGGACCAAATCATTCTGTAACCTTGGTATGATTTCTGGATCGATTACCTTCTGAGAAATTGCATTGAGGAATGCACATAGCTTCACAATGGCTAATCGAACATTTTCTGGTAGAAGCTCCCTCAATGCAACCGGAAGCAATTGCGTCATAATCATGTGGCAGTCATGAGACTTTAGGTTCTGCAATTTTTTTCTCTGCCATATTTATTATTCCATTTATATTCGACGAGAAGCCAGACGGGACCTTGATACTGAGCAGGCATTCAAAAAAGATTTCCTTCTCTGCTTTGGTAAGAGCTTAGCTGGTAGGACCTTGATACTGCTTTGGAGGCATGCCATCTTTTTCGTTCATACGTTGCTGGTCCTCCCGTGCCTCCGGTGTATCTTTTGTCTTCCCATACACGCCCAAAAATCCTAGCAGGTTCACGCAAAGATTCTTCGTCATGTGCATCACGTCGATTGCAGAGCGGACCTCTAGGACTTTCCAATAGGGTAGCTCCCAAAATATAGATTTCTTCTTCCACATGGGTGCGTGTCCGTCAGCGTCATTCGGAATAGATTGTCCACCAGGACCCTTTCCAAAGATTGCTTTTAAATCCTTGACCATATCAAATATATCATCACCAGTACGGGGGACAGGCTTCTTCCGGTGATCTGCCTCACCTTTGAAATGCTTGCCTTTCTTTCTTAAGGCAAGCTTGGTCGGAAGAAATCGACGATGTCCCAGGTACACATTCTTCTTACATTTGTCCAAATATATACTTTCAGTCTCATCTAAACAGTGCGTGCATGCATTGTATCCCTTGTTTGTCTGTCCTGAAAGGTTACTAAGAGTAGGCCAATCATTGATGGTTACAAACAGCAACGCTCGTAGGTCAAATTCCTGCTGTTTGTGCTCATCCCACACACGTACACCTTTGATATCCCACAGCTGTAAAAGTTCTTCAACTAATGGCCTTAGGTACACATCAATGTCATTGCCATGTTGCTTAGGGCCTTGGATGAGCACTGGCATCATAATGAACTTCCGCTTCATGCACAACCAAGGAGGAAGGTTATAGATACATAGAGTCACAGGCCTGGTGCTATGATTGCTGCTCTGCTCCCCAAAAGGATTAATGCCATCTGCACTTATACCAAACCATAAGTTTCTTGCGTCATCTGCAAACTCCGGCCACTTTCTCTCGATTTTTCTCCACTGCGACCCATCAGCGGGTACTCTCAACATCTCGTCTTTCTTACGGTCTTCTTTGTGCCATCACAACAACTTGGCATGCTCTTTGTTTCTGAACAGACGTTTCAACCGTGGTATTATAGGATCATACCACATCACCTTGGCAGGAACCCTATTCCTGGGGCGCACGCCCTTAACATCACCAGGGTCATCTCGTCTGATCTTATACCGCAATGCACCGCATACCGGGCATGCATTCAAATTCTCGTACTCCTCACCGCAATAGAGGATGCAGTCATTAGGGCCTGCATGTATCTTCTGCACCTCTAATCCTAGAGGGCAGAGAACCTTCTTTGCTTCGTACGTACTATCAGGCAATTCGTTATCGTTTGGAAGCTTCTTCTTCATTATTTTTCATAACTTCTCAAATCCCTTGTCAGATAAACCATTCTCTGCCTTCCATAGCAGCAATTCCAGTGTGGTACCGAGCTTTGTGTTGCCATCTTCGCAATTTGGGTACAACCGTTTTTTGTGATCCTCTAACATGCGATCGAACTTCAACTTCTCCTTTTCACTTTCGCGTTCTCTCTGTGCATCAACAATGACCTGGCGAAGATCATCAGCGGGCACATCTGGTGCCTCTTGATCTTCAGCTTCCCCCATTGCAGTATCACCATATTCAGGGAACATAGGATAGTTGTCATCATCCTCTTCTTCTTCATTGTCTTCCATCATAACCCCTCTTTCTCCGTGCTTGGTCCAACAATTATAGTGGGGCATGAAACCCTTCTTAAGCAGGTGGAAGTGAATGGTTTTTGAGGAAGAGTAATCCTTCGTATTCTCACAGACAACACATGGACAATACATAAAACCATTCTGACTGTTTGCCTCACCAACATCGATAAAATTATGCAGGCCCGTAATGTACTCGGAAGTCCGTCAGTCACCATACATCCATTGCCAGTTCATCTGCATTATATAATTAAGTATATCAAAAACCATTACAGAACGTCATGAATAGAGAAATGACCAAATTAATACAAGTTCATCATCACATTAAAACCAAAGTACAGTACTGATCAAATGTTATTACAGCAAAAATAAATACATAAAGTTCATACATAGGTCTCATAAAACAATATACAACTATGTAAAACATTTAAATGCAACAACAAATGCGATCAAAATCGCAACTAAGGTAACAATTGATCCAACAGCATAATGATACCAAGCCACTTTATCAATGGCATATTTTCTAATATTTCTAATCTTCAAGTGCATTGCAACCATCTGGATCTTGTGTAGATCGACGACATCGGCAACATGCAACTCCAATTTCATCTTCTCTTCTTCAATTCATTTCAATTTTTCTTTCATATAATTGTTTTTTTTCAACTAAATTTAACCTCTCGACAAGAGGGTCGGTTGGAATTTCCAGTTCACAAACCTCCTAGATAAAAACATCTATGTCAAGTTGGTCGGCATAATTGTCATAAACACTAAATGAAACAAATAGTTATAAAAGATAATATACCACATCCGAATTATAGACCGGACGAGAGCCGATGGGGGCGGATAGCAAAACCATGGCACTATATAATAACAAACAATAATACAAGTAAGAAAATTATACAAGTAGCTATCTAAATCATACAAGTAAGAATTTTTCTTTTAAACAAAAGATAAGAACAAGAGGCTCACCACGGTGGTGCCGGCGACGAGATCGGCGCGGGCGATTGACGGCGGTGAGGACGGGGACGGGGACGGGCTTGGAGGAAGAACAGAGGAGAAGAAAGAGGAGAAAGCTTAAGTGTGGCTCGGGCACCTCATATCATGTTTGTTTTGTGTGAACTCATGCTTCAGGCATTTCATCGAACACCTCATGTGCATAGGAAGGGAGAACAAAGTAGCACACACCTCCCACCTTCTATGAGCCAAAAACAGAGGACAGGGCGGGCAGGGGCGAGGATATATATAGGCATTTTTTTAGTCCCGGTTGGTGTCTAAAACCGGGACTGAACACAGACCTTTAGTCCCGGTTGGAGACACCAACCGGGACTAAAGGGCATTGCACCCCTTTAGTCTCGGTTGGTGTCTCCAACTGGGACTAAAGGTCCCATTTGAACTGGGACTGCTGCCTGTCGAGCCCCGACCGGCGCCCTAGCCGCTCGAACCGGGACTAATGCTCACATTAGTCCCAGTTCGTAATGCGACTGGGACTAATGTGTAGATCGAGCTTGAACCAAAGCCATGTTTTCTACTAGTGCTAACGGATCTCACGAAGGTTTTGTTGAGTTTTGTGTGATTGAAGTTTTCAAGTTTTGGGTGAGATCACGATGGATGAAGGAATAAGGAGTAGTAAGAACCTAAGCTTGGGGATGCCCGAGGCACCCCAAGGTAATATTCAAGGAAGACTCAAGCGTCTAAGCTTGGGGATGCCCCGGAAGGCATCCCCTCTTTCTTCTACCAACCATCGGTAATTTTACTTGAAGCAATATTTTTATTCGTCACATGATATGTGTTTTGCTTGGAGCGTCTTGTATTATATGAGTCTTTGCTTTGTTTGCTTTTTAGTTTGTCACAATCATCTTTGCTGAACACACCTTTCTTGAGAGAGCCACCCGTTTATCATCATTTGTTAGAATACTCTATGTGCTTCACTTAATTTTTTTGAGTTAGGCAGTTGCTCTAGTGCTTCACTTAAATCTTTTTGAGCATGGTGGTGGCTATATCTTGAAGCAATAAAATCTAATGCTTCACTTATATTATTTTGAGAGTTGATTGAAATTTTGAAGAAATGAATTCTCATGCTTCACTTATATTATATTGAGAATTGACAAGATTAAAATTTTGAAGAAATGAATTCTCATGCTTCACTTATATTATTTTGAGAATTGATAAGATTGAAATTTTGAAGAAATATTTGCACTCTCATGCTTCACTTAAATCTTTTTGAGAGTTGATAATAGTAACGGTAATTTGCACAAGATATGAATTTGGTCCCAAAGTGATGAATATTCAAGAGGGATATAATAAAAACTTTCATATAGATCATTGGATATGGTAAGTGTGATTCCTTGCAACAGTTTTGCGATATGGAAATGATAATATGTGAGTCATGTTAGTGAGTAATTGTGATTTAGTAAGAATATTAGTGCTAAGGTTTGTGATTCCCTATGCATGCACGTCAAGTCAATAGTTATGCAACGAAATTATATCCTACTTATGGTGCATTATTCGGTGTTAGTTATGTTCAATGCATGTTTATGACCGTTTTCGCTTTTTGGTTGGTTGCTTCTCAATCTATTTGCTAGCCTTCATTTGGACTAAGGGGAAATACTGCTTGTGCATCCAAAATCCTTAAACCCAAGTTGTGCCAAATGAGTCCACTATATCTACCTATATGCGGTATTTCAATGCCGTTCCAAGTAAATTTGCGTGTGCCAACTCTAATTTTCAAAATAATTTTTCCGTTTTGTGTGCCCGTACCGCTCATGAAGCGGTAGGGGGTAGCCATTATTTTCCATGCTAGGTGTGTTATTCTCACGATGAGTGTTTATTCACTTGTCATTGCACGAGAGGATGTTGGTAATAGGGATGCCCAGTCCCACAATGAAATCAAAAATTAATAACAACAAAATTCCTTGGAAAGTGATGGTATGGAGGGCACCCGTGGATACGGCTAGCCATGGATTGCGAAAAAAATGGTGGAAAGGAAATAAACTTTACTTTCTGTTTGGGAACCGCCTATGATGTGTCTATCATGGAAAATAATGGGAATTCTCGATCGTTTTCGTTGACAGGAAAAGCATGCCTCTCAAAATATGTTATCTCTTTAATTTCAGCTTTGAGCTCTGGCACATTTGACAAATGTCTGCTTCCCTCTACGAAGGGCCTATCTATTTGCTTTTATGCAGTTTCTATTTTTATTTGAGTCTCCATCTGCTCTTACAAAAGCACCAACTAGAGAGCACTATTGTCATACTTGTGCATTGGATGTAGCTAATATTTGAGTGTGTTTCATGAATGGATCAATGATTGAGCATAATGGGCTAGGGATAACTTTCTTTAGCGTTGACATTTTGAAAGACGTGGTTGCTTGTTAGCATGCTTGAGTATTTATATCTTCATGTCAAACTATAGACTATTGCTTTGAATCATTCAAGTCCAATGTCCATGCTACAAAAGAAAAGAATATGTGATGAATATGATAGGCAGCATTCCACATCAAAAATTCTGTTTTTATCATTTACCTACTCGAGGACGAGCAGGAATTAAGCTTGGGGATGCTGATACGTCTCCAACGTATCTATAATTTTTGATTGTTCCATGCTGTTATATTATCAATCTTGGATGTTTTTATATACATTTACAGCAATTATATATCATTTTTGGAGACTAACCTATTACCCTAGTGCCCAGTGCCAGTTGCTGTTTTCTGCCCTGTTTTTGTTTTACACAAAATCAATACCAAACGAAGTCCAAATGCCATGAAACTTTTTGGAGATTTTTTTTCTGGACAAGATAAACACTAGAAGCTTCGGGGGGAGGCCAGAAGCCCCAAGGGGTGCCCACAAGGCACCAAGGTGCGCCTGGGGGGGGCAGGTGCGCCCTGGTACCTCGTGGGGCCCACAGAGCTCCGTTTGACCTAATTCCACCACTATAAATTCCAAAAAAATCAGAAACCCTCAGGGGAGTCCACGAAATACTTTTTCCGCCACCGCAAGTTTCTGTTCTCAAGAGATCCCATCTGGAGGCCTTCTCCGGTACTCCGCCGGAGGGGGAATCGATCACGGAGGGGCTCTACATCAAGCTTGGTGCCCTTCCGATGATGCGTGAGTAGGTTACCACAGACCTTCGGGTCCATAGTTAGTAGCTAGATGGCTTCTTCTCTCTTTTTGATCTTCAATACAATGTTCTCCTGGATGTTCTTGGAGTTCTATCCGATGTAATCACTTTTTGCGGTGTGTTTGTTGGGATCCGATGAATTGTGAGTTTATGATCAGATTATCCATGAATATATTTGAGTCTTCTCTGAGATCTTTTATGCATGATTATTATAGCCTCGTATTTCTTCTCTGATCTATTGATCTGGTTTGGCCAACTATATTGATTTATCTTGCCATGGGAAGAGGTGCTTTGTAATGGGTTCGATCTTGCGGTGCTCAATCCCAGTGACAGAAAGGGACATGACACGTATGTATCGTTGCTATTAAGGGTAAAAAGAAGGGGTTTATTCATACGTGAGTTTATCTTGTCTACATCATGTCATCGTTCTTAAGGCGTTACTCCGTTCTTTATGGACTTAATACACTAGATGCATGCTGGATAGCGGTCGATGTGTGGAGTAATAGTAGTAGATGCAGGCAGGAGTCGGTCTACTTATCTTGGACGTGATGCCTATATACATGATCATTGCCTTGGATATCATCATGATTATTTGCTTTTCTATCAATTGCCCAACAATAATTTGTCTACCCACCGTATGCTATTTTCTTGAGAGAAGCCTCTAGTGAAAACTATGGCCCCCGGGTCTATCTAAATCATTTTACTAAAGCCCTAAAAATATTGCTGCCATTTTCTTTTATATATTTTATTTTGTATTTTTGTTTCAATCAATCTATCTATCACATACAATTTAATCTTGCAATTAACCGCCGAGGGATTGACAACCCCTCGTTTGCGTTGGGTGCAATGATTTGTTGTTTGTGTGCAGGTACTGCTAACGAGGTGTTGCGTGGTTCTCCTACTGGATTGATAACCTTGGTTTCATAACTGAGGGAAATACTTACCTCTGCTGTGTTGCATCATCGCTTCCTCTTTGGGGATAATACCAATGCAAGCTACAAGTAGCAGTAACCACTGTTTGATCTCTGTTATTCTTAATTTAATAAAGTAAAATGCCATGATTATCCTGTTTTCTAAATTATCCGTGCAATAAAAAATGACCCAAAAATAAAAGTGCTCGGAATGCTGTAAAATTTTAACATGATTTTTTGTGGAATATTTAAGAATTTTTGGCACTGCACACACACACCAGGGGGGGTACCCCTGCTGCACACAAGCCAGCAGGGCGCGGCCACCCCCCCCGGGTGCGCCCATGTAGCTTGTGGGTCCCACATGGACCCACTCACTTATCCCTTCAGCCCACTTCATCTCTTACCTCTTGAAAAATTCCTGGTTGCTCTCTCCCTCGTGTTTTTGCTTCCAAACCAGAGATTTTTGATCTCATTGCTCGGAGCTCCATTTCTGAAACTGTTTTGGGGGATTGCTCCTTGGTATGTGACTTCTCCATTGCTCCAATTAGTTTTTGCTTTAGTAGATTATATTTTGCATAATGAGTTGCCCTTGGTGCTACTAAAAATGAGCTTGCATGTTGAATTCTTTTAGTTTCAAGTAGTTTGAATGCTTGATATAGCCTCTAGACATTCTTATGAGTAGTTGCTATCAATCTTGTGAAGTTTTGTTGACATTATTTTGTGGCCCAAAAATTTATGAAATTTGTTCATAGGGAAATGAACTTCTTTTGGAAGAGTTCCTCTAAACGGAGTGCCAAAGGAGTCATCGGGGACTCCTCGAACAGTGACCTCAACATTCCGCGTAGGACGGAGGTTCAGCCGTGCAAATGGCCGCACAATGCCTTCATGAACGAAGCCGGATTCTACCAAGAGTTTGCGAAATTTGTTGCAAATGCCGGGCAGACCGACTTCCTCTCAGATGAGTGTGACCAGTGCCACATCCTTACTAATTCCTTTGTGCAAAATTTCCATTTCTTGAGTAGGCTCGAACCCCCCATGGTGTGTTTTGATTTATATGCTGAACATCATGAGATACCACTTGCTGAATTTTGTGAGATATGATTGATTCCCTCTGATGGGGAATTAAGAGAACCTAGACCGGAGGAGTTTGAGGATTTCCTCTGCACTCTAACTGTGGGAGAGGAAAGGGGCATTTCAAGAGCCCAAGCTACTAGTTTGCATTTCCCTGCCGTGCATTACTTTGCTTTATTCATAGGGAAATGTTTGACTGCTAGGGAGCAAGGTGGCACGCTCAGTGCCCCTGACCTCGCCATTTTACGCCGAGCATTTTTCAGTGACAACACTTATAGCCTTGGAGCTATCATTGCACGTCGATTGCACGTTAACAAGTGTAAGGGTAAAATTCATGGCGGTATCTATGCTAGTCGCTTAGCGAGACGTTTCCATGTTGAGATATGCCACCATGATTATTTGTTGCCTAGAATTTTCCTAGATCACCAGGCTATGATAGCTCACCACTTTATTGATGCCCCTGAGCCTCCTCACCATATTCGTTATAATTTGGTTTTTAGTGAGGATACCCGTGATATTATTCTGTTGCCTGCACCTGCTTTGTTTGACTCTCATGCCAGGAACGGATACACCATCATGCCACTGGATATTACCGCGTACCGGAACGCGTTGGCTGCCAAGGAGAACGAGGTCCAGCATTGGGACGTTCAAGTGCCTCCGCCTCACTACTTTCCTCCCGGTCCAGATGGATACTACATATGGTGATTACCAAGCTAGGCAAAAGCCTAAGCTTGGGGGAGTACGTATTTGATGTCTACTACACAACTTATTCTTGTAGACTCATGTTGGGCCTCCAAGCGCAGAGTTTTGTAGGACAGTAGCAATTTTCCCTCAAGTGGATGACCTCAGGTTTATCAATCCGTGGGAGGCGTAGGTTGAAGATGGTATCTCTCAAACAACCCTGCAACCAAATACAAGAAATCTCTTGTGTCCCCAACACACCCAATACAATGGTAAATTGTATAGGTGCACTAGTTCGGCGAAGAGATGGTGATAAAAGTGTAGTATGGATAGTAGATATAGGTTTTTGTAATCTGAAAATATAAAAACAGCAAGGTAGCAAGTAACAAAAGTGAGCACAAACGGGATTGCAATGCTTAAAAACAAGGCCTAGGGTTCATACTTTCACTAGTGCAATCTCTCAACAATGCTAACATAATTGGATCATATAACCACCCCTCAGCGTGCGATAAAGAATCACTCCCAGGTTCCTATTAGCGGAGAACATAAGATAGAAATTGTTTGTAGGGTACGAAACCACCTCAAAGTTATCCTTTCCGATCGATCTATTGAGCTATTCCTATAAGTGTCACAAATACCCTTAGAGTTCATACTAAAATAACACCATATGATACACATCAACCAACTCTAATGTCACCTAGATACTCCAATGTCACCACAAGTATCCGTGAGTTGATTATATGATATGCATCAAACAACTTCATAATCATAATATTCAATCCACATAAAGAACTCCAAGGAGAACCCCAAAGTTTCTATCGGAGAAAAGATAATGAAAACGTGCATCAACCCCTATGCATAGATTGCCCCAATGTCACCACGGGAATCCGCGAGTTGAGTGCCAAAACATATATCAAGTGAATCAATATAATACCCCATTGTCACCACGGGTATTCATATGCAACACATACATCACGTGTTCTCAAATCTGAAATATTCAATCCAACAATAACAAAACCTCAAAGGGAAAAGATTCGATTCATCACAACAAGGATAGAGAGGGAAGAAACACCATATGATCCAACTATATTAACAAAGCTCGCGATACATCAAGATCATGCCAAATCAAGAACACGAGAGAGAGAGAGATAAAACACATAGCTACTGGTACAAACCCTCAGCCCCGAGGGTGAACTACTCCCTCCTCGTCATGGAGACCTCCGGGATGATGAAGATGGCCTCCGGTGATGATTCCCCACTCCGGCAGGGTGCCGGAAAATGGCTGTAGATGAGATCCAGGAGGTACAAAGGCTTGCGGCGGCGGAGTCGAAGTTCTAGGGTTATTTCTGGGGGTTTCTCTATTTATAGGATTTTTCAGCCTTGGAATCAGGTCAGACGGAGCCACGTGGGCCCCACGAGGTACCAGGGCGCGCTTGGGGGGGTGGCGTGCCCTGGTGCATCGTGGGCACTGGGTGGCCCCCCTCCAGTGGGTCTTGGTTCCAGTATTTTTTATTTATTCCATAAAAAATCTCCAAAAAGTTTCATCCAATTCCAAGAACTTTTATTTCTGCAGAAAAAACAACACCATGGCAATTTTGCTGAAAACAGCGTCAGTCCGGGTTAGTTCTAATCAAATCATACCAAAACCATATAGAATTGTTATAAACATGGCATGAATATTTCATAAATTATAGATACGTTGGGGACGTATCAGCATCCCCAAGCTCAATTCCTGCTCGTCCTCGAGTAGGTAAATGATAAAAGAAATAATTTATGAAGTGTGAATGCTAGCATAATGCATAAGTTTGATCAATAATAATTTCAATCACTTTTTCTAGCATCAATATATATCATAATCAGTAGCTCATCTCATAAAATTTCTCATGATCAAGTAGCAAGCTATTCTCATGTTTAAAGTATAGGCCATAAATTTTCTTGAAAACTAACAAACTATGTTCTCAGTCATCAAACAATTGCAATTCATCTTATTTTCAGGAAGGGTCTATGTAAGAGCTTTGATCTAGCAAATTCCACATACTCAACCATCTTTTAGTCTTCCATGATTGCTGACACTAAAAGCATATTTTTAGAACAAACCGTTTCAGTCAAACACATAGGAAGATAGGGGCTTAATGTTTCGCCTCCCAAATTATTTATCTCAGGGATAATGTCAACAATAATAACTCATGATCACCTATATTCAACTGGATATATGTGCCTGGATCTTTCCCTACCACATAATGCTTGCCAACTAAAGAATAAATAGAGCGGAATAGGGATGAACATTAATGACTCTTGCATAAAAGTAAATACAGAAAAGTAAATGCATAAAGGTAAAATATAGGCCCTTCGTAGAGGGAAGAAGAGGTTGTCATGCGCTTTTTGTTGTTGGATGCACAAGCCCTTAATGCAAAGGAACGTCACGTTATATTGCCCCTTGTGATAGCAACCTTTATTATGCAGTCTGTCGCTTTTATTTCTTCTCCATCACAAGTTCGTACAATGCTTATTTTCCCTTGCAATAAAATATCATACATATTTTAGGAGCAATTTTTATTGCTTTTTGCACCGATGACAACTTACTTGAAGGATCTTATTCAATCCATAGGTAGATATGGTGGACACTCATGGCAAGAAACTAGGTTTAGGGGTTTTTGGATGCACAAGTAGTATCTCTACTTAGTACGAATTTTTTCGCTAGCAAAAGATCCTAAGCAAGCACCACATGTTAGAGGATCCATGACAATATAACTTCTATGTGAATATAAACAAACATAACTCATTATGTTGTCTTCCTTGTCCAACATCAACTACTTGATCAAGCTTGAAAATAATTAATGGGGGCTCACAATCATAGAAGATGTCCAACATAGTATATTTATATGTGTAATTTCTCTTCCTTCAAAATTCTTTCATGAATTGTTCAAGTGACCAATGCTATGTTTCTTAACTTTCAATAAATTTTACCACTTATACTTCTTGTATGTGAAGTCACTACTCCCCATGGGACAAGCATATGAAGCATATAAATTTCAACTTTATGATATTCAATTCATTCAACAATTTACTAATAGTATATAAGTGAAGAACAAGAGTAAATGACAAACTACTCCAAAAAGATATAAGTGAAGACCAAATGAGTAGTTAAGTAAATAGGTAGCTATGTGAGGACTCTCTCTCATTTAAAAATTTCAGATCTTAAGTTATTTATTCAAACAACAAAGAAAAAAAATAAAATGACATTCCAAGGATAGCACATATCATGTGAAGAAGCAAAAAACTTAGGCTCAACCAAGACTGACCGATAGTTGTTGATGAAGAAAGGTGGGATGCCTACCGGGGCATCCCCAAGCTTAGATGTTTGAGACTTCTTGAAATATTAATTTGGGATGCCTTGGGCATCCCCAAGCTTGAGCTTTTGTGTCTCCTTAATTTCTCTCATATCATGGTTTCCCTAAATCTTAAAAACTTCATCCACACAAAACTCAACAAGAACTCGTGAGATAAGTTAGTATAAATCAACTCAAAACCTTAACATTCTCTACTGCAGCAAATCACAAAAATTATAACTAAACATTGCATACTAAATTCCTCTTCATATTTAATACTCCTATCCACAAATAGAAACATTAAACACGCAAACATGTGCAAACAATGCAACTATAACAGCAATCTGCCAAAACAGAACAGTCTGTAAATGGGGAATAAGAATCCATACTTCCCTAACTCCAAAAATTCTGAAAACTTATCAAGTGACAGAGAACTCACGCATGCTTACTGTGTAAAAATTTCAGATTTTTATCATGTTCTGACTATTCAGGAATATTCTAGACATAACAGAAAACTTTCTGTTTTCAGACAGCAACACATGAACTTGCAAACTGAGCATGGTAAAGGCTATAATTGGCATTTTATTGAACTAAAAGATAGAAAACATGATTATTGATAACATCAAGCAAATATCAACAAAGGAAAATGATGCTCCAAGCAAAACTCATATTATGTGACGAATAAAAATATAGCTCCAAGTGAGGTTACCGATAGTGTTGAAGACGAAAGAGGGGATGCCTTCCGGGGCATCCCCAAGCTTAGTTGCTTGGGTATTCCTTGAATATTACCTTCGGGTGCCTAGGGCATCCCCAAGCTTAGGGTCTTGCCACTCCTTATTCTCCTCATATCGTTATCTCACCCAAAACTTGAAAACTTCAATCACACAAAACATAACAGAACTCTACTCTTTCTTCTTTTCTTCTTCTTCACCACATCTTGTGTGGGTTTAATCAATTTTTCTGAGCTTCTTATTGATGAGATTGGTTGAATAGGAAGCTCCTCCTCTTCACCTATTTCATCATGAGAGACAATAGGAGGGAAAGTGGAAATCTTTAACCTTTCATTAGTATTCCTTTTATATTCTATTGGTTTTCCCATTTTTCTGTAGTTGGCAATATAAGCATTCTCATTGCAATTTACCACACAAAACATATAGATTTCCTCTAGATTAGTTTCAATCTTGTCTGAGAATGAATACTTCAAACCAACTATTTTTATGTGTCAATTCCTCACACCCCAAAAATAGATAAAGCTCATTATATAGTTCAAGGGCGGTCAAGTCATTACAATATTTAGCCATGATTCGTTCATGAAAAAGTATGCATTGAAAATTAAGGTGACCAACTTTATTGCAAAGTTCACAAGTAATGGGATGAAGAGAGCATAATTTTGTAGCAAATTCATCTATCACTTTGAGCAAAAAATTGGTTCTATCATGTTTATGCTTCTTACAAAATCTATCATCCCTATAAGGCATGTCTTCACAAACTTTATGCACTCCACAAAAATTGACATGCTTATAAGAAACATTTTTGTCATTACTAGTGCAATCATCTTTAGTATTTTGGATATTCATAGAATTCATACTAACAACATTGCAATCATGCTCATCATTCAAAGATTTTATGCCAAACATTTTATTGAATTCTTCTTCTATCAATTGAGCACAATTTTCCGCTCCATCATTTTCAAGAAAAACATTATAAAGACGAATAATATGAGGCAACCTCAATTACATTTTTTTGTAGTTTTCTTTTATAAACCGAACTAGTGATAAAACAAGAAACTAAAAGATTCAATTTCAAGATCTAAAGATATACCTTCAAGCTCTCACCTCCCCGACAACGGCGCCAGAAAAGAGCTTGATGTCTACTACACAACTTATTCTTGTAGACTCGTGTTGGGCCTCCAAGCGCAGAGTTTTGTAGGACAGTAGCAATTTTCCCTCAAGTGGATGACCTAAGGTTTATCAATCCATGGGAGGCGTAGGTGGAAGATGGTATCTCTCAAACAACCCTGCAACCAAATACAAGAAATCTCTTGTGTCCCCAACACACCCAATACAATGGTAAATTGTATAGGTGCACTAGTTCGGCGAAGAGATGGTGATAAAAGTGTAGTATGGATAGTAGATATAGGTTTTTGCAATCTGAAAATATAAAAACAGCAAGGTAGCAAGTAACAAAAGTGAGCACAAACGGTATTGAAATGCTTAAAAAACAAGGCCTAGGGTTCATACTTTCACTAGTGCAATCTCTCAACAATGCTAACATAATTGGATCATATAACCATCCCTCAACGTGCGATAAAGAATCACTCCCAAGTTCCTATTAGCGGAGAACATAAGATAGAAATTGTTTGTAGGGTACGAAACCACCTCAAAGTTATCCTTTCCGATCGATCTATTGAGCTATTCCTATAAGTGTCACAAATAGCCTTAGAGTTCGTACTAAATTAACACCATATGATAGACATCAACCAACTCTAATGTCACCTAGATACTCCAATGTCACCACAAGTATCCGTGAGTTGATTATACGATATGCATCAAACAACTTCTTAATCATAATATTCAATCCACACAAAGAACTCCAAGGAGCACCCCAAAGTTTCTATCGGAGAAAAGATAATGAAAACGTGCATCAACCCCTATGCATAGATTGCCCCAATGGCACTACGGGAATCCGCGAGCTGAGTGCCAAAACATATATCAAGTGAATCAATATAATACCCCATTGTCACCACGGGTATTCATATGCAAGACATACATCAAGTGTTCTCAAATCTGAAATATTCAATCCAACAATAACGAAACCTCAAAGGAAAAATATTCGATTCATCACAACAAGGATAGAGAGGGAAGAAAGACCATATGATCCAACTATATTAACAAAGCTCGCGATACATCAAGATCGTGCCAAATCAAGAACACGAGAAAGAGAGATAGATAAAACACATAGCTACTGGTACAAACCCTCAGCCCCGAGGGTGAACTACTCCCTCCTTGTCATGGAGACTGTCGGGATGATGAAGATGGCCTCCGGTGATGATTCCCCCCTCCGGCAGGGTGCCGGAAAAGGGTTATAGATGAGATCGTGGTGATACAGAGGCTTGCGGCGGCGGAGTCGAAGTTCTAGGGTTATTTTTGGGGGTTTCTCTATTTATAGGATTTTTCAGCCTTGGAATCAGGTCAGACGGAGCCACGTGGGCCCCACATGGTACCAGGGCGCGCCTGGGGGGGTGGCGCGCCCTGGTACCTCGTGGGCACTGGGTGGCCCCCCTCTAGTGGGTCTTGGTTCCAGTATTTTTTATTTATTCCATAAAAAATCTCCAAAAAGTTTCATCCAACTCCAAGAACTTTTATTTCTCCACAAAAAACAACACCATGGCAATTCTACTGAAAACAGCGTCAGTCCGGGTTAGTTCTAATCAAATCATACCAAAACCATATAGAATTGTTATAAACATGGCATGAATACTTCATAAATTATAGATACGTTGGAGACGTATCAGTATTTCTCGCCGATATTACATTCATGTTCGCACAATTCATTCCAACTGTCGGTGTTCATTCTCTTTCATTGTATAATCCATGTTAGTTTTATTTCTCGCTTTCTTCTTGTGTGTTTGAATTTTTTTCGAAAATCCAAAAAATTAGTTGTATTTTCTTTCTTGCATAATTAGTTGTAGCATTAAAAGAAAACCCAAAAAGATTTCTCATTTCTTCTTTTGCTTGTTGGGAGCTTTCCCGTGTAAATAGTTTTTCTTGCTTTTTGTTTTTCTTTGCTAATTTTCTTCCCTCAGAAAAACCAAAAAACTCCAAAAATATTTCAGTGTGTTTCTCTGAAATTCTTTTCTTTCTTTGAGTCGTCGTAAGGAGAAGACCACAACAAAATTGTTGAGTGGCTCTCATATGCATTATTGTTGAATTAATAATGAGCCCCTATTACCTTGTCTTCTCCTTCGAATAAAATGTTTGCTGATTCCAGCTTAGTCCACAGCACTCTTGCACTATTATTATTTCTATATCATTCGGTTGTGCAAGTGAAAGACAATAATGACGATATTTGATGAAGTGACTGTGGCAAGGAAAAGCGGGTATGAACTCAACCTAATTTTGTTTTTGTAAATATGTATAACTCAGTATCCATGATTCAGCATATTATGAGTAATCATGTTTATGATGACAATTAGAGATTATAGTTGCTCATGCCATGCTTAAGTAGCTAGTAGTGGATAATGATTTATCTTGAGTGTCAACATGCATTAAAATAGTTATGATGTAGTATGTTAATATGGTATCCTCTTCTGAATGTTTCAAGTGGCTTGACTTGGCACATGTTCACGCATGTAGTTGAATCAAAACCAACATAGCCTCCACGATATTTATGTTCAGGGTGTTTATATCCTACTCATGCTAGTGTTCAATGTTAATTATTCTCAATGCATGTTAATGACCGTTTCCGCTCTCTAGTTGGTCGCTTCTTAATCTATTTGCTAGCCTTCGCCTGTACTAAGCGGGAATACTGCATGTTCCAGATGAGTCCACTATACCTACCTATATGCGGTATTACTCTGCCGTTCCAAGTAAATTTGCATGTGCCACCTCAAATCATTCAAATGAACATCCATTTTGTGTGCCCGTACCGCTCATGGAGCGATAGGGGGTGGTCAGTATCTTCCATGCTAAGTGGGTTATTCTCACGATGAGTGTTTATTCACTTGTCATTGCATGAGAGGGGCTGGTATTCGGGATGCCCAGTCCTATGATCAAAATGAAAAATATATTCAAACAAACTCCCCTGGAACGTTGTTGGTATGGAGGGCACCTGTAACACCCCTATGTAATGAGCTACAGTGATCCTTAATGACTATGCTAAGTCACCTTGATTTACAATGCTTGATCATGTTGGATTCATATCTCATTTCAAATTCCACCATTCAATTCAATTCAAATTGCAAGTGAAATTTGAAGTTGCACAAAAGTTGCTGCAAAATAGTTCATCATTTAGCAAATATTCCATAACATTTATTTGTAAAGGAAAACAACATCACTGAAATGCTAAAATGGATTATAGCAATTAAATCAGTGCCATTTCAGCATTTTAAATGAAATTTCATTTATGAAAAATTTAAATGAATTCAAAGGCCTTCCAAACTTTTTGTGGCAGTGCAGAATATTGCAAAGTATTTTTGTGGCCAAGTTTCACATTTTACAAAAGTCATTTTGGCAGCTCAAATATTGCAAAACCCTCTCTGTAAAAAGAAACAGAAAAAGAAAAGGGAACAAGGTCTAAAAAACACTATGTACTGGGCCTAAGTGCACAGTGGCACTGGCCCAGCCCACCTCTCTCTCTCTTCCTCCTCCCACCTCTCTCTCCGCGCGTGTCACCGCGCCCGGGACCGCGCGCGCGTGCCGGCGAAACGGCGACACGGCGACGCTAAAGTAGCCACGGAGGGGATAAGGCCGACGTCCTCGGCCGCGTCGACACCCCCATCCACTTCTCCCCCTCCTCTATCGCTCTCCCTCTCGCTCCCAACCACACCCGAGCACCGTCGTCGCCATGGCCGTGCCGTAGCCATGGACACCGTGATCCCCGTGCCTCACCGTCATGCCCACGAGCTCCGCCTATGTCGACTACGCCGTCTGCACCCACCAGCTCGAACCCCGAGGAGCCTTTCTTGAGCTCCGCGGTGAGCACCCACACTGAACCCCTCTCTCCCCTGCTCTTCTCTGTGCCATAGCTCGCCGTGCTGTTGTCGTGCCCGCGCCGCCGCCGTTTGCTTGTTCGCCATGGCCACCGTAGTCCGAGCTCGTGTCCGAGATCGCAGCTGAGCTCCTGGAGCTCCTAGGAACCCAACGCCGCCTCCCATTCGCCTTGCCGTGCCCCCTAGCGTCGAGCTCAAGCTCACCCGAACGCCGCCGCCGCCTGCCGTCGATGCTCTGGCCAACTCTGGTCATCTCAGCTCACGCCACTGCCACTGTTCGATGCGGCTTGCTCCGCTCGTTCGAACGCGCTATCGCGCGCGACAAATGGCGCCCCGTAGCCGAATCCCGATGACCTCCCGAGCACGCCGCCGCGTTTTGGCGTCGCCGGCGGCGAGTCGCCGACCACCACTGACGTGGCTGCCCTGGGGCCCACCCCTGGGTCACTGCCAGTGGGTCCGAGTAGCCCCGTTGACTGGGTTGACCTGGTCAACCCTGCTGACAGGGCAACCCCAGTCACTGACAGGCGGGCCCCACTCGCTAATTAACTGCTTTTCTAAATAAACTTAATTTGTTAATCTAATTAGTCACTGACAGATGGGGCCCACCTGCTAATTAACCCCCTTAAATTAATTTAATTACTGTTTAACCCTCTGTGTATGACATTTGGTTCCCAGTGGTCAGGTTTGACCTGGACCGGCTGTGTTGACTGATGACGTCACCCTGACATACTGCTAACGCAATAAAGTATTTAATGTTATTTTCGAATTAAAATTCAAATTCCAGTAAATTTCAGAAAATTGTTTAAAACTTTGAAAAATCATAGAAATTAATCCGTAGCCCGGATGAAAAAGTTTAATACATGAAAGTTGATCAGAAAAATAAGACGAATCCGAATATGCCCTCGACTTGCCTGTCACATGCCCACAACACTGCAAACATGGAACCTTCCCCTCCGGTTCATCTGTCTAACAAATGCCTTAAACCGGGAAAATATTCCCAGATATTTTCCCACTCCGCCTGTAACACTTAGCACTGTGTTAGGTCACCCCCATCACAGCATATTGCCATGTCGTGCATCTGTGTTGCTTTTGTTTGCTTTTTATTTATTGTTTCTTCCACCTCTTCTCTCCGGTAGACCCCGAGACCGATGCTGCTGCCGAGTACGACTACGCCCCTGACGACCAGACCATTTCAGCAGAGCTTCCAGGCAAGCAAAACCCCTTGATCATTGCTATATCGTCTATTCCTTCTCTCTCATGCTTGCATTAGAATTTGCTGCGGTATTTGATTGCTCCTATTCTGATGCATAGCCTATTTTTGTAACTACTGTTGATACCTTACCTGCTATCCTAAATGCTTAGTATAGGTTGGTTAGTGATCCATCAGTGGCCCCGCACCCTTGTCCGTGTTGCCATGCTTTGCTACCGAATGTTTCGATCAACGCGATAGATGTGCAGAGACCAACACAGCACCGCACACCCTCTTAGTTGTACGACTCTACAGAGCTACTATCGAGTGCCGAGGGTGATACCTTCTACCTCACTCCTGATGGTATCCCTGTAGCATAACTAGTCGGTTGTGGGTTACCGAGTGTGATCCCTCTTTCACCACCTCCGATGATGCCTCAGTCGTGCAACCCATCAAGGGTGATTCCTCCGGGTTCACCTTGACATTTACATCGAGTGGGAATCCAACGAGGGTGATTCCTCGGATTCCCCTTGATGTCATGGACACACGGTCACCATGTATTTACCTCAGTCCCTTATTTAAGGTGGGTCGACCCCGAGGGGTACCCGCGAGAGATGTGGAGTCGGGTTGACCGTGAGGGTACCCGCGAGATAATTACGTGGCACGGCCGGGTAGGCAGATCGCCTCAGGAGAGGGAGGAGAGGGATTGAGCCTGGCCCTTGCCGTAAGTCCACGAGACGGGGCGACGGGACCACAGATCGTGGATCACTGCCCGTCACCGTGAGCTCCCAACACACTAATGGGTTAGGATACGTGATCTGAGTAGGCCTCTGGCCTTTTCGCACTAACCACCACGCGGGAATAGTATGGGCACTCGGCGTCGTATGTTTCAGCCGAAGTTCTTCCGACGTCAGCAACTGAGCGGCGCGCGCCCGGGTGGACCGTAAAAGTCCGCATGTGTATACAGGGGCTAGGTCTGGTCCCGACCGCGTTCGCAACACGCAAGAGTGCAAAGGGCGATGGGCCTAAGACCCCAGAGCGCTTAGAGTGTAGACCTGCGTGCTGGCCTCTCTGCTGAGCCTAGGTAGGGCGACGGCGTGTCGATCAGCCGAGGCCGGGCATGACCGAATAAAAGTGTGTTCGGCCAGAGTTAATCGAGCGTGTTGGGTAAGTTGGTGCACCCCTGCAGGGAAGAACATCTATTCGAATAGCCGTGTCCACGGTAACTGTAACACCCCAAAAATTTAACCATATTTTTTATTAAATAAAATTTGGCCAGAAATATAATTTTGAATTCTACTAGGTCTTTCATTAATTTTAGTTCTTTTCTGTTTTTTGTTTTCAAAAAAAATTCTTCCCTCCATTTAGAAACTTTAAAAAAAAAATTATGAGCTTGGGTAGTTTTCTTAAAACATTTAATTTATATCTTAATAACAGTAGGAATTATTTTCATAATAAAATTTTGCCCAAGATAATCATTTTTATAGCATTTTCAATATTTTAAATGCCTCTGTTGCACTACAACTATTTTAAATAATTATTTTAAAATTCCACAAAACTTATGAGGGGTCATGAGATGCTTAGAGATCACTTTTATGCAAAAACCCAACTTGGCCGTTTGAAAATTTTGAGCAAAACACCCTCTTTTCTTTTCTGGTCCAGATTCAGCTTTGAACTACAACCTCAATTTTTATTGCTCCCAAAATTCTGCAATTTTTCCCACCGCTAGTCCTTCCAACTAAACCCTTAAGTCCAGGAGATCAGCCCCAATTGCATCATTTAGATCCACCAAATATCCTCCTGTAGTTTCTGTCCAGAAATGAATTCTGGTAAAACTTGCACTAGGAAGTTTCCCTTCTTGCTAAACCAACCACACCACCATATCTATCATCTAAGGAGACACCATGCTGTTAATTTTCACTTCCAACAAAATCATCTAGATAGCTCTGGCATTCTGTCAAACACATTATGGGCATGACAGAATCTTGACATCTCTCTGGACTGCATTGGGAACTTGAACAGATGACCACACCAGCATGTCCAATAGCCTTGTCATCCTTGTGAGCATCACTCTACTAAAAATCAACTGGATTAGGTCAGTGTAGCCTGCTCTGGCATTACATCGAGCACTTCAAGTGCATGTTCAGAGCGCGGCCAGGGCACTGGTATTACAGGCACCGACATCGCTCTGGCGTCGTGCCTCTGCCGCCTCCCTCGCTCGTATCCCACCTCTGCTAGCTTCACGGGCAAGCCACCGCCCTTGCCAACACCCTTCCCCGTCCTCTAGCACCGCCCTTCGCCGACCACAGCCGCCGCCGCCTCAGCCTTCTCTGTCACACCACCGCCCGAGCCAACCGAAGCCGCCAGCTCGCCCCAGCCTCAACCACCACCTACCCAAGTTCATCCATTTCACCGGCCTCCTCACCGACCACGCCACCGACCACAACCACCTCTCTGCCTCAGTAATGGCCGCCGCCGCAATCAGTCTTGGCCGGCGTCGTCCGATCCACCTGGAGCCTCTCGAAACTAGCTAGCGCACCACGGAGTAAATTCGGACGGCCGCCGTCCTCACCAGCCTCGCCGTCCACCACCAATCTCGCCGCCGCCCACGTTGTGCCTTAATGGCTGCCCGCCACCTCGGTTCCTCTGGAAGCCGCGACACCGCCTCTTCCTCTCTATATAAGCATCCCCGAGGTTGCCCCTCTGCACCAGATCACCTCTCCCTCCTCTAGGCGTCTCCCCGAGAAGCCAACCGAGCTCGGGAGTGCCTTCTTCCTCATCTCCGGCAGCTTCTGCCGCTGCCATCTCCTCGTCGATTCCGTCGCCACCCGGCCTCCCCCTCTCCACTCTCTCCACCACTAGCTCACCCTCAACCCCACGAACCCAACCCACCTCTTAATTGCTCTCGGGAGCCACCGTAGATGAGAACTCCATCCTACCCGACGCCGCCGCCCGCCGAGGGCCTCGCCGCACTCCACTCCGGCCATTCCCGGCGCTGTCTAGACCACCTACGGGCGCGGGATGGAGTGGCAGATCCGTCCCGGCCGTCGCCCGAGGCCGCCAAGACCTCCATCAACGGCGGCGAGCGGCGCCGTCGCTTCTCTGTTCGGTCGCGAGGAAGGAGACTGCGGGATGGACTGGTCAAACCTGACAGTGGGCCCATCGGACCCACTGTCAGTGACCTAGAAGCCCCAACGTTCTGTTTTAAGTGAAGATGTACTCCTGGAAGTACGTGTTCAACGCTGGAAAACATATTCCCTGGAATACACCTTCGGCGTCGGCAGCCTCCAGTGCGGCCGAACAGCTGGGCCTGGCCCAGTAGCGACAGGAGGCTAAGCAGCGCTCAGGGCGCATTTCTACTCTTTTCCCTTTTTCTTTTTCAGCAGTATTCAAATAATTCCACAGCCATCATTTCAAATCCAAATCTGGTGATTCAAATTTATAAACACTTATAAAATCATCCTCTATTTATCTAGCTAGGGTGAACATTTTTCCCACGCCCTGACTCTGTTGAATCTATTAAATAGTCCACTTCTTCAGCTTTTCCATATTAGAAATTCTCTAAGTAAATAATATGAACTCCAAATGAACTGATTATTTTTCTGAAATTCCATATATTTCATCTAGTTTATTTTAGTATTTATTTCAAGATTTTCCAGACAACTTTTTAGTACTGTTTTTGCTTTATGTGGTGATTTGAATATTTTGAAAATAGGAAATGGAGGGAAGATAAAATTTTCAAACTTTTGGAGTGCACCCAATATTTCTACATGATCAAGGCAAGCATCTTGAACACTTGATATGGTGATTGCATGGTTAAATGTTTGCAAGAAAAATTGGATCATGCATATGTTGAATTCAAATAAAAATTTGCATATTGCTAGTTATGCATGCATGATCCCTTGAAAATATTTTATCCTCATTTAAATATGAAGTATGAGTGAGCATGGTTATTTTCACATGCCCATGTTGGTCCGGACTAATCTGCAGGAAAGAATCAGTCACGAGAAACGTGACCGTGGAACTAAAATCTCGTTGTGATGAGAATGATCAGTGAGGGCATGTTGTGACATGCCAGATGGTGACCCTGTTGGGTATTACCGAGGAAATATGTTGTGCTAACCACTGCAGGAAAAATTAAACCTCCTGAGTCGACCATAGATCGAGTCTTGTTCCGGTAACCACCATACTTGTTACGTGATGCCACTGGTCCCTGCCATAGGTAGGGTATGGTTTAGTAAGTTGATAACCCTTTTCCGTGCACACACCATACAGAGAGGCCATGGTGAAAGGTACCAGAGGCCTCTGGTAGGCATGTCCCCTGGTCAGGGGGCATGGGTGTATCCGGCTGGGCCGAGAGGGGGGCACCCCTTGTAATCCGCGCGTATGAATAGTGATCCCATGCTAATCGAGATTGTAGTCTCCCCGACTTAGAGTTTTTCTTGAACGATGCTTTGGGTGATTCCTGGCATCTGGAAAGTTGAATTGGTGTGTGCTGGTTAGGTGTGTTTTCAACCCAAAGACCGTAATGGGAATTAGTCAGTGCCTCAGTGTTGGCTAAAGAAATCCTTTACTTGTGGGTAAAGAGTACACCCTTTGCAGAGTCTTAAAACCTATTCGAATAGTCGTGTCCGCGGTTAAGGACTACAGTCTGGGTTGGTCAAGTGTCGGTCTCCGGAGGAAAATAATTAAAATTGAGTATGATTTATTTTACAGAATAATTTTATTTCATCACTAACGTTGTCATGGATATTTTTGTTATCAGGAATATTATGGTTGTGAATATTATTGTTACTATGCATGTTATTGTGGACTAACCCGTTTCTCTTATTTTTATTTTCCTGAGTGTCTCAGGGGCTGGCTAGACTACCCCGGGCACCCAGTTTTATTTTCAAGACCTCTCGTGGTGTCGCTTCAGTTCTCGGGCAGTCTGTCTCGCCCGATTCTCTTTTAGACACCCGTTTGGCATTTCTTTTCAAGACCTCTCGTGGCGTCGCTTGAGTTCTCAGGCGGTCTGTCTTGCCCGATTCTCTTTTAGACACCCGTTTGGCATTTCTTTTCAAGACCTCTCGTGGCGTCGCTTGAGTTCTCGGGCGGTCTGTCTCGCCCGATTCTCTTTTAGACACCCGTTTGGCTTTTCTTTTGGATTCTCGGGCGGTTCAGTCTCGCCCGCTTGTCCACTTTTAATTTTCTTGGTTTGTCACTAACAATTTAATTTTTCTGCTCATGCTAATATTCATCATGCCATGCTTTAAATTTTGTTCAGCATTTGCATATAATTTAACCCATCATGATCATATGCATTCGGTATATCTTTTGTTCATTATGTTTGCGAGTACATTCAAACGTACTCACAGGCTTGTCCCTGGCTATTTAATTGGCCAGGTCAGGATTTCTACGAGGAGTACCACAACGAAGTCCATGCGGAGCCTAGGATAGCAGCCACGCGGGATAGGAATTATCCTGGTCAGCCGTTCCTGTGTGAATGGAGCCCCATCGACGTTGGAGAACCACGAGTCGCTTTCGTCATCCTCACTAGAAATCATTGTTGTATCATTAGACCTTTATGGTCTTGTATCCAATTCTTGTAATTGCTTGGTAATCTGTAACAAGGACGTGTCCACCAGTAACAGTAATCCTGGGCTGGTGACGACACGAGGGGTTAATTTCTGGGATATCATGTCCCGGAAATCCGGCCCCGACAGCCTTGGTATCAGAGCCAAGCTGACCATTGGCTAATCCTATCTTAGCCTGGTCATTATCCTTAGGTTTCCACACCGTCCAAAAATTCTTGTCCGTAGCCAAGGCCAACTCATCTGATAAGCCTGCTCAGTAGCCAGCTGACACCTTTTTGGCAGTCGGTGCCCGACCTATCAGTCCTGCCCATAGGCCGTGTGCCTGTGGCCGACACCTGAGTTGTCCCACCAACAAGCGTGCAATGGAAGGCTCAGCTAGCCTATTAAGGAAGCCTTGCCTCAACTCAGCGCAGCACAGCCTTCATTTTCGCTTTAATCCAAACCACGAAGATGCCTCGTTCCCTCATCCACCACGAGACCACCACGCCGGAGCTTGATGGCTTCGTCCGCATACTCTCTAACGTCACCCGACGTGTCCTTGGTTTGGAAGAACCACCACGATATGTGGTGTACCAAGCAAGGGATCGCAATGGCCTCACCCAGTTTTGGGCCACAGTATCTATTAATGGAAGGGCTTTGGCACAAGAACACTCTTATCGATTCACGGGAAGAGTAATGGCTGGTGAATATCAAGCCATCCAGTATGCAGCCAGAGAAGCTATTGCCCAACTCCGCCACCAAGATTCAAGAACTCGCAATCGCTCATTTTTCTACTATCCATCCATATCCAGCTACGATAGAAGAATGCATTTTGCCAACTCCGAGCACGAGCAAAACCCTGCCTTGGAAAACTTGGTGCATTTTGTGGTCGCACAAGAGTCACTGCTCACCCAAGTTGCCAGGGAACTCTCCATTACGAGAAGAGCCATTGCTCAACACCCACTAGTAAGGGGAATGCAGAACCATCAGTCATTCTGTCAGCAGCCCCGGGAAGTAATTCAAGAATTCCAGGGGACAACCAGCAGAATGGCCCGTCCTTCTCTTCTGGCAACTCTTTTCAAGAGTTTGAAGAATACACCGCCAGGACCAGAGTCGGAACATCACATCCAGAACCGCACCAACGTCGCCGCCACTCGAGTTTAGTTTCCATCTTAGCCAACTCAAATGTGGAAGCCCAAGCAGGGAACCACTCTTCCTCAGGTCCTAGCCCATCCAGAAATCATGTGGATTAATCCCAAGGAGTGTTGTTGCATTGTATAGTTGCATGTCCTGTACTAGTAGCATTGGGTGAAGCACCGCTTGTATATACGTGAGGTGTAGCATACACCATTTTTGCAACCGTATGGTTTTGATAGAGTAGGTATATGTATCTCAGAACTACACATAACCGCTGACACAAAAATTCCCCAACATGAATTTAATTCGCGTACAGCCACGGCATCCGGATCACAACCACATCCGCTCTACCACATGCAGAAACCACACACACACACATCCACACCTAGCAACTAATCAACCGCCTCGCTCACTGGATTACTCTCACCACACCACAGTTTTTCCAAAGGAAAACTCTGGGTTTTTATTTCCTACAAAGTCTGCTGCAGAACGCACTAACACTCACTCGTACCCCACACTGACACCCACTCCTCATGCTCATCGCCGCCTCGAGCAGCGGCATCACGACGATCGTCGAGGATCATCGCACACAGTAGCAGCGAGGAGCCGATCAACGCCGCCAGCAGACCGACCAGGAGGATCGTGATCAGCTCCGAGCCCAAGTCCTCCATTGCCGCCTTGTCTCGAGCTCCTGCAACCAGAAGAGAAGAGGAGGAAAAGGTGAGGTGAGGTGCGAGGTAGATAGAAGAAGAAAATCGCGGTCGTTTTTTATAGCTCGAGCTCGGTGCACGGTGAGCGGAGTCCACCAGCGTCGCTCGTCGCTCGATCGCCGGTGTTCGGAGGCGAATCCGCGAGCAGTGCCGACAAGGTGCTGGGCCGTGAAATGAGTGCACGCTGCCGGCGACAAGCACGCCGCGCACTACCGCAGTACGGCCCTAGATGCCCTACGTGCTAGGCGCCACAGGAGGGGAAAGTACGGGAGAGCACGCGAAAGAGAGAGAGAGAGAGAGGAGCAGGAGAGCGGGAGAAAGAAGAAGAGACAGAGAGTGGGCCCTGGGCCCACCTGTCAGCCAGAGAGAGCACTGTGCACTAGAGTACAGCGAGCAAAATTTGGAATTAGAAATTTTATCTTTTTCCAAATTTGTCGTACAGTGGACCCACAACACCAGTATCTCACTGTAGTTGCACCAATTATCAGTAGACCCACGACAACTGTGCCTAAATAGGTTATTTAAATAATTAGTTCAGAAAAATTTTCCTCGAAGCGGTGGGTTTAATTTTAATGACCACCTTAGCAAATCTCGAGGACGAGATTTTTCTTAAGGGGGGTAGAGTTTGTAACACCCCAAAAATTTAACCATATTTTTTATTAAATAAAATTTGGCCAGAAATAAAATTTTGAATTCTACTAGGTCTTTTATTAATTTTAGTTCTTTTCTGTTTTCTGTTTTAAAAAAAATTCTTCCCTCCATTTAGAAACTTTTAAAAATATATATATATATATTATGATCTTGGGTAGTTTTCTTAAAACATTTAATTTATATCTTAATAACAGTAGGAATTATTTTCATAATAAAATTTTGACCAAGATAATCATTTTTATAGCATTTTCAATATTTTAAATGCCTCTGTTGCACTACAACTATTTTAAATAATTATTTTAAAATTCCACAAAAATGATGAGGGGTCATGTGATGCTTAGAGATCACTTTTATGCAAAAACCCAACTTGGCCTTTTGAAAATTTTGAGCAAAACACCCTCTTTTCTTTTCTAGTCCAGATTCAGCTTTGAACTACAACCTCGATTTTTATTGCTCCAAAAATTCTGCAATTTTTCCCACCGCTAGTCCTTCCAACTAAACCCTTAAGTCCAGGAGATCAGCCCCAATTGCATCATTTAGATCCACCAAATATCCTCCTATAGTTTCTGTCCAGAAATGAATTCTGGTAAAACTTGCACTAGGAAGTTTCCCTTCTTGCTAAACCAACCACACCACCATATCTATCATCTAAGGAGACACCATGCTGTTAATTTTCACTTCCAACAAAATCACCTAGATAGCTCTGGCATTCTGTCAAACACATTATGGGCATGACAGAATCTTGACATCTCTCTGGACTGCATTGGGAACTTGATCAGATGACCACACCAGCATGTCCAGTAGCCTTGTCATCCTTGTGAGCATCACTCTACTAAAAATCAACTGGATTAGGTCAGTGTAGCCTGCTCTGGCATTACATCGAGAACTTCAAGTGCATGTTCAGAGTGCGGCCAGGGCACTGGTATTGCAGTCACCGGCATCGCTCTGGCGCCATGCCTCTGCCGCCTCCCTCGCTCGTATCCCTCCTCTGCTAGCTTCACGGGCAAGCCACCGCCCTCGCCGACACCCTTCCCCGTCCTCTAGCACCGCCCTTCGCCGACCACAGCCACCGCCGCCGCAGCCTTCTCTGTCACGCCAACGCCCGAGCCAACCGAAGCCGCCAGCTCGCCCCAGCCTCAACCACCAACTACCCGAGTTCATCAATTTCACCGGCCTCCTCACCGACCACGCCACCGACCACAACCACCTCTCTGCCTCAGTAATGGCCGCCGCCACAATCTGTCTTGGCCGGCGTCGTCCGATCCACCTGGAGCCTCTCGAAACTAGCCTGCGCACCACAGAGTAAATTCGGACGGCCGCCGTCCTCACCAGCCTCGCCGTCCACCACCAATCTCGCCGCCGCCTATATTGTGCCTTAATGGCTAACCGCCACCTCGGCTTCCTCTGGAAGCCGCAACACCGCCTCTCCCTCTCTATATAAGCATCCCCGAGGTTGCCCCTCTGCAACAGATCGCCTCTCCCTCCTCTAGGCGCCTCCCCGAGCAGCCAACCGAGCTCGGGAGTGCCTTCTTCGTCTTCTCCGGTAGCTTCTGCCACCGCCATCTCCTCGTTGATTCCGTCGCCACCCGGCCTCCCCCTCTCCACTCTCTCCACCACTAGCTCACCCTCAACCCCACAAACCCAACCCACCTCTTAATTGCTCTCGGGAGCCACCGTAGACGAGAACTGCATCCTGCCCGACACCGCCGCCCGCCGAGGACCTCGCCGCACTCCACTCCGGCCATCCCCGGCGCTGTCCAGACCACCTACGGGTGCGGGATGGAGTGGCGGATCCGTCTCGGCCGTCGCCCGAGGTCGCCGAGCCCTCCATCAACGGCGGCGAGCGGCGCCGTCACTTCTCTATTCGGTCGCGAGGAAGGAGACGGCGGGATGGACTGATCAAACCTGACAGTGGGCCCATCGGACCCACTGTCAGTGACCCAGAAGCCCCAGCGTTCTGTTTTAAGTGAAGACGTACTCCTGGAAGTACGTGTTCAACGCTGGAAAACGTATTCAATGGAATACGCCTTCGGCGTCGGCAGCCTCCAGTGCGGCCGAACAGTTGGGCCTGGCCCAGTAGCGACAGGAGGCTAAGCAGCGCTCAGGGCGCACTTCTACTCTTTTCCCTTTTTCTTTTTTAGCAGTATTCAAATAATTCCACAGCCATCATTTCAAATCCAAATCTGGTGATTCAAATTTATAAACACTTATAAAATCATCGTCTATTTATCTAGCTAGGGTGAACATTTTTCCCACGCCCTGACTCTGTTGAATCTATTAAATAGTCCACTTCTTCAACTTTTCCATCTTAGAAATTCTCTAAGTAAATCATATGAACTCCAAATGAATGATTCTTTTTCTGAAATTCCTTATATTTCATCTAGTTTATTTTAGTATTTATTTCAAGATTTTCCAGACAACTTTTTAGTACTGTTTTTGCTTTATGTGGTGATTTGAATATTTTGAAAATAGGAAATGAAGGGAAGATAAAATTTTCAAACTTTTGGAGTGCACCCAATATTTCTGCATGATCAAGGCAAGCATCTTGAACACTTGATATGGTGATTGCATGGTTAAATGTTTGCAAGAAAAATTGGATCATGCATATGTTGAATTCAAATAAAAATTTACATATTGCTAGTTATGCATGCATGATCCCTTGAAAATATTTTATCATCATTTAAATATGAAGTATGAGTGAGCATGGTTATTTTCACATGCCCATGTTGGTCCGGACTAACCTGCAGGAAAGAATCAATCACGAGAAACGTGACCGTGGAACTGAAATCTCGTTGTGACGAGAATGATCAGTGAGGGCATGTTGGGACATGCCAGATGGTGACCCTGTTGGGAATTACCGAGGAAATATGTTGTGCTAACCACTGCAGGAAAAATTAAACCTCCTGAGTCGACCGTAGATCGAGTCTTGTTCCGGTAACCCCCATACTTGTTTCGTGCTGCCACTGGTCCCTGCCACAGGTAGGGTATGGTTTAGTAAGTTTATAACTCCTTTCCGTGCACACACCGTACAGAGAGGCCATGGTGAAAGATACCAGAGGGCATGTCACCTGGTCAGGGGGCATGGGTGTATCCGGCTGGGCCGAGAGGGGGGCACCCCTTGTAATCCGCGTGTATGAATAGTGATCCCATGCTAATCGAGATTGTAGTCTCCCCGACTTAGAGTTTTTCTTGGACGATGCTTTGGGTGATTCCTGGCATCTGGAAAGTTGAACTGGTGTGTGCTGGTTAGGTGTGTTTTCAACCCAAAGACCGTAATGGGAATTAGTCAGTGCCTCGGTGCTGGCTAAAGAAATCCTTTACTTGTGGGTAAAGAGTACACCCTCTGCAGAGTTTTAAAACCTATTCGAATAGCCGTGTCCGCGGTGAAGGATTACAGTCTGGGTTGGTGAAGTGTCGGTCTCCGGAGGAAAACAATTAAAATTGAGTATGATTAATTTTACAGAATATTTTTATTTCATCACTAACGCTGTCATGGATATTTTTGTTATCAGGAATATTATGGTTGTGAATATTATTGTTACTATGCATGTTATTGTGGACTAACCCGTTTCTCTTATTTTTATTTTCCTGAGTGTCTCAGGGGTTGGCTAGACTACCCCGGGCACCCAGTTTCATTTTCAAGACCTCTCGTGGCGTCGCTTGAGTTCTCGGGTGGTCTGTCTCGCCCGATTCTCTTTTAGACACCCATTTGGCATTTCTTTTCAAGACCTCTCGTGGCGTCGCTTGAGTTCTCGGGCGGTCTGTCTCGCCCGATTCTCTTTTAGACACTTGTTTGGCATTTGTTTTCAAGACCTCTCGTGGCGTCGCTTGAGTTCTTGGGCGGTCTGTCTCGCCCGATTCTCTTTTAGACACCCGTTTGGCATATCTTTTGTATTCTCGGGCGGTTCAGTCTCGCCCGCTTGTCCACTTTTAACTTTCTTGGTTTGTCACTAACAATTTAATTTTTCTGCTCATGCTAATATTCATCATGCCATGCTTTAAATTTTGTTCAGCATTTGCATATAATTTAACCCATCATGATCATATGCATTCGGTATATCTTTTGTTCATTATGTTTGCGAGTACATTCAAATGTACTCACAGGCTTGTCCCTGGCTATTTAATTGGCCAGGTCAGGATTTCTACGAGGAGTAGCACAACGAAGTCCATGCGGAGCCTAGGATAGCAGCCACGCGGGATAGGAATTATCCTGGTCAGCCGTTCCTGTGGGAATGGAGCCCCATCGACGTTGGAGAACCACGAGTCGCTTTCGTCATCCTCACTAGAAATCATTGTTGTATCATTAGACCTTTATGGTCTTGTATCCAATTCTTGTAATTGCTTGGTAATCTGTAACAAGGATGTGTCCACCAGTAACAGTAATCCTGGGCTGGTGATGACACGAGGGGTTAATTTCTGGGATATCATGTCCCGGAAATCCGGCCCCGACAGTAACGGACACTCAGAGAGTATCCCGATCTACTACAACTAGAACTGGATACTTGATAATTTAATGATATGTTAGCTCCGAGATTGCTTTCTCGCAGGGAGTCGAGGAAGGATCTCTGGGCATTACTAATATATAATTATTGCTTTATTATATGCTAATCTGCACTCTTCTAATGCTGCAAGACGCTGCAAGATGCTAGTCTTCGATAGGCTAGGCCTTCCCTCTGTTCTGGCATTCTGCAGTCTAGTCCACAGATACAGCCCCTTCATTTGATACCGATGCATACTTAGCATAGTTCTGAAGTAAGTCTTGCGAGTACTTTGGATGAGTACTCATGGTTGCTTTGCTACCTCTTTTTCCCCATACCCGATTGCTGCGATCAGATGGCGGAGCCCCGGAGCCAGCTGATCCCGCCGACAACTACTACTACCCCTCCGACGGAGCCTACTACTACATGGAGACCGACAACCAGGAGTAGATAGGAGGCTCCCAGGCGGGAGGCCTGCGCCCTTTTGATCTAGATGTCATTATTTTGCTCAGCCTTGTTAGGATAGACTTGTTTAACCTTTATGTCTGTACTCAGATATTGTTGCTGCTTCCGCTAATGCTTGTACTCGAGTTTACGTATTCGAGCCCTCGAGGCCCCTGGCTTGTAATATAAAGCTTGTATTATTTTATTTTGTTTCTAGAGTTGTGTTGTGATATCTTCACGTGAGTCCCTGGGCTTGATCATGCGCATTTGCATGTATGATTAGTGCACGATTGAATCGGGGGCGTCACAAGTTGGTATCAGAACAGACTGCCTGTAGGTACCCCCCTTTCCAACTCCTTGGCCGAAGTTGAGTCTAGTCTTTGAAAAACGATTTTACTAACATGGCTGTGTGGCTTACGGGCCCACGTCGCCAACGAATGGTTTAGGATCTTTTATTCCTCTCCTTTACTCTGGGATTCTGATCTCTCTTCTATTCGGGTTAAAGAATTTGCTAACTCTAACATTAGGTTCTCGTGATCACATTCACCCGGAGAGCTAGATTCTCTGCAAATATTCCTTTCAAAGTTATCTTATGCTTCTCACACTGTCATTTGACATCTTGCATTCCTTTGTTTCAGATGCGTCCCGCAAGACAGCACGTACGCCAGACTATGGCTGTTGATGCGACTGGGTTCCCTTCTATTCTGGTCGACCTCTTGACCAGGCAGGGATATCGCTGGTACCCCGAGTACATTGTTTACGAGGACTACCACGAGTTCAACCAGGAGCAGTATCACGCTGTGGTTCGTATCTTTGATCGGTAGGATAACTCCATCACTAAGTTGTACACCTTTCATGGTGTTGGAGTGACTGTTGACATGGCAGTCCATGATGCTGCCTATACTGCTATTGCCCGTCTCCGTGGAGAGCACAGCCGCTTGGAGGAGACTACTTTCAGATATATCCCGTATGCCCCCGCTGGGGATGAGAGTGGTTACTACACTGCTGTCTGTACCCTTTACGTGCGACGTCGTTATGACCCGCAGGTTTTGGTATAGTACACTGAGGCTCTGGATCGCACTGCCCGAGCTCTTGCTGTCGAGTTGTACGCTACTCGTGCTCGTCTTTACAACGCTCTGACATAGTTGCTGCAGGCAGTCAGTACAGGGATACATCCTCAGTATATCCTTTACCCGCGCAGGACAAAGATGCCACCAGGTCTTGAGTGGCCTGCTGTTGGAGGTCATACTCCTCCACGTGGTCCTCTTCTTCCAGTTCGGGACCAGGTTCTGCACTAGAGTGTTCACGGAGCACAGGATCCTCGTGTCGAGGGCACCATGCGTCGTCACTTGTAGTTGCCTGGCTTCAATGGTTTTCTCCGACGTTGATGTAGCTATCGCTATGTCCCATTGTTGTATCCCTCCACCGCGTGCCTGCGTGCCGCCTAGGTGTCTAGCTTTTTCTTTCCGAACTTGTACCGCTGGCTTGTAACCGAATCTATGTATGGATCCATATGTCATGTTTGACTATGATGTTGTATCTATTGCACTTCCTTTGTTGTGCGTGTTACTTCATGAATGATTCCATACACCTGCAATACTCGTTGCTAAACTACCCCCTGTTGACTTAAGCAGGATGGTTAGACACGTAGGTCGTGGCCGTGGTGCCAACAATCCACCACCGCCTGACTATATGGCTGGAATGATGCAACAGTTTGAGCTAAACCATCAATTCATGCAAGGGCTTATGGATCAGTTTCCTCGTCCAAATGCTAACCAGCAGCCAGCCCCAATAACCTTGCAAGACTTTGTGCGCCTCAACCTGACTGTCTTCCGCAACTCAGTTCAGCCGCTTGACTGGCTCCATGACATCACATATGAGATGGAGTCAGCCAATGTTGCCCCTGCCAGCAATGTTACCTTCGCATCCTACTTCCTGAAGGGTCCCGCTGCTCAATGGTGGGACAGTCACAGGCGTACCCTAGATGTTGGAACAATCATCACCTGGCTGGAGTTCCAGGCTGCTTTCCGTGCCCGCTACATTCCTCAAGGAGTAATGGACCAGAAGAAACGTGAGTTCCGCAACCTCTCTCAGGGCAGCAAGACTGTGGAAGTTTACCAGCGGGAGTTCCTTGAATTGTCTCGCTATGCTGAAGAGGATATTGCTACTGATGCCTGTAGATAGGAGAAGTTCCGAGAAGGGCTCAACCCTGATATCAAGCTAGCACTCCTTGTCCAAGACTTCGCTGACTTTGCCACCCTGGTAAACAAGGCCATTCAGGTTGAGACTGGTCTAAGGATCACAAGGACGCATTCAAGCGCACCCGTGATGCGGGCTCATCTTTGGGCTCGTCTTCGCAGAAGCACCGCATATGGATTCCTCACAGCATGTACCGTCTGACTGTTCCTACACCAAGGCCATCCTATGCTGCACCTCGTCTGCCTCCTCCACCTCCGAGGCAGCCAAGACCTCAAGCTACGCCACCTCGAGCTCCTGCTCCCCGTCCCAATGATGGGCTGTGTTTCACATGTGGTCGTCTAGGTCATCATGCTAAAGACTGCCGTCAGAATCAGAATCAGTTGGCACTTCCATCTGCTGGCCATGGTAACAATCAACCTCGCAACGTTAATGCCAGACCTTCTTATGGTCGTGGTCAAGCTTATCATGTTAATATGACTGAAGATCAAGACCAACCAGCTACTGTGATGGGTACTCTACTTGTTAATTCAGTACCAGCTTCTGTTTTATTTGATTCAGGAGCATCGCATTCTTTCATATCAGAAGATTTTGCATTCATGCATGGCATTAAATATGAAAAGTTGCACCATCCGTTAGTGGTAAACACTCCCGCGGGACAATGCCAAGCCTCCATGTTCAGCCCCAATGTCACCATTGAAATTGAAGGGTTGGAATTCCATGCTTTTCCCATTATTTTGAAGTCTTCCAAAGTTGACCTCATTCTGGGAATGGATTGGTTGAAGGCTCATACCGCCTTAATCAATTGTGCCACTAAGGTCGTCCAACTTCTGCACCCCTCGGATTAGATAGTAAGCTATCATGCTCATCTCGTTCAAAATGCTGAAGCTCAGATTTATGCCCTGAATGCGTTGAACGCTTATCCTCTTGAGGGGATCAAAAATGTTCCATTTGTTCGCGACTTTCAAGATGTCGTTCCAGAAGAACTTCCAGGAGTACCCCCTGTTAGGGCTGTCGAGTTTGTCATTGACTTGAAACCAGGCACTACTCCTATTGCGAGGCGTCCTTATAAGATGCCACCGCATGAATTCCTTGAACTTAAGGAGGAAATCGACAAGTCACTTCGTAAAGGTTTCATTCATCCAAGTTCCTCTGCTTGGGGAGCACGTTCTCTCTTTGTTAAGAAGAAGGATGGTATGAATCAGTTGGTCCAAGATTACCGGCCTATCAACCAACCAACAATACAGAATAAGTACCTGCTTCCCCGGATCAATGATCTGTATGATCAACTTGCTGGATCCTCGGTATTCTCTAAGCTCGACTTGAGGTTGGGTTACCACCAACTCCGTGTTCATGAAGAGGATATCCCGAAGACCACTTTCGTTACTCGGTATGGCTCATACGAGTACACAGTCATGTCTTTCGGCTTAACCAATGCCCCAGCAACGTTCTCCCGCCTGATGAATTATAACTTCATGGATTACCTCGACAAATTCGTCGTGGTTTATCTGGATGATATTCTGGTATATTCCAAGAATAAGGAAGAACATGCTGAACATCTTCGTCTTGTTCTGGAAAAGCTTCGAGAGCATCAGCTATATGCCAAATATTCCAAGTGTGAATATTGGTTATCTGAAGTAACCTACCTTGGTCATGTAATTTCCAAGGATGGCATTGCTGTCAACCCAGAACGAGTTCAGGCTATTCTTGACTCGACTCCTCCAAAGAACGTCAAGCAAGTGAGAAGTTTTCTCGGACTCGCAATCTATTGCGAGAACTTTTCCAAGATTGCCAAGCATCTGACTAATCTGCTTCACAAAGGCGTTAAGTTTTAGTGGACAGAAAAATGTCAGGAAAGTTTCCAAACACTCAAGGACAAGCTGACGTCTGCCCCAGTGCTTGCCCTCCGGATTCTCGCAAGGAATTCGTCATCTATTGTGACGCATCTCATCAAGGATTAGGCTGTGTCCTGATGCAAGAGCGCAGGGTGATTGCTTATGCCTCACGATAGTTGCATCCTCATGAAGAGAACTACCCAGTGCATGATCTCGAACTTGCTGCAGTTATTTATGCACTGAAGTTATGGCAACATTACTTTCTCGGTAATCGATGCGAGATCTACACGGATCATCAAAGTCTGAAATATATGTTTACTCAGCTAGACTTGAATCTTCGTCAGCAAAGATGGATGGAAACAATCACAGACTATGACTGCGGTATTACATATACCCCTGGAAAGGCTAATGTTATTGCCGATGCCTTGGGCCGCAAGTCTTATTGCAACAATCTCATGGTTCAGCGAGCTCAACCCCTTCTTCATGATGAACTTCGCAAGTTGAACCTTGCAACTTGTAGCTTGCGTTAGTATTATCCCCGAAGAGGAAGGGATGATGCAGCATAACAGAGGTAAGTATTTCCCTCAATTATGAAACCAAGGTTATCAATCCAGTAGGAGAACCACGCAACACCTCATTAGCAGTACCTGCACACAAACAACAAATCCTTGCACCCAACCCAAACGAGGGGTTGTCAATCCCCGAGCGGTCAATTGCAAGATTAAATTGTATGTGATAGATAGATAGATTGAAACAAAAATACAAAATAAAATAAATAAAAGAAAATGGTAGCAATATTTTTAGGGTTTTAGTAATATGATTTAGATAGACCCGGGGGCCATAGTTTTCACTAGAGGGTTCTCTCAAGAAAATAGCATACGTTGGGTAGAAAAATTACTGTTGGGAAATTGATAGAAAAGCAAATAATCATGACGATATCCAAGGCAATGATCATTTATATAGGCATAACGTCCAAGATAAGTAGACCGACTCCTGCCTGCATCTACTACTATTACTCCACACATCGACCGCTATCCAGCATGCATCTAGTGTATTAAGTCCATAAAGAATGGAGTAACGTCTTAAGAACGATGACATGATGTAGACAAGATAAACTCACATATGAATAAACCCCATCTTTTTACCCTTAATAGCAACGATACATACGTGTCATGTCCCTTTCTGTCACTGGGATTGAGCACCGCAAGATCGAACCCATTACAAAGCACCTCTTCCCATGGCAAGATAAATCAATCTAGTTGGCCAAACCAAATCAATAGATCGGAAAAGAAATACAAGGCTATAATAATCATGCATAAAAGAGATCAGAGAAGACTCAAATATATTCATGGATAATCTGATCATAACCTCACAATTCATCGGATCCCAACAAACACACCGCAAAAAGTGATTACATCGGATAGAACTCCAAGAACATCGAGGAGAACATTGTATTGAAGACCAAAAAGAGATAAGAAGCTATCTAGCTACTAACAATGGACCCGAAGGTCTGTGGTAAACTACTCACGCATCATCGGAAGGGCAGAAAGGTTGATGCAGAGCCCCTCCGTGATCGATTCCCCCTCCGGCGGAGTACCGGAGAAGGCCTCCAGATGGGATCTCTCGAGAACAGACACTTGCGGCGGCGGAAAAAGTATTTCGTGGACTCCCCTGAGGGTTTCTGATTTTTTTGGAATCTATAGTGGTGGAATTAGGTCAAACGGAGCTCTGTGGGCCCCGCGAGGTACTATGGCGTGCCTGCCCCCCGCCCCCAGGTGTGCCCTGGTGCCTCGTGGGCACCCCCTGGGGCTTCTGGCCTCCTCCCGAAGCTTCTAGTGTTTATCTTGTCCAAAGAAAAAATCTCCAAAAAGTTTCGTGGCATTTGGACTTCGTTTGGTATTGATTTTCTATAAAACAAAAACAGGGCAGAAAACAGCAACTGGCACTGGGCACTAGGTTAATAGGTTAGTCTCCAAAAATGATATATAATTGCCGTAAATGTATATAAAAACATCCAAGATTGATAATATAACAGCATGGAACAATCAAAAATTATAGATACGTTGGAGATGTATCAGCATCCCCAAGCTTAATTACTGCTCGTCCTCGAGTAGGTAAATGATAAAAACAGAATTTTTGATGTGGAATGCTGCCTATCGTATTCATCACATATTCTTTTCTTTTGTAGCATGGACATTGGACTTGAATGATTCAAAGCAATAGTCTATAGTTTGACATGAAGATATAAATACTCAAGCATGCTAACAAGCAACCATGTCTTTCAAAATATCAATGCTAAAGAAAGTTATCCCTAGCCCATTATGCTCAATCATTGATCTATTCATGAAACACACTCAAATATTAGCTACATCCAATGCACAAGTATGACAATAGTGCTCTCTAGTTGGTGCTTTTGTAAGAGAAGATGGAGACTCAATAAAAATAAAAATTACATAAACGTAAATAGATAGGCCCTTCGCAGAGGGAAGCAGAGATTTGTCAAATGTGCCAGAGCTCAAAGCTGAAATTAAAGAGATAAAATATTTTGAGAGGCATGCTTTTCCTGTTAACGAAAACGACCGAGAATTCTCAATATTTTCCATCCTAGAAACATCATAGGCGGTTCCCAAACAGAAAGTAAAGTTTATTTCCTTTCCACCATTACTTTCACAATCCATGGCTAGCCGTATCCACGGGTGCCCTCCATACCATCACTTTCCAAGGAATTTTGTTGTTATTAATTTTTGATTTCAATGTGGGACTGGGCATCCCTATTACCAACCATCCTCTCGTGCAATGACAAGTGAATAAACACTCATCGTGAGAATAACGCACCTAGCATGGAAAATAATGGTCACCCCCTGCCACTTCATGAGCGGTACGGGCACACAAAACGGAAAAATTATGTTGAAAATTAGAGTTGGCACACACAAATTTACTTGGAACGGCATTGAAATACCGCATATAGGTAGATATAGTGGACTCATTTGGCACAACTTGGGTTTAAGGATTTTGGATGCACAAGCAGTATTTCCGCTTAGTACAAATGAAGGCTAGCAAATAGATTGAGAAGCAACCAACCAAAAAGCGAAAACGGTCATAAACATGCATTGAACATAACTAACACCGAATAATGCACCATAAGTAGGATATAATTTTGTTGCATAACTATTGACTTGACGTGCATGCATAGGGAATCACAAACCTTAACACTAATATTCTTACTAAATCACAATTACTCACTAACATGACTCACATATTATCATTTCCATATCGCAAAACTGTTGCAAGGAATCACACTTACCATATCCAATGATCTATATGAAAGTTTTTATTATATCCCTCTTGAATATTCATCACTTTGGGACCAAATTCATATCTTGTGCAAATTACCGTTACTATTATCAACTCTCAAAAATATTTAAGTGAAGCATGAGAGTGCAAATATTTCTTCAAAATTTCAATCTTATCAATTCTCAAAATAATATAAGTGAAGCATGAGAATTCATTTCTTCAAAATTTTAATCTTGTCAATTCTCAAAATAATATAAGTGAAGCATGAGAATTCATTTCTTCAAAATTTCAATCAACTCTCAAAATAATATAAGTGAAGCATGAGAGTTTATTTCTTCAAAATATAGCCACCACCGTGCTCAAAAAGATTTAAGTGAAGCACTAGAGCAACTGCCTAACTCAAAAAATTGAAGTGAAGCACATAGAGTATTCTAACAAATGATGATAAACATGTGGCTCTCTCAAGAAAGGTGTGTTCAGAAAAGATGATTGTGACAAACTAAAAAGCAAAAAAAAATCAAAGACTTATATAATACAAGACGCGCCAAGCAAAACACATATCATGTGACGAATAAAAATATAGCTCCAAGTAAAATTACCGATGGTTGGTAGAAGAAAGAGGGGATGCCTTCCGGGGCATCCCCAAGCTTAGACGCTTGAGTCTTCCTTGAATATTACCTTGGGGTGCCTCGGGCATCACAAGCTTAGGCTCTTACTACTCCTTATTCCTTCATGCATCGTGATCTCACACAAAACTTGAAAACTTCAATCACACAAAACTCAACAAAACCTTCGTGAGATCCGTTAGTATAACAAAATAAATCACTACTTTAAGTACTGTTGCAAACCCATTCATATTTTATTTTTGCATTATACCTACTATACTCTAACTTCACCATGGCTTATACCCCCCGATACAATCCATAGATTCATCAAAACAAGCAAGTAGTGCATCAAAAACAGAATCTGTCAAAAACAGAACAGTCTGTAGCAATCTATTTAAAAGCCATACTTTTGTAACTCCAAAAATTCTGAAAAACTAGTACAACGTGGGTAATTCATATACCAATAATGTGTAAAAATTTCTGATTTTTTTGACGCTCCAGTACGGAAACAAAATTCTGGCACTGGACGCAAAACTTTCTGTTTTCCAAACAGCATCAATTATACTATCTTCCAAATCATCCCAAAGGCTTTACTTGGCACAAACATTAATTAAAAACACAAAAACACAATCATACCAGTAGAATAATTGTGAAAACACACAATAACAGAAACAAAAGATAAAAATTTATTTTATTCATTGGGTTGCCTCCCAAGAAGCTTTTTCTTTATAGCCATTAAGATAGGCTTGAGATTTCAATGATGCTCACGTCAAAGACAAGAATTGAAGCACAAAGATAGCATCATGTAGCATGAGAAAAACACATTTAATTCTAAAATACTTCCTATGCATAGGCATTTTATAATCAAACAAATTATCAAGACAAGGAATATCTAGCATATGCAAGGGAGAAGAGTAAAATATTGATGATCTCAGCATAACGAGAGGTAATTTAGTAACATAAAAATTTCTACGACCATATTTTCCTCTCTCATAATAATTACATGTAGGATCATATTCAAATTCAACAATATAGCCATCACATAACATATTCTCTACATGATTCACATGCATGCAAAGTTAACACTCTTCCAAAATAGTGGGATTATTTTTACCTAAAGTTGACACTCTCCCAAACTCACTTTCAATACTATTGCAAACATTATTATTAATAGCATATTCATAATGAGGCTTAAATAAATTTTCAAGATCATAAGAAGCATTATCACCCCAATCATGATCATTGCAATAAGTAGTGGATATAACAAAATTATCATCCCCAAGCTCATAGTTTTGCATATCATTAGCACAATTCACATTAATAGAATTTATAGTAACATCATTGCAATCATGCTTTTCAATCAAGGAGCTATCATGAACCACTTTATAAATTTCTTCTTCTAGCACTTCATCACAATTTTCAGATTCATGATTTTCAAGCAAAACTTCATAGAGGAAATCAAGTGCACTCAACTCACTAGCAATTGGTTCATCATATTTGGGTCTTTTGAAAAGATTAGCAAGTGGATGAGGATCCATATCAATAGATTTTTAGCAAGCGAAGATGCAAGCAAATAGAAGGCACATGGCAACACAAGCAAAGATAGCAAACAAGCAAAAAGGCAAACGGAAAATATTTTTGTATTTTTGTAAAAACTTTTTAGAAGTGGGGGAGATGAAAATGAGAGGCAAATAAAATAAATGCAAGGAGATGAGAGTTTGTGCAAAGGTACTTGATAGATGTTGATGATGTCTCCCCGACAACGGCGCCAGAAATTCTTCCTGCTACTTGTAGCTTGCGTTGGTATTATCCCCGAAGAGGAAGGGATGATGCAGCACAACAGAGGTAAGTATTTCCCTCAGTTATGAAACCAAGGTTATCAATCCAGTAGGAGAACCACGCAACACCTCGTTAGCAGTACCTGCACACAAACAACAAATCCTTGCACCCAACCCAAACGAGGGGTTGTCAATCCCCCGGCGGTCAATTGCAAGATTAAATTGTATGTGATAGATAGATAGATTGAAACAAAAATACAAAATAAAATAAATAAAAGAAAATGGCAGCAATATTTTTAGGGTTTCAGTAATATGATTTAGATAGACCCGGGGGCCATAGTTTTCACTAGAGGCTTCTCTCAACAAAATAGCATACGGTGGGTAGACAAATTATTGTTGGGAATTGATAGAAAAGCAAATAATCATGACGATATCCAAGGCAATGATCATGTATATAGGCATCATGTCGAAGATAAGTAGACCGACTCCTGCCTGCATCTACTACTATTACTCCACACATCGACTGCTATCCAGCATGCATCTAGTGTATTAAGTCCATAAAGAACGAAGTAATTCCTTAAGAACGATGACATGATGTAGACAAGATAAACTCACGTATGAATAAACCCCATCTTTTTACCCTTAATAGCAATGATACATACATGTCATGTCCTTTTCTGTCACTGGGATTGAGCACCGCAAGATCGAACCCATTACAAAGCACCTCTTCCCATGGCAAGATAAATCAATCTAGTTGGCCAAACCAAATCTATAGATCGGAGAAGACATACGAGGCTATAATAATCATGCATAAAAGAGATCAGAGAAGACTCAAATATATTCATGGATAATCTGATCATAAACTCACAATTCATCGGATCCCAACAAACACACCGCAAAAAGTGATTACATTGGATAGAACTCCAAGAACATCGAGGAGAACATTGTATTGAAGATCAAAAAGAGAGAAGAAGCCATCTAGCTACTAACTATGGACCCAAAGGTCTGTGGCAAACTATGTTGGAAATATGCCCTAGAGGCAATAATAAATTGGTTATTATCATATTTCCTTGTTCATGATAAAGGTTTATTATTCATGCTAGAATTGTATTGACTAGAAACTTAAATACATGTGTGAATACATAAACAAATATTATGTCCCTAGTGAGCCTCTACTAGACTAGCTCGTTGATCAAACATGGTTAAGGTTTCCTAACCATAGATAAGAGTTTTCATTTGATAACGGGATCACATCATTAGGAGAATGAGGTGATGGACAAGACCCAACCGTAAGCTTAGCATTCGATCGTATCACTTGAGTTTATTGCTATAGCTTTCTTCATGTCAAGTATCTGTTCCTTAGACCATGAGATCATGTCACTCCCGGATACCGGAGGAATACTTAGTGTGTATCCAAACGTCACTTCGTAACTGGGTGATCATAATTGTGCTCTACAGGTATCTCCAAAGGTCTCTGTTGGGTTGCAAGGATCGAGACTGGGATTTGTCACTCCGTATGACGGAGAGATATCTCTGGGCCCTCTCGGTAATACAACATCGTAAAGAGCTTGCAAGCAATGTGGCTAATGAGTTAGTCACGGGATCTTGTATTACGGAACGAGTAAAGAGACTTGCCGGTAATGAGATTGAACTAGGTATGGAGATACCGACGATCGAATCTCGGGCAAGTAACATATCGCCGGACAAAGGGAATTGCATATAGGATTAACCAAATCCTTGAGATCGTGGTTCAACCGATAAAAGATCTTCGTGGAATATGTAGGAATCAATATGGGCATCCAGGTCCCGCTATTGGTTATGGACCGGGGAGGTGTCTCGGTCATGACTACATGATTCCCGAACCCGCAGGGTCGCACGCTTAACGTTCGTTGACACTAGAGTAGTATTGGGAAATTTGATGATTAGTAACCGAATGTTGTTCGGAGTCCCGTATGAGATCCCGGACGTCACGAGGAGTCTCAGAATGGTCGAGAGGTAAAGATTTATATATGGGAAGTCATATTTTGGGTTCCGGAAAATGGGGCAGTTTTTTCGGTATTGTACCGGGAAGCTTCTAGAAGGTTCCGGAGGATTCCGGAGGGGTCCGGAATTCCACAAGTGGGTCCACCACGTCCCAAGGGCTGGAATAGGCTGAGGGGAGGTGCCCTGGCCTTATTGGGCTAGGCGCACCAAGTCCTTAAATGCCCATGTGGCTAGGAAACGAAAAAAAAGGGGAGTCCTAGTAGGAATAGGATTGGACTTGGAGTCCAAGTCCTCCCCCCCCCCTTGGCTGCGCCCTAGGGCTTGGAGGGGCTATTTCCCATGCCCCTCCACCAATATATATAGAAGAAGGGGCGCCCCAAGAGGACACACCAAGCCCTTGGCGCCCCTCTCTCTCCCGTTACTCCGTAGCTCCTCCGTCCTCGTTCTAGTAGCGCTTGGCGAAGCCCTGCTGAACTAGCTCCACCACCACCATCACCACCACGCCGTCGTGCTAGTTGTGATCCCATCTACTTATCCGTCTTCTCTTGCTAGATCAAGGAGGAGGATACGTCATCGAGCCACACGTGTGCTAAACTCGGAGGTGCCGTCCGTTCGGCACTAGATCGGTTGGATCATGATCGGATCGCGAAGAGTACGACTACATCAACCGTGTTATATACGCTTCCACTTTCAGTCTACGAGGGTACATAGACACACTCACCTCTCTCGTTGATATGCTTCTCCTTGATAGATCTTGGGTGTTCGTAGGATTTTTTTTGATTTTCATGCTTCGTTCCCCATCAGTGGCATCATGAGCTAGGTCTATGCGTAGATGTATATGCACGATTAGAACACAAAAGTTGTGGGTGTTGATGCTCAAATTTCTTACCACTCTTGTCTTATTTGGATTCGGCGGTATTGTGGGATGAAGCGGCTCGGACCAACCTTACATGTCCTCGCACATGAGACCGATTCCACCGACTAACATGCAACTTGTTTTGCATAAGGTGGCTAGCGGGTGTCTGTCTCTCCTACTTTAGTTGAATCTAATTTGACGAAGGCGGTCCTTATAGAAGGTTAAAAGGCAACTTGATTATCACCGTTGTGGCTTTCCGTAGGTAAGAACCATTCTTGCTAGTTGCCCATAGCAGCCACGTAAAATTTGCAACAACAAAGTAGAGGACGTCTAACATGTTTTTGCAGGGCATGTTGTGATGTGGTATGGCCAAAACGTGATGTGATATATGTTGATGTATGAGATGATCATGTTTTTTAATAGGTTCACGACTTGCATGTTGATGAGTACGGCAACTGGCAGGAGCCATAGGGTTGTCTTTAATTTATTGTATGACCTGCGTGTCAATCATTAAATGCCATGTAATTGCTTTACTTTATCGCTATGCGTTAGAAATAGTGATAGAAGCAATAGTTGGTGAGACAACCACGTGACGACACGATGATGGAGATCATGGTGTCATGCCAGTGACGATGGAGATCATGCCGGTGCTTTGGAGATGGAGATCAAAAGCACAAGATGATGATGGCCATATCATGTCACATATTGATTGCATGTGATGTTTATCTTTTTATGAATCTTATTTTGCTTAGGACGACGGTAGCATTATAAGATGATCCCTTCACTTAATTTCAAGATAAAAGTGTTCTCCCTAAGTATGCACCGTTGCAAAAGTTCGTCGTTTCGAAGCACCTCATGATGATCGGGTGTGATAGACTCTACGTTCGCATACAACGGGTGTAAGCCAGTTTTACACATGCAGAATACTTGGGTTAAACTTGACGAGCCTATCATGTACAGACATGGCCTCGGAACACGGGAGACCGAAAGGTCGAACAAGAGTCATATAGTAGATATGATCAACATGGAGATGTTAACCATTGATGACTACTCCATCTCACGTGATTATCGGACATGGGTTAGTTGATTTGGATCATGTGTCACTTAGACAACTTGAGGGATGTTGTTTTAAGTGGCAGTTCATTAGTAATTTGATTAACTGAACTAAATTATCATGAACTTAGCCTTAATTGTCTTTGCAAAATTTGTGTTGTAGATCAATAGCTCTCGCTGTAGCTCCCTGTTTTTAATACGTTCCTAGAGAAAGACTAAGTTGAAAGATATTGTAAGCAATTATGCGGACTAGGTTCGTAGTCTGAGGATTGTCCTCACTGCTGCACAGAAGGCTTATGTCCTTGATGCACCGCTCGGTGTGCCAACACCTCTAGCGTCGTCTGTGGATGTTGTGAACGTCTGGCAGGCATGTTCTGATGACTACTGGATAGTTCAGTGCGCCATGCTTTACGGCTTAGAAATCTGGGCCCCAAAGACGTTTTGAACGCCACGGAGCATATGAGATGTTCCAAGAGCTGAAATTGGTATTTCAGGCTCATGCCTGTGTTGAGAGGTATAAGACCTCTGACAATTAAGTTCTTTGCCTGCAAGATGGAAGAGAACAGCTCAGTGAGTGAGCATGTGCTCAGAGTGTCTGGGTGCTACAATCGCTTGAATCAAGTGGGAGTTAATCTTCCAGATAAGACAGCGGTTGACAGAGTTTTTCCAGTCACTGCCACCAAGCTACAAGGGCTTTGTGATGAACTATAATATGCAATGGATGGAGTAAACAATCCCCGAGATATTCGCGGTGCTTAAGTCCGTGAAGGTAGAAATCAAGAAGGAGCATCAAGTGTTGATGGTTAATCAAGACCACTAGTTTCAAGAAGGGCAAGGGAAAGAAGGGAAACTTCAAGAATGGCAAGACAGTTGCCGCTCCAATGGAGAAACCCAATGCTTGACCCAAACCCGAGACTGAGTGCTACTTTTATAAGGGGACCGGTCACTCGAAGCGGAACTGCCCCAAGTACTTGGCAGATAAGAAGGATGGCAACGTCAACGTAGGTATATTTGATATACATGTTATTGATGTGTACCTCACTAGTGCTCGTAGTAGCGTCTGGGTATTTTGATAACGATTCAGTTGCTAATATTAGTAACTCAAAGCAGGAGCTGCGGAGTAACAGAAACTAGCTGAGGGCGAGGTGACGATGGTTGTTGGAAGTGTCTCCAAGATTGATATGATCACCATCGGCACGCTCGTAATACCTTCGGGATTAGTATTAAACCTAAATAATGGTTATTTGGTGCTTGCGTTGAGCATAAAACATTATATTTGGATATTGTTTATTGCAAGACGGTTATTCATTTATGTCAGAGAATAATGGTTATTCTGTTTATATGAGTAATATCTTTCGTGATCATGCACCCTTTGTGAAAGGTTTACTAAATCTCGATTGTAGTGATACACATGTTCATAATATTAATGCCAAAAGATGCAAAGTTAATTATGATAGTACCACATGATTGTGGCACTGCTGCTTAAGGTCATATTGGTGTAAAGCGCATGAAGAAACTCCATCCCAATGGATTTTTGGAATCTCTTGATTATGAATCATTTGAGACATGTGAACCATGCCTTATGATCAGAATGACTAAAACCCCGTTTTCCGGATCAATGGAGCGGGCAAGTGACTTATTGGAAATAATACATACCGATGTATGCAGTCTGATGAGTGTTGAAGCACGCGGTGGATATCGTTATTTTCTTACCTTCACAGATGATTTGAGTAGATATGGGTATATTTACTTAATGAAACACAAGTCTGAAACATTTGAAAAGTTCAAGGAATTTCAGAGTGAAGTGGAGAATCATCGTAATAAGAAAATTAAATTTCTACGATATGATCATGGAGGTGAATATTTGAGTTATGAGTTTGGTATGCATTTAAGACAATGTGGAATTGTCTCACAGCTCACGCCACCTGGAACACCACAGCATAATGGTGTGTCCGAACATCATAATCAAACTCTATTGGATATGGTGCGTTCTATGATGTCTCTTACCGATTTGCAACTATTGTTTTGGGGTTATGCATTAGAGACAGCCGCATTCACTTTAAATAGGGCACCATCTAAATTCGTTGAGACGACACCGTATGAGTTGTGGTTTGGCAAGAAACCTAAGCTGTCGTTTCTTAAAATTTGGGGATGCGACGCTTATGTCAAGAGGCTTCAGCCTGATAAGCTCGAACCCAAAGTGGAGAAGTGCATCTTCATAGGATACCCTAAAGAGACCATTGGGTATACCTTCTATCACAGATCCGAGGGCAAGATCTTTGTTGCCAAGAATGGGTCCTTTCTAGAGAAGGAGTTTCTCTCGAAAGAAGTGAGTGGGAGGAAAGTAGTACTTGATGAGGTAATCCTACCTTCTCTCGAATTGGAAGGTAGCACATCACAAAAAGCAGTTCCCGTGATGTCTACACCAACCGAAGAGGAAGCTAATGATCATGATCATGAAACTTCGGATCAAGTTACTACTGAACTTCGTAGGTCGACCAGGGTACGTTCCGCACCAGAGTGGTACGGTAATCATGTCCTGGAAGTCATGTTGTTAGACAACGGCGAACCTACAAACTATGAAGAAGCTATGATGAGCCCAGATTCTGACAAATGGCTTCAGGCCATGAAATCCGAGATAGGATCCATGTATGAGAACAAAGTATGGACTTTGGTGGACTTGCCCGATGATCGACAAGCCATTGAGAATAAATGGATCTTTGATAAGAAGATAGACGCTGATGGTAATATCACTGTTTATAAAGGTCGACTTGTCGCAAAAGGTTTCCGACAAGTTCAAGGGGTTGACTACGATGAGATATTCTCACCCGTAGCGATGCTTAAGTCTGTTAGAATTATGTTAGCGATTGCTGCATTTTATGAAAATTGGCAGATGGACGTCAAAACAGCATTCCTTAACAGGTTTCTTAAGGAAGAGTTGTATATGATGCAACCAGAAGGTTTTGTCGATCCTAAGGATGCTGACAAAGTATGCAAGCTCCAGCGATCCATCTATGCACTACAAGAAATATGTCAACTTTTGACCTTCTGGCAGTGACCCTGGAAGAAATGGTCGTAAATCTATGACCATTTGAGACTAATTGGTCGTAAGCTGTTTGAGGGGCTCGAAACCCTAAACCCTAACGACCATTTTGGTCAGAAAGGTCGTAATTTCATTAGAGGAAATGGTCGTAAAGCGGACAGCACTGGTCCACTGCCTCATTCCTAGCTGGTAACGACCAATATAAATGGTCATTACACTTGAGTTTGAATGCATTAGGATGATTAGGCAGCCACCTCAGCAACCTCGCGTATGTGTCATTATCTAGGTGTCATTTTTGCTTACTTGTCGTTCAACAGAGGGCACACACTGACAGGTGGGACCCATTTGACAGCAGAAGCACACAAACTGACAAGCGGGACCGATCGCCAAATTCGTTCGGTAAAAAACTTGCCCGAGCGGGGACTCGAACCCACGACCACTGGGCTGTGGTTGCTTGTTCACTACCACTGGGCTAGAGAGGGATTGCTGCTCATCTACCGGAATGGCTCTGTATATTATATAAAACAGCGGCTATCTCGTACCAAATCTAAGTCATTGACAAGTGGGACCTATTCCAAGGATCGAACAGAGACAACACTTAGCCAAAATTTCTAGGTCTTCCGGGGGCGACGGCGGAGGCGACGGTGGGGGCGACGGCGGGGGCAACCGGCAGGGGCGGGGGCGGGGGCTGGGGCCGGCAGCGGAAGCAACCGGCGGGGGCGGCGACCGGCGGTGGTGGTGGCGAGGCCACGGCCTTGCCGCTCGCCTCGCCCACGACAGGAACGGCGACCTCGCCCACGCATGGGGGACTCGCCATCGCCGAGCATGGGGGAGTCGCCGCCGCCGCAAGCAGACCTCGCCCACATATGCACCCCTCTCCTCTCCCCCCTCTCCTCTCTGTTGATGCTGATTTGTTAGGAGAATTTCATTGATTTGATGTAGATTTGCTAGGAGAATCTCCACACACACATTGATTTGATGTAGATTTGTTGTAAAGTTGGAAAAATCTCATTGATGTAGATTTGATGCAAACTTGGAAATGTCATTGATGAATTTGGTAGAAATTGTTACGAGAATTTATGTTGATGAAATTGTTAGGAGAATTGTTGTTGATGAAATTGTTAAGAATTGTTTTGGAATTCAGTCAATTGTTAGCGGTGAATTATGTTGTCAGCAATCAATAGAACAGAGCTCAAGTTAGACTGATTCATGCCATGAGTAAATAATGTATGTTGATTTATTTTGTCCACCAAGTTGGTCTTTCCCTGAAACATGATCCTTCTAAATTCCTGGGGGGTATGAATGGTTTGGTTTGATTTAGCCTTCTCTGCAACTTAAATTCATGCCAATTTCAATGTTGGATTGATTGACAGTTTGGTTTGTTTCAATGTTGTGGTTAGGCAATTAGCATATAAAATTTTCTGGATTTTTAGCTGCCATTAGTGCCATCCATTTTCATTAATTAATGTTGATGCACTTAGAGATATTTGCTAAGTTGCAACAATTTGTTGTCTTTGGCAGATGGACAGAAGCTGGATTAGAAAAGGAGTTAGAAGGTTTTCCAAAGAACATATGAAGGGAGTTGATGAATTCATGCAATTTGTTCGGGCAAATTTTGCCAAGGATGTTGTCATTCTTTGCCCATGCTGCGAATGCCTCAACCGTTCAAGAATAGCTCAAGGAAGAGTGGAAGATCATCTGCTTCTTAATGGGATGGCCAGCACATATGATAGATGGATATATCATGGAGAACCTTTAGACGGACAACCTCAACATATTGAAGCTGATACACAAGCCCCTCATATGATGGGTGGTGGTGATGCTGGCATTGATTTTATGGAAAAGATTTTGCGAGAGAATGCTGGTTTGGAGGAAGAGGATGGGCATGAATATGATGAGATTCCTAACCTATTGAAGGATCTGTACGATGCTGACGATCGTGTTGATGGACAGAAGTCGATGTTTGCTGAGGTGTTAGAGGAGGCGAAGCGCGCAGCTCATGGAGGGGGTAAATTTTCAAGATTTACCTTCACCGTGAAGTTACTCCACATCAAGTCTTTCTACCGGATTAGCAATGCTGCATTCAACGCAATACTCCGCCTTTTGACCTTGCAATTCCCTGATAGCTGTGTTCCCAGGTCTTATGATGACGCATTGAGCATAATCCGCAGGCTGGGGCTAGGTTATGTTTCAATACATGTGTGCCCAAATAACTGTGTCTTGTTTCGGAAGGATTATGCCAAGCATGAAAACTGTCCAAAATGCAATGCCTCTAGGTGGAAAGATGCTGATGGGAAGAAGTCAATACCGGAGAAGGTACTGAGGCACTTTCCGTTGATACCAAGGCTGCAGCGGATGTTTATCTCGAAGAAATCATCGCTGGAGGTACAATGGCACAAGCTGAAGCGGCAACCTGTAGACAATGAGCTGAGCCATCCAGCGGACGGAGAGGCATGGAAAGAATTTGATAGAATACATGCAGATTTTGCTGCAAATCCATAAAACTCGGCATTGCCACAGATGGCTTTAATCCGTTTGGGAACATGAGCACGTCTTATAGCATGTGGCCCGTTTTTGTGGTGCCGTACAACCTGCCACCATGGGCATGCATGGACTAGTCCAACTTCATGATGTCGTTGCTTATCCCGGGTCCAGAGTCTCCAGGAAAGGATTTCGATGTCTTTATGGAGCCCCTCGTAGAAGAACTGCTCCAGCTCTGGACTGGTGTACTTACATACGATGCCTTGACTCCGGAAGAAAAGTTTAATCTACGTGCTGCAATCATATGGTCCATCCACGATTTCCCGGCGCTGCACACTCTGTCTGGGAGGATCACAGCGGGTTATCAGGCTTTTGTCCATTGTGACAAAGGCCCTTGCTCGAAGAGAATAAGGAACAAGATCGGCTATATTGGGCACTGCCGCTTTCTTTCCCGAAACCATCGCTGGCAAAGAAGCAAAGATTTTAATGGTGAGACTGAAACCCATGACAAGCCAGCGGAATTCACTAAAGAAGAGCTGGAGCAGCAACTTGAAAAGGTGAAAGATGTGAGACCAGGAAAGCTTGCAAAGAAAAGAAAGCATGAGGAAGGCCATTGTTGGGACCGGAGGTCTTGTTTGTGGGACCTGCCATACTAGGCTGATCTGAAATTGAGGCATAATCTCGATGTAATGCACATTGAGAAAAACATATGCGAGAATATGCTAGGGACGTTCCTAAACATTGAAGGGAAGACAAAGGACACGGTTAGTTCTAGGCTTGATTTGGAAGACATGGGCATAAGAGAGGATTTGCATCTACAGCATGATGAAGATGATGATTCATTTGAAATGCCACGAGCATGGTATACAATGAGTAAAGAACAAAAGCTTGCATTCTGTGAATTCATAAGAGCGGTGAGATTTCCAGATGGTTATGCTGCTAACCTAGCAAAGTGTGTTACTTCTGATGGATTCAAGCTTCAAGGACTGAAAACCCATGATTGTCACATCCTCCTCCAAAGGATTTTACTGGCGGGCCTTCTTTAGAGAACTATGCTGCAAAACACTCAAGTTAACTGTTCTGGAAAGACTTGAAAAAGAAATCCCAATTATTCTTTGCAAGCTTGAGAAGATTTTCCCTCCAGCTTTCTTCACCGTGATGGTCCATTTGGCGGTGCATTTACCAAAAGAGGCAATGCTTAGAGGCCATGTGCAATACGGTTGGATGTACCCAATCGAAAGAAGGCTGCTTACTTGCAAGCGTTATGTGCGAAACACGGCAAGACCTGAAGGTTCGATTGCTGAAGCATATGTCATTGATGAGTGCTTGACATTTTGCTCTAGATACTTTGGCTATGTGGAAACGAGATGGAATCGGCCGGGCAGAAATAGAGAGCGGTATGATTCGTAAAGTGGTGATGTCTCGGTTTTCAACCATGGTGTGAACTTTCTTGGAGCCTCACAGTACTTGGAGGCTGGTGATGAGTAAGACAAGATGGTTTGGTATGTGCTCAGCAATTGCGCCGAGGTTCTACCATATATCGAGTACGTTATATCTTGTGCACTCGTTATATTTTTTTTGCTTGGGTTGGCACCAGCCTAATGTTTTAATTCACATGTTTTGTTGGCATTGCAAGAAATGCAAGGAAGAGTTGAATCAGGAAGAAAGCCAGATCCATGTTGATAAAAGGGTTGCCAAGGGATTTGCTAAATGGTTTAAGAATCATGTGAGATCTTTAGCCACATGTTTTATGTTTTCTGTGTTATTCACCAAGTGTTAAATACCATTGTTGCTAAATGGTTTATTTGTGCAGATTGGAAAGTTGCATGAGGAGAAGAAGGTCAGTGATGATCTATTTGCTTTGGCATGCTTACCGGATAAGCGAGTGAGACTGTATTCAGCATGCATTGCTGACGGTGTCCGGTACCACACCATTAACCGCGAGGAAAAAAGGAAGACACAGAATAGTGGAATCATCACTGAGGGGTCACATGATGGTGAGAACATTGACTTCTATGGTCAGCTGAGAAGCATCGTAGAGTTGCAGTACAACTCTAGCGGAGGCATCCATCGCTCGGTTGTCTTATTGCGCTGTGACTGGTTTGATCTTCGTGGCAAGAAGAAGAGAGGAGTCAAATATGATGGCCACTTCAAAAGCATCAACACTGCAAGTTGCTGGTATAAGAATGATCCCTTTATTCTAACAGCACAAGCAACAATGGTGTTCTATCTGCCAGACACTCTTTTGCACGGAAAATGGTGAGTTGTGCAAAAGTTTGAGCACAGACACTTGTGGAGTGTGACTGAAACTGAAATGGAAAAGGGCCCCAGTGGTAGTGAACTAACATACTAGGATGATGACTCTACGGAAGTTCCGGTGCAAGCTGATGATGACTCTATGGAAGTTCCGGTGCAAACCAGAGTGCGAAGGGACCGGGAATGTGTGCTCGTTGATGCTGCAATTGTTGAAGGCATTAAGAAAAAAAGAAAGGTGGTAGCGGATGGACATGAGAGCGAGGATGAGGAAAATAGGACTGATCATACTATGCTGCAATATTGTAGTGACGATGAGGAAAACAGGAGTGGGCTTAGAGTTCCTTGTTTTGGTATCGACGACGATGAGTAGCAAATGGACATGAAGGTAAATTTTGTCTCCTTGGTGACCTAATACTATGCATGGTGATCCTTCTAATTCTCTGTAGTTTTCCTTGCAATTCTATGTAGTTTTCCTTCTTGTACATATGCATGGTGATCCTGATGTACTACAATTCTCTCCAGATAGCAAAATGCATGTTTGAAGATCCTGATGGCTGTAGTGATGTGATCCTGATGGCTATAGTGATGTGATCCTGATGGCTGTAGTGATGGAGAGGCAGAACATTTGGGTGTTTTCATCATTTGATTTCCTTTTGTATGCCGGTCTCATTTGCTGACCTTTAGATGTTGTAATATGGAACGAGTGTATGCTTGAAGATTCAAGAATGTGTGAATGTTTCATGAAGTTTTTCAAGAATATGAGATGAGATGAGTTGTGATACTAATTTTGTTGTTTTGAGAGATGTTGCATACTCAAGTTAACTGAATTTTGTGCATACTGAAGTTAACTGAATTTTGTGCATACTGAAGTTAACTGAATGTGCATACTGAAGTTAAATGAAGTTAACTGAGTACAAAAATATATATGCGCGAGCGGGGACTCGAACCCACGACCGGGCGCTTATTTTACTTTGTTTCTACCACTGGGCTAGGAAGAGGATGTTGGTTGAGTACAGGAACGTTTCACTATATCAAACAGGCTGACAAGTGGGCCCACTCTTTTCCCCACTCTACCCACTCCTCCTCTCCACTCGACTCACTCTTTTCCCCTATTCGACCCACCGCCGACTCCTCCTCTCCGCCGCCGCCGCCGTGTCCTCCTCCATCCTCTCGCGCCGTCTCGACCCACCGCCGCCGCCGACTCCTTCCTCTCCCGCGGAGGTATGAATCCGCCGCTGACTCCTTCCCCTCCCGTTGGTTTTCTGCTGCTGTTTAGATTTGGGTTTGATTCCATTGAATTAGAGTTTGATTAGGGTTCAACTGATTGGATTAGGGTTTGATTAGGGTTGGATTAGGTTTTGATTAGGGTTGGATTAGGGTTCTTGCCGCCGCTGTTGTTTTCTATTGGATTGGATTGGATTAGGGTTCTGCTTGATGTTATCTGACTGACTGACTGACTATTGCACATGGGTAGCAAATTGGTCCATTTATAGTAGATATGGTTCTAGTTGTGTTTGCCATTCATTGTCGATAGAGTAGTAGCAAATTGTTTTGCCATTTATAGTAGTATTCCAAATTGAGGCCCTGGCAAACACAGCTAGTAAATATTCTACTGTTTTGAAGGGTGCCAATTGCCATTGCCAGTTGCCATTGCCAACTAACCTACCAAATTAATTAAGTGTTGTTGATGTTGTTGACCACAAGTGCATTGCTTTTTTCTCAGTTTTGCCTAGAAATAAGCAGGCTCTGTTCCAAGTACTTGCCACATCCTGAATTTCCATCCTGAATGTGAAAAGCTAGTAAACTTGGCTCTGTTCCAACTAGTTGCTTAATTACAATGCTGCTTTTCAGAGAGGAGGGGAGGCCGCCACCGCCGGCTGCGCTCTGCCACGCCAAGAAGTGAGATGGCCGGCTTGGAAGGTTTCGAGTTCTTCGAGATCATAATTGAGAAATCCTTCAGCAGGTAGGTATATACAAGACGAGATCTCCCCTTCACCCATCTCTTTATCATCACTCTACTGTGTAGTGCTTGATCGGCACAATTAATCACTGCTTGACCCTCGCTGCAGAGGCTGCCTGACAAGTTTGCGAAGATGCTCGATGGCCGTGAGCCCCAGAAAGTGAAGCTGCGGGAGGCCGGCTACGGGCGTCGCAGGCTGTGGGACGTGCTGGTGGTGTTCGACGCCGACGGCCACATGTACCTGGGGCGCGGCTGGGAGCATTTCGCCCGCGCCCACGACCTGCAGCTCGGGCACTTCCTTGTCTTCCGCTACGACGGCGACGCCGTGCTTACCGTGAAGGTGTTCGACGGGACATGTGCCGCAGGCACTACCAGCACGACGACGATGCCAGTAAGCTCTGCCTCTCTTCTTCCTCTCCTTTTGGCTTCGTCTCACACCGATTGCTAAAAAAACTTTGTTGCATTTGGCCAGGCAATGCGAACAGCAGCGGGGATGACGTGGAACGGAGTGGGGAAGAAGAGGAGCAGAGTGAGGAAGAAGAGGAGCAGAGCGGGGAGGTGCAGCCTATTCTGGCTGACGATGACCTTGCTATGGTGGTGGCTGACGATGGCCTCGAGATGGTGGTGCCTGACGATGGCCTCGAGATGGTGGTGCCTGACGATGGCCTCGCGATGGTGGTGGCGCCGGTGATCCCACAGCTGGGCGACAGGACCAGGCCAATTGTGGTAGAGGAGTACATCCGCGTCGGCATTCGCCATTTTCTGATTGTTAAAAACATGGTTTTTCGTTAAGATTTGAACCGGCTGAAATTTGAATTGCGGGTGCTCCATAGCTTGCCCGTTATTTTTCTTAAAAATCATTTTTAGCTTCACAGGTAGGCATTTCATCAAAGAATCGCCAACAGCCTTGCATGATTCAACCCCTAGCCACGGACGGCCGCCGCGATGAATTCGACCGGATTTTGAAAACACCGTCAAAAATTCAAAAAAAATCAAACAAATGGGAAACCTCCGCGTCACATCACAAATGTGACCTACCAACTAGCAAAAATATTAAACTTGGAATACCGATGTTTTCTTGAAAAGGTGTTCTCAAAAACGACCTACCATGAATGAAGATTCATGGCTTTCAAGCCAAACGAGCAATGATATGGCCGCATTCGTTGAATAGTTTGTGATAATATGCCCAAATTTGGCACATGCCTGCATCTTGGGATGGCAAACAATGTTGCCAAAGCGAGGTTCCAACTTGTTTCACAAACAAAACCATTTTCCATTTTCTGAATGCTAAAAACATGTGTTTTTCGTGAAGCGGCTACAAAGAGAGTCATTCAAAATGGCGCCATTCCATGTCTATCTCAAAGTAGACCATATTTTACAGACGGACGCCAAAAATCATGCATTTCCGAGCCTCGTAGCTACTCCCGGCCATTCAGACAACCATCGACCGATTCAGCTGGAACCGGCTGAAATTTGAACTGCGGGTGCTCCATAGCTTGCCTGTTATTTTTACTAAAAATTATTTTTAGCTTCACAGGTAGGCATTTCATCAAAGAATCGCCAACAGCTTTGCATGATTCAACCCCTAGCCACGGACGGCCGCCGCGACGAATTCGACCGGATTTTGAAAACACCGTAAAAAATTCAAAAAAAATCAAAAAAATGGGAAACCTCCGTGTCACATCATCAAATGTGACCTACCAACTAGAAAAAATATTAAACTTGGAATACCGATGTCTTCTTGAAAAGGTGTTCTCAAAAACGACCTACCATGAACGAAGATTCATGGCTTTCAAGCCAAACGAGCAATGATATGGCCGCATTCGTTGAATAGTTTGTGATAATATGCCCAAATTTGGCACATGCCTGCATCTTGGGATGGCAAACAATGTTGCCAAACCGAGGTTCCTACTTGTTTCACAAAAAAAACCATTTTCCATTTTCTGAATGCTAAAAACATGTGTTTTTCGTGAAGCGGCTACAAAGAGAGTCATTCCAAATGGCGCCATTCCATGTCTATCTCAAAGTAGACCATATTTTACGGACGGTCGCCAAAAATCATGCATTTCCGAGCCTCGTAGCTACTCCTAGCCATTCAGACAACCATCGGCCGATTCAGCTGGAACCGGCTGAAATTTGAATTGCGGGTGCTCCATAGCTTGCCCGTTATTTTTACTAAAAATCATTTTTAGCTTCATAGGTAGGCATTTCATCAAAGAATCGCCAACAGCTTTGCATGATTCAACCCATAGCCACGGACGGCCGCCGCGACGAATTCGACCGGATTTTGAAAACACCGTAAAAAATTCAAAAAAAATCAAAAAAATGGGAAACCTCCGCGTCACATCATCAAATGTGACCTACCAACTAGCAAAAATATTAAACTTGGAATACCGATGTTTTCTTGAGCTATTCGGTATGATTTTAACCATTATTTCTACAAAGTTTACAAAAAAAACCCTAAAAATTTCTGCCTCCTAACCCAAAAGAATTTCCCTCCCACACAAAAATTTCCCTCCCAGCGCCACTAAAATTTCCCTCCACTCCCTCTCCCACTACCACGCGGGACCCACCACTCCCTCTCCCACTACCACGCGGGATCCTCTCCATTCCCCTCCCCTCACCCCAAAATTTCCCAATTCCCCTCCCCTCTCCACGCGAGATCCTCTCCATTCCCCTCCCATCTCCTAACCCTAGCTCCGCGCCGCCGCCCCTCTCCCCGACGACGACGACTCCCCACCCCCACTCCCTCCCCTGCTCCGCGCCGCCCCTCTCCCCTCTCCCCGACGACGAATCCCCCCTCCCCTCTCCCCTCGACGACGGCGGCTACATTGACGACATCGACGGCTACATCGACCGCCCCGACTACGACTACATCGACGACGGCGGCTACATCATCTACATCATCGACGATCGATGACGGAAGGTACTTCTCCCCTCGATCCATCTCCCCTCGATGTTCATGGGTAGATCTTCTAGGGTTCGGTAGATCCCCCTCATGGGTTCTTCTAGGATTCATGGGGATGGATTGATGGGGATGGGGATGGTTCGGTAGATTCATGGGGTTAGGGTTAGGGTTCATGGGGTACACGTTGCTCTCT